>CM077232.1:17699907-18386157 GCA_039654775.1 Spinibarbus caldwelli
ATATATATATATATATATATATATATATATATATATATATATATAATATTTCTCCACTCTTTATAGTTATTTTAACGTATGTGTGTGTATATATATATATATATATATATATATATATATATATATATATTATGTCAGATGGCATGTCACATGAGTTCTAAACTAATTTCTCTTTTGCGTCTTATTGCACTTAAACTGTCAAATACATACAAGGCTATGTGAAAAGTTCGTATAAACACAGTTGCTTATGTTTGTGAATGTAAACAGCTGGGAAAGAAATTGCATGTGTATATTGACTCTGTGTGACAGTATAATGTATAGTATAATGTACCTAATGCTGTTTGTGCTGCTAATTTTATTATTGTAACCCTCCCACTGATCCTGTATCAGTGCTGTCCTAAACGCAGTGCAGCTCTTACATCAGGAGGTTTTGTGTTCTTGTGTTTCTGTGGTTACTGTATGCCTACCCAGAAACCACCACTAAACTATTTTTCTGCTGATGTTTTGTCTACTACAAGCAGCCAATGTATAGATGAATATCACTTTAAACTTTCTGTTCAGGCACAAATGTTCTTTGTCAGCTTAACACAAAATCTTATACAAACAATCCTTATGCTCACTATTAGTATTGGGCAATACTATATATATATATATATATATATATATATATATATATATATGTGTGTGTGTGTGTGTGTGTGTGTGTGTGTGTGTGTGTGTGTGTGTGTGTGTGTGTGTGTGTGTGAAATAATTGTGCAAAACTGGTGTAATATTGTTGTCTTTTGGAAATTAAACAGCCAATTGATGACTTAAAATAAATGTGATATTACCAATGTTGGCAACAAAATATTGCATATCAATATTATATTTTTAGCTGTAGAGAGAGAACAGTGAACTGTTATTAAACTCTGCTCAATGCTCTAAAGACACAAATAACAAACAAAATGTGTTTTCTTCATTTCAAATTGAGTTCCAATTGAAACATGAAATTGATTGAAGCTATTTCCTTTTAAGTTGTTTATTCACACACACACACATTCACAGACAAAGATGGTTTGATTGAGTCCAGTTTCTAATCTGTTTGTGCAATTATTGATGTTTTGTGTGATTTTCCCACAAAACATCAGTTGAAAAATAGGACTATTTCTTCTGATACAAATGCTTTTGCTTTTTCTCCCAAAATTGTTTTCTTTTTTTTTTTTTCTTTTTTTTTCTTTTCCTGAAGCATTCTGGAAGGTTAGGGTTTAGATGAAGCTTAATTAGTCTCTGGTTCAGCTATTATGGTCTCGTCAGGCCACACAGTGATGTTGAGCTGGCGTGGGGTCAATAAGAATCCGATTGTTTTTCGACCAGTTGAGTCAGTGGGAGGCTGGAGTGATGGTACTGATGGGTTTCTAATGTCCTTATTGGACATTTTGCATAATACCTAGCCAACTCTGTGATTTGTGTAAACACCATATAATCTTTCACAAAGAGAGAAGACTTAAAGGGATGGTTCATCCAAAACAAACTGACATTTAATATATTATTTAGCGAAAAATCCTGAACGTGTGCACTTGTGTTCTTTTCCTGGCCAAGCCGGAGTGAACCGCTACTTTCACGTATTCTCACAAACGGCAAGGTCAGGATTTCGCTAAATAATAAATTTCAGTTTGTTTTTCATTGTGTGCCTTCGGAACATTTTAAATATACAGCACGAGTCACGTGAGAGTTTGTTGATGATACTGTTGCATTCTTTATTTAAAGGAATTTGGTCTCTGTTCACTGCCATTATGTTTGAACACAATCAGGACATTATTTTTTAAATATCTCCTTTCGTTATCCAAAAAAGCCATTATGCATTAGAACAACACCAGGGTAAGTAAATACTCCAATGACTGAATTTTCATTTTTAGGTGAAGTATCTCTTTAAGTCTGACCTCCAAAAAAGAAAAAAAGGTTTTTAATGACTCATCCTCAACTACAATTTCATCACAATGCAAGCAACTCATTTATTATTCTACACACATCAAGAAATCTTTCCACGCGGGTTTATTTTATTACAAAAGGTGTACAAAGTCCATAATTTGGTTGAATATATAACAGGAAGTCAAGCAACAAAAAGTTGTGTCCAAATGAGTCAAACCTCTCCACTGTAAGAAATTATGTACATTAGCATTCAATTTTTTTAAACACCAAAATAATTAAAGAACACCAATTTGTGCCAAAAATGCAATAATTAAACACAAAAACAACATGAATGGCCTAGTAGTTCATGTAAATCATGCTAATGAGTCTAGCCAGAATTGGAGGCTGTGCAGCCTGTTCTCATTTCACAATGTATACATGAATACGACATGCTTTATAAGAACATTTTGGACCGTTAGGCATGGATTTTTCTAGTGTAGTCACGGGGGCTGATCTCTAAGCAGGTAAATTGGATGTTTAAATCTGTAGCCTTGGGGTGATTGTATGGAAAGGTCTGTGAAACACAATATACTTCAACTCAACAGCAATGACATGACGGAAAGTCTGGCAGATAAATGCACTGTCAATACAGTGTGTATCAGACACTTCCTGTGAAGTAATGAGTTCGTGTTTTATCAGGTCCAACATTTTTAGAGATCAGTCAGAGAGATTTAGAAAGAAAGAACGTGTCAGAAGGTGTAATCAGACCTGGTGAGGGAAAAAGTAAAAACCTTAGAAATAATCAAAGGAAGGCAGCATACTAAGTTAGGCAGGGCTCAATACAGCTTGTTTTTGAGTCTCTTTTGCTCACCAAGGCTGCAAGCATTTGATCCAAACATATATTATTACAATTTAAAATAATATTTTTTTCTATTTGAGCACATTTTAAAATGCAATTTTTTCATGTGATGCAAAGCTGAATTTTCAGCAGCCATTACTTTAGTCTTTAGTGTCACATGATCCTTCAGAAATCATTCTAATATGCTGATTTTCTGCTAAAAAAACATTTCTTATTATTATCAATGATGAAAACAGTTTGATATTTGCTTATTTTCAGTGATAATAGTTTATATATATATATATATATATATATATATATATATATATATATATATATATATTGTAACTGAATAAATGTATTTAATTATTTAACCTATGAAAGGTAATGTACATATACCTAAACCATCTACTAAACATACGCTGTCTTAAAGTCGTGTCAAAATGATTGTTTTTGAGATAACTGCAGATGAATGCCATCACTGTATCTTAACTGCCAGCGAAGATGCTCAGAAATTGATTTTGGTCAGTATTAGGTTTTAAGCCGCAATAAAGCTTTGGCAGAAAATAGTAGTTGTTCATCTTAAGTTATAAGCTAAATGGCTTGTATGATAGAACTACTACTATTGACTACTCACTGTACTTTACTACCATTATCTAATGCACATGCTCTAAAGTGTCTGAACTGAAGGTTCGCTGAACTGAATCACATGGAAATTAAATTAAACCAAACTTAATTTCCAGGAGCAGCACTGACTACCTCAAGAAAGTACAGGATCGATAATTGCAAACACAGACATACACAAAACATACACACAAACTAATTATCTTGTGATGTACCTCTGCTAGCAAAGTAATGAAACTTTTTTGTTAAATCTCAGACCCACAGCATAAGGCAAAAATCACATCACATTTTCCTCAGAACCAAAATGTACAGCACAAAACATTTGCATGCAGCTCTACATCTGTTCCTAAAGGCAAAAATTACTGGTTAAGCTGTTGATTTTGCACGGATTTGAAATCATTACTGAAACTGTGCCATTAGAGAGCTGGCATTTCATTTGACTGGTACACCAAATCTCACTAAATATGGTAATAATTTAGCTAGCAGTTGGAAGCGGTTTATTGATTTAGGTGCTGATGTAGATGTGTTTCTGCCGTCCATTTGTGTACTTATGAATATTCCTATTTGTTTAATTAATGTAACTGGGCAGCAGGGGAGGGAGTCAGGGCCAAAATCGAGAGAGGCTTAAGCCTGTGTTTTATTGGATTTAATTTACTTTATTTTATTTTTTGCCAGTTGTATATTTAAGGCAGACAGGGTGAGAGAGTGCAAACGAATTTCACTGCCAAAAGCACCACAACCACATACACAACAAAACCTATTTTATACTGATTTGGCCTCTCATCAATGTGCTGACAATAAATTAAAAAATATATAAAAACAGACCCAGTAGGTTTTCAAGCTTGCAAATGAACTCAAGTAGTAATAATTTGTGTATTATATAGAACTACACTTGCAAAAACCTTTGAATTGAGTCTGATTACTGCTGAAAATAGAAGAAAACGTAAGATGAATCTCAATATAGTGCTGCTTTTTACATTACAGCAGACAAAAATTGTCATTAACTAAAGTTATGAATATTCATGGTGCACATCTGTATTAGACTGTGCAGGTTCTGCCAACAGAGGTCACACACAAAACTAAAATAATTCCTCACCAAGCTCAGCCAAACTGACTTTCACCATGACTATCTCAAAGGTCAACAACAGATATCATCCATCTTTTACAAGCAGGCTGGACCGTCAAGTTTTGTGTGTGTTTGTGTGCACATAAACACATTTCCAATTCCATCTGAGCATAATCAACAAAACCAGATCGTACCAGTTCAGAATATTTCTTAGCCATATCATCTGATTGATTCCACAGATGCTGATCCACAATTAGATGACAGGTTAATCAAAGCCCATACTCTATATAGCATTGCATATAAGTAGCAATAGTATGCCTGCTTGGCAAATTACCATTGACAACAGATTATTTAAATTTTTATTTTAGCTGTACATATCACAAGTATAAGGAACATTTGTTTAAAAAATCTGTCTAGAAAGTCAAACCAATCCTCAAAGGACCAACTCCAGCACAAGCAGAAAGACAAGACATAGTCTGTGAAAATACAGTGCTTTGGAGAAATATACTTGAGTGTTTCTCTAATTAATCTGAAAAAAAGTCATAAAATGAGATTGAAGTGAATTATTTTTTATTACATTTCAGACAAAATGTCAAACTGCGGTCAATGTGGAGACTTCAGTGGTCAAACAGAGGAAATAATGAAAAATGATGTGGATGTGTGCTTGTGATGTACTTTGGCTGAGAAACTCTTGGCACCTTCAACAAACTTCGCACATTTCCTCTCATACAATGTGTGGGATTGAACGATGGCACTGTTTTAACGTTCAAAGAACAACAAACAAGAGGAAATGTTTTACTACACCTCTGTATCACCATACTGACATGAAAAACACTGCTGCCCATCCGTTCAGTGTGTGTATGTGTGTGTAAAAGTCAACTGTCCTGAAGAGCTCTTCTACAGAACCATTAAAACTGCTTGTTTCACATTACAATCATCACGAATAACAGTGTTTTTAAATGAAGGATAATCATATCTAAACTTTAAAGATGTCTCTGAATGCATTTAAAACACGCTTTAAACTGAAAAGTGAGCTGCTGGCCTTAAAGAAATTCAAATCCGTAAATAAATTAACAGCGCCATGCATTGACCTTGACTAGATGAGCCAAATAACGTCATTTGTCTCAAAGCAGCCAAAGGGGAAAGTGTGTGAGAGAGTGCGTGTGTTCGCCCAGAGACGCAAGTTACACATAAGTTACACATTTTGTTCATATAACAATTTTGGGTGTTACCTCAGAAACACAAGCCTTGAATTTTCCGTCCATCACTTTCCTAAGACACAGTCTAATCCATATCCTTAATTTATGTCATTTCACCTCTCACTTTAATGAAGGAATGATCAAAAAAGTTGTAGATGGTAATTTAAGTGCTTAATGAACTCATTTACCGCATTGTTAGGCACAATAAGAGCAGGTTGTTCCACAATTGCTGCTGTTAATGCAGTTGAGGAAAGGTTTCAGAGGTTACTGGGAAATTAGGCTCTGACAGGCAGAATGATTAGACATGCTAGAGATTACCTCTCTCTCTCTCTCTCTCTCTCTCTCTCTGTCTCTCTCTCTGTCTCTTTCACTCTTCATCCGTGTGGTGTCACTGTTCTGGCACATTGTGCTGTTATGCTGCTGATGAACCAACACATGTTGACCTTTTTCCCTCAATCTCATCTGTCCTGTCTAGTATTATTTATAATTGGAGGAGGAGAAAGAAAGAGAGGAGAGCATTAGTTTTCATACTGGAATCAAGATGGCTTCATGACGTCACGGATATAAGGGCTCTTCTCGACATTTATTTAACCCTCTATGATACGCGTTGTTATGTTGGAATTTATTTTATTTAAATATAAACAAAAACAATTTTGGTAACACTTCAGTATAGGGACAAATTCTCACTATTAACCAGTTGCTTATTAGTATGCCTATATTATTAACATATTGGCTGTTTATTAGTACTTATAAAGCACATATTCTGCATAACCATATTCTACATCCCTAATCCTACCCAATACCTAAACTTAACAACTACCTTACTAACTATTAACATGCAGAAAATTAGGAGTTTACTGAGGCAAAAGTCATAGTTAATGGTTTGTTAATTGTTTAAAATTGCATCTTAAAATAAAGTGTGACAACAATTTTTAAAGGGGAAAAATTTTGGAAATATTTAAACATCACAATTGAAAATGTTATATACTGTACATACAGTATACACAAATATTCTGTAAAGTATCAAATATACTTGAGACTTTTTATAGATCATAGCCGTGCAGAGTTTTCTTTCTTCAAAACATTAAACATATATCATAATTGTATTATTTTTGCATAAATATTAATTTATTAAATTATTTATATTTAGAAAATAAATATGCATTATTGTGATTCCACTGTGGTAAAGAGATGCAATATAACATTTTTTTTTTTTCTTAATTTTCTGTAAGCTAGACAAAGTTGATCTGTGGAAAAAAAGTTAAATTAAATTAAGCATGTACAAGAAAAGCATGCAGAAAAGTGTTTTATAGAACAATTTGAAGAGTATCTTGAAAGAAAAGTAAATAATCTGGTTTAAAAACAGCATATTTTCTTCAACTGCCCTTTTGATCCAAAAAAAACAAAAAACAAAACATGATTTATATTTATTAAACATGAGTTGTATTTAACCCAGCATCTTTTAGAGTGTGTGTGTGTGTGTATATATATATATATATATATATATATATATATATATATATATATATATATGTATATGTCTTTTTTTATTATTATTCTTAGACAGTTAAGGGAATTTATATATGCAGAAATAGTAATTCTGTCTTTGGCGTTGACATACATCTTTAAAAAATTGCCCAGTACAAAAACAAAAATCCCTCCCTCCCAGCTGAATTTCCACATTGATCCAGTCTGGTTAGTCTAAGTGGTTTGATGGTGGTCTAAATGATGTACAGCCGTGCTGTTAACCAGCAAAACAGAGCTGATCAACCACAGTACATTAGTAAACAGCACTAAACATATTGTGATATAGTGCGTGTCTTGTGAAAAGAGAGAAATATTGCCTGTCAGTTGCGTGACGCAAATGTGATGAGTGTTCTGAATGGTCATGTGCTTTATTTACTCTTGATGGCCAATAACATCAGCAACAAACATTTAGCAATTTCAAAATATGTCCTCTGTAATATCAGCCATTACTGGACAAGGACAACACAAAAACACACTACCGTACACACACATACATGAAAACTAGAAGACGAATTCTGTATATTCCAGACATCCACTCTCATACTCTCATGTACACACTGTTTTCTCATTAAAGCCATGTATTTTACTGCTCTCATAAAGCGTCTTAGAGATGACCTTGGGAAAGACTGTTCAGAAATGATGTAATATTAGTTCCAATAAAAGGTGTGGAGAATACATTCATAAAGACTCCCAACACACATTAATAGTAAAATGTTCCATTAAAACAACGGGTAGATTTTTCTCACATGCCCTTGACATATGAAAAGACAGAGTGTGGATTTTAATACAGAAGCAAGAGTCCTTCCATACCAGAGTAAATGTACAAAAGAATTCTTGAGCATTTAGTTTGATGATATGCCATATTGTCTAACACAAAGGAATATATAGTGCAGAATGTCCTTTTGCTCTTTTCCATACTACAAAAACAGATGGTGACTGGTGCACTCAAGCTCCAAATGTGACAATAAAGCACTATAAAAGCACCATAAAAATAATCCAGACTGGTATAAAGTAACTAAATAGTAATTAAATTGGAACTGGAATTGAAATTGGATTTGAGAGAATGACAGAGATGGTGCAGTAATATATGAGTATTGCAGCAGCAGGACTGATGTTCAAATGAAGTGAAGTGAAATGAGAGGAATGCAGCAGTGAGTGATGCACAGGAAGTGCATTTCATTCTGTTCTCCGCTTCCACAGACTGATAGCTGAGAGGCAGGTATCCATCTCCACCTGTCTTCATTCAAACTCACACCTGATTGCCCGTAACTACCTCCTATATGAATTACCCATCTGTGTGCATGTTCAGAATTTGTGAATTGGCTTCCTTTTATTTTCATTTGCTGGAATTTGAATCGAATGGACCAATTCAACTACAATTCAAAGAAATTCAAAACAAGTAATGACATTCTAGGAAATAAAGTGTTGCTCCATCCTGGACAATAACAGGAATGTTATTTTATTAAATTAATTTTATATACTGACAATACTACAGTTTCGCTACTAATAGTACAATTTTAAAGAATACTTGGTAACACTTTAGAATAGGGAACACATATTTACTATTAACTAAGAGGTTTCCCTCTGTAAACTCCTAATTTTCTGCTTATTAATAGTTAGTATGGTAGTTGTTAAGTTTAGGTATTGGGTCAGGTTAAGAGATCTAGAACATGGTTATTCAGAATATGACACTAATTTGTGCCTAATAAGTACTAATAAACAGTCAATATGCAAGGAATATGCATGCTAATAAGCAACTAGCTAATAGTGAGAATTGGACATTAAAATAAAGTGTTGCTGAATCCTTTTATTCAGCAAGGATAAATTGAAGTAAATCATAAATTGAAGATAAATTGCAGTAAATTGATCAAAAGTTAAAGTAAAGACATTTATGTTACAAAAAATATATATATTTAAATAATTTATTTAAAAATAAATAAATAAATAAATAAATAACATAGATAATTATTATATAATAACATCGAAAATAGTTACACACATGTTTGATGAAACCTAAATGAATGTTTCATTGTTATTTCTAGTGTCATTAGTCCCCTCATTATTCAATTATTTTCTTTGGTGGATTGTTTTGCAAAATTACTGCAGATTTCATAAGCTATTAGTCATTGTAATAAACATGTTGGGACTGTTTTGTTCGGTTTCTCTTTAGCACTGAAAGAATGAACCAGAATGTCATAATATTCAAGAGAGAAACTCATTCTCAGAACATTCAGCTAAAATGAGAGAAAGAAACATGGTGCTTCAATATGTATTTTAAGATATTAAACTACATTAAACAAAAGGTCAGAAGCCAAAAAAATAACTTGTTTGAAAACACTGTTTCAAATACACACACGCTACACTGCACTAGGAAGGAGGAAGGAAAGTATCTGTCAAAACATGGTATTCAACTGATGAATGGACGACTTTGCTCAGCATTTCTCTTTCGGTAGAGAAAAAGTGAAATATTTTAAGGAACTAAATCTACAGTAAATGGAGAGATTTTACAAGCTCAGATTCCCCGTTTCTGTGACTGGCCACTGTAATGTTCTCGAGGGCTTCCATTGCTGGGATATTATCACTCTCTTTCTCGTTCTTTATAGATTTATGAGATGGGTATACTATGTTATGTGAGTATTATTCTTCAGGCTGCTCTATATGCCAGAGCTCTGTTTATCTAACCCCTTCACATTTATCTCCTGTTTCCTTACTGGCCCCAACATGATGGGAAGGGCCTTCCTTTCCTCTGTGTGTGTGTGTGTCCATTCCAAACTGAAACCCATCATCTATACATCTGCTAGTATAAGATTATTGCCTTTACATGAACACTGGCATGTTAACATACACATGCTTTCTCATGACAGGCTTTAAGTTGGTGTTCTACATATTAACAACAGATTTGTGCTGAAACGGGGAGACTGGGTCAAGTTGTCACCCTTTTTTACTCTAGTGAATATTTCTCAGGACCAGTTTCTTTGGGCAGATACCTTAAAGTCTAGGCTACAAATCATGAACATTTTCACTGTTACTGCACAGTAAACAGCTCATTAAACGCACACTGACCTATATGGGGCAAGCTGTCGACATAGGAACATGCCATTAAGTTTTTAATGATATTTAAATGACATTTTTAAACAAAATAATACATGTATAACAAAAAATAAGTAAATAAGTATAATAAAAATAAGTATCAAAACACATTGCTATATATTTATATTTAGAAATATATAATATAACTACAATCACCTACCTGATGTCATGACGAAAACGTACCTGTGGGAATTTTTCGCAAAACGCGAAATACGGACCAATAATTACATATCACTGCAGTTTTCAACACAAATTAATACTACAGGCAGTAAAACATTGAGCATTTGTAATTATTTTCATACACAGTTTTGGGACTTGGGATGTGGAATCCTTGGGTACGAATCCTGTGAAAAACATGACTCACGATGAAAGAGCTGAAAGATGAGAGATTGAAAAACAAGCTAACATGACATGCTTGCGATTGCGTTTTTACTTCACATTCATTTTTTTTTTTTTCATACAATCGGGTTGGTTTAGGTGTAGTGCATGTGGTTCATTATTTTAAAACGTCACGGAGCATTAGACTTATAGCGCCACTCAATGGACATTTCAAGTCAGAACTGCGGTGACATCTACAAAACCAACGCCACATAAAACTTAAAGAGTCTGTACGTTCATCTGTTCTGGGAAAAAAAAAAAAAAAAAAAAAAAAAAAAACTAACACTCTTTTAGAGCCACTCAGTGGACATTTCACATCGAATATATCACGAAACGTATACGGCAGTATGTATTTTGCGTCTTGCGAAAAGTTCCCAGAGGTACGTTTTCGTCGTTAGATCAGGTTGACAATCACACAGACACATAAACTCAAACTCAACCTGAGCTGATGACATTTGACACCTTCTCCTGGTGGCAAAAATGAAAAATCCATCTCTCATCTCTCTCTCTCTCTCTCTCTCTCTCTCTCTCTCTCTCTCTCTCTCTCTCTCTCTCTCTCTCAGAGTCTGTAGGAATTTGTCTTGGAGAAATTTTATCAAGACATGATTAATGAGCAATCATTAGCATCAGTGATTTCAGCTTGTATCCTCTCAAAATGCTGGTTCACTCAGGAAATGTGTGTTTTTATGAAGATAACGCATGAAAAGATGATGATACAAAATTAATTACTTAAAACCATGGCTGTGGGGTGTTTAGTGTAATTACAAGTGCAAAATAATGACAGTATTAATAGCAAAATTGTGTTGATTTTGAACATTAAAGTGGTTAAAATTCTCGAAATTCTTGTTTGGTCTACAGTCCTTCTTTTTCTCTTCCTTTACAAAACTGGTATTTGCTCTGATCACATGACACATCCTCTTTATATAGAACTTGCTAAAATAAATGTGTGATTTGAAAGGGAAATATAGTATGAATCTGATTAAATCACATTTCCTGGCAAAGTCGTATTATTTTTGTCCTTGTCAGAGACATATCATCAGTTGACGGTTGAATTGTCACAAGGCTGATTTTCATATGAAAGCCCTTGAAACATTTTGTTTTTATGTAAAAAAAAAAGGAGCCTTTTCATTTTAAATCACCAATGACTTTCAACAACAAATTAACTCTCCAGTTACTTTGTGTCAGCATAAGACTCCTATTTAATATTATTATAAAAATGGCTGCTGTGGTTGCCAGAAAGTAAAATATGGTGACAATATTTCAGGCATTAAGTCACACATTATTATTCACTGTAAATTATTAATACTCACTGTAAACCGATAGTTTAATCTATTTCCAAAAATGGATCATTTGTATTATACAAAGTAAAATAAATGCAAGGTTATTTACAGCTAACCAATTAAAAGGTTTTTACCGCAGTGTACTGTACACTCTATTCCTATTAAATTAGGAACATGTTTTATAGTGTACCTGTGTGTGAGAATGCTGTCAAACAGTGTGGGGATCAGCACGCAGTTTCATTTCCTGGAGATGATTGATGGCTCAGACGGGGTGTGTGTGTGTGGTGGGAAGGAGTTGTCATGACGACAGCAATGTAAACAGCCCGGCGGTCCTGCCTCAAAGCAGCCGATGTGACTGAGTCAGCACACACACACACACACACACACACACACACACACACACACATTTCTACTGATGAAAACAAATGGGAGTTGTCTCATCTAGATTGATGTCGCCTTTAGGGTTCACAGTCACTTCACACACACACACACACACACACACACACACACACACACATTCACTCTCTCTCTCTCTCTCTCTCTCTCTCTCTCTCTCTCTCTCTCTTCACTGACAAATCACCATTATGATTTTATTTCTGCACTTGGCTTGGCTCGGCTCAGGTTTTGAGAGGCATGATTTCAAGAGCCACCGGTGTACAAGGATCAGGAACCACAGTGAAGGAGAGTCAGAAAGCTTTAAAATATCTGCAAGTTTGCTCGAATGTGTGACCTTTAACCCTCCTGATCCTGATCGCCTAAACCCTGGCCATTAATCGTCATCAAACACACACACACAGTATACACACATACAAACACACTGGTTAATGGCTTCAGTATATCATCAGACTGAAGTTCCTGAACCGTTCTCTAGTTCTTCACTGAATTGTAAGGGGATCGTTTACATTATTTATACAGGCTTCTGTACTTTATGGTACAAACTAGACGTCATATGGATTTACTGAGGTTGTTTACATCTTTATAAATTCTCTCAGCGTGTGTGTGTGTGTCTGAGAGAGATGGAACAGGCCATTCAACACGAGCACTCTATTTTAATTAGACAGAAAGTGACTGCCTATTCAGACCATAAATCATTGTTTTTTTTTTTTTTGTTTGTTTTTTTTTGTTTTTTTTAAGGTACTGAGATCATCATGACACACACAGTAGGTTGACCAGAAATTAACATTTCCTCACAGGTCAAAAAAAGTGTATAAATTAATTAATTAAATTAAATTAAATTAAATAGCACTAATGTAAGGAGTACTAAGAACAATCAAGCAATCATGGAAAATAGGTAAGAAAAGAGGCTATTGGAGAAAAATAAATCTCTTATTAAATACTCTTTAAAAAATTACATTAAATTTGAGAAATAAAATAAATCTAGGCAACACACTAAAACCCACTGGCCAAAGTTGGCCAAAGATAACCTTTGATTTGGCTGCCATGTCATATCACAAGGGGGGTGAGGGGGATGCCATTGAAGCCTGTTTTCATTTGTAATTTTGTGTTGTTTGTTTATTTTTTACATTTTACATATGAAGAGATTATAAGTGAATTTAATAAGAAAAATAAATACATTTTCACATTTTATTTATTTTTTTTTTTTAATGATATAGTTGAATGTTATGCAGCATTTATTTCTGGCCCATGGTCTTTAATCAAGTTTGATTTTTTTTTTACCTTTATTTTCACCAGAGGTAAAAAAAAAAAAAAGAAAAAATATATATATTTAAAATTTTTACTGTTTGTTTAATGACAGTCTTTCTTTTTTTTTTTTTTTTTTTTTAGGTTCTGAGATTTCCAAGTCTTCTAAAAATATTTCCATGCAAAAGAAAAATATATAAAATTAGGACACTATAAAATATGTATAATTTTTTTTCCCCAAAATTCTCTTTTATATTGTTTTCCCAAATTTCAGTTTATTTTTTTCTGGAATCTGTTTTCTTTTCTCTTTTTTTTCTCTTTTTTTTTCCTTTTTTTTTTTCTCCAAGACTCTGTTCTAATGATTAAATAATAATAATAATAATAATAATAATAATAATAATAATAATAATAAATAAATAAACAAAAAGCATGTCTAATTCATTGAAATATTAAAACTTACACAATTGTATTACACAATTTAATTTTCTGGATTCTATTTTAATGGTTTCATTAAATTTTAATAATCAAAAGTATCTCTAATTAATTAATTTTATTTTTAAAAAATCTTTTATTTATTCATTCATTCAGAGAATACAGTGTTGTGCATTTACATTTTTCTGGTAAAAAAAAATTCTGGTAAACTTTTTTTTCTTATAAACATTCCTTTAAAAATAGCGTTTAAATAGTGATTTTATTAGTAGTAGTAGTACTATCATTACATTAAGTAATGTAAGTTAAACCAAACTTTTGTTTTGACGGGTTGCTGTGAAGACCCCTGTTTGTATATATGACATGACATATTGTACTCATATTGAGGCGGCAGAGGCTGAAAACACAGCTTCACACGAGCTTCAGTATGGGTGTAATAAATGAAACCGCGCGTCTGTATCATTCATTCATACAAAGACACGCAGAACATGCAGGATTCATATTTAAATGGTATTTTTGCAGCTTAATATTCACAGACACTAATCCATATTGCATTTTGATTTAAATGTACTGACCTACTTTTGATTTACTATTCAAAATTTGGCAAATTCTGTGACATTCCGCATTATACAATAAATTCTATTTTTATGACTGGATTCCATCTGCATTTTACGCATCGCGGAAATCATAGGGCCCTATAAAATGTGCAATGGCATGACTGGCATCAAGATGGAATTGCCATGTGTACTGGCGTTTTGCACCAACAATGGTGTAGTTATGTCCTCTATAGGCTAACTGGTTATGCTAACTACTCAAATCATGACCATGTTAGCATCCAATAAATCTGAATAGTCAATGTAAATGTCAATGAAGCTGCCTTTTTTGTTTAAGATGGTAACTTTTATTATTGTCTCCTCAAAACAAATACTTTCACAAAGGAATTTATGTGAACACTTTAACAAAAACACAAGCTTCACATTTCTGCTCTGGATTTCCATAGTAAATGGCTCTGCTGGACTGACTCTCACTCCAGACACAAAATCATTTGTTCATGTGAGTGATGCTATAGACAGGAAGCAGGGAATACTTTAAGACTATGCCTGTCGAGAAGCAAAGATTTTCATCTTTTTAAACGCAATATCTAATTTCTTCTTCTGGTCTGTACACCTGAAGCGATTCAATCTATTACGTGTCTGTGTGTGTTGGATCTTTGCCTGTTATCCCATCTGTCAGATTTGCAGCTGCAGGTATATGGTTGGTCTTGAGCACTTAAAGCAGAGATCATTATATATGAGTGGAGCAGGTGTGTGAGTGTGTTTGTGTTTATGGTAGGCAGGTGGGCTAGAACACTCAGAAACACGTGAAGTACTTCACTCTAAGGATGGAGATGGAAAACAAAAAGCAAAGATGAACAAGTGCATCTTTCATACATTGTCCCATCTCTTTCTATATTCCGTGCACAATGCAGGCCCGGTTCTACATGAGAGCACTCTGAGTTGAAATTGCAATAACACACACTGGCAAAACGAATTTCGCTGACCTAGAGAACAAACATAAAATCCATGCATCAACACTAGTAATCATGCATGATCTTGCAATTCAGCCACATAATTTGCAATCGTGGCATTCTGCTTTCATGCCTCTAACATGCACATCATGACATTTGATTTATGATCTCAGCTTGCACATACATTTTGCAATCTTCCATCCACTGCCTACTACTTTCATTTGCAGTTCCAGGATAAAGCTGCCCATAATCACTGATCTTGACAGAACTTGGCATTTCTAGTTGTTGCAGACAACTTCTTCCTTCATTGCTTGCTGCATGTACATTACTGGTCAAAGGTTTGGGGTCAGTGAGATTTATTTATTTATTTATTTATTTTTGAAGTCTCTACTGCTCACCAAAACTGCATTTATCTGATCAAAAATAGTGTTAAACCGTAGTATTGTGAAATATTTTTACAATATGGAATAAATGTTTTCTATTTTAATATATTTTAAAATGTAATTTATTCTTGGAAATTCTGAAAGTCACATGATCGTTCAGATATCATTCTCATATGCTGATGCTGATATATATATATATATATAATATATATATAATAAATCTCTTAACTGTCACTTTTGAATAAATAAATTAATAAATAAATAACTTTTAAATAGTAGTGTTTAAGAAAATATAACTTAAGTAAAACCATAACATACTAAGTTAAAAAAGTATAATTCATGGATTTAAAAAAGATAATAAGTTATGATAAAAGATGAGTATGATTAAAAACAAGTTAATCAAGTTCATCTTTATTTTAGTAACACTCAAAAAAAAAAAAAAAAAAAAAAAAAAGATAGAACAATCTGTCTTCATTCATTCAGGCCTATTGTTGTCAACACTGTACTGCCCTTATTACTGGTTTTAAATGATATTTCATGAATAATTATTTTACCATAGAAATATGCACTATACCAAATGCTTGTCACGACAGTACTAGTTTTAAATCGGCACTAGAACAGCTCTCATTTCAGAAGAACCCTCAGTGAGTTTGTTGTTGCCTGATCTGATAAAAGACAAGCTCTCTATCTGCGTCATCAATGATAAATAAAAAAACACTTTGCCAGTTCAATACAGTCTATGTGTGTTTCAGGCATTTCAGATATGAAATGTACACGAAATTTGCTAAATCTAGAGGGATACATTTTTGGTTATACCATAGAAATTATATTGAGCTTAAGAAAAATAGAAACTGCTGGGATGTGCAGATAGATTTAAAAAAAAAAAAAAAAGTGTGTGCAGGCTCTAGTAGAGTTCACAGAGATCTGGCTTTGTGCTCTGAATCCTCTGCAAAAGTTGGAGGAATACAGAAGCAATGTGATCCTCTCAGACTGATTGTGCCCTGTGTGTTTGATCCAGAGACAACTGCTGTGATCTCTGTCCTCGTATGCCAGCTGCTGCCCACCTACCAAGATGAGCTGGTCTACGAGCCTTTAAAGAGATAGTTCATCCCAAAAATAATATTTTGAAGTTATCTACTCACCCTTGTGTTGTTTCAACCCTGTATTATTTTATTATTTTACATTTTAAAAGAAGCAGTAGATATTAGACACGATGCACACTTGTTCATACAAGGATGGTGATTTATTAAATGTGTTATAAACATCTGTGCCACTCTTCTGAAGTCACATGATGGTCATAAAGTCTGGACATGAAAATAAACATGAGACAGTAATGTCCTTTATCTGGAGAATGAAGGCCTGTTCTGTGTTTTTGGCACACTGGGTCAGCTCATAAAAGTGGACAGGATGCTTCCCCCTCCAAACCGACTCCATGTGTGTGTTGGTGTGGAGCCTCTAACCACAGAACAACAGGGGAACAGTTCAGAGATATACCATAATCCGGCCCACAAATCATCTGGGTGTATTTGGAGTAGAAACCGCCCTGTCGTATATCCACGCTAACAATGTGCATGTACAGAGCAAACGATGGTGACAGATTAATCGATACAGACCGGCAGATATAATAAGACATCTATCATTTCTCTCTCTCTCTCTCTTTCTGATTAAATGTGCTCTTTATAACAGACAGCTGAAATGGATCTGCGTTATGAGTCTATAATGAAATAAATATGGCACTGTCTGAAAAATCTATACGTACAAATACACCAATCAATACATCAAACAAAATCACTGACAAATCAAAGAGAAAGGGAAATGCTGAAAATGAGATTCACATGCTGTAAACTACTAACTTCTATGATTAGAGTTATTGGTTTTATTTGGTTTTAATAGTTCACAGTTGCCCTTTTCCACCAAAAGTGTGCTGGTTCCGAAAATGGGCATTGAGTTCACTAAATAAATACCAAAAAATTCCTAGCGCAGATGACAGGAACTTCACTGTCTCATAAAAATAAAAATAATTACACAAATATCAACGTCTCGAACGGATCTTTCCACCTACTGAATCCCGTGTCTGTGTGTGTGTGGTATGTGGAACATCAGTATATATGGAATCTCTGATGGTTTTCCTTCACTGCCCCATTTCAAATTCACCCAGCCGATCACGCCTGTCTGCACGGAACTCTGGCGTTCTTTATGGAATGAAAGCAATCCTTGTGCCGTTTATAACAAAGTAAGCCGATCGAAAATAAACGTTTGCCACACAGAGCCCAAAAGTTTTATTAAATATCGTTGTATATCATGTGGTATTAAATAGAATTCCCATCCAAAGACAAAGCTCACACACACTTCAACAGAGGGCTGCACAATATTGGAAAAAACTTGACATTGCGTTATTTTGTTATTCTGCAATACATTTTGCTAAATACAGGAATTTTCACTAGATTACTTCAATATCTCTAATTAGAGAAAATCATTAGTGATTGGGGTGATTTTGATGGGGAACGCATCTGCATAGAAAAAATAAATAAAAAGATGAAAAATTAGGGTATATTAGGGCTAAACATTTTGGGGAAAATAATAATAATAATTAAAATTAAAATTAAAATGCACAATATAAACAAAATAAGACATTTCTTGTAATAATGATATTATACTGTAAAATTAAAAATATATATATAATTCATTTTATAGTAAAACTAAAATAACAATACCAATATTTCATATTAACATTATTCATATTTTATTATTATTATTATTATTATTATTATTATTATTATTATTATTATTATTATTATTATTATTCATTTTCAAACGCTAAAAGATCAAGTTTTTATTTTGGAAGTTTTACGACAAATAAATATACACAGTAAATGAACTGAGCTGCCATGAGACATTTAACACTGTATCATGAGCTGCACACATGTAAAAATAAATAAATAAAACAGAGACATTCGATTATCACTCTAAGCCATATCGCAAAATCAAATTTATTTTGAAATATCATGCAGCCATACTTCAACAGGTCGAAATTACACAGGATATTAAAACTTTACTCCAAAGATAACCTTCTGACTCCAGCTTTCTTTTCCAAACTATATGTTTAAAAAATAATAATTTAAAAAAATAAATAAATAAATAAAAAAATATGGCCCAATCACATTACAACCCCATACAAAAAAATCATATTACATTGCTTAACCCTACAAATTAGCAGTGTCCACTGACAAAGGTGTATACGTACAGTAAGGTTAGACAATCCAACTGTCTCTATTGCTTTCTCGCGATAGGATTTAACCCCCATAGATATCTTGTTGTACGCATTCTGAAAGTTCATGACCTTCATCAGCCCCATAGGATGTGGAGTACATGGAGAGGTTTACAGTAGACGTGAATGTGCTGATCTATATATAGCAGTGGCCCATATGGCATACAGATCGCTGCTGCCAGCTGGACCCAAAGGGTGAGGAGAGAGAAATGTGGCACTACGACGTTTGATGTGGGAAACGAGGGTGGACAGTGAGGGAATACTCTGGCTGATGAAATGAGAGAGAGAGAGAGAGAGAGAGAGAGAGAGAGAGAGAGAGAGAGAGAGAGAGAGAGAGCATGCCATGCCAATATAGCACATTCATTTGGATTGACTGCAATATTAGGAGGTTGAGGGCACAGTCAAGTCTTCATTCTTGTAAAATAATACCGGAATCAAGCTGAGATAATTAAAAGCGCTGGCTGAACAGAAGAATGTGTGAAAGGAAAACTTGAAAGGGCGGTGTAATTAAATTGAGATGCTGCTAAGTAGTCAGCCATAAGTTTGGCGCGGACAGAACAAAAACGTTCCTTCCAACTTGTCTCCTATGGGCAGATCGTCACTATAAGCCCAGATTCACCCGGAGAAGGGCATGATTTGATATGTGCTAAAAGACTCAAGGTCAATATTCACGCTGCCAACTGAAACTTCAAATCCAAATTGAAGTTGTGTGAAATGTTGTGTGTGTAAACAGAGAGCGGGGGTGCGTTAAAACTTGAGCTGAAGGTGCAAAGTAAAGTGGAAGTGAACTTAATCTGGACTCAAACCACATGGCATGACCACAGAGGCCAGAGGCTACTGTACATGTGCTACTCATCAAAAAGCTAGAACTACAAAAGACAGCATGAATTAAACTCAATTAAATATGAAGCGCAAATATCTGCCACAATACTCATAGCCAAAAAAAAAAAGAAAAAACTTTCTTCCATAACTCACTAAAGAGGTGATTTAGCAGAATATTCATATTCGTTGTTTCCATACAATGGAGATGAATGGTGCCGACACCTTTTTGAAGATTTTTAGTGAATATTAAATTAAATTTCAGCCTATTTTTCACACAAATTTATCGTATGACTTCAGAAGACCTCAGAAGACAGAATATACCACACAAGTATTATGGAATATTGTTTTATATTACTGTTTTGCCATTTTTACTGCTTCACAGTGCCTGGTCACAATCCAGTTTTAATGTATGAAAGAGAGCAGCCTTAACATTCCGCTAAACCTCTCTTTTAATTGTTAATAACAAAACAAAAGTAATTTAATTTTACAATGCCAACAGATTGAATAAATGGAAGAATTATTTTTTTTTGGGTGAATTATTCCTTAAAAGACTAAAAGAGAAACATTCTAAAAAGATGGACAAATAATGAAATATAACAGCAAAGATGAATCAAATTGATCAAAAGTGACAATAAAACTTTTGTAATATTTTTTTTTTTTCAAATAAATGATTATTGTTTGAACTTTCTATTCATCAACTAAATCAAGAGGGGAAAAAAACAGTTTACACAAAAATATGAAGCAGCACAACTGTTTTCAACATTGATAATAATAAGAACTGTTTCTTGAGCACCAAATCATCATATTAGAATGATTTCTGAAGGTTCATATGACACTGAAGACTGAAATAATGGCTGTTAAAAATTCAGCTTTGCCATCACTGAAATAAATTACATTTAAAATATATCAAAATAGAAAACAGCTATTTTAAATTCTAATAAAATTTCATAATTGGTGACCCTGGACCACCAAACCAGTCATAAGGGTAATATATATATATATATATATATATATATATATATATATATATATATATATTTTTTTTTTTTTTTTTTTTTTTTTTTTTAAATTGAGATTTATACGCCACAATAAGCTGAATAAATAAGCTTTCCATTGATCTATGGTTTGTTATGATAGTACAACATTTGGCCGAGAGACAACTATTTGAAAATCTGGAATCTGAGGGTGCAAAAAACTCAAAATACTGAGAAAATCACCTTTAAAGTTGTCCAAATGAAGTAGCAATGTATATTACTAATCAAAATTTAAGTTTTGGTACATCTATGGTAGAAAATTTACAAAATATCTTCATGAAACATGATCTTTAATTAATATCCTAATGATTTTCGGCATTAAAGAAAAATCAATAATTTTGACCCATCCGATGTATTTTTGGCTATTGCTACAAATATATACCCGTGCTACTTAAGACTGGTTTTGTGGTGAGGGTCACATATTACCATTTTAACTGTATTTTTATTAAATAAATGCAGCTTTAGTGAGCATAAGAGACTTCTTTTAAAAGCATCTTACCGACCCCAAACTTTTGAAGGGTAGTATATATTTATCTGTTTTTAGAAAAGTCCAGCTCTTTTGCTCAGATGGTGCAAGACCTCCTGAGGGAAAACACACATACAGAGAGATTTGGCACTGTACACTAAAACCCAACTGAGCAGGAGCTGACTTTGACAAGTGTTACCCATTAAAGTTAGTTACTATGAAATATCCCACAATTAAACGTAATTAACGCCTTTGGTCTGGGGAGAGGTGTGCTTGGGTTACTCTTTCTGTCAGACTCTGGGTTTCCAAGCAGAACAGCGGTTGGCTGATTCAGTGTTTGGCAAGTTTAAAGCACAGAACTCACAGCAGCTCAATTGCTTGCAGGGTTTTTCTTAGATGGCCTCTGAGACAGTCGGCTGGCCCTCGGCTTTTAGCTCCTTAAATTATAGTGTGACAGCACATGTGATGCGGTGCTAGAAACATCCCACACACTCACATGCTGAGAACACGTTGAATAGACACTTAAGTTTTACCAAAGTATTCTTGACAGTTAGATTATTTCACAGTATGTACCATAGTGTATGTTTAGCTGTTTGCTATTAAGTTATATACAGTCAAAATAACTCACAATTTAAAACATGCAGAACTAGATAGATACATAGATACAGACAGACAGACAGACAGACAGACAGACAGATAGATAGATAGATAGATAGATAGATAGATAGATAGATAGATAGCATTAAAGACAGATCACATGACCTCTAACTGTGAGATAATCAAACACACAGACGCTCACTGCATAATTGGGAGGTAATGCTCCATACAAACACAGCGATCCACTTTCTCTCATTCAAAAGTTAATAACCCACAACAAATGTGTCTCCCTCTGTCTTTTTCTTTCTTTGCCATTAGGACCTCCTCTCACAAACACAGTTACAGGACTGAAGAGCCTCCTCTTAAAGCTACTGACTGAATCCTCTCCATTAGATCTCATGGAGGAAAAAAAAAATGAACCTGTTAAATTTAATGAGATAATCTACTTCACTCCTGTGTTGGGCCATATTTCACCTCCTGATGTGAAGAGCCTCCTCTGGCAGATATTATGTCTTTTTAAATGAAATCACCGAAGTCTACGTTCACAAATAGGGTGGAATGACTTTTATTTGTTCTTCTACCATGAGATGGTGTAAGTGTGTTTGATGCAGTGCTGAATATTAAAGTAATACGCCACAAGAGGTGAATTTACCGCAGTTATGGGATGTTCTGAAGCACAACACAAAGCAGATTTTCATCAATATAAACCACTAAGTAAGTACACCATTCAAAAGTTGGGGTCAATAAGGTTTTTGTTAAGAAATCAAGTCTTTTATTCATCAAGTATCCATTAAATTGATCAATAGTGACAGTAAAATACAAAATGAATTCTAATTCTAATGAACTTTCTATTCATCGAAGAAAAAAATGCATTATGGTTTCCACAAAATATTAAGCAGCACAACTGTTTTCAACATTGATAATAATAAGAAATGTTTCTCGAGTGATTTCTGAAGGATCACGTGACACTGAAGACTGGAACAATGGCTGCTGAAAATTCAGCTTTGCTTTCACAGCAACAAATCAGCTACTGTAGAAAATAGCTACTTTAAACTGTAATAATATGTCACACTATTACTGTTTTTACTGTATTTTCAAATAAATGCCTTAGTGAGCAAAAATATACTTCTTTTAAAACCATTAAAAAATCTTCCCAAGCAAAAAGGTTTAAAAAATAAATCCTAGTACTTGTTCAATGCATCATTGAGAATTGTAAAAAGGCACTAAGCTCTTAGTATAACCTGTTAAAGTTCACTAGTAGTAAACAAATGTTATATTTAAGCCATAGATCATAAACACTGACCTTAATCCAATCCCCAACTGGAAATTCTCAATAGTAAACAGGCATTCTCTACATATTAACAGCATCTGTACTTCTCTACCACAAATTCATTCTTGTCCGGAGGCAAGCTCTCAAAGCTGGTTTTAGCCTCCCTCTAGAGAAATACATGGTCATTTTGAAGCAGATGATCAAGTGTTGGCTGTAATTTGGCCTGTCTCTTTTGATGTCCAAGAAGGGGCTGTCATTATTTTACAGGCGAAATTGGATTTGTCCCCCGATGGTCGTGTGGATAAGCACTGAGCTCATTAATGTGCTTCCAAAAGCTTTGGTAAGAAATAAAGCAATCATGGCGTAATTTCGTTAACCAACACTCATCACAGTCATCTTTTGCCCTGTCTAATAGCTCTACTGTACCACATGACTGTGTGGGAAACTCTACTCTATTTTTTTTTAAATGCCTCTCTTTTCAGTTCAGATGTGAATTCTGTGAATCCTAAAAAAGATTTATAAGGGTGTCTTCCTCTGATTTTATTTCCCTTTCTATTGGTGTCAGGTGGCAGAACCGGAGGCTTTCATTCGTAGCTACGAAATTTGTTTCCTCATCATAAGATGCATTGTGTGCTCCCAGAACCTGGCTCAGTGTTGACAGAAACATTTAAATCATGTTGTATTTGCTGAGATTTGTTGCTTGTACAAATCACATCAGTGACAAGCAGGCTACATAAAGGAAAAGAACTGAATGAGAGAGAGAAAGAGAGCATGTGAACTAACTTCGTATGTTTGCAAGTATTATCCTTCTGCTCAGTGAAGAGGGAATACATTATAACACATATATAATAATCATGTTTAGCTAACATATTAATGTGTATCTAGGGGGACAAAGTGATTTCTACTGTAAAATTAAGCAGTAACCAGTAGATGCTTTGTTTTACTCTGATTTTACCATGGTTAAGGGGTATTCTTAGGCATGACAGAAAATGAAGCTCCTAAAATGTCATTAATTGTTGTAAATTCACAATAATGCAAAATTTCTATGAGTTTTTTTTTTTTTTTCTCTTTTATAAGCTTTTACAAAACAGTATAATATTATGCTCATCAAGGCTGTATTTGTTTGATCAAAAATACAGAATAAAAATAATATTGTGAAATATTAGTGCAATTTCTAATATTGGTTTCCTTTTTTTAAAATATAATTTATTTCTGTGACACAGCGCTGAAATTTCATCAGCCATCACTCCAGTCTTCAGTGTCACATGATCCTTCAGAAATCATTCTAATATGCTGATTTATTATCAGTGTTGAAACTATTGTGCTGCTTAATATTTTTTGGAACCTGTGATACTTTTTTCTTTGATTCTTTGATGAATAAAAAGTTAAAAACAACAACATTTATTCAAAATATAAACATTTTCTAACAATATAAGTGTAAGGTCTGTTTTGGGTTCTGTGTCATGTTCTTGTTTTCATGTCTTTTATTTTGAAGTTTAGTTATAGTTCCTGTTTGTGTCATGCTTCTCGTGCCCTCTTGTCTCCTTGCTATTGGTTCCCTTGTTCAATGTCTCATGTTCTGATTGGTTGTCCTAAGTCATGTGTCTTGTCCCCATTGGTTGGTTCTTGTCATGTGGTTCTCATTGTTTGTTATAAGTAGCCATGTAGTTGCCATTGATCCTTGTCGTGTATTAATGTTGTAACCTGCTGTTGGTGAGTCTAGTCCGTTCATGCCGTGCCAAGTCTGTCTCTGGTCAAGTCTGTTTCAAGTCAAGTCAAGTCAAGTCAAGTCAAGTCTGTCTTTGTTTGGATTATGTTTGGATGTTTGGATTTCACAATTGTAAATAAACTGTACTTGGGTTCTTCACTACGCTCACCTCCAGTGGACTGAATCGTTACAATAAGTCTTTACTATCACTTTTTATTCATTTAACACATCCTTGCTGAATAAAAGTATTAATTTCTTAAAAAAAAAAAAAATAGAAAGAACGAAAGAAAATAATTTAATGACCCCAAACTTTTGAATAGTATATATTGTAATACAAAATTTATATTTTGTATAAACACTGTACATTTGATTCATCAAAGAATTGTGAAAAAGGTATCACAGGTCCCAAAAAACATTAAGCAGCACAACTGTTTCCAACATTGATTATAAATTTGCATTTTAGAAGAAATATAGAATAGAGATATAGATTTCTGAAGTATCACGCAAGACTGGAGTAATGATGCTGAAAATTCAGCTTTGCTTCACAGGAATAAATTATATTTTAAAGTATATTAAAATAGAAAACTGTTATTTGAAATTGCAATAATATTTCACAAAATTACAGTTTTTTTCTGTATTTTTGATCAAATAGATACAAATATATCACACTTAATATTTTTCCCCATGCAGTATTAATGGCTCTTAACACATAGAAATATATTGCTGCTATTAAAATTTTGGAAAGGGGGGCCCCTTGCAAATGGATTAATCATATTTTGGGGTCCTTGAAATCAAAAAGTTTGAAAACCCCTGCATTAGCTTAATGTGGTATAGTAGATATGTAGACTTGCCATATTAATCTCAAATTCAACTAATGCGCAAAGACAGGTGTGCATATATTCCTAGTTTATAATAACTTAACTCTGATTTTAGAGTCAGTATAGTTTCCGTTTCATAAGCCATAACTTGCAATTTCTAATTCAACAATCCCACACCAGTGTAACAAGCAGACAGACAGTCACAGGGTGGAGGTCCATCAGTTACATAGAACAGTTGGCAGTTTTAAATCACCCATTCAGAATTCAGCAGGCCTGAACAGAGTGAAGGATTAACCAGTCAAACACAGACATAGAGGGAGGAGAGAAGGATTAGAGGAAGACACACAGCACATGGGATTTTCCCCTTTCACCTCTGACCCCACCCCAACCTCCATTTGGTCTTTTCATTGGTTTTTGACATATCTGGTCTCCAAAATGTATGCAAACCAATCAGACATACCACAAACAATAATATCGCTAATATTTTTTGAATCTTTTAATGAGGTTGTCTGAAGAAGAACATGAGACCAAAGTCTGTTAAGCTGATTTCGCTTTCTTGCACCTCATTCCTTCTTTCCTTTCTCTCTCTGTCTCTGCTCTTAAGGGGTTGGTAAACAATCACTAATGTTCAGTTTGATTTGTTTCAGTGTTGTGCTGTTTCTCTTGTAAGAGGCAGTCATTACACTTTAACCCTGACTAATCAAGCATGTTTTCTCCTGGCTACAGTGTCTAAACTGCCACAGGAGCAAGTATAGAGTGTGTGTTGCGTCAGAGGGAAAGACGGGGAAAAACAGTGAAATGACTTTAGCATGCTCTGTCAGCTCTCTGAGACACTATTTTCCTGTGTGTGTGCTTCTTAGACAAATCACAGGTGTGTGTGCAAATCCATAAATCCTCCTATATTGAAAGATTGTTATCCTGGCAAGAACACAGTGTAAAAATGAGCAGCATGTCAGGTGTGACCCAGAGAAGCACACAGCTGAACAACAGCAATCTGTAATGTCGTCAGTGCTGTTGAAGGTTATCAGACAAGAGGCACTGTATGCATCTAGCTAAGCTCAGACACATTTAGCACTACTGGACACATGTGAAACAACACTTTATCATGTTTGAAATTATTCATTAGAAAGGGAATGTGGTCCCAGACATGCAATGATATATGACTTTAATATGGGGCTTTGTATACACACAAGTTGTGCATGTGTAACTGCTGTGTGAACATGTAGCACAGGGAACTTCTGTCACATCTGGCAGTTAAAGGTAGGATAGGCAATCTCAGAGAGGCTAGCAATAGTGAGCTAGCTTTGAAAACATAAGATCCCATCCTCCCTGCAAATCACTCTCCAAAGCCAGGCATATACAATAATAACACCTTCCATTCTCACTTGGTCTGCAATAGCGTAATGGAACATGCTGATGACGTATTATGTCTGCGCAAACAGAGTACGCAATAGGTATGAAAATACATAGGTTGACAGGCAGGTAGGACAGCCTATCGTACTCCTTGGATCGAAGGATATTATAGGACAAATATTTTATGGTCCTATGCCTTCCACAGACGATATACATACATTTAGTCCACTGTTATGGATTGCTTTAGGAATGTTTAGAGACTTTCAACCTGCATAACAAATTTTTTTTGAACCACATCACCTATCCTGCTTTTTAAAAGGATAGTTCACCCAAAAATGAAAATTCTGTCATTAATTACTCACCCTTATGTCGTTCCAAACCGTAAGACCTTCGTTCATCTTCGGAACACAAATTAAGATTTTTTTAAGATATTATGAAAATATCTTAATTTGTGTTCCAAAGATTAACGAAGGTCTTACGGGTTTGGAAGGACATAAGGGTGAGTAATTAATGCCAGAATTTTCATTTTTGGGTGAACTATCCCTTTAAGATATTTTTGATGAAATCCCCCTATCGATATTGTGAATTCTTTTGGCCACAATAACTGTGATATGAAAAATCTAATATCGTGACACCCCTAAACCCTATTCCCCACACCATTACACCACCACCACCAGCCTGAACCGTTGAAACAAGGCAGGATGGATCCATGCTTTCATGTTCTTTACGCCAAATTCTGACCCTACCATCTGAATGTCTCAGCAGAAATCAAGACTCATCAGACCAGGCATCGTTTTTCCAATCTTCTATTGTCCAATTTTGGTGAGCCTGTGCGAATTATAGCCTCCGTTTCCTGTTCTTAGCTGACAGGAGCGGCACCTGGTGTGGTCTTCTGCTGCTGTAGCCCATCTGCTTCAGGGTTCGACGTGTTGTGCGTTCAGAGATGGTATTCTGCATACCTTGGTTGTAAAGAGTGGTTATTTGAGTTACTGTTGCCTTTCTATCATCTCTAACCAGTCTGCCCATTCTCCTCTGACCTCTGACATCAACAAGGCATTTTCGTCCACACAACTGCCACTCAATGGATATTTTCTCTTTTTTGGACCATTCTCTGTAAACCCTAGAGATGGTTGTGCGTGAAAATCCCAGTAGATCAGACCAGCCCGTCTGGCACCAACAACCATTCCACATTCAAAGTCACTTAAATCCCCTTTCTTCCCAATTCTGATGCTCAGTTTGAACTTCAGCAAGTCTTCTTCACCACATCTGGATGCCTAAATGCATTGAGTTGCTGCCATGTGATTGGCTGATTAGCAATTTGTGTTACCAAGCAATTGAACAGGTGTACCTAATAAAGTGGCCGGTGAGTGTGTGTGTGTGTGTGTGTATATATATATATATATATATATATATATATATATATATATATATATACATATATACATATATACATATATGTTTTGATTTTTTGAATATTGGTAACTTTTCACACAGAATGCTACAGTATCATCAGCGTCAGAAGAGTTGCATATGGTACATGAGGGTACATAAAAACAGCCAAGAAACACCCAAAAAATATGCACCCAAAAACAAATACTCATTAAACAATGACCTGTTTATCACGCGCTCACACATTTTCCAAGAATGGGAATATTATACAGTCACAGTCGACCACTAAAAATAACTATTATAGTGTCTCTACAGGGATGTGCTCATAAAACTCCTCCTCACCACCTGTATAAGCACAAAAGTACTATTTAGCCCATGTCATGTCTGTCCTCTGAGTAACATCTACAGGTCAGCATCTCTCAGATACTCCCAGGAATACAGCAAACGCTTCACAGAGCCACGCCGCTCTGCATATGTACACGCACAAGCGGCCTCATACCCGGAAGGTCATTGTGACTGTAGCTGTTATAATTACCACTGAGAGTAATTAGCTTTGCTCTCTCAAGGTCTCAAACTCCCTGAACACACCTTTACACTGTCAGCGGCCTGCAGTAAACGCGCGCATGTGTGTGTGCGTGTGTGTGTGTGGCACAGGTGATGTATAATCAGCTCTCAGTGGAGGTGTGGAACATTACTGTCTGACATAATGATACCCCTGCACCGGACGACAGCACGTGAGAGAGAAAGAGAGAGAGAGAGAGAGAGATCATTAACTCCAACACACTTAATGAATTTGAACGATGAAGTCAACTCTTTCTTTATGGATGTACATTAGTCAAGGTGCCATGGGCATCATTAAAAACTTTGCCTCTTTGGTTGTCTTTTCTCTGTCGACTCCCATGCTGCAATGCAGTGCTATCCTTATCTCCTCTTGTTCCTCTTTTTCTCCTCAAAAATGTCCTTCTCTCTTTTTTCTCCTTCAACAACTTCGGCGAGACAGAGTGGTTGTCTGTTCCTCTGTCTTTTGTGCTCTGTGTGTGTGTGTGTGAAGGTGATAAGGTACAGAATCAGTCTAAATGTGTCCAGAGGCTCTCCTCTCACCAGGACTGTCAGGACGAAATGAATAATCTGTTGCTATCACAATCACACACACTCTAACAATACAGCAGAGAACATGAGCTTCAAACAATACACAATTTCAGTAAGACACAGGGGTCACAGACACACACTGTTTGATTGTCTTGTAGAAAGACACTGAAGGTGTGATATCTCTGCAAATAGAAAAAGCCCTTTGAATCTGAGAAAATAATATTTATTTTACTTTACAAACAATAAAATGTAAAATACAAACAACCTTTTGACTTTACTGTGCAAGACATCAAGTAACAATGTTTCAAATATCTCACTGTATCTGAACTTTGTTATAGACAATTTTCTTTCCTGTGCCTTCTTTTCTTTCATGTATATATATATATATATATATATATATATATATATATATATATATATATGTATATATGTATATATATATATGTATATATGTATATATATATGTATATATGTATATATATATATATATATATATGTATATATATGTATATGTATATGTATATATATATGTGTATATATATGTATATGTATATGTATATATATGTATATACTATATATCGTAAATAGACATTTGCCAATCCACCAATATCCAGGTTACCATAAAAAAACAAAATAAAAACAAATTGAAATAAATTAAATTAAAATAAAATAAAATAAAATCATTAAATAAAAAGGTGAAAAGTGACTACTCGCACATATAATGCCTTGCAAATTACACAATCAAGTCAGTCTCTAAAAACAACCAAAATATCTGTAAACATTTAAATAATTTCAAATAAAATGCATATGGTATTTTATACATATAATCAGTGTTTTATAACCAATAGTTTTATATTTTACTGTCACTCCTTTTTTAATTAGAATTTACAGTGCTTTAATGGATAAATTGTCTTATAAAAGATGTTAGACAGACATACTGTTGTCTTTTTCGTTTTGTACTGTATGTATACTTATACACCTGTCTTGCTTAAAATCAAATGTTGTCATTCATCTTGAAGCAGAATGTTTTAGTTATATGCTCAGTGTGAATAAATAAATAAATAAATAAATGAATGAGAAAATAGTTCTAGATCTAGTTTAGTTTTTATTTCAGCCTGGATCAACCCCTGATTTGCTAAATGCTAATGTTATTTACTAAAACTTTCTGTTGGAAAAAAAGCGATCAGACATGGACTGAAACCCCAACAGTGACTCCATGAGCTCTTTAACATTCAGTTAAGTGTTTGGAGCTTTGAATACTGTGTGGCGGAAACATGCTTGACCTTCAGCTGTGCAGTTCCCTGACAAACGACTGCAGTGCATGTGTGGTATCTGCTGTTTTCAGAGAATAACCATCATTACATCATCACAATAAAGTGTCTAGTGCTTTCAAATGCATGCACGCCAGCACTTTTCAAACACCTCCGTTGACAGGAGCTCAGGGTTGTAATTGGCTCAAACCAAAAATGAAAACACCTGCCACCCCTCCACAGGAACATCACAAAGTTTGTGTGTGTGTGTGGCCTCATGTTACTCTACAGCGTTTTGTTTTACCTTGTCTCAGCACCCCAAAGCCCCCTCCCCTCAACACCTGCTTGGGATGCTTTTTTGTGCCGGTTTTTTTTTGTTTTGTTTTGTTTTGTTTTTTTAAATACACACCACCTCAGCATCAATTTCCCATCTGTCTTTCCCATCTATTTAACACTGACGTGCACAAACGCGCAAACGCATGCATTAAGGAGCAGCAAAACACGTAAGAGAGCGATTAAACGCCACGTTGCTACGCGACTCGACCTTCGGAAGAACGCCACAGAGCCGTAATGATCCACGCGACCATCTGTGACTGCCGCCCTCTGCCTCACCACAACCCATTATGACATCGCTGTCTCATCTCCACGGGGACAGACGGCTTTATTAATAACTCAACACTCTTGGCAAGCGTCTCTCTCTCTCTCTCTCTCTCTCTGATTCCATCATATACTGTAGGAACAGTGATTAGACACTCAATTCCCTGGATAAACCAACTTTAGCCAGTGGAGACACACACACACACACACACACACACACACACACACTCAGCAGCCATTGATCGCTGGTAAGGGCTCACGGCAGGATCAATAGTGGATTTCTCAGTACAAACGTGAGTGTTAAAGGGTCAAGGCCACACACGGAGTATACGGCTATGGTTAATTCTACATCACTCAGATTCACACACACCTAAACTGCATACAGTAAACAAATGTAAACATGTATAATATGGACACAGTTAAATAAAATAATTCTGACACAGACCTTTACAAACTGACAATCCCATAATTTTCTCAAAAGCATCAGGTCATGTTTATCTGAAAGATCTCCCATCAATAGGCTTTTTCAGAAAACCATAAGCCATTCAGATCAACCTGTAGGCAAGATCCCTTTAACATCTCAATTGTTTCTTCAAGCTGTGAGATTACATGGAGATCAAATGGATATTTGTTGCTTTAGATCCTGTTATTTTTTTCCCCTCAGATAAAGATATACAAATCAGTGTTGTTTTAGTATTACTTTGAATATTTTAATATTAATGTATAATTTTTTTATTAATTTTTAAGCTTTCCTTTTAAATTGTTGCTTGTTTTTAGTAATTTTATGTGATTTTGTCTTTTTTTATTTCTTTTTTTTTTTTTTTTTTTTTTTTTTTTTTTTAAATATTACTATTAAGATATTATTTCATTTCATTTCAGTTTTAGTTTTAATTCTGATTTTTTTTTTTTTTTTTTGGTCAAGTTCTTCAACTTATTTCAGTTTAATTTTTGTTTAGGTTACATTTTTCATCTAATATTTTTATTTAATTTTATTTTCCTTTCAGCTAACAAAAATGTTTTTAATAGTTTCAGTTAACTATAATATCCCTGATAAATAATTAGTAATACACAATATATTAGTACGGCATCTGTTATCAGCCATTAATGTAGATTTTTCCACTTACTGTTGTAGCCGCATTACCACTTCGGTTCTATATTATTTTTCAATAATTCAATGGCCCTATTATTCCACCTATTATTCCTGACAGGTTATATATTTTAAACATTATAATGTTGTAAAGGCAAAATTGACTTGTAACATTTGAAATGACCAGTTTTAGTGTTTAGTTTATACTTTTAATTTTAATGTAAATTATTATCGGCGAATCAGTATCAGGAAGAATTCTAATACAAGTCATTCTAATCGATTATCTTTGTCTTATCTAGAGTTTCTGAAGAGATTTCAACAATGTATCAAACTGTGCTCAGACTTGCCAAGATTCTATCCACATTCATTTTTATACCTCTATACATTTTCTTTACTGTCAAAAATGCTTCTGCAATTAGTTATAACAGCTTAAAATTTGTTAAGATAACTTAAATATCCAGCTTAAGTAAACTAAACTAAACTTAACAGAACTTACAATTTAAGTCAAGCAGGAGCACTTATTTTAAGTTGAAACAAGACATTGTTATTTATTCTAAAGTTGTAATAACTAATCGTATCAATCATTTTTTACAGTGTCGTATTTCTACAAATGCCTCAATTGTTTCTGAACTTATCCGTACATCTGATTCTCAAATAAAACATCTGAGATCTTCATTAAGAGTAAATTCTGAAAAATAACATGTTCCTCAGGACATTCTGACATTCAGACACATTCATCGGTGCACAAACCTTTACAAACGCACACAGAGCCATCAACCCTCAAACACAGAGGGCCTTCAGAAGAGCCTTCACATCACACTTTCATCTGACAGATTTCAGATCAGCCGCCTCATTCAGAGAAATCTCAGCTCTGTCTGGACCTCAGAGAGAGAGAGATGGGCAGAAAAACAGCTGGGAAAAGGAGGAAAGACAGAGGCTGAGAGGAAGCTGCACTCCTAACGATGTGGAGGAGTCTTAATTGCAAACTCTGGGCTTGAGGAGCCCAAAGGCTCAAAGGGAGAGAAAGGCATGTAGAACACACACACAGAACAAGGAAAGCGTGTCTATATCAAGAGACCAATAATGTAGTCAGACTGAAGCGAATCAGATATATAGGCCTGGTTTCATAGATAGGTCTTAGATTAAGCCTTTTATATATATATATATATATATATATATATATATATATATATATATATATATATAAGGACATAATCGTATATATATATATTATATATATATATAAGGACATAATCGTTTCTGTTACTGAATTAAATATCAGTCAACTTCTAATGAGTATTTAATCTTTGGATGGCATAGAAGGCCCTTGTTTCTTTCTTTTTCAGGCAAAGCGTTCTCTCTTTCTCACACACACGCACAAACATTTCTGCATCTGCATATTGAGCTGTTGTGAGTCACACTACGTTATCCACACTGCATTTGCATGTTTGCCACATATTAATCCACCAGTGTCTATATTCCCCCATAACTGTAAATCTAGTCATTAGTCTGTCAGTTCTCAAACTGTCTTCCTCCACACAGGTTTGTCCTCGTATTTAACATAAATGAATCTGGCACATAAAGAGTAATTCACACATCAGTCTGTAAAATAAGACATGTCCGATGTAGAAATTGTCCAGGTGGACACTCCTGAGAGTAGTGAAGTGAAAAAATAAAAGCATGGACCGTCAACTTCAGTCTTGCAAACAGAACGAGTGCTGCTGAAATCCAGAGGGAGCGAGACTACAGCAGATATTGACGGGCTGCTGGCTGAGCTGAAAGTGTTGACTAAACATCTTTGAGAAATGTGTGTCAGAGCCAGATAACATATTTATTTTAATGTGCAGTACAGTAAAGGGCAGTGCAAAATATTCAGCTTTTTAAATAGCCAGAAAACAGCTGTTCATGCTGTACAGCAAAAAGTACTATTGCATACAGAATATACATATAAAGCATACTGTACAGTACCCTCCAAAAGTTTGGAAACAGCTAATATATATATATATATATTATATATATATATATATATATATATATATATATATACAGTGGGTACGGAAAGTATTCAGACCCCCTTCACTTTTTTAAATTTTGTTATGTTGCAGCCTGATACTACAATTGTTTAAATTCATTTTTTTTTTCTCATTAATCTACACTCTGTACCTCATAATGATGAAGTGAAAACAGAATTTTAGAAATGTCTGTAAATTTATTAAAATGAAAAAACTGAAATATCACATTTACATAAGTATTCAGACCCTTTGCAACAACACTTGAAATTTCGCTCAGGTGCCTCCCATGTCTCTTGATCATTGCAGAGATGTTTCTACACCTTGATTGGAGTCCGCCTGTGGTAAATTAAATTGATTGGACATGATTTGGAAAGGCAAACACCTCTCTGTAAAAGGCCTCACAGCTGATAATGCATATCAGAGCAAAAACCAAGCCACAAGGTCAAAGGAACTGCCTGCAGAGCTCAGACACAGGATTGTATTGAGGCACAGATCTGAGGAAGGCTACAAAAAAAATTCTGCTGCACTGAAGGTTCCCAAGAGCACATTGGCTTCCATAATTCTCAAATGGAAGAAGTTTGGCACAACCAGGACTCTTCCAAGAGCTGGTCCCCAGCCAAACTGAGCAATTGATGGAGAAGGGGCTTGTCTAGACTGGTGACCAAGAACCTGGTGGTCACTCTAGTTGAGCTCCATGATCATATATGCAGATGGGAGAAACCTACAGAAGGACAAACATCACTGCAACACTCCACCGATCTGGGCTTTATGGCAGTGTGGCCAAACTCAATCCTCTCCTCAGTGAAGACACATGAAAACACACTTGGAATTTGCAATAAAGCACCTAAAGGACCCTCAGACTCTGAGAAACAAGATTACCTGGTCTGATGAACCTCAATTCTAAGCATCATGTTTGAAGGAAACCGGCTCTTCTCATCACCTGCAGAGTACCATCCCAAAAGTAAAGTGTGGTGGTAGCAGCCTCATGCTGTTGGGCTGTTTTTCAGCGGCAGGGACTGAGGAACTCATCAGAGTAGAAGAAAAGCTCAATGCACCAAAATATTGAGATAGCCTTAATGAAAACCCAGTCCAGGGCATTCAAAACCTCAGACTGGGCCGAAGGTTCACCTTCTAACATGACAATGACCCTAAGCACACAGCCAAGGCAACACAGGAGTGGCTTAGGGACAACTCTGTGAATGTCCTAGAGTGACCCAGCCAGAGCCCTGACTTGAACCCTATCGAACATCTCTGGAGAGACCTGAAAAAGGCTGTCAACAGACGGTTCCCATCCAACCTGACCGAGCTTGAGAGGATTTGCAAAGAAGAATGGCAGAAATTCCCCCAATCCAGTTGTGCAAAGCTTGTTGCGTCATACCCAAAAAGACTCGAGGCTGTAATTGCTGCCAAAGGTGCTTCAACTAAGTACTGAGTAAAGGGTCTGAATACTTATGTAAATGGGATATTTCAGTTTTTTCTTTTTAATAAATTTACAAACATTTCTAAAATTCTGTTTTCACTTTGTCATTATAAAGGACAGAGTGTAGAGTAATGAGAAAAAAAAAAAAAAGAATTTAAACAATTGTAGTATCAGACTGCAACATAACAAAATTGAAAAAAGTGAAGGGGGTCTGAATACTTTCCGTACCCACTGTATATATATATATATATATATATTATTTTTTTCCCCCTGCTTTTAATACATAGTTTTTCCTTCTGGGGCATCAGTGAGCATTTGAACCTTCTGTAATAGTTGCATATGAGTCCCTCAGTTGTCCTCAGTGTGAAAAGATGGATCTCAAAATCATACAGTCATTGTTGGAAAGGGTTTAAATACACAAAAATGTTGAAAAACCAAAGAAACCAAACAAGGGACTCATGAACAACTATCACTAAACAAAAAAACACAGCTGTGGATCATTCGGGTAACAATATTAAGATTCAAGGGGAAGTAAACTTTTGAACCGGGTCATTTTTATAAATTCAACTATTATTTTCTCTTGTGGACTATATGTAAACATCTTTTATGTGAAATATCTTATTCAGGCCAGTACTGAATAAACAATAACGTGCATTTTGTATGAACCCTTTTATTTTGGTGAAATAATTAACATTTTGCAGCAAAAATACAAATATTGTGATTTTTTTTGTTTGTTTGTTTTTTACAATTTAAACTGTGTTCTATTTTAATACATATTAAGCCATTACTTCAGTCTTAATTGCACATGATCCTTCAGCAATCATTCTAATATACAATGAATTGCTGCTCAAGAAATATTTCTTCTTATAATCAATACTGAAAATCCTTGTAGAAACTGATTTTTTCAGGGTTCTTTGACGAACAGAAAGTGAAAAAGAACAGCATTAATTTGAAATAGAAAACTTTTGTAACGTCATATATGTCTTTAATGTCATTTTTGACGCTTTTAATGTGCCTTACATGAACGAAAAGTATTATTTTCTTAACAGTGTTGGGGAGTAACTAGATACATATAACAGAATTACATAATGCAGTTACAAAATAAATGTAACTCTAATCTGTTACAGTTACTGAGAAAAAAAATGTGTAATTAAATTACAGTTACTTATGAAAATGTTACTGATTACAAAGGGGGTTACAGTTGAACATTTTCACACACATACAGATTTGATTGATTTCTTTCCCAAATTGCACTGACTTCTCTAAAATATGAGACACCAATGTTTCAGGAGTTTAGGACACAGAATAGGACACATGCTTATTTAATAACTGCTTTATTTCCTATTTAGTTTTATGTACATGCTTTATTTTTTAGGATTAACTGTCTTTTTTTCCAAAGTATTGTTAGATGCCTATGTTTCCTGTCATAGCTATGCAAAGATTTGATTTCAAAACATTGTCACAGCTATTAAACGGTTTCTTGTTATGATTTTAAATCTGTATTTAACCTCAGAATGAACTCAAAGTTAAAAAGAGGGGCTAAAGTCTGATTTTGTTGTGGCTGTGCTGTAAAATTAAATTATTATAATCTTAATTCAAGTAATGAAAAATTTTGAAAGTCTGACAGTAATCAGTGTTGAGTACTACTATAAGGTTAACCCTGTCTGGTTTAAAAATACTTCAGAATGATTAACAGTTGAAAACATTCGTTAGAAATTTAGAAAAATAATCAAATGTAATCAGTTACATTAATTAAGTAATTGAAATAGTTGCACTACTTTTAACATTTTAAATGTGGTAACTTGTAATCTCCTACATTTCCTAAGTAACCTTCCCAAAACTGGTTCTTAAAAAATTACTTACCTCAAACTTCTGAAAGGTATTGAGTTAATGTAGTACATTTAAAACTTTTAACTTTGAAATTTAATTGTAAAATTATTTCATATCACTAGCAAACATTAAACCGTTTACCTACTGCCCTATCTGCCTGCACTGCCAAACCTGTACAGTAGCCTCATTCAAAACTCACACCATTGGTTTAGGCAGATGACACGTCAGACCACTCAAACCAAAACAGAGCAATTCTTTTGAAAGTGCAATAGCTGACTCTATACATCAAGTGGAAACAGGACAAATTTGCTGCTATACAAAGCTGCTATAAATTCATATTCATCTGCATTTGCAACATGATTTAGGCCTACATACTACATACTTGTCAAACTCTTCCCAGAGGAGTGATAGAAAACCGCATGTTTAAAAAGCTGGAGAATTAGAGGTTGAGAATAAAGATAAAACATATGGTTTAATATTTGTATAACTATCAGAATGACAAACAATTGCTCTTCTTTTTTTTATTTAAAGCACTTGACAATTTAATGCTTGCTCTGTCATCCATTATCCGTTTGCTCTCCCGTTCTTTTCCCCATAATTTCTCTCAGATCTGACCTTAGGTCGCCGCTTCTCTCTGAAGCTCATTAAGCACAACCATTAATTATCACTCATTTCTAATTCATGCATTAATTTATTTTGGATCATTTCTGCCCACTTTTATTGCCTGTGCGTCTCTTTGACCAGGACTGTGACTATTCCACAGGAGCTCAGAGCTTACGGGGTCACAAGCGCTCTTTGTTGTCAAACCTCTGTCTCTAGCTGCCGCAAGCTTTCAGTCACAAGCGCTCAGCATCCCTTAGAGTGAGTATATGGGTAATGAGCAGCAGAGATGATTGCGGGGTACACTGTGATTTGCATTGGTCTCTAATGGAATGAAGGAAGACACATGGGGGAAGGTTAAATTAGAGATTGGCGCACCTATGGAGTGACAAAAACGAATGCAGAACACTTAATTATGAACAGCTCCATTATGAAAAGAAAAAAAAAAAGCTACAAGTCAAAACAGTAAGTAGTGTTTAACCAAAGAGACTACCATTCAAAAGATTTTGGTCTTTTTTATTTTATTTTTTATTTTTTTTAAATGAATACTTTTTATTTAGCAAATATTAATTAATTTGATCAAAAGCAGAAGTAAGGATATTTATGTTACATTTGCTACAAATATTTCTACTTCATTGATAATAATAAATGATTCTTGAGCACCAAATAAGCATAATAGAATGATTTCTGAAGGATCATGTGATACTGAAGACTGAAATAATGACTGCTGAAAATTCAGCTTTGCCATCACAGAAATAAATAATATTTTAAAATACATTAAAATAGAAAATAGCTGTTTTTTTTATATTTTATACACACACACATATATATATATATACACATATATATATATATATATATATATATATACACATATATACATATATACACACACACACACACACATATATATATACATATATATATATATATATATATATATATATATATATATATAAAGGCAGCCTTGGTGAGCATAAGATATTCCTTACCAACCTTAAAAGGATAAAATTCCTGGAACCTGTGAATCATTACCTTGCATGAACTGTCTAAACGAACCAATTCACTAGCTGAAATAACGACTGCTGAAAATTCAGCTTTGCCATCACAGAAATAAATAATATTTTAAAATACATTAAAATAAAAAATATCTGTTTTTTGTTTATATTATATATATATATGTATAAAGGCAGCCTTGGTGAGCATAAGATATTCCTTACCAACCTTAAAATGATAAAATTCCTGGAATCTGTGAATCATTACCTTGCATGAACTGTCTAAACGAACCAATTCACTAGCTAACTGGACTTTCCAATGTCACATATGAGAGATGAGCGTGCTTTAGAAGAGCATGTTTGATTATTGCCTCAGCTCGTCCAGCTTTAACGCTGTGTGCACTACACACTGTGACGAAATAGTCCAGCAATGTAGCGATTTGTCATGCTTCACCACTACTTCTTGGAAAAACTAGCTTATACTGGAAACCTATGCTATTATGAAATCAGCTGTCACTGAAGAATGTAGTCAAGATAACGGTTACTCCCCAAAATTTAACTCAAACTAGTAAACAGACAAAACATACTAATTTTAAATTATGTATGGTGTAGTTGTGTGTTTACCTTTAAACTAACTCAAAGAGCTTGTTATTGCCTGCATAGCCAAGGTGAAGACAGAGTCTGAAAGGTTGTCAGAACACACAGTTAGCTCCATCCCAATTCATCCGTGTGTTATATTATAAGATATCACCTTAATCTGTTCATATTCAAGATATAATGCAAGAGGGTCACAGGAGTAGCAGTGGTGAGAGCAGAAATCGTCTCAGGTTACACATGTAACCATGGTTCCCCGAAGGGAACGAGATGCTGAGTCGAGACGCTTTGGGGAACGCCTTCAGCGTGACCATGCTCTGAACCACGTGTGTAATCAGTCCAATGGATGGGCGAGACGTCACGGGCGGGTAACGTAACGACCAGGAAGCTTAAAACCACGTGCGGTGGAATCGGCGTCAGCTTCTAGGAATGAAGCAAGCGCTCGCAGGGATGCCGGAAGTATGGCCCCGAGAAGCAGCGTCTCGTTCCCTTCGGGGAACCATGGTTACATGCGTAACCTTAACTCGAGCTGCGTCGAGACGCTTTGGGAACGAGATGCCTACACCGCCAGACTTACAAATCCCTGCCTAGTGTGGAAGAGCACAACTAAGGTGAGAGAAAAGGAGCCAGGAGTGGCTAAAGTGGGCGGGGCCCACGTCCCGAAGGCCAACTTCTGGAAGAGTGAGTCTTGACCCCCAAGGAGAGGGGAGATCAGAGGACTCGAGGCTATGAAATAGCATCCTGATCCACCACTTAGCATAAGCTTCTCTGTCCGGAGGCCTCAGCCTCAGCGCACCGCAGAGGAAATGTATAACTAGGGGGTGTCTGCCCACTGACTGGGCACCAGGAGGGGTGTGGTAGGCCGCAATGGCCATCGAGGAGAGAAATCAGGTCCGAGAACCAAACTCAGCCCAGCCAGAACGGGGCTACTAGCAGCAGACGGACCCCGTCCTGGTGCACTCTCTCCAGAACTCCCGGGAGCAGAGCGATCGGGTAAAAGGTGTACAGACTAAGTGTCGGTCAAGTCTGTACCAAGGTACCAGTGGAGCTGGATGAGTCAGAGAGAACCAGAGGGGACAGTGCGTTGTCTTTCGAGTCGCAACAGGTCCACCTGAGCCTTGCCAAAAAACTCCATATCTGCTTCACCACCTCAGGGTGAAGCATTCATTCCCCGGGTCTCGGCCCCTGCCTCGACAGGATGTCTGCGCCCATACTGAGATGCCCAGGAATGTGAACTGCTCTCAGCGAGAGGAGTTTGCCTTGGGACCACACAAGGATCTGGTGCGCCAGCCTGTAAAGGGGGCGCGAACACAGACCTCCCTGGTGGTTTATGTAAGAGACCACCGCTGTGTTGTCGGTGCGCACCAACACATGGTGATCTCTTAGGTCCGGGAAGAAGTGTTTCAGTGCTCGAAACATGGCCAACATCTCCAGGTAGTTGATATGCCACATGAGATGGCGACCGCTCCACAGACCGCGGGCAGGGTGGCCACTCATGACCACTCCCCCAGCCAGTGAGGGACGCATCCGTCGCTAGCATTGCGCGGCGACAAGGAGCTCCCAGCACCGGGCCCTGAGACAAGAACCAAGGTTTCCACCACATGTCTAAGGCACGTAGGCATCGCCGCGTGATCTTGTATGCGGAACAGGTTTCCCCTCGGGGAGAACCCCTTGGTCTTGAGCCACCACTGTAGGGGTCTCATGTACAGCAGGCCAAAAAATATCACTTTGGACACAGCTGCCATCATACCCAGCAGTTCTGGAACTGCTTGACAGTGAGTGACCAGCCTTCTCTCACTCTCTTGACTGCCGTGAGGATCGACTCGATCCGAGCAGGGGACATGCGTGCCTGCATCGATCCCAGAGAGCGGGGACTGGATCTGGTGGTAAAGGAAGAAGATAGGGGCTCGCCCGTCTCCATTTTCCCCACCTGATCCATCTGCGATTCCCACGAGCGCAGCCGCTGCTCCACCTCGGAGAAAGCGGGGCCGGCACCGCGAAGAACGCTGGTGAAGGCTGGTGAAGGCTCCCTCCTCAAAGAGAGCCCTCCGTGAGCAAGCATACACAGAGACAAATGCTCGCAAAGCGGGCAGTCAGCTCCCTCGAGTGATAGTGATAATGGACAGACAACACCAAATAAGACTGACACACACAGAGCGCTTGCTGAATGACAGAAAGCTGACGCCGGTTCCACTGCACGTGCTTTTAAGCTTCCTGGTCGTTACGTCACCCGCCCGTGACGTCTCGCCCATCCATTGGACTGATTACACAAGTGGTTCAGAGCGTGGTCACGCTGAAGGCGTTCCCCAAAGCGTCTCGATGCAGCTCGAGTTCCTGAAGGGGAACTTAAAGTGAGTGGACCTTGGTGAAATAGTGTGGACCTTTATCCAACTCTCAAACTCCACTGTGAATATTATGAAATAATTCCCTTCCTTTGCCTTTTTAAAGATAATTTTTGCTCAACTATAGAAAAAAAGAGGTCCACTGGATTGTGCAGAGTGACCTACTACATAACAAGCATGACACAATTCATGTATTTAAGCTATGATTGTGTTTGCCAAATTGTGGCTTCTTTAGTAACCATTAGTGTTTCTTGTATAGTTGTTTTGTACACTGTAAAAAAATGCAGTGTTGGGGAGTATCTAGCTACAAGTAGCAACACTACTAGCTTAACTACATATTTCAGTTGCTTTACAGTAACGACACTACTTTTAAAACAGCGTAGCTTTTCCTGTAGCTAACTACTTTTTCCAGCAAGTAGCGGTGTAGCACGACCAAACGTTACTTTCCGTTTTGCGTTCTGACGAGTCTCGACGAGCCTGTAATGCATTGAAGCAGTGCAGCGTCTTCTTCTGACTATAGATCACAAACTAAATTTGATCATTACCGCCATTCTGTTGTGATATCACGCATCGTGCAGCTTTACAGTCTTTCCACCGACAAGAGATCGTCAGATGATATTGCAAATGATGTACAGGAATGGATATTTCACACAAATCAACTGTATTTTACGCAAAACAAAGATTAAAATGCGGTCTACGTCGAAGACTTAAAGCACATACAGGAGGTGAACAATTGCCCTTTTAAACTGATTATGTTTTCTTCTTTATTGCACTCAAGATCAAATGTCTATTTTACAATGATGAACGGTCATAATATAACCTGTCCCCCACAGTTTTGTAATGAACACTAAGCGAACAGAAAATAAAATCGCGATGTAGTAGTGTGCTTATCATTTGGCAAAGGATGGTTGCGGCGGGATTCACGCAAAACGCAGTGTTCAAGCTCGCAGCTGATGATTGACGTCTCTATTCACAGTCAGTAAATACAGCATGAGCTGTGAGTTTAACGTGCTTATTTTATGACTCCTCCGTATCCAGTTTAAGTTGCATACATTTTGTTCTTGCATTGATGTTACCTTAATAGCAATTTTGCACTTTGACAGTCAGTTTAAGATAATATAACTATTTAACTGTACAGTATTTTATTATTGTGTGTATCGGATAGTTTACAAAATCAAATTATCGGGACACTTTTTGTTATTGAAATGGCTTGAAAAGGGTCCCAATCAACCTGAATTCACCCTACTCTTTGAAATCATGATTGCATTACAGTATGTTGTTTTAACCCCAAATATTTTATTTAACTTCATTATATTTTACGTATAACTTCATTATAATTATTTGTTAATAATTATTAGTTATTTGTAATATTAATTGTAATAATATTAATAATAATAATAATAATAATAATAATAATAATAATAATAAATAAATAAATAAATAAATAATAATAATAATAATAATAATAATAGTAATAATAAAATTGAAAGTAGTTTCAATGTCGCTAGCTACTTTTTGATTGTAACTTGTAGTGTAGCTAGCTACTTTTTCAGAAGGGTGGCTTGAATGTAGCTTAACTACTTTAATTTACCAGTGGCTTGTAGCTGGTCAACCTAGAGTAGCTTCCCCAACACTGAAAAAAATGATCTCACATTTTAGTTGTTTCAATGATTTTTTTATTTTATTATTATTATTTTTTTTTTAATTTGACAACTTGCAGCTTCTGAATTTGTTCATTCAACTGAACATGGCACTATGAAGCATCAAAATACACTCGGTTCCACAGTATTTTCCACATAACTTTAGATATTATATTATTCCATGCGGTACTGAGCTGAACCTTCTCGATCTGGAGAACGATAAAAATACAGTTTGACGTATTATTTGAGCCCAGTGCTGCGTTAGAGACTGTTCAAACAGAGCGCGACACGGAGCACAACAACAACTGTTTGGATTTAGAACGGCGGGAATAAAAAAATAAAAAATAAATAAAAAAAAGGAAAATTTAAAAAATGAGCTTCTTAAAACTTCACAGCTTTTTATAATCCCTAAAAGACGTCCTTCATATACATTATACATCGATGAAAAATTAGGAAAAAACAAGATAACTACTCGAACTGTCCCTTTTCTATGGAAGCCCGTTTCCGCCACTGAATAAAAAATAAAAAAAGGTAATTGCGACTTTTTATCTCACAATTCTGACTTTTTTTCTCAGAATTGCGTGATACAAACTCGCAATTCTGACTTTTTTTTTTTTTAAGAATTGCATGATATAAACTCGCAATTGCGAGTTATAAAGTCATAATTGTGAGATATAAACTCACAGTTCTGAGAAATAAAGTCAGAGAAAAAAAAGTCAGAATTGCGAGTTTATCTCGCAACTCTGACTTTGTATCTCGCAATTCTGACTTTATATCTCGCAATTCTGACTTTTTTTCTCGCAATTCAGACTTTTTTTCTCAGAATTGTGAGATATGAACTCGCAATTGCGAGTTATAAAGTCCAATTTCGAATGGGAAAAAAGACTGATATGTTCTCAGAGTTGAGGTTATATCTCACAATTCTGACTTTATAACTCGCAATTGCGAGTTTATATCTCACAATTCTGTGAAAAAAGTCAGAATTATGAGATTAAAAAGTCGCAATAACCTTTTTTTTTTTTTTTTTTTTTTTTTTATTCAGTGGCGGAAACAGGCTTCCATACTTTTCTTCAAGTTATATAAGCAAAATGCATGAGCAGCTCCCTCAGAGTTCGTTTGGAGCGCGTGCATTTGATATTGCTGACTTTGAAGGTCTGAAGGTACAAACTCTAGCTTCTTTCAGTTTTCTGAAGTAGTTATTGAAGTTTCTCACCGGAACCTATTGTAATACTGCGTGAAAACATGATCGTAAGTATATGAGTGCATTATACACTACCAGTCAAAAGTTTTTGATCAGTAAGATTTTTTTTTTCTCTTCTGCTCACCAAGCCTGAATTTATTTGATCCAAAATACAGCAAAAACAGTTATATTTTGAAATATTATAACTATTTAAAATAACTGCTTTCTATTTGAATATATTTTAAAATGTAATTTATTAATGTGATCAAAGCTAAATTTTTATTAACATGCAAGTTCTCTAATTCTTTTTTCTTTTGTTATTTGTAGAATTACACCTTAGAGCTTCATGTTTCTGTGTCCAGACTAAGAGGCTCCATTTCACTGGATAGGTGAGGTTTTTTGTATATAACTGTTGTTTGTTGAGCAGTATTTTTATTAACATGCAAGTTCTCTAATTATTTTGTTATTTGCAGAATTATACCTCAGAGCTTCCTGTTACTGTGTCCAGACAAAGAGGCTCCAGTTAAATGGATAGGTGAGGTTTGTTTGTATATAACTGTAGACTTGGTCACAGTAGTATTTCTAATGATAAAATACTGCATAATTATTGTTGTTATCCAATCCATACATTTTTCACATTTACAAATTAGTCCCTGCCTCCACTTTTAAGTACTTTATATTGTTGTTTGTTATATAAATGCAGTTATTCAATGCCATTGCTATCCATTTATGTTAGTACATACATATTTTGTTTATGAAATGCTAAGTAAATGACATGTCTTTATGTCTAACAGATTGAAGCAGAGTTCACTCGCCTAACTTTTAAGGACCTCATGAAGTCATTTCTGTCGGGTTTGGACCAGTATATACCCAAATTTCTTCAGATGTTTAGAGCAAAGATAAGCAGCATTTCACAATTGGAAAGTCTTCTCAGCAAGATTGACAGTGATGTGAGTATTTTAGTTTTGTGCTTGTTCAAATTAAAACGTTTGTTGTAGTGTTTTTTTTTTTTTTTAAGTTGTTTGGGTTTGTAGAGTCGCACATCACACAGAACTTGCGTGTCATTTTATGTCGACTGTTCCATTCCCTTTTCTCCCTATCTTCATAAAACCCAAAATGTGTCCAAATATCATCTTTTAAGGTGTTAAATGCACACAGGCTCCTGCTCTCCCTCCGCTTTGCTATAAAAAATGATCTGTGGGGTATTTTGAGCTAAAACTTCACATACACACTCTAAGGACTTCAGAGACTTATTTTACATCTTGTAAAAAGGGACATAATAGGTCCCCTTTAAGTCTAGATATTGATTTTTTTTTTTTTTTTTTTTCTTGAATCAGTTGAAGTTTCCTTTTCAGTATGTTTTGGATTGTTGTCCTGCTGGAAGGTCCATCTGCGTCTCATCCTTCAATAACATGGATTCTGACAGTACCGTGTTAAGAGAAACACCCCCCACACTATGCTGCTTCCACCTCCAAAGTTTACTGTTGGTATGGAATCACATTGCGGAATCACGTTGAATTTGGAAATTTGAATTTGGAACACGTTGAGTTTGGGAAAAAAAGGGCTGCTCAAAATTTGAATGGTCCTATTAAATGTTGAATAGGGCAGTTCCTCTGCCTACGTCCAGCGTGACCTTTTCAATGTGATTTTGTAATGCATGAGGTCGGAGATTATGTAATGCATATCGCAGAGCCAGATCTAGGTGAGTATTTTTAATTAAAAAGTATACATGTTCATTTTAAAAAAAATAATAATAATAACTTATTGTTTCAAAAGACAAGATCCATGTTTGTCTGCTGGAATCATGTAAAGCAATTATAAGCTGCAATGAAACCATGTTTTAGGACCCTCATATACTCCACTGAAATACTTCAGTCTGGTACACTTAGACTAGAGACAGTTATAAAGCAGTTGCATTTTTGTCAGCCTTACTCTAAATCAATCTAATATTTTTCTTTCTTTTTTTTTTTTTTTTTTTTAACAATTCCACGTCAATGAAAAGGGCCGTTGTTCTTAAGGGCCTTCCACATTACCTCAGTGAGGATCCATCAGATTTCTTCAAGTCAGCAGAGGTAGACTTGCATGTTAATATTGTACCTTTGCTAAAAATAATGGTCTGTATATGTTTAATCGTGATCTTGTTTGTGAAATCTAGGATAGTTTCATAATCTAATTATGATAACGAAAGCCAAAGTTTGATTTTAGCTGTTAATTTCGCTGTGATTTTAGTCTTTTGACATGGCCTTGGTCAGTATTAAAGATATCAAGGTTATATTTTCATAGAATCTTCTTTACATTATGAATGATGATTTAATGTAGAAAACAGTAAATTACAAAAAAAAGATTTCAACATTTTGCAAGCAGGGTCTCATAATTAAGATACTTATTCTCCCTACATAATTTTCTGCAAAAAAATTGAGTTATACACTATTTCAATAAAATAACTGACATTCTGAGTAAATATTTTGATAATACAATTACTGTAGGAAACCAACATTGAAGACCGTGTGACGGCAGGAATGGATGTGGACGTTCTCATAATGCCTGATGGAGATGATGCCTTTAACTACTCTGTGGTGCTGGAGCAACAGATTGTCCTGAGAGATGTCAAAGACCTCCCTCATGCTGTAGCTCTACAAGTTGGACAAATTTTTGTGCTTAATATTGATTACCCAAAAAAAAAAAAAAACTACGCTACACATTTGAGGTCATTCAAAAGATTTTTATTGACCTTGGAGGTGATCAGTGTTTTGTGAAGGTGCATGGACTGAAAAATAGACTCCTTCACAAAACTGAAAAATATATGATGTGCACCTTTTTTTGTTAATGATTTGCCTTGTGAATTTCTGGTTATTGCGTTTTAAAACAGTGAATGTTTAGTTTATTTTTTTCTTGACATGGTACTTTATGCAGTACCAATTTATGTACTGAATATAAAAATATCTTAGCCATTTTTATACTGTTTATACAGTATTATTGTTTATGCAGTACATCACTGTATGCTTCATACAGTATCGTTGTTAATGAATTGAACTTGTTTTAGTGGAAAAATACAATTCAAATGATTAAACTTAAATTATGTTCATTGCACTAAAGTCCTGTCAACTTTATTCTTAGTTAAGTTCGGTAACACTTTATTTTAAGGTCTTAAATTATGAAGTTGTCTTAAATTGTTTATTGTACTTGTCTTAAATTGTTTATTGTACTTGTTTTATTAAATCATGTCAAGTTCGGTAACACTTTATTTTAAGGTCTGTTAACTAGTTGCTTATTAGCATGCATATTACTAGAATATTAGGCATTTATTAGTAGTAATTAAGCACATATTAATGCCTTATTCTACGTCACCTTATTCTACATCCCTAATCCTACCCAATACCTAAACTTAACAACTACCTTACTAACTATTAATAAGCAGCAAATTAGGAATTTATTGAGGGAAAAGTCGTAGTTAATAGTGAATAAGTGTTCCCTATTCTAAAGTGCTAAACTTAAATTGTTTATTGTACTTGTTTTATTAAATCATGTCAACTTTATCCTCAGTTAAGAACACTTCATAATTTAAGTTCACAAAACAACATTTTAAGGCAGCACAAACACTTTTTTAAGTTGAAACAACATTTTTATTTGTATTTATTTATTTTTTTTTTACGGTGTATAGAGTAGTTCATAAACATAATCCTTGAAATATGCAGGTCATATACTATAAATACAAAGCGGCCTCAAATAAACAATCGTCTTTATCATGAGTTTTATACTCCCATTATCTGATCTGCTCAGATAAATTCTTGCTTGTTTAACAAATCCTTTGTATTGTTTGATCGGTGTGTCTGTTACTAACTTCCTCCATATTATTTTGTGCTCTCTCTTTCTCCACCATCCTCTCGTGTCCTCAGTATTTGAGCTGTTTTTTGGTCTTTCATTTTGTATCTGTTTTTCCCTCTCCTCTGTAATCTGGGAGGGGCCCATAATACCCATTACTGTAAGTGTATGTGTGTTTATAGAGCACAGGAGAGGGTTCATATTGGATTTTGAAATAGGCAATCTGATGATTTTACATAGAGCGAGGGAGCAAAGAGCTCACACTATTTCACGGGTCACTTCAGAGGAAGAAATTAGATTTCAGGCCACATTATAAGATTTCTATGTGTGTGTGTGTGTGTGTGTGTGTGTCAAATGAATTATATTCAGAGCTCTGTAATTGGCTGCCAAGGACAATTGGTTTAAAAATAAAAACAAAATGGTGAAATGCAATGCACTGGTGTTTCTAATTAGAGACTGGAGTATTGCTGATTCAAATGATAAAATATCACCAATTATAAGAACGTGTGTAGCATAACTGTTAATAGTCTCAGACTCAACACACCCAGGGACCACCCACAGTCATTCATGGATGAGTATTGCACATCAGACTAGAAAGAACAGTGGCTAAAATATTGGCGTTTGCAATCTGACCGCAATTTCCACAAGACTGGTACAATTAGCAAAACTCTGGTCAATGTCAGTAAATCAATAATTATAGTCATGTTATTGCTATATATTGTTATCACTCTAATATCGCACTCTTATCAGCCAATCAGATTGGAGGACCAGAAAGAACTGTTGTATAAACTTAAACTATTAAATTAGTGATATTAAATTATTAGTAATATATATATATATATATATATATACACACACACACACACACACACACACATTGCATAAGTATCCATACCCTTAACTAAATATATAGCTGAAGCACCTTTACAGCCTCAAGCCTTTTTTGTTTGATGCGACAAGCTTTTCTCATCATCATTTGGCAATTATCTGTCATTCTTCTCCTCACCTCTTCACCTCTCAAGCTCTGTCAGGTTGGACGGAGGCAGATGCACATTTTCAGGTTTCTCCAGAAATATTTGATTGGGTTCAAGCTCAGGCTGTGGCTGGGCCACTAAAGGAAATTCACAGAGTTGTCTATAAGCCACTCTTGCTGTGTGTTTAGGGTCATTGTCCTGTTGGAAGGAGAACCTTCTGCCCAGTCTGAGGTTCTGAATGCTCTGGACTGGGTTTTCAGTAAGGCTATCTTAATATTTTGGTGCATTGAGCTTTTCTTCTATTCTACACGAGTTCCTCAGTCCCTGCCGCTGAAAAACAGCCCCACAGCATGAGGCTGCTACAAGCACACTTTACTTTTGGGATAGTACTCTGCAGGTGATGAACAGTGCCTGGTTTGCTTCAAACATGATGCTTGGAACTGAAGTTCATCAAACCAGAGAATCTTGTTTCTCACAGTCTGAGGGTCCTTTAGGTGCTTTTTTGCAAATTCTAAGTGTGTTTTCATATATATATGCTTTTATGGAAAGGTTTAAATGAAATATTACTAGGGATGAATATTTTGGTATCATTTCAGTTTTTGGCCTATATATATATATATATATATATATATATATATATATATATATATATATATATATAGGCCAAAAACTGAAATGATACCAAAATATTCATCCCTAGTAATATTTCATTTAAACCTTTCCATAAAAGCATATTTGTACAAGAATGCATGCATCCACCTCATTTTGCAATGCGAAAGTACACTTTTTTCTGTGATTGTGCAAGACTTCTGATTGATCAGTTGCTATAAATAACTAGAACAATAATAAAGTGAAGTAAACACTAAAATTATCTGCGCTACAATTACGATAATACATTAAAATAGTATGATAAGAAAATCCAGTCTGCAATATCAAGCAGTATAACAAGCTATTTTGTACTACCAAAAATAACTGAAGCGGATGACACAGGAAGGCTTGCACATTCAAATTACAAATGGCTGCACCTGCTCTTACGTTAAAAATAAGGTGCATAAGTTGGCAGTTCTTGACCAGAATGAGCTTCAATCTGGAAGAGATTTGATGCTGAAAGTCAACAGTTTAAAACAACTAACCACAATAAACATGGCATAATCATTTTACAAAAGAGTGCTGATAGTGATGAGTAAATGATCTCAGCTGTAAATCCAAGTTATGTCAAGAGACAGGATGACGTCACTCACTTTACCAGCATGCACATTTGAGAACGAGACAAGCGTTCCGTCACCACCCAGATCTTCTAAAATAACTTCCTGTATTCAGACACGTCCTCAGATGCCTCATTCTCTCTCGCTCTCGCATTCTTTCAAGTCATATTTTCCTTCTTTCTGTCAAAAGAGGATAAATAAAGGAAAAGCAGCTGCGATATCAAGCTGCATTGATCTCTCGCTGTCTCGGTGTGTGTGTGGTGTGTGTGATCTGATCTGATGCTTTCTAGGTTGAGTCATAGCTTTAGATAACAGCATTCATCACACACACACACACACACAGAGTTAAATAAATGACCTCTCACTTTTGCTTATCAGCGAGCAGGAATGCTGTCTGTATCTGTTTCTGCCTTTCCTATGCACTGTCCCAAATAATCCTAAAAATGTGCCACAAGCACTGTAAATGTGTGTGTCCTGAAAATCTTTGCTCTGACCGGGCACCTGAATTTGCTGTTGACCAGAGTAAAATTATTTGAAATTAGTTTGCAACTTAGAAATTTGGATAGTAAACGTCTGTGCGTACATGTGTAGTTAGCTAGGTTACATATCTGTAAAGGTGGGATAACTACAGCACAGATCCTACAACTGTTCCAGTTTTCTGGTCTTTCGCATTCCTCTCATATCTCCTTTCCCTCTCTAATGAACTTCACTCTCTCATTATCACTTCTCCTCTCCATTTTGTGTGTGAGCTGGTGTCTCTCATGTACATCTACATTTCTCCATTTATTCTCTCTGGCACTGCATTTCTTCACCATGATCAAACTCTCAGTTGTGAAAAGAAAAAGCACTTCAAAAACAGCTGTGAGAGCATCAGCCAAATCTCACACCTTCCTTCTCTCACTTCTCTCTTCATTCCCTTCACTTATTTCTCCTGTTATTCCAGAAAAATGTGCCTGCTATGTACCTGTTATAAAAAAGTGTAAAAGCCATTGTGCTAATTAAACATTGATTTTACACCATGTAGGTCAGAAACGTTGCCATAAAAATTGTTGTCTATGATGTAGTGCTCAAATAAAGTTAAAGAAGTTTTAAAAGTTCGTCCTCGTGTTGGACTGACTGCCTTGCAGCGATGTGGATTGCATGGAGGTCTTTCTTTCCCCAGTTTTGGACTGTGTGCTCGGGCCTTTTCCCTCCGCCTTTTGTCGGTTTGGTTTGATCCTGGCGCTTTTGTGTCTTGGAGAGCGATTGGGGAATCTATTGTTTATCCGTGTAGATTGGGGCATCTTGTTTTTTCGGGGGTTCTGCTTGGGCGGTGTGGATCTCGGTTTGGTCCCATTGTGGCCCACCTCCTCTCCGCGTGGAGGGATGTTGGGGGACGTTCGCGGCTGGTTGCAGTGTGGCGTGGGCATTCGCCTATTTTCCACGGTGATGGTCTTTTGTCAGGCGGTGCTCCGTTTCGTTGTCTGCAATGGACTGGGGTGGGCACTCTGGGAGATATCTGTGGTGGTGGTGGTTTAGGGTCCTTCCAGAGTCTCGGGACTCAATGTGGTCTGCCAGGCACCTCCCTTTTTTATGTGTTTGTGCATTGGATCGGCCCTGCAGGCGTGTGGGGTGCCTTGGAGCTCTCGGCTGCCTGTTCACCCTTTGCACGGACTGGTCCTTCCTTCTGGGGGTCTCCCTCCTCTGCTTTGGTCGTCTGTTTCTTTCTTCTTGGGCATTCATGCAGGCCTTTATCTGTTGCAGCTGTTTGGGCTGGGGATCTTGGTGGGGATGTGCGTGTTTTGTTTTCAGATCAGGTATGGAGTGTGTTTGGGTTGTCTTCTAGGGGCCTTAGTCACCAGGTGATTCTTTGGAGGTTGCTGCGTGTGGTTTACTTGACTCCAATGGAACGTTTTTGTGTGGGTCTGTCGTCTTCTCCTAGGTGTGATCTCTGTTCGCAGACATCTTTAGGCACGTTTTTGCGTTTTTTTGGGGGGTTCCCCTCTCTCTCACCATTTTGGACGCAGCTCTCACGGGACCTGTCATGTTTGTTGGGTGCTGGGATTTGTTTAGCTCCGCGCCATTTTTTCATGGGTGACTTTTGGGACTTCGCCTTGTCCGTCAAGCGGGGGTGTTTGCTGTTGGCTGCTCTCACGGCAGCAGAGGGGTTGCTGGTCAGCTGTTGGGGTTCTCCTCGCGCAGTGGACGGGCGAACCTGGACTGTGTGTTTGTTGGACGTCGTCACGGTGGAACTCTCAGCTTTTCGTGTGCATGAATCTAGTGTGAGAACTGTACATTCAGCTTTTGATGTTGTGTCATCTTTTCTAGAATCTTTGTAAAAATTATTTTATTGTTATTTGTTTGTCTATTGGTGTTCATTTGTTTATTTTTATTGTTATTTGTTTTAGTTATTTATTTGTTTTTTTAATGGTTATTTATTTATGTATTTATTTATTTATTTATTTATTTTTATTTTTTGGAGTCTGTCGGGGCATGGGATGGGTTGGGGTGGGTTCTGGATTTGCACAGCTGCTTTTTGTTTTGTACTGCTGTTCCCAGAGGAAAATTTGGTGAACAGTTGTTAACAAAACAAGAAAAGAAAAAAAAAGTTTTAAAAGTTAAAACTGTTGTGGATGAACTAGTTCTGATTTAAAAGTAGAAGATACATTTAAAAAGTTACAACAGGCCTGCAGAAAAATGCAAATGCTTATATGAACTATCAAACAACAGTTTCTGGATGGATGGATGGATAGAGCCATGATCACGATAGAAAACTAGATTACTTATTATCTATATAATACACTCCATTTGGCTATTTTTAACCAATGTTTCTTACAAATATGGAGCTTTTTGCTTCACGAGATGTTAATTGATGGACTGGAGATGAGTGAATTACTTGTGGATTACGGTGATATTTTTATCAGCTTTTTTAACTTTCATATGCCCATTTCTGCCCAACTTTCATCTGCCCATTTCTTCTTTCATCACCCATTCACTGCAATGGATCCACTGGTGAGCAAGTGATGTCATGCAAAATTTCTCCAAATCTGTTCAGATGAAGAAAGAAACTCATCAACATCTTAATTTTTAGGTAAACTATTGTGGGATACAATATCCAGCATGTGTTGTTAGTAAACTGTGCATTTGATGATTCTATCTTGGTCTTCCATGCTTACAGAACAAATGCATACGGTGCATAGTATACATCCTGCAAAAACAGATGTAGTATAGTAGTATGGCATTTCAAAACACGGCCAGAGAGAGTGATAGAGAGAGCGAAGGTTGAAAAGCAGGTAAAAACAAACTGCACCACTTGTGTAACAAATTTTCCTGCAGATCTAATGTGGATTTGACTCCTGCAGTGGCTCGGTAATAGCAGCAATTTTCTAGCAATGTTCCGCCTTTTATGCGTGATTAGGTTTTGTGTGGAAATTTCCCTTTTTCACACGCTATCATTTTTCCCTTTTTCATTTACCCTTTGTGGCCGATTCAGCTTTTAAGTTCCTATTTTGATTTAATAGCTCCTGAAAGCCTCCATAACCTCACAGAGAGAACAGCAGCTAATACTTTCTATAACATGTGAACGTAACAAAGGGAATCGTTGGCTATGTGTGAAGTTTTGTGACTGAATGTCATATTTAGTGTGTTTATTTATTTGCATTTATGAAAGCAGTGATTTTATGAGATACAGTGGCTGGAGGCCATGAACAAACACCGCAGCTAAATACAAGAGTCAGGATGTGCATGTCAAAAATATTAATAAAAATAAATAAAATATATTGTAAAATTCTATCAATATGTATAAATAAGTGAATATGTGCCCCAAAATAAATAAATCTATATGTAGCAACGCGACTTCGAGCAACAGAAACGGCGGAGAGATGACTACGCCACCCTAGGACTTGCACCCAGGGAAATACCACGCACCCTCAGGTGCTACTCAAGGAAACACAGGTTCGAGTCTACTAAATGAGCAAGAAACTTGACTTACCAAAATAAAACATTTATTTTACACAGCAATCATTAATCCTAAAACATTCTAAAGAATGGTCTCATCAACAGTTTACCAATTAAATACCCACAGTTTCAAAGAGACCGTAATAAATCTTACTTCAACAGAAGGGGCAAGCCCCACAGCAAATCAGTGCATACAAATTCATAAAGCAAGTGACAAACCAAAACGAAACTATAGCAAAAGAAACAAATACACTCTCCCCTTCTGTTAAGGTCCAACATCACAGCTCGTCAAACATTCACCTGTGGATTTAAATGCACAGAACACTCAGGGGAGCAGCGGTCCAGCACCGTGATGGCCACACAGTCAGCTGCATGCACAGGACAATGAAAGCATAAGATCAGACAGGATACGGAAACAGCCATATGAACAGCCATAGATGAAGCCAGTGTATGAAACAGCCGTAGATACAGGGTTATGAAACAACAGCTAGCGCTCTCAGGCCGCACCTCATTCTTAGACAACAGTAAGCTTTACGCTACCTGCGCTCGTCACTTTGTACACACACATCCCAGGGGAAAGCGACAGGACATATGAACTCCTGGACCTTTACGGCCCACGAAACAGGAACACAGAATGGAAAGACCATGCCACACTTAGGGGCCATTCACACAGAACGCGTTTTTCCATTCCAATGCGCTACTTTTCCATTGTTTTTCTATGTAAACACACGCTTGACGTGTTTTTAGACGCGTCTTTGCGTCTAAAAACACGAGACACAGCGCTCAGGGATGGTTTTAAAAAAAGCGCAGCATTAGAGCGCCTCCTCCGCCATGTTGCGGTCAAATAAAGCAGTTGTCATGCCAACTTGCTGCTGTAAACAGAAGCTGGCAATGCTTGCCCCGCCTCCGAGTTCTTCTGATTGGTCCACTGCTTTGGAACTGACATTGATGAGCGGCGCTGCGTGTAAAAGTTGAAATTCTTTTAACTTGACATGGCGTCTTAAAAATGTGGCGCTCATGCTCCAAAAGATGCAAGACGCAAACGTAATGGTCATGGATGTCCGTAAAGCATGTTTACATAGAAAAACAATGGAAAAGTAGCACATTGGAATGGAAAAACGCGTTCTGTGTGAATGGCCCCTAAGACTTGCTTCTTATAAAACCACTGAAACGCACCTCAATGATTGAGCCGCCAGGTGTGATCAATGACAAAACGCCACTCAACGCCAGTGGGCGTGTCTTCCCATTTAAAATATGCAAAGATTAAAATGGAAACCGAGTCCAATGAATCCACAAACCATAATAAACTCATCCGGTCACATATACATAAACCCCATGTCAAATAAGAGTATATTTTCAAGAAAGTTTCAACTGTTTTAGTCCAGACAATTATGTTGTTTTGGACCCCATTGACTTCCATTGTGTGAGCTCAACAGAAAAAAAGAAAATTTTGCCTGTGATATTTAGCTCATTTTTAACTGATCTATGCCTTGAAGGGAATTAATTAATTCATACCTGATTCCACTAATGTTATTTTGTTTTTTGTTTTGTTTTTTTTTTACCCAGAAAGTTCCATAAAAAAGATGCAACTAGAAAATAGCTTTAGTTATCTTACCAAAAAAACAAAAAAAAACAAAAAAAACAATTAAAACACTGCAACCAAAGACAGTCCTATCCGGATGGGATTGGTTTTCTCAGAAGACACCTAAATTAGCCGAATAACAGTAGGTGATTTGTTCCATAATTTTCAAGGAGGATGCGTGAGATAAATACAAACACATTTGATATGGTTGGAATTTAAATCACAAAGTACATCTGTGAAATGCTAATTTACCTGCTCTCATCAGGAAAAACTAGTCCCATCTGAATCCAGGTTTGCAGGTAAAAAAAAAATCCTCGACAACCAGACAATAAATCACTAAATAATTCTTTGAAGAAAAACAACAAAAATCTAGGTATAACTATTGGTACTATATTTTACTCGCCAGTCAGTCACAAAATGCTATAATGTTCTTATACTGTATTTATCACTACACACTGAACTCACCACATAATTGTAAATACATAAATAAATAAATTCAAGTTGAACAAAATGTCGTGCCTCGCAGGACCACGGTGCTACATACTAGTTAAGCATAAGATAAACATACAACAATGCAAATATAGGAAAAACAATAGAGCTATACAACAGTTTAACCATCTGACTATACATATACTATAAATACTATAACTACTATACCTAGTTGCCTACACATACACAAACTGAGACTGTACAAGAACTTTACATAAATAATGTACATGAAATTGTGCTAAAGAGATATTTGTGCATGAAAATGTGCAGAAAAATATATTTTGTACATTAAATTGTTCAGAAGAGAGGTTTTGTGGGAAGCAGCGCATAGTGCAAAAAGATTTAGTAGTGCAATGCTCAAGTAAACATTATTTTGTAATGCAATGTTCAAGTAAACATTATCTTATTGAGTCTTTATAGCAGGGAGTTTTTATAGAAAGTGTCTAGTGTGCATATAGTGGGACGAGTGCGTTACTACAGGTGGTTTGTATAGCCCACTCACCTGTGTGTAGCACACTCAGAATTGCACTTAGGAAAATTGTCAGTAGTTATTTATGAGTTTGGGGGGCTGAGGTGTTCATGGTTTCAGAGGGGGACAGGGAGATTGGAGTTAAGAGCTCTCACGGCCTGGGGAAAAAAGCTGTTGAGCAATCTGACTGAACGAGCTTTGATACTCCGGTACCTTTTACCTGATGGCAGGAGCTGGAAGAGGTTGTGGGAGGGGTGGGTGGGGTCCTTCATGATGCTGGAGGCCTTGCTGGAGCATCGTGCAAGGAAAATGTCCAGGATGGAGGGGAGAGGGGCACCGATGATCTTTGTGGCAGTGTTCACTATCCGTTGTAGGGTCTTGCGGTCAGCAGCACTGCAGTTCCCATACCAGGCAGCACTGCAGTTCCCATACCAGACAGTGATGCAGGTGGTCAGCACGGTCTCAATGGTGCCCCTGTAGAAAGTGGTGAGGATGGGTGGAGGGAGACTTGCCCTTTTCAGCCGGCGGAGAAAGTGGAGGCGCTGTTGTCCCTTCTTGTTGAGTGACGTGACGTTGGTGGTCCAGGTGAGATCCTCTGTGATGTGCACTCCCAGGAATTTAGTGCTACCGACTCTCTCCACGGTTGAGCCGTCGATGGTCAGTGGGGGGTGGTCAACAGAGTTTCTCCTGAAGTCCATCACAACCTCTTTTATCTTACTCACATTGAGGGACAGGTTGTTAGCACCACACCATTCAGTCAGCTGTTCCACTTCCTCTCTGCAGTGCGTTTCATCGTTGTTGCTGATGAGGCCTACCACAGTTGTGTCATCAGCAAACTTGATGATGTGGTTGGAGCTGGACTTGGCAGTGCAGTCGTGGGTCAGCAGTGTGAAGAGAAGCGGGCTGAGCACAGAGCCTTGTGGGGCGCCTGTGCTCAGTGTGGTAGTGCTGGAGGTGTTGCGGCCGACACGGACTGAATGAGGTCTTGCAGTTAAAAAGTCCAGGATCCAATTACAGAGGGAGGTGTTAAGGCCCAGCAGGTTTAGTTTGTGGATGAGCTGTTGTGGGATTATTGTGTTGAATGCTGAGCTAAAGTCAATGAACGGCATTCTTACATAGGAGTCTTTCTGTTCCAGGTGAGTAAGAGCTAGGTGGAGAGTGGTGGATATTGCATCGTCCGTGGAACGGTTTGGACGGTATGCAAACTGGAATGGGTACAGCGTGTTTGGGAGACTGGACTTGATGTGATGCATGACTAACCTCTCAAAGCACTTCATCATGATTGGGGTCAGTGCTATGGGACGATAATCATTCAGACAGGACACATGTGACTTCTTTGGTACTGGGATTATGGAGGTGGATTTGAGACACGTGGGGACGACTGCCTGGCTCAGCGAGGTGTTGAAGATGTCTGTTAGGACAACTGTCAGCTGTGCAGCACAGTCTCTCAGTACACGTCCAGGTATGTTGTCAGGGCCCGCAGCCTTTCGTGGATTAATCCTGGATAGTGTAATGCTTATAGGGTTAAGCTTAAGTGCTTAACTTTCAGAAAATATTAACAGTCAACCAGGAGGCCAATCTAAATAATATATTAACTGCGCCCTTTTTTTTTTTTTTTTTATATACAACTGTAAGACAAATGTAGTTCAGAAACCTGCTTTGTAATTATCTAATTTTCTAGCAATACATTTTTTTATTAAAATAAAAATAAATCAAATGTAATAAAAAACAATCAATAAATTCTAATTTCAGTACACACTCAGGATTCATTCCCACAGCACTATACATTGCCTAAGACATGTAGGAGGTCACTTTAAAGGAGTAAGTTATGAGCTTTCTACATGAGTCTTCCTTTGAAAACGAGTCTTTAGGATCAAGAAGAGCCAGTGTGGTGGTGTGTGGGTGATGTGTGGTCCTGTCGGGCCGCTGAGGGGCTCAGACACACTAAAAGAAGCCAGCTGAGCGCTTTGAGAAGTAGGAGCTCGCTCTCCCTCTGCATTGCCTTCATCACTAATTCCATATTCCTCTGGTGTCCCTGATGTAGAGAAGAAACAGATATCTGTGCGTCCTCTGCCCTGTGAAGTCGGCGTTAAAAAACATCACGATCAGTCTCTCTAGTCTTGGCGGCCCGTGTGAGTGTTTGTTTGTGCTCTGATCGCAGCTAATGAAGTTATGGCAATTACTGGACTGCTCTATTGGTGGGTCTCTGAAGAGTTCAGTCAGTCACATGAGCTCACGCAGTCAAACTGACCATATGCTTAGATACCCTGTGCGCGTGTGTGTGTGTGTGTGTGTGTGTGTGTGTGGACAATGGGTGTTTGGGGTGTAATGGTGTGTGCGAGACCCCTGCAACAGCCCATTAGACACACTAAATGAGTTAATGTAATGTGCACATGCGTTCACACTGCCCGTAACTCAAACGCTCTCCACTCATGTCTGAGTCAAGCCTTAAACACTCTTCGTCAAGAGGTTTAAATATCCGTTCATCAAGAGTGTATATTTTCAAAAGCACACACACTCGAGTGCTCGCTGTCCAGTAATACCAACGTGTTTACCTGTGATCGATGTCTAATTATGACCATGAAAGAGATGCTGGTTATTAATTAAAACTGCTTATATAAACACACATCATCATTCTGAGAAGAAGCATTATATTTCATGTTAATTACAAAGAGATTAATTGTACAGTATAATGGTGTAATAACAGAAGAATCTATTACTCTTACTTAATAACCGAGTATGTAACACACTATGTTAACAGCTAGTATAAATTTAGCAAAGTTATGCTTGAGGAATCCACAACCCAGTAAATAATGAAAATCATATTGTTTAATACGTGGTAGGCACTTTGCACAGATCATGGGAGGTTAAAATAAAATAAAATAAAATAAAATAAAATAAAATAAAATAAAATAAAATAAAATAAATAAAATAAAATAAAATAAAATAAAATAAAATTTAAAATAGTTATATGTTTTATCTATCTTAAAATATTATTTGTCATTAAAAAAAAAAAACCCAATAAACATTTAAATAAAATAAATAAAAAATAAAGGGAAGATGGATAACCGCTATAAAATAAAATAAACTATAATAAAATAAAATTAAATAAATAAAAAATAAAGTTAAAATAATAGATAAATGTTTTATCCATCTTAAAATATGATTTGTAATTAAAAAAAAAAAAATTAAAGAAAAAAATAAAGGTAAGATGGATAGCCACTATAAAATAAAATAAACTATAATAAAATAATATTAAATAAAATTAAAAAAATTAAAATAATAGTTAAATATTTATATCTATTTTAAAATTAGATTTTTTAATTTTCTGAAAAAAAGCATAATTTTTTTTTAATTTATTTATTTATTTTTTTAATAAATAAATAAATAAATAAATAAATAAATAAATATAACTGCTTCATTAAAGCCAACATTAAGCAGTCACTCAGTAGCGGGCACTAAACTAAACTAAACTAAACTAAACTAAACTAAATTAAATTAAATTAAATTAAATTAAATTAAATTAAATTAAATTAAGTTTCATAACTTTTCTTACAATAACTTTTGGTAACAGGATTGAATGGATGAGCTTGGAATTCAGTAAAATATTACAATAACATTCAACTGATTTCAAAATGATTTTGTATGATTTTAATTTTGAAAAGGCTAATACCCCTGAGGTGGGACAGGCCAAAATTCCAATTAATTTAATTTATTTTGTCAGATAACAGTTTATCAGTTTATGTAATAGTTATGAGAACAAAGCATCACAATAATGCCCTGTCTGTCTATCTATCTGTCTATCTCTCTGAAATTATTTGGGAACTTACGTGTGTAATAAATATAGGAATCACTCTCACAAAGGTTGAAGAAAAGAAAAGAAAAGAAAAAGAAAAGAAAAGAAAAGAAAAGAAAAGAAAAGAAAAGAAAAAGAAATCTCATGCGACACCAAATTGTACTCTATTCATGGAAAGTATCAGTAATACTTTGTAGTCAAGTTAAACTGATTTATGGATGTAATTCAGTCTGTAAACAGAAGAAATCAAAATAAAATATGCACAATGTGTTGAGTGCTAGGCAGTTCAGAGAACAAGTAGTCTAAATGTTTTCCAGCTAAAAATGTGAGCTGGCAAAGAGAAGGAGAGATTGAGAGAAGAGCGGTGTTTTCACTGCAGTGAGATAATGTCTTCCAGATCTCCCCGAGGAATAATTGCCCCCAAATATGTCTGTATAAGACTGCGGACCAAAGGAAGCGTCCAAATCATTTTGAAGTCAAGATTTGAAGGATTTCCAATCATTAATGAGAGATTAATATGAGAGTGTGCTCTTAAATCAAGAGCACTTGACTTTATCAGTGATGGTTTAAATCTACAACTAGAATGCAGAATTAGCACTAGATTTGGCTTAGTAATACATTAATACATGTTACATCAGTCCCAATAAACATACTCTCTTAAAGAAAAATTGTAGAACCATACAAAATGCCTACAATAACGATAGACTCAATTACATTTTTTGGTTTGCTCATGTAGAACAGCTGCTACAATATTCTTCTAAGCCATATTCTTGGTTGCTTGTTAAATTAAATGAGAGTTTGTGAGATGAGTTCTCACAAGTGCACCCCTAAGAGTAAGACACTTAAGCCCAGAAATGGCCCCAGCTCTCTTTACTGTGTCAAATTGAATAAAAGCGGCACCTGATAACACTTTAAAATTCTCGCAAAATTAGAGCAAAATCATGAGTTTGATCGCCAGGGAATGCATGAACTGATTGACTGATAAAATAGTCAAGTCAAGTCACTATTATTTGTATAGCACTTTTAACAATGCAAATTGTGTCAAAGCAGCTTTACATCAGCTTGATATAAAGCTGGGTGGCTTTACATCAGCTTTACAGTATTTAGACGGGGAAATAGTGTGTTGAAACAGTGTCATTCTCCTCTGGCCAGACAAAATCAGCAGTTTAAATCTAGGCTGCAGCAGAATCAGATTGTGCAAAGGACTCATCTGGTTCTTGTGGTCTTGTCCCGATGGCCGTCTAGGAGACAGGGTCTTCACTGGGGATCAGTCTCTGGGGCTCATCTAGTTGTCCTGGTCTCCGCTGACGTTCAGGGCTGTAGAGGTCATCTCTAGGTGCTGATCCACCATCTGATCTGGATACGGACTGGATCCGGGTGGCTGCAGTGACCATCTGATCTGGATACAGTCTGGATCTGTGTGGCTACGGTAACCTCGGAATAAGAAAGAAACAGACTAATATTAGCGTAGATGCCATTCTTCTAACGATGTAACAAGTACATCGGGTGTTTTGGGAAGTGTTCCCGGTTCCGGTTGATCTAATTAATGTAGCCTAACAATCCTTTAATGGATTTGAATTATAGAAATGCAATAGTGTATTATGTGTAAACCAGAATAAAGAGATGGGTCTTTAATCTAGGTTTAAACTGACAGAGTGTGTCTGCTTTCCGAACAGTGTTAGATTGTTCCAGAGTTTGGGCACTAAATAGGAAAACGATCTCCCACCCGCAGTTGATTTTGATATTCTAGGTATTATCAAATGGCCAGAGTTTTGAGATCGCAGCAGACGTGAAGGACTATATATCCTTTTGGGTAAAAACCATCTGCCAAATGCATAAATCTACTGGTCACAGTAAAATCATGTTCATCAATAATAATAAGAGTCATAAATGAAAGTTAAGCTAAACAAGAAAGAATGTAAATTAGCATGTACAAAATAGATATACTGTATGTCGAAATACACATCTTTCGTTATGGCTGGTAAATATGTATTTTTGTTTTGCTCCACAACTTAATATGTACTGCAATATTGCCTTCAAAATAGCAACCCTAACTCACTTAAAAGACACTCATCAACATGTCTTGATGAAAGAGTGCTGGATTTATCTTCTTCAACTCCACCTCATTTAAAGCAGAAAGCAGGGGTGAGAGGGCAATGAAAAACCACATATAAAAATCAACACCAACCTTCTGCTCTTCAGCTTTGCGGAGAGGCCATATTAAAAGAGCTTATATTTAAATGGGAGTGGAGAGTCACTCTAGGAATATAAGCATCCATCAGTTTAATTACCGTGGTATTTTCTCTGATGATCTGACATTCTTTGCCGACCGGAACGACTGAAAAACCCTGGCGTGAGGAACAGATCTGGACTGTTACCACAGCCGTTTCTGACATAGTCACGTCACATGATGTCATGTCTGAGGGAAGTGAGGAGATGGTTATGGTCGTTAGTATGGTAACGATATGGATTAGATTAAACCTTCATTAGGAATTGTGCTTCACCAAGGTCAAAGTTTTTAATTAAATAGTTATATTCATTTTTTTTTTTTTTTATTGACAACACCTTGTTATTATTATTATTATTATTATTATTATTATTATTATTATAAAAAAGAAAAAGTTTAATGTTGGCATATCTGAAAACCAATGGTAAAAGTACTTTGCTATATACCATGGTACCAAATAATTGCTATATTTATAGGGCCCTACGATTTCCGTGATGTTGAAAATGCGGACGGAATCATGGAATCCAGCCATTAAAAATCAAATTTACTGTATAACGTGGAATGTCACAGAATTTGCCAAATTTTGGATGGATACATCAAAAGTAGGTCAGTACACATAAATCAAAACGTGATATGGACTAGCATCTGTAAATATTAAGTGTGAATGATTATTACTAAAACATTATTTTTAAAGGAATATTTACTAGAAAAATTAATTACCAGAATTTCTTCAGCAGAAATATGTAACAGTATTTCTGGACCAAAAAAAAAGAAATAATGTATGTGTGTATGTAAGTATGTAAGTATGTATGTATGTATATATATACATACATACATACATACATACATACATACATACATACATACATATATATATATATATATATATATATATTTATATATATATATATATATATATATATATATATATATATATATTTTTTTTTTTTTTTTTTAAATGAAATCAATTAATTAGAGATGCTTTCATTATTAATAATTAAACCATTAAAATGGAATCCAGAAAATGAATGGAAAACAATTTAAAATAAAAATAAAACATATTTCATAGGGCCTTAAAAATGTCATTTTTGTTCAACTTTTAATAAATTTCTGTTTAGTATTGTAAGTTCAATTATTTCTATTAATTAGACATGCTTTTTAATGAATACAATTTAATTTAACCATTAAAAGAGAGTATAGAAAATTTAAAACTGAAAAAAAACAGAATACAGAAAAATTAAAAATGTAAAAAACGGAATTTGGGAAAAAATAAAACAGATTTCATAGGGTCCTATATTTACTTCAGAAATGCCATAAAAATGCCAAAAATGTACCATGGTACATGCCCTAAATCATGACATTACTATGATATACATATAAATATTTACTTAGCTTTTACTTTACCTTATTTCACAAAATTAACAGTTGTAAATAACAGAAAAATAGATGTTTATCTGTATTTTCTATTGATCATGAAAGCAGTTATTCATCAGATGATTATGATGCAATATTCACACACTGTACAGATGTGTTGTGTAATCAAGGACATTTCCATCCAACATTTTAAAGAATAAATTCATAAATTCATTTTAAAGAGCTATGATGTACAGTCCCATAAAGCATGTCAGATCATAGTAATCTGCTGTATCCTCTGTAACCATACACTAAGATCAAGCCTGCAAGAATGGGAAATGTGCGGTTCAAATTCCTTTCAGCTTTGAATATTTGGCCATGTTTGTGTCATTACCTGATTTGAGCAATTCCGTCAGTGAACCAATTATTCAAAAAACCAAGACAGCACATGCAAATAAACAACGCTATTGCCATGTGCAGTTTACTCTTTGTGAATTCCCCACTCTTTGTCACTTTGAAATGGCTCACGTCAGCCTAAGAGTCTGGTTTGCTGATGAAAAATCTGTCACATCACTAACTTTACTATACAAATATTTGAGACAGTAGCCTAAACAATAACTCGAGTCTGTCTTTCACAAACACCTGATCACAATCAAAAAGTGTTCAAATACCACGCTATTGATCAAATGTTTGATAATTTGTATTTGGTCAAACAGAACCATTTGTAAACATAAATGGAGTCGCCATAGAAGTGTGTACGGTTTGGAAGTGTTCATTCGAGTCGGACCACAATCATATCAGTTATAGATTTCATTCTCAAACAATACGTCCCTCTCCCTGTCCACAGCCTTTCCCTCAGGAAACGAGATACTCCTCACACGGAGCTGATTTGCATTCATTGAATCTCTTCTTGATTCAACAGTCAGCATATTTATTTAGTTCACTGCATGTTCTTTGATTTTTTGAGCTAGGTCTCTTTTGGTGCCAAATCCTTCCCTGGTTTATTCTATCTCTGAAACAATGTCTCTCACTTCTGACACAAAGTGTAAACATAACTAGTCTGCAGAAAATCTAAAAAAGCACCTTTAATGCTTCTCCGAAAGCACAGAAATTGGTTTGAATTGTTTGAATTGAAAAGTTGAATTTCTCACTTGGCTGTGAACATGTTTTGAGATCTACCTGACAGTAATGCATTTTGGTTGTTTTGGGAGTCTAAATCTAATTAACTAAGTCTGACTATTTGTCATGACTGATAAAACGTATACCTTCAATGCAAAGTAGCTTTGGATAAACGCGTCTGCTAAATGCATTTAAATGTAAATTAAATGAGACTCATAATAGATATCATTTTACACCGTGCAAGAGCGCTTACAAAAATGTACCCGTGGTACTGGATGATCCCAATATTTACTTAAAAAAAAAAAAAAAAAAAAAAAACATGGTTCAACTATAGTACGTCAAAGAACAAAACATTACTATAGTGTCAAAGCAAAAACATAATAACACCATTTTGTTAAATTCATGTTGAGTGATCAGTTTATCCAAGTTAGACAAGCTCATGACTATTAAGCCTCCTATATAATTGAATATGTAAAGCAAAATTGAATAGCACTGGCTCTTCTTAAAATTATTTTTAAATGACTCTCATTTTCACTTCGACTGTGCCAGAGCTGAAAAAGTGCAATTGATATATGTTGATACTGCCCTCATACTGGCCTAAAGCCCAATTAGTTATTAATTTAAGTCAAATTAAAACTGTAATTCAAATGGTTCACTTTCTCTTTTTTTATAGATGTCATTACAAAATCTTAAAAGATTTTCCTCGTCAGCCAGTATCAGAAAACCCAATAAATTCAGACTACAGTAATCCACTTCATATGGAAACCCAGCGCCTTTAATCTCGTAAAGTTACAGTGGTGTGAAAAATTGTTTGCCCCCTTCTTTTTTATTTATTTTTTTTGTTTGTCACACTTTAATGTTTCAGATCATCAAACAAATTTAAATATTAATCAAAGATAACACGAGTAAACACAACATGCAGTTTTTAAATTAAGTTTTTTTATTATGAAGGGAAAACAAAATTCAAACCTGCATGGCCCTGTGTGAAAAAGTGCTTGCCCCCTAAACCTAATAACTGGTTGGGCCACCCTTAGCAGCAACAACTGCAATCAAGCGTTTGCGATAACTTGCAATGAGTCTGTTACAGCGGTGTGGAGGAATTTTGGCCCACTCATCTTTGCAGAATTGTTGTAATTCAGCCACATTGGAGGGTTTGAGAGCATGAACCGCCTTTTTAAGGTCATGCCACAGCATCTCAATAGGATTCAGGTCAGGACTTTGACTAGGCCACTCCAAAGTCTTCATTTTGTTTTTCTTCAGCCATTCAGAGGTGGACTTGCTGGTGTGTTTTGGATCATTGTCCTGCTGCGGAACCCAAGATCGCTTCAGCTTGAGGTCACGAACAGATGGTCGGACATTGTCCTTCAGGATTTTTTGGTAGACAGCAGAATTCATGGTTCCATTTATCACAGCAAGTCTTCCAGGTCCTGAAGCAGCAAAACAGCCCCAGACCATCACACTACCACCACCATATTTTACTGTTGGTATGATGTTCTTTTTCTGAAAGGCTGTGTTACTTTAACGCCAGATGTAATGGGACACACACCTTCCAAAAAGTTCAACTTTTGTCTCGTCAGTCCACAGAGTATTTTCCCAAAAGTCTTGGGGATCATCAAGATGTTTTCTGGCAAAACACTTTTTCACACAGGGCCATGGGGGTTTGGATTTTGTTTTCCCTTCATAAAAAAATAAAAAATAAAAAATAAAAAAACCTTCATCTAAAAACTGCATGTTGTGTTTACTTATAATTGTTATATTTGATTAATATTTGAATTTGTTTGATGATCTGAAACATTAAAGTGTGACAAACATGCAAAAAAAAAAAAAAAAAAAAAAAATCAGGAAGGGGGCAAACTATTTTTCACACTACTGTATTCTGTGGTACACCGTGTCATACGCCACAGAGCTTGTTAAAGACGGAGGAGTTCAGAAAGGCCATGTTATCTCACTTTATTATTTAAATTTTCAGGAAATTCATAAATAATGTAGGGCTTTTTTTTAGCTAAGAAGGCTCAAAGGAGCTGGAAATGTGTGTATCGTTGACAGTAGACACTGACTAGCATAAAAGAACGTCTAAGGATTGTCGTTTCAGAATGGAAATGAAATATGAGATTTCTACATGGTTCTGATCATATTCTGCATATCTCCGTCTGATGCCATTAAACATCCTCAAAGCACGTGTGGAAGACCTGTGAAGGTCATATTTTCCAAAGGTTGGTGTTCTGCGTAAAGTCGGCACAGTCTGAGAAGATGAATGGCTTGTGATGTGTATTCTAACTATTGTAGACAGTCAGTAAAAATCATGACCTGACTGCATCAACAAACACACACACAAACACAGTCTCCAGTTACAAGGCCTGTCCCATTTTCCTCATTTATTTTTGTTTCATTATGCAGGAGGGACTGTGTAGCTGCTCTGTATTTCTCCTCTCAATAATTTACCAGTGTTCTTCACTATCTCTCCAAAGAGACTCTGCGCTAGAGTCAGTTTCAGTCACGCATCAAAGTAATCCAGGTCAGCCATGTGGACAGAACCTGAAAACGTGTGTTTATTTGTCTGCTGAATTGTAGATAAATATCAGAAGTGAGAGTATCTCATATGAAAGCAGAGGCAGTAAAAGTGGAGAAGACTTGTGGAAAAAGAAATAGAAGTAAAGAAGTCCAACGTTCTGTTCTTACTCGTAAAGGACAACCTAAAAAAAAACAGAGATTTTAGCCAAAAAGAAAAATTTCCTTTAGAAATCATTGTAATATGCTGACTTGGGGCCAGATTTACTAACAGCTTGCGTCAGTGCAAACCGTCTTTTGGCGTTAAAATAGTACTGTCAGGATTTACTAAAGAGGCTTAGTTAATTTTGACTTAGAAAATGTCTTAGTTTGAAAACTAAGGGTGACAGAGCCTTTTCAGTCAATGCCCCCCGTCTGTGGAACCAATTGCATCTAGACTGCCACCTTGCACCTTCCATTACCATTTTTAAATCGAGATTGAAAACGTATATATTTTCTCCTTAGCATTTTAATCTCACTTTATTGTTGTTTTATTGGCTGTCTTGTTTGCTTCTTTTCTGTTTTTCTTTTCTCTTTTAAATTTTACATTGTTAAGCACTTTGGATAGCTTTGCTATGTTTAAATGTGCTATATAAATAAAATTACTTACTACGCGCAGTGAAGAATCAGCACTGAAAAGGCGTGGACACAGTTATTTTTGCACATGACCTTATTGAATATGCATTTGTAGGAGTTTCTCTTTCAGACACAAAATATATGGGAGAAGAGAATTAAAATGAATCACGCAACGCAATTTACTAACGTTTCCGCTCATCAAATTGCTGGTATTTGTGCCATTATTTAACACCCCAAAAAAAACATGTCTCAAAGCAGACGCTAATTTTCGCTGCTCTTGGTAGATTGTGCTGGTCATTATGGAAATGATCTGGCTGTATCTGTGTTCTTTAATGTGTGCATTGACAGTAAATCACATGCAGAATTTTTCCCTCCCATCAGCACTTGTATGGAATTGCGCTCTAACGCTAATTTGCCCTGTTTAGTAAATCTGGCCCTTGGTGATCAAGAAACGTTTTATCATTGTTGAAAACAATGTTGATGTGTTACTTAATATTTTTTTTGGAAACTGATTTTTTTTCTTCAGAATTCTGAATAGAAAGTTCAAAAGAACAGCATTTATTTGAAATAGAAATGTTTTGTCACATTATATATGTCATTACCATCAATTGTGATTAATTTAGTGCATCCTTGCTGAATAAAAGTATTAATTTCTTTTAAAAAAAATCTTGCTGAGTTTTTGAACTATAGCATAAACATTGATAAAATTCACAAATATATTGATGATTCATCCTGCACTACACAGGCTTTTGTCCAGTCAGATGCTTTTTAGAATGGAAATGTCCTACTAGCACATCATAGTTCGACACGTTCCGCCTATACATCCTGCTTCAACAGGAAACATGCCAACAGGAAAGAAAACTGCACTTGCCAAGCAATTTAATGGGGTCTTTAAAGGGACTTTGGTGAAACCTCTTGAGGTCCTCAGTGTCTGAGTGGGCTTAGAAAGTTGCCTCAGGCTGAACTCTAAATCTCAAAATGTCTCGCACATGATTTTTATGGGAGTCAAATACATAAAAATGACATCAAACACTTAAGACAACAATGAATTGATCATCTGGTTGTAGTCGAGAAGACCAAACTTGTCTCATGAAACCACATAAATATTCTGCAAGTCAGTAGAACTTAAATGAACAGTTATTGGCTGTGGGAGATGTTTAATTTCCATAGAGAGGTAAACTCAACCATTTAATGAGACACTGTCCAGCCAACACAAACACGCTAATAAAGGTAGCGTCACAGCCCAGGATGGACACCTACATGCTCACGTTAAAACATAAATAAACACAAGAGCAAAAGAAAGACGAGATGGCCATGATAACATCTCTGTATCAGAAACAACCAGCATGACGTGAAGTCAAGGGTGGACGCTTTTTTAAGCGTCTAGCAAGCTAACAGCATTTAAACACACGCACACACACACACACAGACATTACAGCTCTAATGGACCAGGCCCTGAAATATTATATTCACGGATCTCAAGTGAAGTGCTTCTGGGTCCTGACAGTACATTGCTAATGCCACTGTCACATGCGACAGCACTTGAACTTTGCTACGCCAGCGTTTGCTGAGTTCTCCGGTAAGGTTAGCTCAGTTCATTTAACAGGACACTAACGTGTGCGCTGATAGACTGCCGGTGAAAATTCACTCAACCCTAGATTGTTCAAAAATGGCAGTTCTTAGAAACATTAATAGAACCAATTTGTAAGCAGCAAGATTAGAAAGAAATAATTTAGCAGCAACAAAAAAATTTACAATGCTATTTAAAAAGCTTGATAATTGTCAACAAAATGTGACAGCACTATATAAGAAAAGAAAGAAACAAGAAGATTACATGACGAACAAGGCATAAGCAGGAGTGTGTGGATGTTCATATCACTGTTAGTTAAGCATTAATTATAATGCATTCACTAGCGCTCAAGGTTTAAGTCATATAATGGTGAATGAGTGGCTCTGTAATGGGCTGCATGGCTCCTTCAGAGCACACACATTCTTGGCTGCAGAGAGAGTGGGAGTTTTATCATCTAAAAGAGCAAAAGTTGTTGAATGAAAAACACTTGAGATCAGAGGCTGGTTGGACTGAAAGCTGCGGTCAGGAATCTCTGATAGATTTGATGCCTCATAAAGCAGCTCTCTGGCCTTGACAATGTGAAAGCAGTACCAGTTCTCACTCTCTCTCACACACACACACACACACACACACACACACACAGAGCCATTGTGCATGACTGCATGTGCTGAAAAATGACAATATGCTTAAAAGCTGAAGAATTCAAAAATATGCTCTCTCTCTTGCGCTCTCTCAATTTACTATGCGTTACTGGCAAGATATAAACTGCACACGTGCAGCGCAAAATCAGGGCAAAATATTTAAAATAACAACAGTACAAGGAAGTAAATATTTATTCAAAATAAAATAAAATAAATGCAAGATAATTAAACAGCAGTAATTAATTTTTAACCATGGGTAAGGGGCGATTACTACAGTTTTTTTTTTTTTTCCCTTTTATTGTACGTTACTGGCAAGATATAAACTGTACATTTGGAATGCCAAATTAGTACAAAACAAGAAAATTAACAATAGTGCAAAGAAGTAAACATTTATTAAAATTAAACCAAATAAAATGCCAAATCAGAGCAAAACCAATAAAATAACAATAGTGCAATTATTAAAAGCAAACAAAATTTACAAAATAAAACAAAAATCACAAAGGCAGGATAATATTCACTCCCTTCCAGCAGCCTGTTACTCACATACTGTAAAATCACAGCAACTGGCAAACGACAACTATCCAATCAGTTCCCCATTGACAAAAATCAAGCCTTTTTTCTAGAATCCGTTTAACTTCAACATGTCAGAATAGGCAAGAAAACAATCAATTTCAATCAGTTTCATGCCGACTTTAAACATGGCTTTAGGTAAAGGTCAAATTACTCAATTAAGTTAAAGTATAAGCTAAAGATATGAACATACATATAAAAGACATTATTTCTCTCTCCCATTTCTGATGCTTTGTCAGGCTCTTCTATGTTCTGTTTTATTTGATCTCTCCACTCTACAAATGTTTAATCTATCATCTTTTGGTTGCTTCCATTTTCTCTCATTGATCCTGAACTAACACAGGAACACTTCAAGCATACAGGGACAGAAATGAGGTTGCATGTCTGTGTTAAAAATCAAAGATGATGTACTTTATCATGCAGTATTCATGAAAGCTGACTGAGCTTTGATTAATAAAATTGATGCAGAGGATATACTGACTTACACGTACGTGTGTGTGTGTGTGTGTGTGTGTGTGAGAGAGAGAGAGAGAGAAAGGAGGTCAAGACCCTGACAGGTCTCCTCATGTGCGTTCTGTACATGAACTTCTTTGCCAGCTGTGCTTTTGACCTTCCTTTCAAATGTTAATGCATAACTAGAAAACCCTCAGGCTTGAACACACACACACACATAATCGTCTGTCTTAATATGTAGACTCAAGGACCATTCACTTGGAATTCATGGCTACATACATAAAGAAATGATGTGTGGTTCATCATGTTTTAGTATTGACGACGATACAGTCAGGAATTCCACGTATACATGCATTATCACATACTTTTTTTCTTCCAACTTCCTTATAAAACCATTAAACATTAATACTGAATGCCAAACCGCAATCCTCAGGGAGACGGGTCTTCCTGTCAATGCATCAATGAACTCCAAATGTGAACTCTCACCTAAACATCTTATAAAGGTCAAAGGGGAGACATTTAACAACCTCATTTACTTTCACTGTAAAGCAGGAGCAGACTGAAAACACACACATGCACTAGTGTAGGGTGAAGTTGCTGAATCCTATATATAGACAGATGTCTGGGGTAATTGTGCTTCATCAGATGTCTACAGAAGGGACCTCGGCTCTCTCTGTCTGGGTGTCCTAATATGAGGAAAGTCAGACCTCATTTTAGGACATTCTTGAACTGAATAAAATTAAACACGAGTCCAATCAGAACAGAACATGAACAGAACTTTTTCAGTTCTCACATCATCTGAACCAAAAAATCAGTTATGGAATGTTTTTTTTTTTTTTTTTTTTCATCTTTTTACTGAGATTAAAATATTTTTCTTGTTCTCCCATGAATTCATCAAACCATGTAACATTTGTTAACTCTGTGTTATATTTGCAAACCACCAATCAAACCAGTTGAATTAATCAGAATAATCAGGTTTCAGTTAAAAAGCTTAAATCTAATAAACAAATATATATATATATATATATATATATATATATATATATATATATATATATATATATATATTCAAATTCAATGAAGGTGTAATTAATAAAATGCAATTATTTACTATTATTATTTTTATTCTATTTACACCCATAAAATAAAGCCAACGGTGCCTCCATGTCCAAATAAATGGCATTATCACAGTGGAAGCAACTTATTTCTCCCCTGAGTCTCTTCAAGTGTTGACGGTAGAATATGATAATTACTCTGATCTGTGGAGGTTCTACAGCGTCATCATCAATAACGATGATCTCAGTAGTTCTCCCACTGGATACACATCAGCACTGAAAACACATTACCATTTCATATGAGCTCAGAAAGAAAGAAAGAAAGAGAAAGTTCTAGTTTATCTATTAACTGTCCTGCTCTAGAGACACAAAATCATTTATGAAATATGTATGAAATATATTTATGACTTATGAAATATTCTTGATTACTAAGTGTAGCTCTTTCATATGTCAAAATAATAGATTTTGCCATCATTCACAGGTGCTGTTGCGAAAACACATTAATACCAACATGTGCCTCTAATTAATAACACAAACTGCGCTCGATAGATGATAGTAAATGTGTGTTTGTAGATATATGGTACACACACATTTTCACATGCATGAATACATGCATGCATACGCTTACTCTTTACAATTAGATTTCATTTGTTAACATTAATAAACTACATTAGTTAACATGAACTACCAATTAACACCACTTCTACAACATTTAGTAATACTGGTCACACCTTATTTGAAGGTCCAATTCTTGCCATTAACAAACCATTAACTACAACTTTTTCCTCAATAAACTCCTAATTTGCTGCTTATTAATAGTAAGTAAGGTAGTTGTTAAGTTTAGGATTAGGTATATATAATATGGTAATGCAGAATGTGTGTTTTATAAGTACAATTAAACAGCCATTATGTTAATAATAGGCATGCTAATAAGCAACTAGTTAATCATGAGAATTGGTCCCTATACTAAATCATTAACATAATATTTGCTAATTTTAACATTTACTTATTTTTAAAATCAGTAGTTGCATCTCTTAACATTAATGTACAAATGACAAACAAATGTATTTTTTATCAACAAACAATAATAGACATTTCAGAATCAGAAATAGCTTTATTGCCAAGTTGTTTGCACATACAAGAAATTTTGCTCATTGTTAGTTCATGCTATTTAAAGCAGTAGCTAATGGTAACAAATTAGATTTTATTGTAAACCAGTGATCCACTAGTTGGTCTTGGAAACTTCCAGGTGGGACACAGTCTTAAAATGATTTAAAATTAGTTATATTAACATAATCTTAATTAAAATGCTACAAGCATAATAATAAACTGACTTAAACCACAATATAAAATAATAATGAACTCTGAACTGGTATATCCAATGTTTATGAAAACGAGAGCATGTCAACAGAGGAAAGTTACAGTTTCCTCTGAGGTCCAGCCATTCAGTTTATAGGTGTGTGTACATCCATTCATGCCGTCATCCATTCAGATGTGTCTTCTGAACACTCGTATCAGCACTCAACACCACTCCCTGTTTAATTAAGGTGGGACGTTTAGTGTTAAAACCAATTTACAGCTTTCAGGAAAGGTGTGACAGTCACACTTCTATAACACCACAACGAGCGAAACCTTCATTTCCCACCTCGACACACACACACACACACACACTCACAGACCTCAGTTCCACTCCCTCAAAACAAAGACAAACCTCTAAAAATGTGCTAAAGAAATGCAGCGACATCTCTCATCCTCAAAATCAACTCTATCTGTCCCTCTCCATCCTGTGGGTAAAAATAGACACTTCCTTTCCCACTTTTGCAAACCGGCACTTTTCGTCAAGGTTACCATGGCAGCCAAACTAGGGAGCTCAACTAGCTTGAGGAACGCTGGGACCCCGTCCTTACAACCACTGATACCATCGCCCCCGTAAGCCCCGGTCGAGCAAATTTGCATGATTGTTCTTTTATTCCTTTGTAGTCGGGCTGAGAGTGCTATTACAGTTATTGCGTATTGATTATGATAACCTTTGGCAGGCCTATATGATTCAAAGTCTCAGGGCTGAGTCAATCAATAGAGCATTAGGATTCTCCAGCATGTGTGACTTTGTCCAGATAGCATGTTGTAGAGCTCATACCACAGATTGAGACGCGCAGATTTGGCATGCGTTGTATAGGACAGAATACGCACCATTTGGCGGATGAATAAACATGACGAGTGTCGCATGAACATCGAACAAGAGCGGATATTTCAAACGAGAAGACTGGCGGCCGGCGGTAACTCTGTATCAGGGGATGAGGTGTAATTTGTGATTACACAGCCAGTTGTGTCATCCACTCCTGAGCTCTCAGACCCTCTGGAGTACACGCTTACAGCATGATGAAGCACGTGTCAAGGTCAGCCTGACGTGTTCTGGACGTACTCCAGCGCGTCTCTAATCACCGAGGGCCAGCGGAGTGCTCCTGGAGGCGTGCTTATCAGAAAAACATTTCCGCTCTCCTTCGCTTTGTGCCTGGCCATCCCTTTTCTGACAAATGTCTTTTCTCTTCTCGGCTGACTTGCTGCAATGGAATTGTTACACATGCGGCCTACACTAAGAGAAAAGTATGCCAACAATCCTGTGTGTGATTTCACAAAAAACTATGGTGGTGTCATGGTATAGCGATTGTATCAGATGGTAATGGCATTATGTTTTCTTGTATGCTGTGGGACTGAAGGATTACATTATGCATGTACATGGTACTTAATGTATTTCTAAGAATTCCAAAGAATAAATCCATGGTGTAAATATGGCACCACGTCTCAAGATATTGCTTTTTAACCGGTGGTGTGGTAATAAATACTGCCGTGCATTTAAGGTTTAGGCATCCACTGCTTTTGCTTTCAGTTTCTTTTATCTTTTGTTTCAAAAAGACATCGTGCTTTTGTTAAAAAAATGCAAAGGAAAGGAATATTCCCATCAAGAATATTTCCTACAAACAAAACTCAGAGAAGTACTTTTTGTTCTTCCATCTTTTAAATAATTTGTCAGGATCTGGTATCAAAGAATCTTACAAAAACAAAAACCGAAATAGTACCAAACAAGCCAGAAATAAAAAAAAATGTGTACACTATACTGGGGCCTGCAAGATTTTTTAAATGTTTTTACTGAAAGACGAATACAAGACTGCATTTATTTGATCAAAAATACAGTATTATTTTTATTAGTAGTAGTTTTTCATTGAATACAATTTAAAATGTAGTTTATTCTTGTGATGACAAAGCTGACTTTCCAGTAGTCATTACTCCAAGTCTTCAAAAAATAACTTACTGATCCCAAACTTTTGAATGGTAGTGTATAACTTAAGGAAATACTAAATATGTGAAAAACATATATTATATTATATTATATTATATTATATTTTAAAAATTAAACTACATTAAAGCATTAAAACAGATGGTTGTAATTTTGCATTTATTAGTGAAAATGTTTAATTTTCTGGTATATCGTGGGCTGTTTTGCTTTTTAAAAAGTCTATTTCTGTCAAAAGTATAATTTTTAAAGGTGCTAAAAATATACATGAAATAGCATGCATTAAAAAAAATCCAATTAGTCCAATTCAATTAGCATATTGCTGAAAAAAATGTGTTAACCCTAACAGCGAGAAAAAAAGAAAAAAAAAAAAAAAAAGAAAAGATTCTGCCTGCGAGACTGTGTAGTTTTAACTCTGGCAAAAGTTAGACAGACGTACAACACCATTAAAATGAGTGAAATCCGAATTGTCACATGGGTTGTATTTGCGTTAAAGCATTTGAATGAGTTTGTGTTTTTTGTTTCTTTCTTGGCGTACATAGGCCTTGAGAGCCTGAGGCAGATTTCATCCTCTCTGTGAATATATGTAAATGAATCATCCAAAAGGGAGCTGGGGTGATTGGTTGGGCCGTCAGTGGCCTGTCCTCTACAGTTAGGGATGATGTTCTTAGACAAATTTCTGTGTTTGTGTATTCAAACCACCCAAAACCAGCAAACTGCAGAAACACGTCAGTTTCTTTAGACTTACGTAAATGTCTGTGAGAGACAAATCGGATGATTCTTACATAGTAAATGTGTGCTTTTTATCATTTTAGAATATTGCTGACCCGCCAACCCTCATTAAATAAAAAAACGCAAACACTCTGTAAGAGGACACAAGAGCTAAGCTACATCAGTGCTTATCAAACCCAACAAACACACACGTAATCAGGGATTTGGTTAAACGAATGAAGACAGTTAAATTATAGCCTCTGAACACTGAGGGTGGTATTCGACCAGACGACAGCTCTTCCTGGAAAAGCTTCTTCAATTGAGTGTTACTACGAGGAGTGACCATTACTATTATGGAAGCTTCTGCTGAATACTGTTCTCACAGTCGTCTTTACTCTTCCCATAACTCTCAATGATGGGTCACCATTATGTTTGATTTGATTTGATTTGATTTGATTTGATTTGATGTGATTTGATTTGATTTCATTTGTCCATTTAATGGATGTCAATTCTTTAATTTGTGTTCCATTGAGGAAAGTATGGCATAGAGGTTTGGAATAATAAATGTAGAAATTAAAGACATTTTATTTTTGAGTGAACTATCCCTTTAAGTTGCTATTTTTGACATAAAACTAACTGACCCATGGAAAAAATGACAGATCGGAGCAAACATTTGAATGGTCATGTGTGCTGATGAGAACATTACCGTTGTTGCTTTCCACGACTGTCAAAAACCACTGAAGAAAAGATTACAACCAATATATTCCAGCGCCAGATCGTCACTTGCATTCAGGTATAACAAAAGACACAATGTTCAAACTAAATCCAACGCCATTACCTGAGCTTTAGACTCATGAATAAACCAGTCCAATGTTTCTTCACCTAATAAAACCCCAGTCATTATGAGACAGTGGGAAATGGAATTAGATTCTTCCGTCTCACCTCTCGACCTTTCCATGCTGTGTTTTCTACCATTTCAGCTTTATACGCTGATCAAGTGATCAGTCTCTCTCATATGGGACTGGGTTTCAATACGCCTCCGGGCTCTCCGCCAAATGCACCATCCGCCAACCCAACCCAACCTAACAATGACAACCATTCAATATTTACCTTCAGGCTGTGTTGGAACACGACCACTCAACTGTCAGTGTCACAGTCAAGGCGGCCCTAGAGGAAAAGCTTAAATCTTAAGCTAATGCTGCAGCTTAAAACTTAAATCAACCTTGATTGTGCCTTTGACACAGCTGCATAAACAGTAGTTTCCTAGGGCACAGGAAAAGATAATTCAGAGCTCACTCGCTCTCAGAAGCTTTGATACTGCGGACGTGAAAGCATGTGCATTAGAGAAAAAGCACCGCATGCTCCGTTCTGCAGGAGATCAGAGACAAGAATGGCTCTGTGTCTCACCTGAGCTGTCACAGAGGAAAACCGAGATTACCTGACTCTCTCCGCATCCTTCAAGCTGAGAAGTTCTTCAGTTGAACTGGGAGGTCATATACTTGAACCATGTGGGAGAGAAAAACAGTGGCTATCTCTGGATGAGCAGTTCACTAAACTATTCGTACTATTTCTAGTGCGCAGTTTGTATATTATACCTAGTATGCAAATGTTCTGCTTATATATAGAACATACAGTATATGCTAAAATGTGCAGTACATGACAGAGCACACTCTGAGGAACACTGTATACCACAATGCAATGTGCTAAAATGCCTATTTTGACTGAACAATAAGTAGTAATGCAATCTTTATATGTTTTTTAACTTGTTTGTTTATACTGCAGAAAAATGATACAGTTGCAAAAAGCATACAGTTGGCATGCAGTTGTTTACAGCTGGCATACAATACTACTTTAAAAAGGATAAAAAGGAATCAAATGATTATGTTTTACAGAGATGTGCAATAGAGAAAACTTAAAATAACTATTCCAAGTGTACAAATGAGTCATGTGGTACCCCTGAGATTTTTATGATCAAATGTAGGCTGACTACTTATATTATCTATCCTAGCAAGAACTGATAAAATCATTAATAGCAGAACTAAAATAGTACAAAAAAGGGAAACAAAGAGTAAAATAAATAAATAAATAAAATAGTACAAAATGGACAAAAACAAAACCAAACAAAACCAAAATAAATAAATAAATAAATAAATAAATAAAAAATAAATAAAAAAATTAAAACTAAAAACTAAAAAAAAATAAAATAAAAAAAAAAAATATAAATAAATATCAACAACAACAAAAATATTATTATTTTTTTTTCTATATTGCACTAATGGGCTAATGCTCTTCGAAACACTTTTCTTCATGTTTTTGAATTTTATGTTTATAAATTACATAGAATCATACAGTTTCCATTTGAAGAAATGATGCAATGCAAAATGAGATACACCAAAAGTAAACTTTTAATTTCCTGAATGATAACCTCAGGAGAACTGTTGAATTAACATGCAATGTGAGATAATGTCACAACAGTGTAACACACTACTGTTACTGTTGCATACTGCACACTGTTTTTACATAACATATGAAAAAAATACTAGTTAGTATATTGTGCAGTACACAGTATACTAGTATTACATTTCATTTCATTGTGTTTTCAATCTTTTCCCGTGACACACAGTGTAAATGCAGTCAAGCAGTCGTGGTAAAGTATTGCCTTACAGCAGGTATTCCCCCCATGCTACAGTACTTTAAGCTGTCACTCAGTGGACCGTGTGAAATGCTTGCTGGGAATTTTTCAGAAATGTGATACAATAACAGTATCTGGGATATACACTTAAGAGGCTTCATTTAATCTTTATGGTGCAGACAGCAATTTGTAACATCACGGAGTATGCATCACACTCACCGGATACTACACTAAACGCACGACTCTCACTGATGGTACCCCAGGAAGTGTTTATCTCTTCATTGCATTGTCACTGCAGGCCATTCTGTTCTTCTGTTTGGGTTGAAGCATTTAACATTATTTCTTGCAGAAACCTGTTAGAGGGTCACAAACAATGTCAGTTTTGTTTCTCTGCTTGGAAATTGTCTCCATGTTATCAGATTATTTCTGACAAGCTTCTTAGCTTTCGAATTGTGTGCATGTTGTAATGATGTCAGTGTTTTCTGTCAGGATTTTTTTCCCTCTCTTTCTGTCTCTCTGCTTTCCAGTGACTCCAGAGACTATTCTCTTACCATATCAAGGAAGCAGCATAAATGCAGCCGTTTGGGGGAGTACCTAACTAAAAAGACTTTTAACTACATTTTTCAGTAGTGTTACAACAGTTCAGCTGCAATAAAAGTAACATAACATTTCCAGTAACAAGCTAATTTTGCAGATGCATCTGCAGCTGCAGTGTGACAAAATTCTATAATTGCTATTTTTTGTGGCATAATATTGCACATACAGCTTTGCAGCCATAAAAACTGAGGCAATAATCAAACATGCTCTCCCAAACTCTTCTCTTATACATTTAGCATTGGAGGATCGACAGGGTGAATAAATGATAACAGTATTCATTTTTGGATGAACTATCTAAAGCATGATAAAGCTAAGTTTAAACTAATAAGCTAACCGAAAATAACATTAGATGCTAAAAAGTTAACCCCTTTTTCATCTTGCTCAAACCATTAACAATTTCAACACCCACTCTCATGTAAAGCATGCTGGAACTATAACTGCTGGGATTGCAAGCAATTAAATTAAGTTGTAATAAGTTTTTTTTTTAAGAATTGTGTGGCATTAATTCATTTTAAATAAGCGTTCTCAACACTAAAGATGCATTATACGATTGGTACAACCTGTGGGCGGCTGGTGCTACTGCAACAAGTGCCAAAATGAACGGATGCCAACATATGTAGAGCGACTCGACCCAACGTGTTTTTAGGCATGTTGGCAGTCTGAAAGAGTCTGAGGAGAAAACAGTGGTATCCATGTTTTATCTTGCCACATTCTAGTTTGATTGCACTTTATGTTTGATGTTGCTACTGTTTTGCATCTGAATTTCGCCTCAGGTATCTATAAATAATGTCTAGATATAATGTATAATTATGCCACTTCTATAATGGTAATTCATAATTGTTTTGGCTGGCGGGGCATTTGCCAACAGCAAATACCAGATGCTTTCAGACAACGGCAAAGGTTCAAAATAACACCACATCCTATTTAAGGACAACATCGCACTCTGGAAAATAATATAACTGAAAATGTATTAAATCAGACCTAATGTGACCTTTAAGTTTTTTTTTTTTTTTTTGTTCTCATGTTTAACTTGATGGATGCAAATCAAAAGATTATTCAGAATCAGTCAGTCATCAGTGCAAAAACAGCTTCACTTTATACAACAGTGACCACAAATCAGCTGAATTCCAGGATAGGTCAGGTTTCGATGTTGTTTGGCAATTGAAATCAATCTAGAATTACATCTTGTTTACGCCACACACAGGCAGAGTGACGCAAAACTGCATAACTTCCATTATAATCAACATCAACTGTCTGCGACTGCATGCAGTCTAGTTTTCAGCTTGATGTCAGATTTTTAAAGACATGTTTGTGTTTACTCCAATCGCCATGATGACGACAGCATCACACAGGCCACAAAACATAACTGGAGAGCGCATGTGCTCTGGGTGTCTGTCTTACTCAATACCACACAAGACTGGAAGACATTTCTTGGGCAGCCACCAACCAGCCAAAGCAAATACATAGTTCCTTTACAGAGATATACTTGTGTAAAATGATATTAAGTTTAAATCCCAAGTTGTTATCTTTTGCAGTACAGTCATGCTGGATGAAAGGTGACTTAGACGATTATAGAACAAAGAAAAACTTAGAAAAATTCATCTAGTGGGGATTGTTTAAAGGAATGGAATGATGATAAGCAAATGTTTGTCGAGGTACAAGAAGTTTTAATGGTAACCTCAGATCCATCTCCTGTGTTAATACCGCCATCTGTTTCCAAACTTTCCCAAACAGCCACCAAACAAAACGTTAAATCAAACTAGACATTACAATGATTAAAGTGGGTGGATTTAAAAGGTAATTGAACGCACCACGCCTCTCTCGCAGCTCAGTATTTACATTTAAACAACAAGCCTCAGGTGAATCGCTATTTACTCTTCATGCATTATTTATTAATTCCTTCTTTTTAGCAGTTACAGTTCTTACAGGGGAAACTCACGGCGAACTTACTGCCACTGCTTCCCATCAAGTTTCAGTAGCGCTGCAAAAATGGTCTATTTGGAAACAAAGATGCATTTTATTGTTAAGGCAAAGTATGTAGTGATTATTTTTATTGTAGACAATAACAGTCTGTTTGCTCTGCTTTGTCATTTCCAATGGCAGCCGAGCCATGTATACTATCAGTGTTTATGTTCGCAGTTGTGTTTATGTATCGCAGAAGCAATTTATGCTCATAAAAGAAAAAGGGCACTGTAAATAAGAAACGCTTCAATTGTGGGTGTCTTTTATCTGCACGTTTGTACATTTCTTTACATCAAACAGGGGTTGACTGTGTGCTGTAAACACATTAAAACATGAACAAACATGTTTCAGTCAAAGCCAAACACATTTTCCATTGTAGTCTGTGTTTTTGCTAGTAAGAAACAACATTGATGGTGTCATTCTAATATTTACCACACAACCAATTGGATAAGCAAGAAAACCAAACATTGAGACTGCCAATAACTCATTCGAGGTCGTAAACGAGAGTGCACACGTTAACGTGAAAGTGATAGCAGCAATAAGAGCAGGATGTCCATTAAAAAGAAATGACATAGTAGGCCATCAATCGACAGAGTGCTTTAAAGCTTTGTGAAGATGCCGTGACGTAATTAAAAGCACTGTCCATTAAAAGTATTGTAATTAAATTATGCTTAATTAAGCCATACATTGTGATTTAGAGGAGGGCTGGTGATCTTGCTGTGCTATTAGGCTATGCCTTTTTTATGATATACAAACTTGTTTTGCTGAAAAGAAAATATCTTAATGGTGGTATAAATCCATTTTAGGCATCTTCAGCACATAATATACCACATGGACGAGGACTCAAGATGCTTACTGTCTTTTCAATGAGGCCTGTCTCACCTGAGGCAACACTGCAGGCATGGAAGAACAGCAGATAAGAATGTACAACAGCATGAAAGAATGGAGAAGAGAACCGGTGGTTTGAATGGTTAGGTGTGAAGGCAGGAGAATAATATCTTCCTCCAGTACACATGCAGAAAAAACTGTGTTTTTGTGTTGAGCGGTTAGGTCAAGTCCACACAGCTCAAGTTCACTCAATAGTGCACATACATTCTTTCAGAATCAGACTTACAGTACACTGGTTGCATTGTAGGCTTTTGATTCACTATAAAGAACCAGCTCATAAAAGTCTATTGTTTGTTAATGGGGTTACACAAGTTGTTTTGCATAATACTCCATACAGACTGCAAACTCGCATTCATTTGAAAATTAATAACATGATTCCAAACTATGCGGCTGAGTGAATTATTTCAGCAGAACAGAGTGGCATCTGCAGGATGGGAATTGCTGTACAAATATGTAAGTAAGGTGGGGCGATTTTTCAGATTTTATCGATTAATTCAAATTTAATGTTTTGCCACGATTTTATTATTTAGAAATTGAGGAATCATGATTTTGAATAGAAATATTGCCTAACGTTAGAATTAGATACATTGACAATATGCCAATGATCACAGTAAAGAGAAAAGAATGATCCAACCTTATGTCGGCGCACATGTAAGATGGAGCCGCCTATGGCTGCCATGGTGTGGAATGCTCCCATTATTTTACTGTTTTTGTTTGTTTGTTCTGTAAACTATATGTATATAAAAAGAAAAAAATCACCAGCTGCTAAATTCAAATCTGCGTTCGCTGGTACGCACGTTTTTAAAGCACTGCGCATTATAACCAATCACATACGATTCTGTTGAGCTTATGAATGCAAGGACCAATCAGAGGCGTTCAGATGAGTCATCGCTGAAGCACGCTGTTTCGTCACCGCGCGCGCTGGCTGATTGAATTCTCTCATCAGAAACAACAAAGTGAAGAAGTACGAATGTAAGTAAAATATTAATTTCACAGTGTAAACAGCTTTAGAGATTATTATGACAGTTTTTGAGAGTGCTTGAACTCGCTGGACTGAAGTGAAAATGTTCTTTGATATTGTAAACGTTCTTTGCTCTCTTCTTGTACACTGAAAATGTTATAGGCTAATTAGTAACTTGCAATGTTTTTATTAAATTCACATTAAATACAAAGTCAGTCATATTAAAAGTATTTTATGGCATGACACCCATATCTGGTACTTAAGTAAAACGACGGGCTTTTATGTGTAGTTAATAGATTACAGAGTTAGGCTAATTTGCCCATCGCCCATTATAGATGAACTAAAATAATCTATAAAGGTGCAAAATGCATTTACTTACACATATTTGAGAATCGAGATATTTCGTGATATATTTTAGGGATATATCGAATAAAAAAATAAATATATAAATAAAACCCCCGCTGAAAAAAAACAAAAACAAAAACAATAGACACCATTACAAAATTAGTAATGGTTTTACTGGTTATAATGGGACTTGTATTGGTTTTAATGGAAACTGTAATGGACGCTGTTGGTCTCTACTGGTAATTGGTTGCCTTCTATTGGTGGCTTGTTAAAACCAATAAATTCTAATGGAATATGTCCTAAAACACTCTACAGAAAACCATTTTTTAAAGGTTAAATGTCGATGGTTTGTAATGGTATTTGTAGTGTAAACCATTAAAATGTTCTGTGATGGTTTTATTATTGTTGTTGTTTTTTTTCAGCAGGGACATAAGCCTATATCAGTTATACAGTGGTATTGTGGCTGCTGTGTGTCACATGGCAAGCATGAGATACTATCAATGGCTACTTTTTGTCTTTATCTGTTTTTTGTTCAGTTGTTTTGTTGTTGTTGCTTGAAAAATTGATTTAAATTGTCAGTTATTGCATTATTATTTCAGTCAAACCTATAAAACCCTTTGTTACCCCAAACTACATAAAAGCCTGATCAGTGGCATAAAAGTAATAAATGCAGCTACTAATGCTGCATTCATGTGCTATTGGAAATTTCCTATTACCCACTTATGACGTTGTGATCACGAGCTTGTCGTATTCAAGTGCTTTAATGTCGGAAAGAATAAAATGTAGCATCCCATTGATTGACAATCATATAAACATTTACCGCGCTATACATTCAGTTTGTTGACAATTCTGGAATTTCGGTCAAATACATGCTTATTTCACTGCTTATAAAACATACAATATGCTTCGAATGATCGTTCATGTCTAGCCTATAAGTACACTACTTTAGCGATGAGACAAAGGGATGTAGTTGTTGTGAGAACAGCAATGACAGCAGCAATGGTTGTGCCCTCCACCATTTTAAAATTTATGACCCGCCCAACTCGGAAACTCTGGTATCAAAATTATTTCCGAATTTCCCCATAGTAAATACGACTTGAGAGGCCGTTCATGTATAACTTCCGATTAGGAAACTCGTATTTACGATAATTCCGATAGCACATGAAGGCAGCATTAATCCTTTGCTGTGAACTTCCCCTTTAAATGTGTATGATGCTGCTCCCATTAAGCGCTGTGATAGAAGTGAATGAATTGATTCAGCATTTTGACACCTCCGTAAGGATGCATTAAACTCGACAAAGCGGTTTAATAAAGCACGTATTGATCTCGTGAATTAGCAAATTTTACTATACCAATATTTTTTAATTGGCTGTTAAAGTTTATATGGGAATATTACATGACACGCTGATCCTTTAACAATGCATGGGCGCAAAAACGCACACCTTTGGGACAAATCTTGCAACATGATTTATCAACTGCCACAAATACTGCCTAAACAAAATACTGATTTTGTGGACTTTATTTACTGTACCAATATTTTAAATTGGCCTTTGAACTTAGCTTTATTGCATGGCAAAAAAAAAAAAAAAAAAAAAAAAAAACACCCAAGTGTTACCTTGCCAAAGCACTGACAGAGCCCACTGATCTAATGGCATTGATGAGCGCTCCAAATGCGCTCTGATCCAATGGCATACAGGCACCATCAGATTGACAGTACTCTAGCCCATTGATGTTGGGGATCCAGTGGGGGCAGCAGTCATATTTCAGGGTGACCGTGCCACTCTTTATCACAACCCTGCTAAAATGTAGTGCCAGTATGTGCGCTCATTGGCGCCCCTTCAACTGGTGGCGCCTTAGGCGACCGCCTAGCTCGCCTATGCCTAGAAACGGTACTGAGGTGGTGGACTATGTTTTTACATTAGTGATGGAAAATTTGATTCTTTCCAGGGGTTCGTTCATTTTCAGTTCGTTCACCAAAATGATTCATTCAGATTCGTTCACTGATTCGTTCAGTAACCATTTCTTCAAATTACATATATACGCCAGCAGGGGGCGAAAAAAGAGTGTCTTATGTGTCATGTCTAAAGTCAACGATTGTATTGCATTACCACTTGTTGCATAAAACTGATTTGACTTTATTAAAATGTGTAATCTACTCATTAAATAAATAAAATAAGGTTCAGATGACCAAAACATAAGGTTTTCTTGCATAATTAACTTTTTAATTGTTTGGTCGGACTTTTACACATTCATAAATCGTGGAGTTATGTTCTGTAGCCAATGTTAAATATGAATATATATAAACAAGCATATATGTGCACAGTACCACAGTACCTGCTGCGCTTTGCATCCACTTTCTGCTGATTGCTGAATGAGCCCAGCAGGCACAATACAGGCACACAACGTCATAAGACGTTGATATTTGGTTAAATTTTGGTTGCGACGTCGGGTGACCAAAATTCAATGTAAATTCAACGTCTAATGTCAATGTTAAATTGATGTCCAATACCGACGTCAGCTGACGTTGAGATTTTGTTGTTTTTAGGTTGTGCAACCAAAATCCAACGTTAAGTCAACGTCAAATTGACGTCAAATATTGACGTCAACCCGATTTTCATTTTCAACCAAAAATGCAACGTCTGTCCGACGTCATGTCCAACGTCAACCTGACGTTACATAGACGCCTGGTGCCTGCTGGGAGACTGACTCACATGCTAAAATGACTGACCTACCCGGTACACATTCATTCACGAACGACATGTCATGTACCAGTTCGTTCAATTCGTTCACGAACGACATGTCCCAGTTCGTTCAATTCGTTCACGAATGAGATCTCTCTCTCGTTCAGACTCAAAACAGCGACTCAGTCAGTGATGGCCGTATTCGTTCAGTAGATCCAACCAAATACATGCCCCTTCACAGCCCGAACTGGAATGCTATTCGCTGACGTGACGCAAATGAGACCTAACTAATACTGTCACATTTTTTAGAGAAGTGCATGACATGACTCAAACGTAATGAAGTAATTTTTATTTAAAAGAAGAAAACCATTCAAACATAAAACAACAACAACAATAAAAAATAAATATTACAAAATGCACACAAAACACCAGTGCTTACAGTAGCCTACTCTGTACAGTAGTCAAGTAAACTGTTCAAAGTGCAAAATATACCAAGTATAGTGCAAAGTATCCAAGTATATACACAGTAGTGCAAAAATACAAAATAAGGGCAACATTTAAAAAGAGTATAAAATAAAATATAAGAAACACTGGTAAAGAGCAGTATAAAGTTTTATCAGGTAAACAAATGTACATTTTAAGTTTCTCCCCAAATGTAATAGAAGCAGGTAAACAGTAGTGCAAATAAAAATTAAATTAAATCTAAACAGTATTTAGAGTGCAAAAAAATACAAAAAAACTCCAAAACACAGTAGTGTAAAAATACAAAACAAAGCTGCGTGGAAAAAAGACCATAAGCATTAAAATAACTCCATACTGCACTTCTCTTTCTGGTGCCACTCATTTTGAAGTCGGCAGTCAAATGCTGCTGTGACTATCAGCAGATAGTCACAGCAGCAGATTCTGATTATCTCAGAAAATATGAGATGCAGTGGAAAGGGGAAAGACCCCTTCCGCCATAAATTTATGAGACATGTTTTTTTTTTTTTTTTCAAAGTTGAACTTACAATACTTTTAAATGGCTTTCTAAATATCAGACTCTCTTTTGCGAGACACGAGTGCAACGGTGATAGATGTCCCTCTAGAAAATGCGCAAAATATGCGCTCTGTGTGAACGGCTTGGTTTCAGTTTTTACGTAAACAACATCATCTCCGCATTGCTGTTCTCTTTTTCCACAGTATTTTGAATGAACAACGTATCCAGTGGGTTCAGCTGGATAGGCTAAAAAAAAAAAGCATTAAAATGCAGTGACACCTACCTACATCATCATCGCATCTCGTGCGCCACTGATAAGGCTGCCTGACGCACACCTAAAATTCGAATGCAACATTTTGCATTCGAATGTGGATTTTTATTTTAAATTCGACGAATATTTGAAATTCGATTTTTTTTTTTTTTTTTTTTTTTTTTTTTGACAGCCCTAGACAGCACGTTACATGTCCCACCAGGTACATTAATATATTGGATCACTGTACATTAATATATTGGGTCAAGGACGGAGATGAGTCTGCTTACAGACAGGAGGTGGAGCAGCTGGCTGTCTGGTGCAGTCACAACAACCTGGAGCTCAACACGCTCAAAACAGTGGAGATGATAGTAGACTTCAGGAGGAACTCCCCTGCACTCCCCCCACTCACCATCATGGACAGCACTGTGGCTGCAGTAGAGTCATTCAGATTCCTGGGAACCACTATCTCTCAGGACCTGAAGAGGGACAATCACAGTGACTCTACTGTGAAAAAGTCCCAGCAGAGGCTGTATTTCCTCCGCCAGCTAAGGAAGTTCAACCTGCCACAGGACCTGCTGAAACAATTCTACTCTGCCATCATCGAGTCTGTCCTGTGTTCACCTCTAACTGTTTGGTTTGGTTCAGCTACCAAAACAGACATCAGAAGACTACAACGGAGAGTCAGGACTGCTGAGAGGATTATCGGTGCCCCTCTACGCAACCTCCAAGATCTTTATATCTACAGAGTGAGGGAAAGGGTTAAGAAAGTCACTCTGGACCCCTCACACCCAGCTCACTCTTTTTTTGAACTGTTGCCCTCTGGCCGGCGCTACAGATCAATGAGCACCAAAACAGCCAGACACAAGAACAGTTTTTTCCCCCAGGCCATATCCCACCTGAACGATACATAACACACCCCAGTACTGTACATCTGTAAATAACTCATCAAACCTTCATCTGTACATAGGACACATGCACATCCACAGTTCTGTCTATGGGCATTTTTCTTTTCTATGCATTTTTATTACTATTGTTATTTATAATTTATTGCCTATCCTCTTCATTATTAGTGTTTTTATTACCTTAATTATATGTTGTCTGCACTATGTTTGTATTTTCTGTACTGGAAGCTCCTAGCACCAAGACAAATTCCTTGTGTGTGTAAACACACTTGGCAATAAAGCTCTTTCTGATTCTGATTCTGACATCATTAAAAAAAATAAATAAATAAAACAATAAAAATAAAAAAAAAACATGGAAAAGCAGCGCAATCAAATAAAAAAACATGTAAAGAACTACTATTAACTGTTAATTGTTTTTACAGAACATTTATAGTTAATAATAGTCTAATAATAGTCTACTGGTATTATACCTTCCGTCATTTTGAATTTGAATTACCTTGACTTCTGGGATTTTTTTTAAAGAATTTTCCTTGCATTATTTCTGAGCACATAATATGTATAAGACAAGTTTGTACAAGATGTAGTTGTAGTTCATGCATCTTTTCTGCAAAGATATTTAACAAGTAATTTGTTTAACATTTACATCATGTTGACAACTTCATGTGTGGTGCACTTGGAATAGAAAATAAAGAAAAGGTTACTTGAATCATGTTGTTGTTACATTTTCAAGTTGACTAGTTAAAAAAATGTAGAATCGGTTAAACATTTTGAAAAAAAAAATCGAGATTTTAATGTTTTGCCATATTGCCCAGCCTTATATGCATGAGATCAATTTCGGGATTTAAAGTATTGATATTAAGATTTATTCAGCAAGTTAAAGTGATCAAAAGTGAGAGTAAAGACATTTAAAATATAACAAAATATTGCTATCACAAAAAAATGTTTTTTTTTTTTTGTTTTTTTTTTGTTTTTTTTGTTTTTTTCTAATCCGTGAATCCTGAAAATGTATCCTGATTTCCATCAAAATTATAAGTAGCACAACCATTTTCAACAGTGATAATATTAAGAAATGTGCCAAATCACATTTTATTTAATCACACAATTATTCTCAAGCATCATGGGATACTGAAAACTGGAGTAATGACTGCATAAAATTCAGCTTTGCTATCACATGAATAAATTACGTTTTAAAATATTAAAATAGAAAACTTTATTTTCAGTTGGTCACAATAGTACTACAATATTTTTGATAAATGCAGCCTTGGTAAGCAAGAGACTTTTGAAAAACACTAACAAAATCTTACCAAACCTCAAATTTTTGAACAGTAATGTATATTTTTATCCAGCCCTGGGTCTGCGACATAAATGACGAAAACAGATAACCCATCTACGAACTTATCTGCAAAATAAAGCTTGAATGGAGGTTGTATACGTTAAGAAAGACGTAGCTGAAGACTTTCAATACAGAGCTGCCTTGCAAAGACTGTATTAAAAAAAAAATAATAATAATCTATAAAGTATGGCTCTTTCCAGCTGATCAATGAGCAGCATTGTATGTGAGAGATGCATTTGTTCTGCATACTTGAGCTTCTGTACTATGTACACACATACATCAGCACTGTAGACGTCTAATGTTTGCACTGGATTAGACACACAAAAGCCCTGATGACATCACATCCTCGCTTGAGCTGGAACACAAAGGTAGCGTCCAACAGACGGGCGGCCATTAACATTGCAGAGGGTGCTGAAAGACGGAAAGTGTGTGCGCAACTCAGAAGGAATGCAATTTCATTGTCTCGCTACATTTCTGCTGCTATAATGCTCCATCTTTCTTTCTAATATGACGGCATTAAGAGTCGCTCCCAGGGAAAATGCCCAACACACGGTATTCTGTCAACAAATTTGGAGCAGCGTGAGTTATAATCAGTATTTCAGCCCCTACAGAGTCTCTCTCATGACTACAGGGTGGAATAAAATCTCGACAAGTGTTTAATTACATTATTCCTTCCCCCTCCGTCCTAATCCATGTAATCCCCTCTTTCTCCAACTCTTTCTCTTATCCAGCAACTTTGATGTTACCCGCACACACACCCCAGATACCCTTAAGCCCTGGTGGCCGAGGACCAGAAAGCGTCTGATGGCGTGCCTGATTGCTGTAGATTCTGCCAAACGTCTGATTACATCTCCCCGCAGGTCTGCCCAGCGCCGCCTCCCAAAAGGAAGCGATCAGGAAGTGCGGGGTCTCGCGAATGTGGCTACCATATGGCGCTGATTGTATTGCCGCTGACACGGAGGGCGGTGGATGGATGTGATTGGATAATGATGGGGATCGGCCATGTGTGGATGTGATTCTGAGAGATGAGCCGAGACAAAGATTCGGGGTGAGGAAGAGGTACTGAAGAGAAGATTGGATTAGGGATCAGGGCATATGAAAACATCTGTCAGATACAAAAATCTATGTTTCTCTCTCACGCTGATTTGGGCCTTGTTTATATCTAGTACCGACATCCATCCCAGGTGATCTGACCTGAAGTGGGCACCGGGTGTAAACAGATCACTTAAACCACATTCAGAGGCAGTCAAAAATAAATCAGTATAAACGTTAATCTGGACTAATGCATCCTGGACAACATCAAATTACTGTATACTAGTGAAACACGTAATAATTCCACAGAAACATGAGTTTTAAATTTTCCAGCCATGTGCGGCTCTAAAAGAAAACAACCGTCCAATCAAACTCTTGGAAAAGCTCCATACGTCCACAAGAGTTCATGGAATATCTCTGGTTTGCCTGACATCAGAATGCAACTGACGATATGAGGCACACATATTCGAAGTTCAGGTAACAGAGTTGCCTGACTAAAATAACAAAAGTAATAAGCTTGAAATGTCACATCTGTGTTGCTATTAAAATTCAAGAATATTTGGGAGGAGCAAAGAAAACAAAAAATAATGACTTTATTCAACAATTCTTCTTGTCCGTTTTTGTTTTCTTTGTGCACAAAAAGTATTCTCATAGCGACGTAAAATTACGGTTGAACCACTGATGTCACATGGACTATTTTATCAATGTCCTTACTACCTTTCTGGACCTGGGAACATTTCAGTAACATTTTAGTCTATGGAGGGTCAGAAAGCTCTCAGATTTCATCAAAAATATCTTAATTTGTGTTCCGAGGATGAACGAAGGTCTTATGGGTTTGGAACAACATGAGATTGAGTATTTTTGGGTGAACTACCCCTTTAAATGTAGCTTGTAAAATCATGATATGCAAGGTTTGGCATAAATGAATCAAATCATATAAATTTGTATAAAATCACCTATACTCGTAAAATAATTATGTGTTCTTATTATATGGTTTCAAAAAAAATGGAATATGGCACATAATTTGCATGAACTACTAATGGTAGTTTTATGATGTTTTTGGTGCCTATTCACTATATAGAAAAGAGCAGCGTGAACATCTTTCAAAACATTTATATTTGTGTTCCTTAGAAGAAATTCAGTCATACAGATTTGGATCAACATGAGAGTGAGTAAATGAGAACACAATTTAAAATTTTATCTGATCTATCCCTTTAATACCAGTTATAAATAGGGCCTGACAAACAGACACACATGAGGAGTGATGAGCAGTGACTGATTATCATTATTACTAAAAACATAACCAGCAACCTTCTCTAATCTTTGCTATGATCATACACCCTGCTACAGAAAAAAAAGAGCTGAATAATTACAAATGTAATGTGTGAGACTGAAATCAGGTGCACATACACACAGACACTAACAAAATTTATCCATCCAAGGCAATCAATATCCATTGTATTTTAGCATTTTACTGGCCTTTTACTGGAGGAGTCAAAACTCTCACTTGCATCAAACTGATTGAACAAATCCCACAACATTTTCACAGATGCCAAAATTCCCAAAGTGATCACAGTCTGCTAATAAAGCAGCACAAAGAGTGACTATCCGCCTTTTCAAAAGCTACGACTGAATATGAAAGAACAGACATATACATGTGTAATCAAAGTAAAAGTCTATAAAACTAAAAATGCAAGATGAAATGAAAGAGAGGGAAAGAAAACACAAACAAAGACAGACACTGTAAAATTTTGTAGCCCAGACAGACGTCAAGCTCATCTCTCCTCCACTCGCTACCCTTTTCTTTCCTCAATTTTATGACTTTAATTGCAGCTATTTAATAATTTTCAAACTATTTTGCCTGAAGGCAGAACCACCCATAAATCACCATCTGAGCACAAGCGGAACATTCTTTCTCTTTCACCTCCCTCTCTTCCTCCTTTCATCGCTCTCTCTCGTTCTGTTTCTCCTCGCTTCATTTGACTGTCACATGTCTGTCTTCCATTCGGCTCTGAGGTATATATGTATGTATGTCTTCACATCCTCTTCTCTCTGGGTCTGCACAGATATATATAGCAACAGATATCAGCTATCTCTCTCCTCCACTTTCCACTCATCCATTTTTCTGTCAGTTTTCCTTTACATCACTCTAAACCATCCAATCTCTCTCTCTGTCAAAATACTGAAGGCTGCAATGGCAGGTGGAATGAGGAAAGTGATGGAACATATATATGTATTCATGTGTGCACGTGTCTCACATTGAGTGTGGAACATGGAAAAATCCTTTACACTTGCACGCAATCTGTGACAGGATGACCAAACACTCTGAAAACATGACACTTCTCTGACAACTGTGCAAGTTATGGCTATGCTTCAGAGCTTCTAATTTCTGTAACACGAATGGGATGAATAACACATAATATGTGATAAGAACTACATTCAAGTAAGAAGAAAAAACAGCTGCCTGGGGATGTTACCAAGATGACCGGCGAGTGAACTGACTTGCCTTAAAGGGTCCTAACCAGGCATGACAAGATAAAAGCTGGCTATTTCTCAATGTGCTCCATTGTTCAGTAGCAAGGCTGCAAATGATGTTCCATTCCATTAACAGTTACTGCACCAATGGAGATGAGCACCACACTAAAATACTCTAATAGAGTTTCCTGTGATACTTACAAAATGGCGTTGCAACACAGCAACTGAATTTATAGTGTGAATTCTACAGAACAAATTTTAGGAGTTTAACTATGAGACTTAAGATCAATATGATTACTAACTGTTTATATGACAATTTGTAGTTAATGATTTAAAAATATATATTTTCACAGTAAAATGATGTAAATCTTAAAAAAAAAAAAAAAAAAAAAAACTGCATTTAAATTGTAGTATTTTATAAAAATGAAATACATGTCGCCACCTTGTTCACTTAGTGTCATTTAATTTATTTAATTTATTAACTTAAGTCAAATTATAGGACCGCATCTATACTGCCATTAAAAAAAAGACTAAGGAAAGTCCTTTTAAAATCTTACCTTTTTTTATCTCTTTTCTTTTCTTTTTTCCAGAATTTTTTCCTCTAAAAATACTAAAAGAATTGGTAATAGAATCATTTAAGAACCGGAATCATTAAGTGAAGCTGGAACCTGAATCATTAAAGGGAGAGTTCATCCAAAAATTGTGTCATCATTTACTCACTCTTAGGTCGTTCCAAACCAGTATGACTTTCTTTGGTCTGTGAAATACTAAGATATTTTATAAGATATTTTGAAAATCGTCTCAACATTTTTGGTCCATACAATGAAAGTCAATGAGCTGCAGTGTTGCTTGGACCCAATGTTCTTTTTTGTGTTCTGTAGATGGACCTCCACATAACTATTTATTAATCTTATTATGTTCTGATTACCTATGAAGACAAATGATTTGCTGATGGAAACTGGTGCGGCACACCTGTTAGGACACGGTGCAACATGCTATAAATGATTCGTCTCTCTTTCTCTCGTCCCTCTCACAGATACTGTCTGTTTGTGCTTGAGCATCAATCTAACAGAAGAGACGACTGTGTCCACACACACACACAATGAGGGAAAAAAAGCAAGTGACAGGCCTTTATGAGCTGTCCAGCTTTTGTTCAATCTCCAGCTCTATTTCTGTCACATATGTAGAGCAGCTCTGTCACTCTCGTTCTCACAATCATTTAGAGAGGTAAAATGGTGAAAACAGAATGAGATTCTCATCTGCCATTTGTTTCCTCATTTTCACCAAACTAGACTAGAGGGCAGCAGCATCTGTGCGTCTTCGCTGAGGTGACTTGTTCAGACCTGTCTGGAGATAAACAGACTCGTTTAAGAGGGTGATGCATCACCGCTGCTTCATTTACATATGCATTCATTTCCTCAAAACATGCTCTACAGGCATAGGTGATACTTACTTTCTTTTCTATCCAATACCAAGTATTAACAAAGCCAATATCATTATTATTGATACAATAATAATACTGATACCTGTATTATTGGTATTTTTTGAATTTCTAAAAAATAAAATGGGTAAATCATAGCCATTTAAAAGTATTTTTAATATGTGAAAACTTCATATTATCAGATGTCTATTTTTATTATTTTAACAACAATTATGGAACAAGTTCAATCATTTAACAACTTTTACACATTTTAATAACGTCACACAAATCCATTACAATAAATCTCAAATTTATGTGTCATTAGTGATATTTTTTCCCCACTTTGAGATTCATATGCAAGAGATTTTTATGCTGAATAAATAAAACAACTAATTATTAAAAAAAAAAAACTACATCAAAATAATTATCAAAAATGTTACAATATCTTAATGTATAACTTATTTTACGTAAGGGTTGGTCCTTTTAATACAACAGTTTAAAAGTTCCAACAAACACTTTATAATATTAAAAATATTTTTTGATAGACAAAAGATCCAAAAATCCAATATTTATGGAAGGAACAATCAATACAATTAATAACTGCCCATCTGTACAGTTCCCTCTCGATATTCCACTCGTACTGCATCGTAAGACGCTGTATTGGAAAAACTCCTTTTTTCCTTTTCAACTGAAGCCTTTTCAGTCACGCAGTGAAACTGCACGTCCATTGGTTCGTGCAGTGCAATAAAATCGAACCAATGGCTCGGCAGTGGCGCTGAGCGAGCCTATGGCTATACAGCCCGCCATAGCCCGCCAAAATGGGCAGGGCCTCTGGCTATATAAGCAGCCACTTCGCCGTCGCATCTCAGATTTCTTCTCTTCAGCGATGAAGCTTCTTCCTCGTTAACTCTTCCCTGACACTGAGATCCGCCGTTGAAACACCTCAGCAGCCGGATTGGACCTTTTGCAGCGCTCAGCTCGCAGATCCCGGTCTATCCCCTGCCGCCATCCGGCGACTATCTAAAAGAGCCTCACAAAAGAGCAACTTTTGATGGCGTTGTTTCAAATGCCACGCCGTCATTGTAAAACGTTCAGGACTCCCCTGCACGCTGATGACGGTCACGCTGAGTGTGTGTCATGCTTGGGGAAATCCCACACTGACGCTGCGCTCAGCGGGACTGACTGCTCTCATTGCGAGAGTTTCAGTCTCGCCTCTCTGCGCTCGCGGATAGCTTTCTTTTCAGAAAGTGACTCCGCCCCTCACGCCCTCCCGTCTTCTTCCTCCCAGGGACCTGCGAGGAAAAGACAGCGGGGCAGAGGATTCGAGCGGCCGGAGACGAGCGAGCTCACATCGGCTCAGTGCCCACGTGCCTCGCCGTCACCACAGAGAGAGGATTCGCTGGTCCTCTTCACTCAACCTGATCAGCGTCCCTCCATGGCTGCGAGCAACATGATCTCGTTCGGTGGGAGTGACGATGAGATGGATGACAGCCTTTCTCTGGCGGCTTCAGACGCAGAGGAGTTATCGGGCTCGGTGTCTGACCCTGCCCTCTTGCTGCCATCCTCTTTACGCAGCGCCAGACCCAGAACGGACGAGGAGCTCGTCCGTGTGATGATTGAGGCTGTCAGTGAGCTCGGGCTTGAGTGGTCTCCACCTGAGGAGCCGTCTCGCAGCAGGCTGGACGAGTGGTTTCTCCTGGGGCGCCAGCAAGCCCCCCGCAAACGCTCCTCCCCTTTCTTCCCCGAAGTCCACGACAAGCTCACTAAATCGTGGCGCGCCCCCTACTCGTCTCGCATCCGTCCTTCTGCTTCCTCTGCCCTCACCTCCATTGACGGTGCTGAAGAGAAGAGATACGAGCACCTGCCCCCTCTTGATGAGTCTGTGGCTGCGCATCTCTGCCCGCCCACGGCTATCGGATGGAAAGCGAGGGCGAGCCCTCCGTCCAAGCCGTGCAGAGCCACATCTGCACTCGCTGGATGCGCCTACTCGGCAGCTGGACAAGCGACTTCGGCGCTGCACTCTGTGGCTGTGCTTCAGGTCTTCCAGGCCAAGATGCTCACCAGTGAGGAGACTGGTCTCGATGCAGCTTCACTCAGGGACCTGAGGAGCGCGACGGACCTGGCCCTGCGCGCCACCAAAGCCACCACCCAGGCTATCAGGCGGTCGATGTCCAGCCTGGTAGTGTTGGAACGCCACCTTTGGCTCACGTTGACGGAGATGAAAGAGGCGGATAAAGTTCCCTTCCTCGACACTCCGGTCTCGTCGAACAGCCTGTTCGGGCCAGCTGTGGAGGGCTTTGCGGAGCGTTTTACAGAGGCTTAGAAGTCGTCTCAAGCGATGCGACACTTCCTCCCGAAATGCACCAGCTCTTCTGCTGCTTTTAGTCGCCCCAAGCCTGCACCAACTCAGCAGCCCGCCAAGCCAACGCCGGCCACTCCCGAGCCCTGACCTAAGGATCGGCAGGATAGAGGGCGTTCTCGCTCGGCAAGACGCTACCCCTTCCAGAAGCGCCAAGGACCCCGGCCCAAGATCGCCTTGGATCCGGCGCCTCAGAAGTCCTCATGATCAGCCAGGCAGGAAGAGGAGAGGCCCGAATCTCGCTACCGCCGGACCAGCCCGCAAGCAGCCTCTAATGTGCCTCTTGTCACCCCACTCAGCGCTGGGTGCAGAGGGATGTGTGTTATTGGTTCCCCATGGGCCCACTCTAGCGCCCGGATGTCCAACCGCTGTGATAGCGGACAAAATAAAACACATACATTTTAAAAAAGAGAGCAAATATCCTCTTCTGCCTACCATAAGCGTCCTGCCCTTATGCAGCCAGTCTTTAGAGCCTATTCAGCCTCTTGCCACACGGGCCGAGGCCTGGAAGGCCATCCCCTGTGTGTCAGAGTGGGTAATGGCTACGATAAGACGAGGTTATTCACTCCAATTCGCTCGAAGACCACCACGCTTCCGCGGTGTGGTCGCCACCACAGTGTGCAGCGAGGACGCTCAAGTCCTGCGCGCAGAGGTGATGAATCTGCTGGTAAAGGGAGCCATAGAAGTCGTTCCTCCAGCCCAGAGCGAGTCAGGCTTCTACAGCCGATACTTCCTCGTCCCCAAAAAAGACGGCGGCCTGCAACCTATTCTAGATCTCAGACTCCCGAATCACGCCCTGGTAAAAGGTCGTTCAGGATGATCACATTGAAGCAGATCCTCTCACAAATATGCCCAGGGGACTGGTTCATGTCACTGGATCTGAAAGACGCATACTTTCACATCCAGGTAGCCCCCCCATCACAGACGATTCTTGATCGCATTCGAGGGGGTGGCATATCAATACAGGGTCCTTACATTTGGGCTGTCCCTGGCTTCCCGCACTTTTACGCGATGCATGGATGTGGCTCTCTCCCCTCTGCGACAGATGGGAATCCACATCCTCAACTACCTCGAAGACTGGCTCATTCTGGCCCAGTCAGAGGCAGTTTCAACATCGCACAAGACCCTCCTCCTCAGCCACTTGCCTGGGGCTCAGGATCAACTTTGCCAAGAGCGTACTGTCACCCAGCCAACGAGTGTCATTCCTGGGGACAGTTATCAACTCAGTGCAGATGACAGCAACTGTCTCAGCGGAACGAGCCATGACGATTCAGCGCCGCGCGGCCTCCTTCACTGCGCACAGAAGGAAGGTTGTCACGACAGACGCTGCCAACAAGGGTTGGGGAGCGCTGTGCGAAGGCAAACCGACCTTCGGTCTTTGGTCTGAAGAAGAGTCGGGTCTGCACATCAACTGCCTAGAGATGCTAGCAGTGTGCCGTGCCTGTCAATTCTTCCTGCCGGACATAAGTTGGACACCATGTGCTAATACGCTCAGACAGCAGGTCCATGGTGTCATACATAAATCACCAGGGCGGCCTCGTCTCGAAGCGCCTCTGCACGCTGGCGAACGACCTTCTTGTTTGGGTTCAGACCAATCTGCGCTCACTGAAGGCGACGCATGTGCCGGGCAAAATGAATCAAGGAGCGGACATGTTGTCGAGGAACAACATCTCCTCAGAAGAATGGACGCTCCACCCACTCGTGGTTCAGGAAATCTGGGAAGTCTTTGGCAGAGCTCGAGTAGACCTCTTCGCCTCCGAAGACAACTCTCATTGCCCAACCTTTTTCACGATGAGCAGGGATGCCCTGGCCCACGAGTGGCCCAGCCTCCCGCTCTATGCGTTCCCTCCAATCGCTCTGCTACCGCAGGTACTCAGACGAGTCAGGGAACAACGGCACAAGCTTCTTCTAATAGCCTCCCTCTGGAGGAACCAGCCGTGGGTGTCGGAGTTATTCCAGCTGCTCGAAGCAGCCCCGTGGCCCAATCCCTTGAGACGGGACCTCCTCTCTCAAGTGAACGGCACGCTGTGGCATCCACGGCCTGAGTTATGGGCCCTGCATGTGTGGCCGCTCAACGGGAGCCTTTCGACCTCCCAGAACGTGTCTTAAACACTATGGCAGAAGCTAGAGCCCCATCTACCAGACACCTCTATGCTCTGAAATGGTCTATTTTCTCGGCTTGGTGTCAAGACCGTGACTTAGATCCGGTTACCTCTGATGTATCAGTGGTTCTTTCATTTCTGCAGGAGATGCTGGATAAACAGCGTTCCTCATCCACCATCAAAGTTTACGCGGCAGCCATAGCGGCTTTCCATGCCCCTATTGCTGGCCGATCGGTGGGCAGGAATAGTGCGGTGGTCCAGTTTATACGAGGCGCCAGGAGAATTAACCCCCCGCGTCCTCGTACAGTTCCACCTTGGGACTTACCAATCGTACTAAGGGCCTTGAAAGGCCCCCCGTTTGAACCATTGCAATCCACGAGCCTCAGATCACTCTCGTTTAAAACCGCCCTGCTGTTAGCGCTGGCATCGGTTAAGTGAGTAGGAGACCTACAGGCCCTTTCCATCAAACCTGCTTGCCTGGAATTCGGGCCTAACAACTCTAAGGTCGTCCTGAAACCAAGGCTGGGTTATGTACCTAAGGTGCTCTCCACTCCGTTCAGAGCCCAGGTCATAGCGCTTTCCGCGCTTTCCCCCTTCGATGGATGACCAGGAATTATCCCTGCTCTGCCCCGTCAGGGCCCTGAGGGTGTACATTGAGCATTCTGCCTCATACAGGAGATCAGAACAGCTTTTTGTCAGCTTCGGTAACCGCGCTAAAGGTCGCCCTGGTACGAAGCAAAGAATTTCCAGGGGGTTAGTGGATGCTATCACCCTAGCATACTCCTCCTTGGGCTTGCAGTGCCCCATTGGAGTCCGAGCCCATTCCACCAGAGGCATCGCCTCTTCCTCGGCATGGTCCAGCGGGGTGTCCATTTCGGAAATTTGTGAGGCGGCCAGCTGGTCCTCGCCGTCCACATTTGTAAGGTTTTACAACCTGGACGTCCCTGCCTTACAGGCCAGAGTCCTTTCTGCTTAGTTTGCCGCCTCCGGCTAGTTTAGCATTCTTATGGGTTCACTTGACCAGCATTGTTCAAGTCCCTCCTTCACCTGGACGGTCCATATTATATGGATACCAGGTATAAACTATAGGGGACGACACCCAGGCCATGGATGACCCTGATGGCTCAGCCTGTGCTTGGTGTATTCTATTGACTCCCCTGGGTCTCACTCCCACGTGAGTCTTGGTTCTGAGTCGTTCCCCATCATAGTATGGCGTGATTGTACTGGTTCCCATACAGTGTCTTACGATGCAGTACGAGTGGAATATCGAGAGGGAATGTACTCGGTTACTATCGTAACCTCAGTTCCCTGAGATATGGGAACGAGTACTGCGTTCCTGGCCGTGCTATGAGCTGCACGCCTCAGTCGCTGAAGAGAAGAAATCTGAGATGCAGCGGCGAAGCGGCTGCTTATATAGCCAGAGGCCCTGCCCATTTTGGCAGGCTATGGCGGGCTGTATAGCCATAGGCTCGCTCAGCGCCGCCGCCGAGCCATTGGTTCGATTTTATTGCACTGCACGAACCAATGGACGTGCAGTTTCACTGCGTGGTTGAAAAGGCTTCAGTTGAAGAGGAAAAAAGGAGTTTTTTCCCATACAGCGTCTTACGACGCAGTACTCGTTCCCATATCTCAGGGAACCGAGGTTACGATAGTAACCAAGTATGTTTTATTTACATATTAATTTCCACAAAACTTGCTATATTATGAGAGCAAGTAATTTTTTATTTTTTTTTTAGACAGGTCAAAGTCAGTCCAAAAAGGGCCTTTAACATTCTTGCATGTCATTCTATGTCTTTTATCACTCTTCAAAAACATTCAGGTGACTTTCTTTGTGTTGACTTGACTTTTTTTTGTGTTTTATCTTCAGCTTTATCAGTTAGTGACTTGAGGAGCGAAGGTTTCTATGGACAAACACACACATACACATTCCCCCTCCTGAACGGCACAGTTCAACTTGCTGTGTTTACCAAAACAAAACCTATATATAGAGTCTCCATTGGTTTTTATAGAAACATGGGACCACACCTTTCCTTTCCCAGTGAGAGAGGAAGAACCAGTGTGTCCATGCGGATTATAATCATCACATGAGGGGTGTGATACTGTTTGTGTGTTTAATATTTGTAACATGAGTCAAACGCCTATACTGATCTCATTACTTGGAAGTGCGAGAACGACATTTACACTGACGCAAACAAATGAGAAGAAAACCGAAAGAGAGAAACACTATACAAAACGGAGAACACGAATGGGTGGGAGAATTGTGGGAAATATTCACAGCCCATTTGACCTTTTGAACCTGGGCTGCAAAGGGGACGGTTGAAGAGGAGACTGTCCACCACAGACGTAAATATTTGGCGTTCGCAATCGAGAGACTGACACAAGCTGCTCCTCAAATAATCACCTGTCCATCACACATACTTCTCTCCTGTAGGAAAACACACTTCCTGCAAGACAGATAAATAAAGATTGTCATCTAACCCAGGTGCTCATGGGAGCCAGCGACAAAGCGCTTTTCAGCCGATGAGTGAAACTTCACATAACGCTGGGAAAAGTATCACACTGCACTGCTAAAATTAACTCCTACACCTGAAAGCTGAATTTCTTCCTCACTGCTCACATTCTCACCTGTGCTGAGGTGTTATAATGGAGTTATTTAAAGTCGTGTCATTTTTGGATGTTAAAATACTTTCTCCTATCTCAAATTAATGTGCAGAGACAACTAGAAGTAAGTCATTCAATAACAGTGTAAACACCATGAACACATGATACTTGCGGATATCATTATTTTTGATAATATATTTGGTAACACTAGTCAGCAAATTATAACTGTAGCTTTAAAGCTACAGTAGACCACCGTGGGTCTAAACCACACAACTAGCTGTTTTTTTCTGAGATCTGATTACAAATAGGGTGTAGATTTATTTATTTTTTTTCTGTAAAAACGATGCAATGGTTTTAATGTACACTACCATTCAAAAGCAAAAAGACAGTAAAGACATAATGATTTATATTTCAAATAAATGGTGTTCTTTTGAACTTTCTATTCATCAAAGAATCCAGAGGAAATATCAAGATTTTCACAAAAATATTAAGCAGAAGAACTGTTTTCAGCATTGATGAGAAATGTGACCCTGGACCACAAAACCAGTCATAAGGGTCAATTATTTGAAAAATTGACCCTTAGGACAATATTTGGCCGAGATGCAGCTATTTGAAAAGCTGGAATCTGAGGGTGAAAAAAAAAAAAAAAAATACAAAAAAAAATCTAATTACTGAGAAAATTGCATTTAAAGTTGTCCAAATTAAGTACTTAGTAATGCATATTACTAATCAAAAATGAAGTTTTGATATATTTACGGTAGGAAATATACAAAATATCTTAAGATAAGATAAGATCTTTACTTAATATCGTAATGATTATTGGCATAAAAGAAAAATCAATAATTTTGACCCATACAATGTTTTTTGGCTATTGCTACAAATATACCCGTGCTACTTACGACTGGTTTTGTGGTCCAGAGTCACAAATGTTTCTTGAGCACCAAATCAGCATATTAGAATGATTTCTGAAGGATCATGTGACACTGAAGAAAATTCAGCTTTCCCATAAGATTAGTTTACATTTTAAAATAAATTGTAATAATTTCACAATATTGCTGTTTTCTGTATATTTGATCAAAGAAATGTCTCTGATTTTTAGTAAAATCATTTTAATAAAACCTTCTGAGATATGCAACATTCACTTCTTTTCCTCTTCCACCTCGTCCTTAACCTCCCTACCATCCTCTACTTTACTACAGTATCAGACAGACATTAGGGTTCACAAAATATTCACACTGTATTACTGCTCATTAGCATAAAGTTCTCTAGTTATCATGATACCGGACACGCCCACATCACATCACCAACGGTCTCAAGCCTCTTTGAAAATAAATGACTTCCAGTCATTTTGTCACTACAAATCGCTCTAAGAGTGAACACCTCTTGAGAGAGAATCACGCATAAGGCTGTAGAGGAGGATTAGAAACAGAGGAAATGACATCAAAGAAAACTGAGAGATGAAAGACAGGATGGAGGTGACAGAGAGTGTCATTTATTCATTTTTATGAAAGTTGCAGTAGTGAATTAGTGGAGTTTCAAGAGCGCTGCACTGGCCTGTCAACAACAGTATAACTATATTTTCACATATTTCTACACCATTATTATAAAAACAGGAAATAAAACCCCATTAATAAATAAATAAATATTTTGCTAAAGAGCTTGCCTCATCATGTTCATTCTCTCTGCTGTCATGCCTGAGAACCACAGATAGGAGTCAAAGTTCACCAAGCTCCCTGGAAAACGACTACATTCTTTGCAGTGTGTAATGTGTGTAATTACAAAACTCAAACAAGACTCATATTTGACCATATCAATAATGTTTGAATATTTATGCAAGCAGGACAGTAAATACACTCGCTAAACATGAATATACACACAGAACAAGACGAGACGTCCAATATGTTTGTGTGTGTTGGGCAGGAAAAGAATGTAAAGAGTGTTTGTGTGTGACTCAGGTTCCTCTTCCAATAAACATGTCACTCAGAAAGAACATGTACAGCCATCGGGACATCGAGATGGGGTAATGTAACTGCCTCGGGTGATGCTGGGAAAAATCTGAAACGCAGCAACTAAAGGGACTGCATCAGACCGCCAGAACGGCTCAGAAATTCGTTGTCAAAACAGAGAGAAATAGGAAAGAGTATTCCTCCTGTCCCTTCCACATCATTAATCATGTGTTTGTGCGCTCAGCATTATTTCATGGTGCCTGTTCAACCACAAATAACAAAATGCCTTATTTAACCGCTAATAACAAAAGTGCATTATCAGCCATTACTCTGCCATTTTAAAATGGCTTTCTGAACTCACTTAACAGGACACACAGATAGCAAAGAGAATGAATCACTTCCTCTCTCAATGAGCACACAATTATAAATGTATTCCAACCTTAAGCCGATTTAAGGAATCATTTTACTGAATCGCAAAGCCAAACCAGGAAAGTAGTTCCTTGTGATATTTTTTTATATACACTACTATTTAAAATTTGGGGTCAATTACATTTTTTTTTCATTAATACTTTTATTTAGCAAGGATGCATTAAATTGCCAAAAGTGACAGAAAAATAAATACAATTATAGATAGATAGATAGATAGATAGATAGATAGATAGATAGATAGATAGATGCCATCACAGAAATATATGACAACTTAAAATATATTAAAATAGAAACAGTTATTTTAAATTATTATAATATTTCACAATATTACAGTTTTTCCAGTATTTTTGATCAAATAAATGCAGCCTTGGTGAGAGATTCCTTTTAAACACACACACACACACACACACACACACACACACACATACACACACACAGGGCCGTTTCTAGCCACTTTGACGCCCTAGGCGAAATCCCTTAGCCATCTTCATGAAACCCATCGTCTTAAAACCCATCTCTTCCATCTTTATTTGACCCTCTAACTCTAGCATTCTCTTTTCTAATTCTGTTTTATCTATCTGCCTTATTTTTATAAAAAAAAAAAAAAAAAAAAAAAAAAAAAAAAACCTCACACACACACACACTCAGGGGCGCTGCTAGCAATTTTGGGCCCTATAAAAGAATATGAGGTTGGGCCCCCTACCGCACCAAACATACACTATATTGCTCAAAGTATTGGGTCACCCCCTTCTAATGAACAGGTTTGACTACTTTAGTAATTTCCATGAGTACAAATCTTAAGTTTTAAGCATATAATGATATTCTAGGGAATTGTGTGCTTCTAATTTTATACCAATAGTTTGGACAGGACCCTTTTCTATTCTAACACAACAACGTCTCTGTGTATAAGGCAAGGTTAAAAAAAAAGAAAAAGAAAAAAAAATGATTGATTTAGTCAGTGTGGAAGAACTTGACTGGTCTGCAGAAAGCCAAGTCCTAATCCCAGCTGAACATCTCTGGTGTGACTTTAAATACATACCTTGAGCCAAAAACTCATCACCAAACACCAATGACTTGTACATACACTATATGGACAAAATTATTGGGACACCTCTTTCTTTAGAAGAGAAAAAGGCACTTACAACTGTGGCAACAAAAATGGAAACATAATTCATGTATTTAAAAACTGTATTTCCATCTTTGTTGCCACAGTTTTGGAAGTGTCTAAAATGATTGTACGCATATGTACAAGTCACTGGTGTTTGGCATTGTTGTGTTAGAATAGAAAAGGGTCCTGTCCAAACTATTATAAAATTAAAAGCACACAATTCCCTAGAATATCATTATATGCTTAAACATTAAGATTTGTACTCATGGAAATTACTAAAGTAGTCAAACCTGTTCATTAGAAGGGGGTGACCCAAGACTTTTGGCAATATAGTGTACAAGCCAACCTAGCTATTCAAAATCTTTGTCTGCAATTTAATAATATTGACCTATTACTTTTTTTATCATTTTTGACCATTAGGTATCAGTAACATAATTCATTCAGAACCTGTTCTGTGGACATAGACTTTCTGTACCACACTATTCTGCTGATATGGAATGAGTTTGACTACTTAATCAGTTATATTAATAGAAATGCTTCCCTGGGGCAAACTAAAAAATCCTAAAATAATAAATAGGATACCCCATAACACCAGCATTTCCAGCAGTATCCAACATTTCTCAATCGTGATCTTACTCAGCTAAATGTGACTATTAGCTTAACAGCTGTATTCCTTGTTTGCTAGCTACCTATGCACATACAGCATACAATGTTAAAAATGTTCTACATTATGAACCTTAACCCAAAAACCTTTAGCTTCATACACTGTAGATAATTGTGACCCTGCCTATGGAAACCCAGCTAAAATATATATATATATATATATATTTTAAACAGTGGATGAGTGATTCACTCCTTGATTTGCATAATAAAAGCCTCCTTTTAGATCGTTTTGACAGACATGTTTATTGTGTATTATTTTCAGTGTGTTTATTGCTAAGTTTAGTGTGACAAAATAGAAGCGCAGCCGTAATAATTCGCTTGCAGTGTATCTGGTTCCCATGACAACCTCCCGCGCTTCCTGCTGCTGCTCTATGTAATATGTAGAGTGAATTTGTAGATGTTCTATAGCAAAACTAAAATGTGTTTAAAAGTGCGACTGACCAAATTGTCCGGCTCGGTTTGCCCCCCCAAGTGAATATGGGGAGATAATTTCGCCGGAGATGCAGAAATAAGCCGTAATTTTGTTTTATTTGTAACTCTTTGGTAGATACATTTATAATTTCTATTACATTACTACTACTACTGTTACTACTAATAAAACAGATTTCTGGGGGCCCCAAAAGTGTGTGGGCCCCTAGAATCGTCCTAACTTTTCCCCCCTTAGCAGCGCCCCTGCACACACTTGACCCTCTATCAATTGCATAATTATTCTCTAACTGCTTGCTTTTCTTGAAAAACTAGCACTAGCTTTCTTTTCTATATTCTATCTACTTGTTTTCTTAAAAAAAATAAATAAAAAAAAATAAATAAAAAAATATTAAAAAAATACTTTGCTACGTATACTGCGTTAGGCTAACCGAGACTTGTCATAGCGCTTGCATGTTGTTGCTCTTTTGTTGGTTTTGATTGCTTCTATTGTCCTCATTTGTAAGTCGCTTTGGATAAAAGCGTCTGCTAAATGACTAAATGTAATGTAATGTAACAATCACTAGTTGCTAATAAATTGTCATCACACATAAATTAATTTACTTACATTTGGATACGTTTAGATATAATAAATGGCTACCTTTTGTCTTTATCTGTTTTTTGATCAATTCTTTTATTGTTGTTGTGTCAGTTATTGCATTATTATTTCAGTCAAACCTATATACCACTTTGTTACCCCAAACTACATATAAAAGCCTGATCAGTTGCATAAAAGTAATCAGAATTCATCTACTTGTTCCTTTGTTACTCATTGACATGTGAATTTCCCTTTTAAACGATGCGACACTCTGCCCTCTATGTGTATGATGCTGCTCCCATTAAGCACTGTTAGAAGTGAATGAATTGATTCAGCATTTAGACACTTCTGTAAGAATGCGTTAAATTCCACAAAGCAGCTTAATAAAGATGTATTGATCTTGTGAATTAGCGAATTTTACTACACCTATATATATATATATATATATATATATATATATATATATATATATATATATATATATATATATATATATATATATATATATATTTTTTATTGGCTGTTAAAGTTTGATGGGAATATTAGATGACACACTGATCCTTTGCAATGCATTGGCACAAAAACACACACCTTTTGGACCAATTTTACAACATGATTTCTCGACTGCCACAAATACTGCCTAAACAAAATACTGATTTTGTGCACTTTTTACTGTTCCAATATTTTAAAGTGGCCTTTGAACTTAGCTTTATTGCATGGCAAAAAAAAAAAAAAAAAAAGCCTTACCTTGCCAAAGCACTGACAGAACCCATTGATCTAATGGCATTGTTGAGCGCACCAAATGAACAATCAGGCAGCAAATGTCAGCGCTCTGATCCAATGGCATACAGGCATCATCAGAATAACAGTACTCTAGCCCAATGATGTTGGGGACCCAGTGGGGCGGCAATAATATTTCAGGGTGACCGTGCCACTCTTTATCACAACCCTGCTAAAATGTAGCGCCAGTACGTCCACTCATTGGCGCCCCTCCTGCTGGTGGCGTCCTAGGCGACCGCCTAGCTTGCCTATGCCTAGAAACAGTACTGCACACACACACACAGCTGAGAACAGGGTATACGATATAATTTCAGTGTCTATAAAACAATGTAATAATGGCAAATAAAACATAAAAATTACTTACATTAACATTTAATACACAATATTTAGTAAAAATTCATAGATGTAGAATGACGCTTTTGTTAATTGGCAGACAATTTAAAAATGGTCAAATATTTGATGATTAACTGGATTAGCCATTACTGATCTATCATAACTCATAGTTAATGTAACATGACAGTACAGTTTTATTTTAGAAAATATATTCTTGTCAAAAATGAAAAATTAACTTTGCATAACTCTGTTTGTGCATAAAGTAAAAATTGGCTTCATGGGAACTGTGCCTTGTAATTGGACGCTAGCTGTGATTTATTAAAATAAAGAGCACATTTTGCAAATTTTCCAGAAAAATCCCACAGTTAAAATCTCATTATTCATCCTGTTAAACTGAAAGACAGATGTGAAAATGAAAACTAAACAGCATTCCAAGGAAGAAACTAATAAAGTAGAACAAACAATACATAAAGGAAATGTTACAATAACCAAGTATTGTTCTCGAACAGCAGGAAAAGCTGTTCAATTATCAGGAGTTGAAGCTACATTAGACCTGTCAGATATATTCATCAGTTCACATACTCAATTACATTTGACATTCTATATCCCAGATACATTTGACTAAGTTACAAGTACCGAACGACCACATTCACGTGCAACATTTCAGATGAGGTCAGAGGTTTTATGACTTTAGCTGAATAAGTTCAGGTCATGGAAGTCTGTAAAGGTGTCCGTGCGTGTGTGTGTGTGTGTGTGTGTGTGTAATATGAGAGAGAAAAATGAGGAGTTTCTTGTTTCTCAGCTGTGCCATAAACAAATGCTCAATATTAGAAAACACAAGACAGAGCACAGGAAGAGGAAGAGGAACAGATCACTATAGGAACCAGGTGTATCATTTCAGGTGGTTTAATAATGTTTGGTTTCAGAAATGAAATGTATGGCTGTAGTCTATTTCCATTTCTATTTTCTAAATTATTTTAAAATGCAATTTATTGCTGTGATGGAAAAACTGGATTTTCAACACCCATTACTCCAGTCTTGTGTGTCACATGATCCTTCAGAAATAATTTTAATATGCTGATTTGGTGCTCAAAAAATATTTCTTATTATTATCAGTGTTGGAAGCGCTCTGCTGTTTAATTTTTTTGTGTAACATTTTCTGTGACACATTTTGTAAAACTATAAATGTCTTTACTGTCACTTTTGATCAAATTAATGCATCCTTGCTGAATAAAAGTGTTCTTTTTTTTTTTTTTTTTTTCAAAAGAGAAAAAATCTTAACCAGTAGTGTATGTAAAAGTCCCAGTGCTCTCTATAGCCAGTCAATCCCTCACCTCAGGTGCAGAGACAGAATAAAAAAAAATAAAGATGAAAAGAAAACATAATGTGAGAGAAAGAAAGTGCTTGAGTGTCTTTGGTGTATTTGTGACAAAGAAAAAAGACATAAAAATGCACTCATCACAGAAAAATAAAGGCAGAAAACATGCATAACAGAAAGAAACTGAACTGGCGATTGAAAGACAGAGAAACAGAGGATTGACTTCATTATCTGCTGCTCGTCCCCTGTGATTTGGGCCCATCCCGCTTTAGAATCACAGGATGATTTGTGCAGACAAAAGAAAAAGGAGTGATTGGCCACGTCTGCAGAGGTAGAGAAGAAAGGATGAGATAAATGAAGAATCTGTGTAATTTTACTGCTGGAATTAAAATGACACAACAATGACACTCTAATTGCACAGCAGTTTCTTCCAGTTCCTTTGTGTTTATCTGCTTTGGAACGTGTGTGTGTGTATATCAGCGGATTGTTCTCTGTGCTAACAGCAGTTGTTGGGGAAAAATACAGACCACCAACCGTTCAATTCACCTCCATATGCACAATCACTCCCACAACACTGTAAGAATACTGTAACACTATTCTCAGTATGTATAACTGATGCCAAGGTCATTCTGACTGAATATATGAAGTCAATTGTGCTAGCCAGAAGTGCAATACACCACATCAACTAAGTAAAGCACTGTTTGTCTTTATTTTAAGTTTTTTATTTTATTTATTTTTATTTTTTTTCTAACAGGGGCATCTCTAGACCCATTACTGGGGCAACAGCATTCCCCAAAGAAACATTACTGTACATTAGGGCAGTGTGCCGTGACAGGTTGTCGGGTGTGCCGTAGGAAAAATTTTCAAAACCTTCTTATCACTTTTATATTTCGTTTAAATTATTTTAAATCAGTGCTATTGGTCATCGTTATGTCTGTTTGTGGGTTTTACAAATATTTAACCAATGAAAAGCATTCGAAAGAGCTTGTGACTAAACCTCATAACACTATTGGATCCTCAAATTGTCAGTCAAACGTCATAACTCCACTCCGCCTCCATTCAGAATGAAGTGCCGCAACATGTAGTTTGAAGACAGACATCTATTTCTTCGTAATGCAAGGGTAAATAAAAAACTGATATTTGAATAAGTACAGCATTTTCTTTACTCGGGAAACTCTGTCAATAAAGGCTAATGTTTCTGTGTGTTTGAAGAGTGGAGAAGAGTTTTAGCATTTGCCGTCTAGTTGTAGCAAAATATACTTTTTGTACATTTTAAATATCATGTGCTTAGCAGTTCATCTTCTATATCATGAGATTTTGGCCAAATGTATTAAACAACAAGAAAAACTGAGCGCCCATATAGCTACAACTTAAATTTATAACCTAAATTGATGAAAACTCATTTTCAGAAAATGTTAAGTCCAAGTGTCTGATCAACATATATAAAGCCAAAATACCAACTCTGACAACACATTGTTTAATTATTGAGGAAAAAAACACCTTTCCCATTTTTATCCTTTTTTATTTATTTATTTATTTATTTATTTATTTTTTTAAATGCTTAATGATGTGCAGTGGGATTTTTTTTTTTTACTTATCAAAACCGTGCCATGGCAGAAAAAAGGTTCAGAAATACTGCATTAGGGGTGGGATATATGACCAAAATCTTATATCACAATATGAGTAATTTTGTTTCACAATAACTATATATCACAATGTAGTTGTTTTTGCTTTAAATAAGGTCTTTATGAGAACAACAATTTTTATACCATAGAAATATCATAATTTTTGTCACCAGCATCAATATCTTAAAAAAAAACAACTAAAAACTATCCTAAATTAAAAAAAAAAAAAAAAAAAACCTCAAGCTCACCGAAGACAAGTAAACAGTCAGCGATTAAATCAGAACAAGAAACTAATTACAAGCAATAGGACAAAAAAAAAAAAATACAGCAGAACAAAAAAAAAAAAAATAAAAAATAAGAAATGCAAAATACATTCAAGTAATCAAATGTATAAATACACCATATTTTTCACTGTGTAAATTAAATATATATTTCTTCTTATTAAAGTTAGAAAAGTACTTCAGTCAAGAGCAGTGAGAGATTTTCTTTGTTTAGTTGTTTGATTAATATGAATGACAGACAGAAGGAATATTAGACTGCTGTCACTTTAAGAGCTGCCCAGTTCCAATATACTGTTACAGATTTGTTTTCTTTCTCAGCTGTTTGCTTACACTTAAGACCTAAATTACCGTGTTTACTAGGACACATAAAAGTGTGTATTTAACCGTTCAAGGCCTATAAAGCAGCAAAAATAACCCTGTTCAATACTCCCATGCTCCATGAGCACTGTTTTCAAATGCACGTCTCACGTGGATATAGCGAAATGAGTTCTCTTTCGCTGCTGATTGCATTTCAATGGCTTAAAATCACTTATTTTTAAACCACAATGCCTAAAAACGTGTGCAAACTATAAGTTTTCGCAACCACGTAGCACAGCAATACCACATGAGCATGTAACTGCAATAGAGACAAAAGTCCAAAATTTCTACCGGTTGACAAATTTCTACTGGTTAATCGTGTCTACTGGTATATCGCCCACCATACCTTTCAACCCTCCCGTTTTTCCTGGGATTCTCCCGTATTTTACCATTCTATCCCGCTATCATCCCATTTAAATATTTTCCTGTATTTCTCCCGTATTTTTAATCTTGCTATAAAAAAAAAATCCCACTGTGCTTATTTTATATGTTTGCTACATTCACCTCCAGTAAAACTCCCGTAATTTGTATGGCCCAAACCTCATTATATGAATAATCACGTCAATATATTCCAAGGTTGTCCGGTTGCCAGATCTTGTATGAAACGCATCCTTCTCACACAATCGACATATACAAATTTCAAGTTCAACCCATTTGTCCCCTCAACTTGGCAACTTTACTTTAAAGCTAGTGTTAGTTTTTAAAGAAAAAGTAGCAGTTAGAGAATAAATATGCAACTGATAGAGGGTCAAGGGTGTGTGTTTTTTTTTTGTTTGTTTTTTTTTTGTTTTTTGTTTTTTAGATAGATAAAATAGAATTAGAATAGAGAGTGATAGAGTTAGAGGGTCAAATAAAGATGGAAGAGATGTGTTTTTAGCTGTTTCTTGAAGATGGCTAAGGATTCAGCTGCTCGGATTGAGTTGGGCAGGTCATTCCAGCAGGTGGGAACAGTGAATGAAAAAGTCAGTGAAAGTGATTTTGTGCCTTTTTGGGATGGCACAATAATGCGGCGTTCACTTGCAGAACGCAAGCTTCTAGAGGGCACATAGGTCTGAAGTAATGAGTTAAGGTAAAGGGGTGCAGAGCCAGAGGTGGTTTTGTAGGAAAACATTAATGCCTTGAATTTTATGCGAGCAGCTATTGGTAGCCAGTGCAAATTGATAAACAGAGGTTTGACATGTGTTCTTTTCGGTTCATTAAAGATTAATCTTGCCGCGGCATTTTGGATTAAGTGTAGAGGTTTGATGGAATTGGCTGGAAGACCTGTCAAGAGAGCATTGCAATAGTCAAGACTGGACAGAACAAGAACTTGAACAAGGAGTTGTGTTGCATGTTCAACTGCAGGAAAAATGGCTTGAAGGAGATGAGATGGAATAGGATCAAGCAGACAAGTAGTAGGATGACTGGAAAGGATGAGTTTAGAGACTTCTGCCTCAGAGAGTGGAGAGAAGGATGTGAACGAGTGTATGTTTGCTGGTAAGATGTGTTTGACAGTTTGAGGTGTGGAGAATTGTGCAGTGAGGTTTGTAATTTTATTAATGAAGAATGTGGCAAAGTCGTCAGCTGTTAGAGTTGATGAAGGAGGGGGAGGAGGAGGACAAAGGAGGGAGGAAAATGTTTTCAAGAGCATGCGAGAGTTAGGTGAATTGTTAATTTTGGCGTGAAAGTTTAAATAAATTAAATAAATGCTACATTCTGTGATATTTTGTAATCAAATATATTGACTCATACGTTTTAAGTGCACTAAAAAGGCACTAATTCTGCTGTGAGAGGTTCAACAGACAATGAGAAAATAAAATAAATTGGGGAAAAAAGAAAAATTCTCTTTAACAATGGAAGACTCAAATCTTTTCAATTCTTTCCCAAAAACAAAACCAAGCAGAAAAAAAAAAAAAAAAAAGATTTGTTCAATGGGTCATGTGATTCATTTAATGATTCAGTGACCCTTTATGCAGGTGCAGGGGCATCGCTAATGGGGGGAAAAGGGTGACAGAGTGCATAGGGCCCAGAGGTCTGGGGGGCCCGCGATCGCCTACTGGCCATCGAGAACACCAGGACATTCCCTTCGAGTAGTGGGCCGATTGGCGAAACGAAGGAGACCTCCCCGATATTAGGCACTGTTTTTAAATTACAGTGCATACGAAACCGCATAAAGCAAATACTCTAAAAGCGCGAAGCAGCACTACCCGATGCATCGAGAATGGTCTGGCTGCAGACTTGCACTTTCAGACTTGCACTCTCAGACACCTGCACTTCCGCAAGTGATGTCACTTGCAGTCTTTTTTATTTTTTATTTTATTATATTTATTAATTATTTTTCAAATTGAATCTATAAACATTTTACACAAGTAGCCAGGTGGTGAAGACAAGAAAAAAGAAACTAAATTACAATGTCACTTGCAATCGACGCTTGTACTTTTTGCTGTCTGTGACGTCACTTGCAAGCCACACAAACCGTGCGTGTTGCCAATGGAGACTAATTTAATATCATAACATACAGGGTCCTGGAAGTCATCTGTAAGAGAAAAAGACAAGACCCGCAAATCCGCGGCCACATAACAGCAGAATATGAACGCAGTGCTCTCATTAAGCGCTTTTAAACACATAAACACTTAATATGGCTTAATGTGTTAAGATAGTGCTATTAAAAGAACAAATTCAATATACAGTTTATTAATACAATGTAATATGTATATAGTGTTTTCCTCCCATACCACAAAACGTGGCATAACGGACTAAAGACCAAATTCAATATGCTCCTCTTCATTATTTAAACATAATTAATATGTAGCCTACAGATAAGCAGGTGAGCCCAGAATAAATGCAACACGCAAAGTGTCGCATTTTCCCATTTAGAATAAAATGTCTACAGCCCTTTTGTATCATTGTCTTTGTCCATTAAGCTACATTATGTGTATTATTTATAATGATTTTCGACAGGACGAAAACGTTTATTGTGCAACTTAACGCATTGCGTTCTGGGCTCGTCTGCTTGCCTGAACGGTGTTGGTCCTTTAATATCATTTAATGCATTTCTTAATGCTTGTTCATATGGTCTGTATAGTTTGCATCAACAATAAGAAATAGCCTACTGAATTTGGTCTTTATCATCTTAGTCCGTTATTATGCCACATTAAGCGTTTTGCTGTATGGGAGGAAAAGTGAAAGTTTGCTCGTTGTGTTCATGGACATATGCTTGCCTTGTACATTAAATTAATAAACTATATATTGAATGTGATATTTTAATAGCACTATCAGCGATATTAATTGTTTATGGTTTTCTACTGGAGGTTTAAAAGCGCTTAATGAGAAACTTTGCACATTGTGTTCATATTCGTTCATATTCTGCTGTTCTGTGGCCGCGGATTTGCGGGTCTTGTCTTTTTCTCTTACAGATGACTTGCAGGACCCTGTATGTTATGATATTAAAATAGTTTTAATCGTTTTACCACCACAGTTTCTCGTCTCCATTGGCAACACACATGGTTTTGTGTGGATTGCAAGTGACGTCACAGACAGCAAAAAGTGCAAGCGGCGATTGCAAGTGACATTGTAATTTAGTTTCTTTTTTCTTGTCTTCACCACCTGGCTACTTGTGTAAAATGTTGAGAGATTCAATTTAAAAAAATGATTAATAAATACAAAAAAAAAATAAAAAAGACTGCAAGTGACATCACTTGCGGAAGTGCAGGTGTCTGAGAGTACAAGTCTGAGAGTACAAGTCTGAAAATGCAAGTGCAAGTCTGCAGCCAGACCCGCGCGTCAAAGCAGAGCGGGGTCAGTCACCGCACAGCGCTGAAGAACGTGCGCCGCGCTTCTGACACGATTCATAAGAGATAAACAGCAAGTCGCTTGATCCATTCAGAGGTGACACAGAATTGTTATACAGTCGTGTGATATGAGAGGTTCTGTAGTGATGCTGGCTGAAAACAGCCACGACAATGAAGTATATTGGAAAACGCCAATAGGCTTGTCAATTCAGCACCATAGTAATTTAACTTGAAGTTATTAGCACTGTACAAATAGCGTGTTGGCAGAAAACTATTTATTATAAATGTTACTGTTATTACATATTGGGGAATAAGCTATTTTAATTTCATAGAAGCTGGTTTGTGTAGTTTCTTCATGTTTAGGTTTTTGTTTTTGTTTTTGTTTTTTTACTACAAGTTTTATAGTTTATTATTACTTATTTATTTTAAAAAACATGGTCCATGGTTTTACTTCTTGTGACCACCATCCTACTAATATTTGTCAGTTAAACTCTGGATACTTCTTTCTTTTTAGATGTTTAGTTATAATGAATTTTAATTGAAGTAAAATGTTAATTCAATAAGGGACTGATTAAAGATAAATATCAGTGTCTTATACAATTTAGGTGCTTACTATTTACTAATAATAAAAGTTCTTAAAGGGAGATTCGCCCAAAAATTACAATTGTCATCATTTACTCACCCTCATGTCATTCCAAACCTGTATGAATTTCTTTCTTCTGTGAAACATAATTTGAGAAATTCAAGAATTTTTTGTCCATACTGTAGAAATCAAGGGTAACCAAAATGGTTTGGTAACATTCTACAAAATCTTCTTTTGTGTTCAACAGAAGAAAGTCGTTTGGATCGACATAAGGGTGAGGAAATGATGCCAGAATTTATTAGCAGTAACTTTCCAGCAGTCTAGCTCAAAATCAGTGCAAGCGATTTTCTATGTGACAAAAATGCATTAAGTTTGTTGCATCTGTCGTGGATTCAGTAATATCTATCGTTTCTGTCCTGTTTTATTTATTCATTTAATAGCGACGGCCCTGTGCAGGTGATTTCATTACCACCCATACATACTGACTCTTGAATCAAATTCACGTTCTCGTTCATTTGTTTAGTAAGTCCATCTAAACGTGACAAAATCTGAGTGGGTTTGTAGATAAGACCACTCCACAGTGCTGATAAACTCCTCATTAAAAGTTGTGTAATGTTTTTTGTGTGATGTGTACGATAAACGCTCTGTTCCGCTCCGCTTAGAAGGGAAGCTCGCACAGATAAGATCCTCTCTGTGTGTCGCTATTGTTACCATGACAAACAGAATGACAGAGCTACGATCGTTATTATCATTATCAAAAGAGGGTTTGATTACCTGCTAGCGCCTACTGACTGCAGCAGCTGAGGCATCGTGGGATATCAATGAGACGCTCTGAGAGACATATGAGCAATGCACTCAGTAGAAGGATAAGAAAAATTACCGCTGATACAGATAAGGCTTTATGAAAGCTCTGAAGATTGAGATAAGGAAGATGACAAAGCATGAATCCCACATTGAAATGACTTTATGAATTAAATTTAAGCTCTGCTCCAAAATTTAGCAAGCTGCCTTGCTGCCTACATAGACAGCTACCTTGTAAGGGAACATGCTAAACATTATGGAAACTTGTACGTGACTGATTTGGACACAAGTCATAACTCTGCGACCAACAAACTGGACTTGCAATTGATTTCAAAGGAGCGTGACGTTAGCACGTTACTATGCTAGCAGCACATCGTTCTAATAAGCATAAAAATGCACAGGAAAAAAGTTAACCAATGATGAATGAATCTTTTCCCCTTATGCGAAATTTGAGATTGTGTGTAACCCTGTTAAAATAACGGTAAAACTTTAGTATAGGGACCAATTCTCACTATTAACTAGTTGCTTATAAGCATGCCTATTATTAACCTATTGGCTGCTTATTAGTACTTATAAAGCACATATTCTGCATGACTATATTCTACATCCCTAATCCTAAACGTAACAACTACCTTACTAACTATTAATAAGTAGCAAATTAGGAGTTTATTGAGCCAAAAGTCATAGGTAATGGTTTGTTAATAGCAAGAATTGGACATTAAAATAAAGTGAGACCAAAATAACTTAACAATGGTAAATGTGACCTAATCTTCGGCTACAACACAGGCGCTTATGAGACAACATAATTAATTAAAAAGTACACTATGGAATATTTGTACAATTTTTCATTAGAAAATGTTATTTTTTTGTTACAAAACACCAGTAGATAAAAGTAAAATCATCATTCTGTTATGATGCTGTAGAATATTGCCTATGTAGACAGCTCATTAGGTTTAAAACTGAACATCACTGTGAATGTAAACCAACTTCACAGCTTCTGCCCGTATCGCTCACATACTCGCTCACTGAACTCTCTCTCATTAGCGTGCGTGTTTGTGGCTTCTGTCTGCCGAACTGCACTAAAGAGAACCTACACGCAACCATTGCATAACCTTCTAACAACTTGCAGCTGCGATCTATTTCTTAGGTCAGAGGTCAACGGTTTGGTCGTGCAGCACGGAATAGGAAATGACTGACATCTACAACGATTTTCCTGTCATTCTGCAGAAAAATGTTAAGTGCGAGAGTTCTTATCATCAGGATGCTAACTGTGCCCAGCGATCCTGGTGACAGCAGTGGGAAAGGTCAAAGGTTAAAGAGAGAATAGTCACCCGTGATGTTGAAATGGGTTTTTAATGGCGAGATTGTCATGTGATGTTCAGGTAAGCTGGTAATGGAAACAATGACATTCCTACACACAGATGTACATCTACACAAATATACACAAATCTATGCTGTGCTGTATCCTGAGTTTCAGTGTTTGTCTTAATGAAAATGAAGAGACATTACCAAAAAAAACAAAAAAACAACCCTATTACCTCTATAAAAACTTATAAATCTTAAATCTACTAATTAATTTCTAATAGAGTGTAACAGCTGGGTCCTAGCTGGAGGTAAAAATCCAGGGCTACGCTACACGATATAGGGTAACAATATAAACTGTGACTATTCTGATAAAAATTGTGACTGCAATTTAAAATATGTTGAAAAAAAAGTTGTGCTTGTTTGTATTGCTGCACAAACTGGCCAAAAAAAAATCTAGAATTTTTTTTTTTTTTTAATTATTATTATTATTATCTCAATATGACTGTAAAACAACAACAATAATAGTAATAATAATAATAATAACAATAATTTATGATGATGATGATGATGATGGATTATTATTATTACAAAAAAAAATACAAAATTAATATTAGAAAAAAATATATATTTTACAGTACAACTGTAAAATAAGATACTCCAGATACAAACTCACACTACTACTGGTCAAAGCCAGAAGCTGACATGCCGGGTTGCTCAAACAAACAAAGCAAATTTTTTTAAGCACCAAAGAGTTTACACTCAGTTTCTCCCTAACAATATTTGAATAGCAAATGTGGCTAGACATGTCTAGTCATATTTCTGCTGATGGTACAGAAACCCAGCAGGACTGGGGAGACGCAGAGTCCTGTTACTGTCGAATAAGACAAGCACTTCAGGGTCAAAAGGCTTCAGAACAAAATATGTGTATATCTTTGTCTTTTTTATATTTAGTAGAGTGTAATAGGTTTACACGAACAGATAAGAGAGAAAATACTTCAAGGTTGCCATTTTAGAAATTCTCTTCAAGTATTCTCACAAACAGTGCATTCTTCACATAAATGAGTTTTATCAGATGAACAGACTGTCACTATATTCTCCTTTTCCTCATTGCTTTTATTCCAAACCTCTCTCACATCGACAAGAATAAAATCACCCAGATCTGCAACACTGCGCTCTTTGTTTGTGGTCAGAGATAAGCACTTCAAAGCAGGAAGGCTCTTGAGTTTGTGTGTACATCTGTGAATGGAGATAAATATCAAACCTCTCGGCTCATTTTCTGCCAAAATAAGGAAGCAGAAGAACTCATAATACAATCACACTGATGTAACGCATCTGAAACAATCCACAGGGTTCCCACGGTCATGGAAAACCTAAGCACCTCAAATAAGTACGCTTAAATAAGCTTAAAAAGCCACAGAAAAGTCGTTAAAATGTCTATAGTGAATATAGTCTTTCGAGTTTTGCTCTGCTCTGAAATATTTCATCAGCTAGATATTTCTCTTTGTGAGTGCTTGTGTGGAGTAAAACTTGCCCGCAAGCCAGCATGATAACATCAGACTGTTTTTTGAGGATCTTATTGGAGACTTTGTACACTTATAAGTATGACTATTTAAAATGATGAATTCTAAATATTAGTATATGACATTCAAATGAAAATCCTCCCAGTATAAGCGCCAAAAAAATGTCCAAAACATGGCAGTACCAAGGTACTCTTAGTTATTGTTTTTTTTTTTTTTTTTTTTTTTTCTTTTTGGCACATTCGAACATTTAACAAATCTGACATCTTCAAAAAGTCAATAAGGGGATATTCTGCCCCAAGATACACACAGTTACTATTATAGACTCCATAATTCAGTGCAAAAACTCTAAAGTCGCTGTCGTAGCCAGATCTCTTAATACCGGTGGTCAACTCTGACAGCTAGTTATTAGGCCAGAGCTAAAGCATTCATAATGCGCCAAACTATGACAGCTAGTTACTCCCAGTTCCACAGTTGCTGTAGTTAAAAGAGAGCTTTACCGATATATCACGCTGTCAGAGACACGGAGATTACTGAGGTAACACCTGGCCTGAAGAAGATTAGAAGGAGAAACCGTCTCTACATGGCAATCTGAATGCAAACACACAGCTTTAAGCATTAACGTCTACATCTGAAACCTTGACAGCGACTGACAGTAAAAGTACACAAACACACCTACTCACACGAGAAAATCTGAAGGGATAGTTCAGCCAAATATCAAAATTCTGTTTTTATTTACTCACTCTCAAATGTCTTTCCTAACCTGTATGACTTTTTTCTTCTGTAGTTGTTTACTACAATCCAAGTCTTTTGAGGCATGATTGCTTTATGTGAGGAACACAATCAAATACAAGTCATAATTCACTGGCAATCTTCTGGGAAGCCTGTTCCTCAATATTCAAAGTTGACATTAAAGTGCTACAGCATGTTGTCTAAATTAATGAATAAAAGTTTAAAAACTACAGTTAAACATTTTAAATGCTACAAGTGAATTTAGGAAATATTTATATTATTTTTAAACATTTAAAAAAAATATTTATAACAATTATTTTATATTTATATATTATTGTTTTTATAATAAGTTATATACAAAGACTGTAAATCAAAGATTTTTATTGTACCATCATTTGTAGTGTTTCATGGGATTGTAGTTCTTTCCCACATTAAAAATAAATAAATAAAATATGAAGTCCTCTAATTTTAAATGGAAAGAGGAAAGGCAAAGCCTTAGTTTGTTTATATGTAGAGATTTATTTTATTTGTATTATTTATTTATTTGATTTGGGATTTGTTTTAGAATTTCAATTTAGTTTTGTTATTTGACATATTTCAATTTCACAAAGAAATGTGCAGCATTTTGTCTGAGAAATAATATAAGGACACCTTTTCATTTATAATTTGTCTAACATCTCATTTTGCTAAACTAGGGAAGAAAGAAGTCATACAGGTTTGGATTGTGGAATCACAAGAAGTTGAGTAAATGACAATTTAATTTTTGGCTGAATTATCACTAAGAGAGCTCAAAGTTTAGTGAAACTGCACACAAACACACTCATCAGTGATTAAAGACAAACTCATACCAACACATAAATGACTGCTGCTTATGTGTACCACACGACATCTAAATTATCACTCATACACACACTCATCCAGTGAGAAAACATTTAATTACCACATATGAGTACACACACACACACACAACGAGCTAGACTGAACACGAGAGAGATCTGACATGTTAATTACAACAGAACCCACAGATGGCTCAGAAACACGCCTCAACGCGCCTCTCAAAACCTCACATGTAACACACATACAAACGATCGTTGTGTGTTTCACTTAGAAACACACACTCTACTGAACTCACCCAATAGGAAGCGGCCCAAAGTTTCAGTGCCGGTTCTGACTGTTGGATACTGATTCCAGCATGTGTGACTAATATCCCATAGAGACTGGACCATAATCCTGTTTTCTCTGGACCGTCTCCAGTTTTTATAACACACACACACACACACACACACACACACGCACACAATCACAAAGATCAAAACGCACACTGTCATTATCCTGCTATGTTCCTCCTCATGTCAAGATAATTAGTAGGATTGGATGAAGGATTTCATGCTGCTTTTCATATTTCATTTTTCTTTCTTTTTTTCTAAGCATGAGCTATGATGTTAATGTGTCTCCCAGAAGCGCAGAATAAAGCGTGTCAAGGAGTAAAAAAAACAGGGCTTTTGGTAAACTTATGTTACAGCACTGACATCTCATAAACACACAGCTTTGCTTTGCTTAACCTTCTGAAGATTCTTAAGGTTAAGAAAGTGCGGCGGAAGTTTATTTTTAACAAGGTCCCTGGTCATTTCAGTTTGATTTTAGTTTATGCAGCACAGATTGTTTTGAGATACAGTCACAATGTGATTCAGGCTTTGCACAGAAGCTGTTATTGTAGGATGGGCCAGTCCAGACTGTATTGGTCACGTACATTAGTCAATGTATTTAACGTAAGGGGATTAAACAAGCAGTTAAAATTATGACTGATTCTGCCAGGCAAAATAAAATAAAATTATAAAATTTAAATTAAATAAACCTTTGAGGAAAACATTCAAAGAATCCTAAAATAAAAATGTGTCATGGTTTCCACAAAACTTTTAAGCAGCACAACTTTTTTCACCATTGATAATAAGAAGAAATATTTCTTGAGCAGCAAATCAGCATATTAGAATGATTTCTGAAGGATCACATGACACTGAAGCCTGGAGTAATGATGCTGAAAACCCAGCTTTGCCTTCACAGGATTAAATTACATTTTAAAATATATTAAATAAAAAAAAAAACTGCTATTTTAATTTGTAATAATATTTCACAAAATGAATGTTTTTAGTGTTTTTTGATCTCTTGGTGAGCATAAGAGACTTATTTCAAGAACATTTAAAAAAAAAAAAAAAAAAAAAACATCTAAGTGACCACAAACTTTTGAACAATGGCAGTTAAAACTACAAAAGCTTTGACTAATATTATAAGAAATAAAGTTACGTTTCAAATATTGTCTATTTGTAGGAATACAATTAAACTGAAGGTATGCAATACAAGTTAAAACTACAAAATGCTAAAATGAAGTGGAATTAACATCAAACATATACAGTGCAGATTAAACTGTTATATTACTCTACATATTTATACAGTTACTTATTAGTGATGCTTGGATTAACATACAGTGGCAGGTAAATAGAATGATAACAGATCTATAACAGTGAAAAAAAAAAAAAGTGTGATTATATGTCACGATAAGACTGATTAAACAGACAGGTGAACCGGTTGGACAAGCTAACACAGAGTACGCTTAGCTGGGAAAATCTACCACAAAAAAAAAAAAAAAAAAAGAAAAAGAAACCTGCCATGTATCCATACAGTCCAGAGCTAGTGCAAGCAAGCTCATTCAAACTTTATTTGAAATTCATTCCTCAAAGGGAAATAAATCACTTGCTGAATTGTAGTGATACTGTGTGAAAACATGACTGCACACTAGATATAAGGCTTACTCTGTGTTTTCAAAGCATGCCCCTGAGCAAGTCTGCCGATGCAAACATGAAAGTGCACAAGTACAAAGAGGTTTGTGTCAGTTTCTTTTCACATATTAGTGATACAAGCGAGAATTTTTTTCTTCTGTTTATCTAGGTTACTGTGTAACAGGGTACACAGAACCACCTTAAGCTCACTCAAACTTTCCTGGCCTCGAGAGGTCAGCAGAAGTTGTCGTCGATAATTGTCGATCATGCATACTTAGAATTTTGTTAGACAGGGTTCAAACCATTCCAACAAGCCTAGAGAACAAAATTTACACTTTAAAATATAAGGCATTCATCACACGATTCGCCGAGGTCATCCGATGTGCAATGGATCATCCACAGTGAAGCCTCAGGAGGAAGCAGACAGAGAGAAAGAGGCCTGGTGTCACTTGTACAATAACACATTTGTATTTATTTCCTCAACACATTAAACAAGCATCAAAGAGCAGCATATTTCCCCCATGACTCCTCCTGAACCACCATACCTCCATAATATTCATACAGCCACATTCCTGTATGTGTTTGTGTGCGGGCACAGGCATCTAACTTCAAGGCTAAACAGAGAATCTCAACAATCAACAGAAGTGAAATCCAACAAGTCATTACACACACCGGCTAAGTAACCGTTTTGAGTGTTTCTGAGATGAGGATCTGTTTGTAACTGCCTTTTAATGGTATTCAGCTCTTAAAAGGAAACGGCCGCAAGTATGCACACACACAGCCGCACGCAAACACAATTGCCCATGAGGTAAAGGTATAAAGGTAGGCTATGTAAATTTGTACTTGTGAAAACACTTTTTAACAGACAAGTGTACACCAGCGAACTTTTTCTGTGGACTGAAGTTGCATGAGTTCAAAGTGGACGCTGTTCTCCTGACTTCAGTGAAGTAGAGAAGTCATTTTGCTGTGTTTTATGTGATAACTGTGTGTCAGATAAAAAGCACAGTTCACACAAATACGAAAACTGTCATTTACTTACCCTCATGCCGTTCCAAACCTGACTTTCTTTCTTCTATGAAACACAAATGAAAATATATTGATGAATGTGTTAACTGTTTTTGTTATTACGGTGGAAGTGAATGGGGTCCAAATCAACATTAGACCTTATTGACTTTCATTGTATGGACCAAAATAAATAAATAAATAAACTCATTCAGGTTTGGAACAACATAAGGGTGAGTCAAGTTCAAATTTCTCCTATAGGAGACAATAAACAGTACCTTGACTTTGACCTTGACTTTGAGTGAATTATTACGGGATTTTCTATGCCAGTGTTGTTATTTTCAGCTAAAACTATTAAAAATTGTTTTCAGTAATTCAAAGCTGACATGAATTATAAATATTTTACAAAAAACGTAAAAATTAGAAATGCTGCATTAGCTACTAACTAAAATAAGCTGAAGTACAAAAATTGCAAAAAAAATATAAAACTAAAATTACTGAAAAAAGGCTACTGAAATTTGAAAAAAAAAAGAAATAAATACAATGAATGCAATTATTAAAAAAAAATACTAAAAACAAAGCACAGAACAAAATTACTAAAACTTAAACTAAAATTTAAATCAAAGAAAATACAAATATAAAAGCTAATTCAATTTCTGAATAAAAACTATAATAGTATATGAGGATTACCAAAATGAATGCACAATTATGAATCCATTTGAATGCAAATAAATAAATAATAGAATAAATAATACATCAAATTGTTAGACATTTCAAATTTAACACCCCTCCAGGTTTAAACTACCGTTGGAAGATAATTACTAGAAAAATAAAGCGATTGTTCCTAACAGCAGCTGACAGATCGGATAAAAGGCTGAAATGAGAGGCCTGTTTGTTCTGTTCTCTCCAGCTGCTGCCAGCGGGTCACGCATGGTGGACGCACTATTGATAACCAAACCATTTCGACTGATAAGAACAGAAAGTCAGAAAAACATATGAAACACCCCACCCTGTCTCTCTCTTTCTTTATGTTTGATTTCACATGAAAAGAAGTCAAAAGATGAACTGAAATGAAAGCACAAGGAGCTTTCCATAATAAGGTACAACACAAGGCATGAAAAAAAGACTTCATGGTCAGTAAAATGAGCTTAACTAAAGATTAAAGGAAGTCTAACTAAATATTAAATTAGCAGTTTTGTTTTTCTCTTCTTTTTTATATGAGGTTTGTAATTTTGGCTATATGAAATTAGAACTTTTTTTTATTTTTTATTTTTTTGTGATTTTCTAGCAATACAACATTAAATTAACATTAAAAAAAAAAAAACTATGAAATAAGCTAAAATAGGTAATAACAGGAAACTTATATTTATCATTGTATATTTACGTATTGTATAAGGGCGTACCTGTGCCCCTCTTGATAAAGCAAAGAAATGTCTTATCTAGTATCAAGATTAATTACATCATGTTTAACAGACGATTACCGAGTGAGAGAATTTGAGATTGAATGTGGGACTTTCCACGTGGCAGTGGATTGAATGTGTTCACGTTAGCACACGCTCTGACGGGAAGATAAAGAATTTAAAGGGAAATTAAATGGTTGTCCTTAACTTCAACTAATTGTAAATGATTGAAGCGATAAAGATCTGTTCAACCTCCAGGCTATTCAAAAAAAAAAGAAAAAAAAGGGGGACTTTCTTTATATCAGAAAACTCAGTAGCATCTTTGTACAAATGTGCACAGACCTGAGGTTGACACCTGTCGCCACAGACGTCCGGACTGCTGTACTGTTGTGGTTGTTATATGAGCTCTTAGTGTTTGTTTGTAATTACTTTCACTCAAATGCACCTCATGAGTCATTATGAATTCCTCATATGCTGACTAATTCAAGTCTCGGTTCACAGGGACAGTTAACAACACCCTGACAAGTAATAACACCCTGACAAAGACAGAACAATCTGTCAACCAGTCCACCAGATAAATCAATCAATCACAGGTTCAAAGCAGACTAATAAAAAAAGACAAAGCAGACTAAAAAAATACAACAGACATTATTCCACAACTTACAACAGCATACACCTATATATATATATATATATATATATAAAATATCACTGTAGATAATGAAAATATTAGGCTACTCAATATACAGTATTTCACTCTTAAATCAGAAGAGCATCAAAACAAACATTATAAATACTGTTTTTAATCTTGATTTGTAAGCTTTATACAAAATCTGTATTTAACTATTTTATTTGATTTTCCAATCATTTTAACCATGTGGACCAAAAAGCCATTGCAGTTCCATTTTTAATGCAGAAATCAAAATGCTGAAAACTAATAAATAATTCAAGTAAAACCATAGAACTAAATTATACAATACACAGAATAAAATTAATGTCATTCATAATATTGCTTGATGTTAATATTTGGTAAATATTTGAAAAATCTTCATAACAAGAAAACAGCTCACCAGGTAAAGCCGAGGTGTGAGTTTTTGTATATTTTAAATGAAATGTGTATCACCTTTACTTAGCCAGTGTGCAAATTTAGATCAATAAATATTAATTATTTATTTCTTAAATTTCTGGATGAAATAAAATAAAGCATAAACTCAAAATCCTTAAAGTAATTCATCCAGGGCGTTTGTGCTGACAATGCATTTATAGTTGTTGTTAGAGAAACTTTAATATAATTTCAAAACTAGCACAAAAATTGCTCAGCATGAATACATTTCTCATATTTAATTAAATCATGTGAAATGTAGAAATGTGTTAATTGTCAATTAAACTGATCATTTCAATTAAATATAGGGACATACGGCAGACTGAGTACATGTTTTATAACATTTATAACTAAATTATCATTTGATAGCATGTTTGCAAATATACTTCCTATTAAATCTTATTTTAAGGCTTCAATGCTAGGGCAGCAAAGCCTGCTTGTAACTGCTTATTTTATGTGGCACTGTTAATAATGGCAGCTTTCACAACATTCCTAATTACAGTAATGCAGTGAACAGACAAATGAATATCCTTTTCCTCTCTTACTACTTTTAAGATACACTTTAATGTGCTAAACACATTTGATGATTTTCAAGAAAAGCCATAGGACAAAAAGCAAAATACATTTTGCTGCAGAGCATTTGTATGTACATGAGTCATAGAGAAGCACATAAGCTCAAATCCAATGGATAAAACATCTTAACAGCAAAACTTCATATTCTGATGCCTTTAAAGATCCTTTTCAAGTGTTATGGTTCTTTAGAAAACCATCTATATACTGATGCTTTAAGGAACCCTGGAGAGATTCACTTTTAACAGACAGCACAGCAGACAGATACAGCAGCTCTTTCCCCAACATCATTATCACCCCATTCTGTCAGACACACATGCTGCACACCCTCTGTTGGCCCAGGGGGCATTAACAGGGCTTTGTTCGGGTGCTATGGGGGGTTAATTACTGTATGAGGCCTATGTCAGAATGCTCATTATAAAACTGAGAATTTTGGCACTAAATTCTGATACATAAAGCTGTTGTAAAATGCAGATAAATGCACACCTGTCACTGCACGTTCTAAATGAATGCGTCAAGTTGCTACAAGGACAGTCAACCACAAACAGCCTAAAGCTACTGGAATAAACTATATTATCAAAGCATATATTTTATTTTTTTAATTTTCTGAGGCCCATCCTAAATATTACTCAAGTTTACAATAAAACTATTTATTCAGAGTGTAGCTTTTATACCCATTGTCTAATTCTAACTATTAAACAGACCATTGTTTTCCTGCTGCGTCTTTAAAAGTTCACCTCAAAACAAAAACTCACTCTCATGTCATTCCAAACTCAAAAAAGAAAATTCATCCATCATTTACTTACCCTCATGGGGTTACAAGACTGTCTGACTTTCTTTTATCTGCTGAAAATGAGAGATTTTTTTTTTGGTCCAAACATATTAAGTCAATGGTCTCCAATGTTGTTTGGTTCTCAACATCGTTCAAAATATTTTGTGTTGCTCAGAAGAAAGTAAGTCATACAGTTTTGGAATGCTATGAGGGTGAGTAAATAATAACAGTTTTATTTTTGGGTGTATTTCCCTTTAAGACGTGTATATATAATCAACATAATTACAAGCAAAATGAAATATAGTTCTTTGCTAGTGTACACTCACTCAGAGGTTTTCAATCAAGTCCAGTATAGTTTTTAACTGTCTGACTCTTAAGTAACAGCCTCTTTGCAAAGCCTGCATTACACTAGGACAGATTTACAAAACAAACAATGCTGAAATTTAACAAACAAGTAAAAAAAAAAAAAAAACATAAATACTATAATACAATAAATACTAGATACTGTATTTTTTTTACTAGAACTTAGTAAAAATTAACTTCCAGACACAAAAAGCTACACAGAGCTTTGAGTTAAGAAATAAATAATTTAAAAAATCTATTATCATTAGGTACTTATTGGTCACTCTTTTCCAATTTTTCAATGTACACTGTAAGCAAAGCCTACTAGAAACTAACAGCACAAAATGTTCATTTTTGTTTGAACTATTCCAGTGTTTTTCTCTTTTCAGATGTCCATCTTTTTTTACTTTTTCTTTTTTTTTTTTTTTTTTGGTATTATAGATGCATCTCATTTTTATTTATTTTTTTTATGGTGCTCTAACAGTTGAAATGTCCTTTCATTGACACTTATTCATGTATGACTGAACAAAACTGGCTTGTTGAGTCTCTTACACACAAGAGACCTCAAGAGAAATGATTACTTTATACCTGCTCGGAAATGTGTTTATATTGATAAATTAGCATTTACTGTAGAAAAGGTTCAGACTCTTGAGAGAAAATGACATAGGGAGGCAATTCAGTTATTTATATTGTTATTTCAGGTCAGGTTTCTGTCACTCTTTTCCTTTCTCTATTTATCATGTCTTTCCACTTCTTCCAATCAGCAGACGCCTGTAATCCTTCAGTCCAACTTGGCAGCACGGCAATGCGAGTGTGAAGCAAAAGAGAAAAAAAAAAGAAAGAAAGCGAGTGAGAAGGTAGATGTGTGTCTGTCAACACAGTCCTCGCAGGTTCATATTTTAAGTGTGAACATTAAAGATGAATGCACATGTCAGTTCAACCCTGGTGCCCTCATGTAAACAATGAGGCCCTGTCTTTCAGCTCTCTCTCTCTCGCTTCAGCCCTTCCCTCCCTCTCCATGACTGAAACTTTAGAGAATTCCCCCCCTAAAGCCAGAGAGGGAGGGACGAGACATTAAAAATATACTTCCTTCTTCCATTATGGGACCGCATCTTTTAGACTTCAAAGCGCCTTTAGAATAAATAGTGAAGTGTCTGTGTCATCTGTGTTTGAGGTCTGTCTCCATGTTTCTTTGAAGAACATCAGGTCTAAAGGCCTATAGCCAAAAACCATCACAGATTTATGACTTTTAATTATCACAGATGAATGCTGCTGGAGTCCCGCTCTCTTTCTCACTCTCTTGTTCTTGGCACAGACTGTATTGTCAAGTTGCCCCCGTGAGAGGAAAGATGCCAAAAAATGAGTGGAAAAACCACTGAAAATACTCAGGAAGAGAGTGGGTGTATGAAAAGAAAACTAGAAAGAGACTGTAATAGGAAATTGATGAAGTGTCAGGATATTGAAATTAGGGATGTGCAAAGCTACATATTTTAAAATTTGTAAATATGTAGCTTTGTCTGAACGCCGGTTGTCTGAACAAGGGGTTTTCAAACTGGGGTCCCAGAGGCCTCCAGAGAGAGAGAAAAAAAATTGCAAAATGTATTTTTTAGGGCTGTCCAAGTTCATGTGTTAACATGTTTAATTATATATTTAATGTAATAATTTCACATTTATATTAAGTAAATAATTTGAATAGTTATTTTGTGCTTAGTGTCGTATATCTGGGATCTCTATCATCACAACGTTTGAAAACTGATGGTCTAGAAAGAGTTTACAAAGCCTTAACATGCAACACTCATCCTTAAAGGTCCCATGAAATCAAAATTGAAGTTTTTTGGGTGTTAGAATCAATATGTTAGTCTTAAGGTTATCTGTATGCCAGTGTGCTCTAAAACAGTGACAAAATTCGCATTTAGAAGATATAAGCATTCAAAGCTTGCAGTTCATCACTTCCGCCAAAACGGCTCAACGATTTTTTTTGACGTCACATCGTACTTCATCTTCTCATCAAACTTTCTGTCCAATCAAATGCTCTCTAGAATTCGAAGCGCCTGCCCCTATATTATAAATAGACGCTGAAGCCGCGGCTGAGATCGGTCACTTGTTCACAGAATTAGTATTTTCTGTACGGTGAATGGCACGTAGTGCACTATATAGGGGACAGGGAACGATTCAGACAGTGTAAATATGCTTTCCATTGAGGAAAAAAAAGAAGTCTGGTTTCGCGCTGTGTCACGCTAACCACCGCACCGCACACACACTCTGCTCCGGTCCAGAGACACGATACACGGAGCAGATCTCATGCGCGAGTCGGCGCAGACCACAAAACGTATCGGACCTATTTGAATTCTTCACAGAATGCTATATTTTATAGCAATATGGATGAGATTGTGGCTGCCATATCCTGCCAAATGCGGCTTTACGGAGCTCAATGGCTTTAAACGGCTTTAGCCCAAGCTGTGATATAAACAAACGCTATTGGCTGTTTTAAAAAGGGGCGGGCTGCTTGGTATGCCCCGCCTTATCTTCCTGTTTCAGTTAAAATGACGTCAACACATAGAATAACGCTGCGTGTTTCAAAGCATTTCAGGGTACCTTTAAAATAAAAAAGGGAGGCGGGAAAATGGCGAGATACTAGACAACAGCTAAAATGTTTAAAATGGAGGCGCTGTCATGATATGTTGACTACATTAAATATTTAAATCACATACTCTTATGACAACAATTAGAGTGTCAACATTGCCCTATCTAAATGCAGAATGTAAACAAATAATACAAAATTATTATTATTATAGCCTACCTGCAGTAGAGGTGTTCTCAGGCTGCATGTGTGCGTGTTGGTCCTAATGACATCTTCATTGCTGAAAAAACAAAAAAAACGGACTTTAAGGTTTGCTTGAGAAGTTCAATACTGTTTTTTATCCTTCTAGAAGTTTCCTATCACGTTTACCGACTGAAAACCGGCTTCAAAAGATTAGTGTGTGATTTAACCGTCCGAGTTGCATCACTCTGAATCACGAAACGATTCAAACCGGTTGCCGAGCCGTTTGATTGAGCCACTGTAAAGAACCGTTTCCAAAGAACGATTCATTCCGGGGATTAACTAGCAGTGCGTCCCAAGTTGCGTACTTATGCACTTTTCTATGACGTTTTGTAGTATAAATAGTGCGAGTAGTGTGTTCACACTGAAAATTCCAAAAATAAAAAGTGCACTTTAAATACCCGGATGATGCTCTTAAATATACCCGAAAAAATGAAGTGTGGAATGTTGAACACTTCGTGCACTCAACTGTCGCAGCTTTAATTACGTCGTGAAGGGGGAGGGGCTATCAGACTCCGATTATTAATGACAAAATAACCTTATATAATTCGGACACTACATGGTTGAGTGCATAGTGCATAAGTACATAGTGTATAAGTGCATAGTGTATAAGTGCATAGTGTATAGTGTGTCATTTGGGACACAGCTTAGTTACATTAGTGCTGTGAAGTTCGATCCCTTTCCGGGAAATGGCTCCTTTGCACAGTTCATTTTAATGAACTGATTCGAAAAACTGATTCACCAGTTCTTTACGTCATCACGTAATGACGTCCGTATTAATTCTATCATTCAGGCGGGAAAAACACATGAGCGCATATTGCTGATTTATGTTTTATTCAACTAAATAATAATAATAATACTAAAACATATAAAGTGAAGTTCAGTGTACTTGTGACTTGTGTTGCAAACATCTTGTCTGGATAACTGCTGTCACACTATATTCCAGAAAGCAGACAGAAAACACAGACAGAGCCCATTTAGACACTTCACTTAGCCAGTTGATAATGAATAAACTCTGTTTTATTTGATAATACGTCCATCATGTCATTGAGCTCTGACAGCCGCAGCACTAGCCAATTTATTGACTTAGCCTGGCATGTAATATTTACAAAGACGTTTTATTTATTTTTCTGTTTCTGCCATTACTCCCCAACAACTATCTGCAGTTCTGTTGCCATATTTATCAGTTATAGTATTTTTGACCATAAAAAAAAAAAAAAAAAAAAAACATAGGTAAGGTTGGGATTTGAACCCAGGTCCCCTCACAAAGAAATCCTTACCACTAGACGTGACTCTCATTTTATAATTTTTCTTTTAAAACAAAGTACAGTCCAGCCCTGGTCTGCATGTGTAAAACATTATTCATATATATAATTACAAATTTGACAGACAAAACTGTGCTTATATGTTGTAGTGCTGTTCACTTACTGCTGTCAGCATGCTAAAATCTTCATTGAGAAGTTGCATCCCTAAATTAATTTCGTTTAAAACTCTGAAGAAAACACACACACACACACACACACACACAATAATAGCTTACTAATTGACTATTCAGTTTTAGGACAATTAGTAAACTACTCAATAATCCTGACCCATCCCTAACTTCAATTTGCATTCCAGTTCAAAATGCTCCTGAATGAGTACGAGTGTGTGCGTGTCTTTTTACGAGACAATTTTTCTCATCTGCCAGACACATAATCCACACTGTGGATTATGAATTTTAGATTAATTACATAGTCTATACACACATTCTTCGGTGGTGAAAGAGGTATGAGAGCCATGTCTGTGTGTATGTGTGTTTGTGCACGATTATTCACAGGGAGGAGTCCCACCCCCTGTCCAAACACGTTCCAGAACACACACATTGCCCCAGGAGTCTTTGTTATCATATTATTTCATTTGAAGGAGTTTGAAATATTGTTCCTGCCTGTCTGCTGTCCTGCAGAGAAACTGCCAGCAGCTGCTCATTAGCTATGGAGCCGATTTCTCACCCGTCACCCCCCGTGACTCCACCCACATTCTGTTACCATGGCGGTTACCATGTCGACGCCAAAAGTCTCGTTTTAGGGATTCGGTCAACCCCACTGGGAAGTTTTAGGATTATGCCAGACATTAACTGTCTCTCTCCTCATCTCTCCACATCTGCATCACATTGTCATCACAAGCGTGTCAACAGTGTCTTGTGCCATGCTGAAAGGAGATGTTGACCTTTGACCTCTGCCTTGGAGCGCTGAAGTACAATGACCTGTGACCCTTAGGGTTATGGATGAATGAGGTGTGGTGAACGCTCAAAACGGGATAACAGGAAAGCTAAACGACAGCTTGTCAGCATGGACTTTTTCACAGCACTAACAGGAGACTCTATCTCTGTCTGATCTGTCCAAGCAAACTCACAAACACTTAGCAAAGAATTCACTGAGAATAAACTGATACCACTGATGCACATGCTTTGTCTGCCTTTTTTAACCCGAATCACTAAAGTAACGGAAATCAGGTAAGTTTAAATAAATAAATAACCAAACAAACAAGCATGATCAAATGTAAATAAATAAATAAATAAATAATAATGATAAAATTTAAATGAATTCAATTTAAATTAGTTTAATTTAAATAAAACAATGATAAATTAAATTTAAATAAAAATAAATAAAAAACATTCTAAAAATAAAGATAAAATTAAATTTAAATAAAGTTACAATAAAAATATTATAATTTTTAAAAATTATTCAACAGCTGCCAAGATATCAAGGTGGCTTGACAAAACACACATTAATTAAAAAAAAAATAATAATAATAAAAAGCTTATATGGGGAAGCCTACAGTAATTTTAAAAGTGTGATTTCTAGACATGTAAAAGTAACGCACATTAGTTAAATCTTAACAAGCCATCTGCATTTTTATAATGAATATGCATTCAACTAGTTTTGTCAAAATATTTGTGTCCGTGAAATCCAGGCTAAAGTCTCAAAATCTAATTATGACATAACAAGCATCAAAGTTTGATTTCAACCATTAATTTCACTATGATTTCAATCTCTGACATGGCCTTACTCAGTCAATATTAAAGATATCAAGGTTACATTTTCACAGAGTGTTCTTTACCTTATGAAGGTTGATTTTATGTTGAAAACAGTAAATCAGACAGGGTCACATTTTATTGGGTAGAAATTGTGAGTAAAAAATATTTTTCAAAATCTTTATCCTTAATCCTTATCCAGTAAATCACAAATATTGGTTAAAAAAGGTGGGAACCCTGGGGAATATTCAGCTCCTAAAATTTCTGAAATCCTGGAGTTTAATTATTGTAATTATAGCTATTTTAGTTACTTTTTTATGTACATACACTACCAGTCAAAAGTTTTTGGACAGTAAGATTTGTAATGTTTTTTTTTTTTTTTTTTTTTTTTTTTAAATAAGTCTCTTCTGCTCACCAAGCCTGCATTTATTTGATCCAAAGTACAGCAAAAACAGTAAAATTTTGAAATATTTTTACTATTTAAAATAACTGTTTTCTATTTGAATATATTATAAAATGTCATTTATTCCTGTGATCAAAGCTAAATGTTCAGCATCATTACTCCAGTCTTCAGCGTCACATGATCCTTCAGAAATCATTCTAATATGCTGGTTTGCTGTTCAAGAAACATTTTTTTATTATTATTATTATTATTATCAATATTTAAAACATTTGAGTATTTTTTTTTTTCAGGATTCTTTGATGAATAGAAAGATCCAAAGAGCAGCATTTATCTGAAATAAAAAGCTTTTGTAACATTATACACTATACCATTAAAATCGCCTATTTAGCAACGCCTATATACAAAGATGCTTTAAATTGATCAAAAGTGATGATAAAGACATGTATAATGTTACAAAAGATTTCTATATCAGATAAATGCTGTTCTTCTGAACTTTCTATTCATCAAAGAAACCTGAAAAAAAAAAACACAGCTGTTTTCAACATAATAATAGTAATAATAATAGTAATAATAATAATAATAATAATAAATGTTTTTTTGAGCAGCAAAGATTTCTGAAGGATCATGTGACAAGAGTAATGATGCTCAAAATTCAGCTTTGAATAAATTACATTTTAAAATATATTCAAATAAAACTGTTATTTTAAATATATATATATATATATATATATATATATATATATATATATATTTATTTTTTTTTTTTTTAAATGTACTGTTTTTGCTGGATCAAATAAATACAGACTTGGTGAGCAGAAGAGACTTCTTTAAAAAATCATTAAAAATCTTACTGTCCAAAAACATTGACTGGTAGGAGTGCCCATCGATTGTCATTCGTTTAGAAAACAAAACTAGGGCTTGGGGCCTTTGAATGAGCCTCGTCATCAAAGAGGTTGAGAAGCATTCACATATATTTATTAAACTCAAAAAAATATTTCAATAGTATATGAAGAAAAGCATCCAAAAATCCTGACAAAGATTGAAGTCTTTAGACTTTCTTCTGAGAGCCATGATATCATAATTATAGTAATGTTGGATTGGATGTGAAAATCTTTGGTCTGGCAGAATAACATCAGATTTATGACACAAACTCTGTTGGTTGGCCAATTTTGCAAGCTCAGAAGACTTGGTTTCACAACCTGCCATATCTAATTCAAAATAGGCAGACTAATCTAGAGTCTTGAGTCTCTCATTTGATTTCGACAACTTGCAGAGAATGAGGGAAGAGAATACACACTGTTAGACATTTCTGTAATTTCTACAGTTATTTACTGTATATCACCCAGTGTAATACTGCAAATTCCCTTTACAGCAAATAACTGTAATACCCTTTGCATCATGGGAATTTTCTGTGACGTCAAACCCCACATACAGAGACTTACTGTATTTTTTAAAATTGCTGTATACTACTGTATTTCCCGTAACGGCCTCTTTGGTGCCATTTTATTGAGGTTGTTTTATTTTCCTCATTTCTTACATTTGGACTAACACGATTTGCAAAACACTGTTTCTACAACGCCGCAACAGCTGGGGACTGACTACACTGGACCACAGACTGTAGCACTGGATGTGTTACATCGCTTGTAATGATTGGAAAATCCGTTTGTCCTTCATATCAGAAACAGCAAGAGCGCTTGGAGTGCATTTGTAAGTCAGAAATATACCGGGGCATCACTTTACTGTCCGCATCCACTGTAGATAGTATATATAATGAGTTCTATATTGTTTTTTATCGAGTCGCACCGTGCGACTCGCGTCCGAGGAAAACACGGGTCCAGCGGTTTTACCCCGGGGATGAACCCGCGAGAGTGGGAGAGCTCCGAAGAACATTTGCGCTGTGTGTTGATGCGCCTTACGAGAGAATAAGACCTGCAAGCAAGGTAAAAATATATGTACGTTTGTCTGCGTGTCTGTGTCATATTTTTGCACACCAGTTTAACCTAGAAACATTTACCCGTCAACATGGCGGTGACAAACTTTACTATGGTAAACTGCGTTGTCGTTACAAACGACTTTTGTCAGCTTATTGAATTAAGTTACCAAATTAAAATTATTTTTAACGAGAAACGCTTATCTTATATTAACATTAAGTTAACTAATGTGAAATTTTGTTCAGGTGTTAGTAGTTAAAGTTGGCCAGTAGCCTATTGAGAAAATAAAATCGTATGTTCCCCTTTCAGTCGGTCACTCCGAGTCACGTCGGATGACCGACGAAATTGGGATCTCGCCAGAGAGACCAATCCACTTCGAGTGTAACTAAACGAGCCAATGGACATTGGCATGCGATTATTGCATCCAGCTGCCGCTGATCACAGCGTGAGCATAAGAGGCAGCTGATGCACCGCATCAATTATCCTTTCGCTTCGGAGCCGAGCGGTAGTGGTTAAAGCTACTGCTCTCCCTTCCAAGAGAGTGTTCTGCGAGCGAGTGCGGGCGTTACGGCGCGGCAGCGGTGGTCACGGTGTCCGGGAGAGAAAGATCGTCTTCCTGCTGACAGCCACACTAGGAGTGTGCGGTGGCCAGCTCCCCTGCGTGCTTCAGCACTAAAAGAGCATTTCTCTGAAAGAGCAATTTCTCTAAAAGAGCAACACGGGTGATCGCGTCTTTTTAAAGATGTCTTTTCACCCGTGCGTTTCTGGGTGTGGTCGTTTCCTGGCGCCTCAGGACGGTCACGATCGCTTCCTCACGTGTCTGGGCATTCAGCACGCTGAGGTGGCTTTCGTAGATGGTTCATGTTCTTCTTGCGGGGACATGACCATCTCGGAGTGCGACTCTGCTATGTCAAACATGGCAGAGTCCCTCTGCCTGCCGTGATCCGGCGTGCACACTGGATCCGGTGGAGTCAGAGGTGATTGAGGATTACGGTGAGGGCTTCCCCAAGTGGAGCTCCTCACCCCTCAAGCACTCCGCAGCCGGTGGAGCTGCCGAAGGAGCGCGCTGGCCACGCGTTTCCTTCGGTGCCCCCTCTGACGACCAGATGTCGATCACTGCATCGGAGGGCGGGCCCTCTCTCTCCGGGGATGATGACCCGGCTGCGTTGCCCCCTTCGGGTGTGGTAGCGTTGTCCGTGCCAGACCCAGAGATGACGGCTATGCTTTCCCGGGCCGCCGAGAATGTCGGGCTCGTGTGGAATCCTAAAAAGCCACCGTGTCCCGATCCTTCGAGGCTGGGCGAGTGGTTCCTCGGTGGGGGTGGCGCTGGTTCTCAGCGCCCCCCTCCGGTGCCATTCTTTCCGGAAGTGCATGAGGAGCTGACAAGATCGTGGAGGGCACCTTTCACTGCCCGAAACACATCTTGTAGTTCTTCCGCTCTCACCACCCTCGATGGTGGAGCCGCTTTGGGGTATGCGGGCATCCCCTCGGTGGAACGGTCTGTGGCCATGCAACTGTGTCCAACAGCCGCTTCCACCCTGCGGGGTGATCCGTGTCTCCCCTCACGGGCCTCTAAGTATTCGTCAGGTCTAACTGGCAGTGCTTATAGAGCCTGTGGGGAGGCGGCTTCCGCCCTCCACGCTATGGCGTTGCTGCAGGTCCACCAGGCCAAAGCACTGAAAGACCTGCACGAGGGTGGTCACGACCTGGCGGTTCTACATGAGCTGCGTGCTGCGACGGACCTCGCGCTACGAGTGACGAAGGTGACCGCACAGTCTCTGGGTCGTGCGATGTCCAGGAGCGCCATCTCTGGCTGTGTCTCGCTGACATGAAGGAGCAGGAGAAGGTACAGTTCCTGAATGCTCCCGTGTCACAGACCGGCCCTTTCGGCGACGCTGTCGAGAGCTTTGCCCAGCAGTTCTCGGCAGCCCAGAAGCAGACTGAGGCAAACACATCATGCGCCGGAGGAAACCTGCTGCTTCCACTCCGGCTGCAGCCACTCAGCCTGCTCGTCGCCGTGGGCGCCCCCCTGCGGCCGCCCCCGCTCCTGCGCAGCCGCAGCAGCCTTTCACCAGGCAGCGTCGTGGAGCCGGTCGCAGGCAGGACGCCCAGCCCGTCCAGGCCCCCGCCAAACCTGGTGGCAAGCGCAAGTGCAAGAGGCCCTGGGACGGTCGACCCAGAGATGGAGGAGACTGCTCATCGGGAGATGGTGACTGCACCACTCCCTCCCCCGGAGGAGGGCCGGGTGGAATATCTTTTGTTCATTTTGTTCCGCCTCTGGCCCAGCAGCCAGCGGTACCCAAAACATCAGTAAAGAGCGGTCTCCTCAATCTCCGGGTCTCAAGAGGAGGAGAGTGGTGATCCGTGCATCACAGGATCGCTTCCCTCCTCCTCTCTCGCCAGCAGGCAGTGGGTGGTTGCCCAAGAGCACCCCTCCTGCCCATTCGTGGAACCAGGTAAGGGCAGTAGCACTCCAGTCCCCGCTTCAAGTCGTCAAACGCCGGGCTGTCACAAGCCTCAAGCCGGGTTCCTGTGTCTCCTCCCACGCGAGGAGAAATCAGGTGAGTGCTACACTACACACCCAGACCCCGCCCCCTGCCATCACAGGCCAGGCCGTCACAGGCCCTGGGGCCGGTCCCTGTGTTCCACCTCGCTGCCCCACCGCGGGCATGTCGGTGGGCCCGTTGGCCCCGCTGGTGCGGTCTCTCGGAGCCTGGTTAGCGCTCCCCAGCCCGTCCCGGTGGCTCCTGCGGACCATCAGACTCGGCTATGCGATTCAGTTCGCCCGGCGTCCCCCCCAAGTTCAGGGGCATCCGGTTCACTTCAGTCAAAGCCGTCGATGCCCCTGTCTTGCTCGCGGAGATTGCAGTCCTACTGGCGAAGGATGCAATAGAGCCGGTCCCTCCAGCCGATATGAGGTCGGGGTTTTACAGCCCTTACTTCATTGTGCCCAAGAAAAGCGGTGGGTTACGACCGATCTTGGATCTGCGAGTTTTGAACCGTGCACTTCACAAGATGCCGTTCAAGATGTTGACGCAGAAACGCATTTTTGGATGCGTCCGTCCCCTAGATTGGTTTGCAGCAATCGACCTGAAGGACGCGTACTTTCATGTTTCGATTCTCCCGCGACACAGGCCATTCCTGCGATTCGCGTTCGACGGTCGGGCATATCAGTACAAGGTCCTGCCCTTCGGGCTGTCCCTTTTCGCCTCGTGTCTTCACCAAAGTCCCAGAGGCGGCCCCTTGTTCCCTTGAGAGAACGGGGTGTGCGCATTCTCAACTACCTCTACGACTGGCTCATACTTGCACAGTCTCGAGAGCTGTTGTGCGCACACAGGGACCTGGTGCTCAGGCACCTCAGCCAGTTGGGCCTTCGGGTCAATTGGGAAAAGAGCAACTCGTGCCAGTGCAGAGGATCTCTTTTCTCGGCATGGAGTTGGATTCGGTCAACCAGACAGCACGCCTCACCCAGGAACGTGCTCAGTCGGTGCTGAACTGCCTCAAGACTTTATCAGGCAGGACAGCGGTCCCACTGAAACTCTTTCAGAGGCTCCTGGGGCATATGGCTGCAGCTGCGGCCATAGTTCCGCTCGGTCTGCTCCATATGAGACCGCTTCAGCACTGGCTCCATGGTCGAATCCCGAGGTGGGCGTGGAAATGCGGTACTCACCGGGTTCAGATTACACCGGCCTGCCGCAAGACCTTCAGCCCGTGGTCAGATCCTTCGTTCCTTCAGGCAGGAGTGCCCCTGGAGCAGGTATCCAGGCATGCTGTGGTATTCACGGATGCCTCGACCACCGGCTGGGGTGCCACGTACAACGGGCACGCAGTATCAGGGGTTTGGACGGGCCCCCTTCTGCGTTGGCATATCAATTGCCTCGAGTTGCTGGCAGTACGCCTTGCCCTGTGCCGCCTCAGAGGGCGCCTTCGGGGCAGGGACGTTCTGGTCCGTACGGACAACACTGTGACCGTTGCCTATATCAACCGGCAAGGCGGTTTGCGCTCCCGTCGCATGTCGCAACTCGCCCGCCACCTCCTCCTCTGGAGTCAGAAGCATCTGAGGTCCCTTCGTGCCATCCACATCCCAGGAGTGTTCAATCAGGCGGCCGACGAGCTGTCTCGAGCGGCACTTCCTGGGGAGTGGAGACTCCATCCCCAGGCGGTCCAGCTGATTTGGAGTCGGTTCGGAGTTGCTCAGGTAGACCTGTTTGCATCTCCAGAAACCACCCACTGCCAGTGGTTCTACTCCCTGTCCGAGGCAACGCTCGGCACGGATGCACTGGCACACAGCTGGCCCCAGGGCTTGCGCAAGTATGCGTTTCCCCCAGTGAGCCTGCTAGCACAGACATTGTGCAAGATCAGGGAGGACGAGGAGCAGGTCCTGTTAGTGGCTCCATATTGGCCCAACGGGACCTGGTTCCCGGAACTCATGCTCCTCGCGACAGCCCCTCCCTGGCCGATTCCTCTGAGGAAGGATCTGCTTTCTCAGAGACGGGGCACCCTCTGGCACCCGCGTCCAGACTTGTGGAAACTTCATGTGTGGTCCCTGGACGGGACGCGGAGGTTCTAGGTGACCTGCCCCAGGAGGTAGCGCTCACTATCGCTTCAGCACGAGCACCGTCCACAAGACGGGCCTATGCGCTGAAGTGGAACCTGTTCGTCGAATGGTGTTCCTCTTACCAGGAGGACCCCCGGAGATGTTCGATCAGAGCCGTGCTTTCCTTTTTGCAACAAGGGTTGGAGCGTAGGCTGTTCCCCTCCACCCTTAAGGTATATGTTGCTGCTATTTCTGCCCACCACGACCCCATAGAGGGGAGGTCGGTGGGGAAGCACGATCTGGTCGTCAGGTTTCTTAGGGGGGCCAGGAGGTTAAATCCTCCGAGGCCTCCCTCCCTTCCCTCTTGGGATTTGGCTTGGTGCTAAGAGCCCTACAAACTGCCCCCTTTGAGCCGTTGCAGTCAGTCGAGTTGAAGTTTCTTTCTATGAAAACCCTACTCCTGACTGCATTGGCCTCAATCAAGAGGGTGGGGGACCTGCAGGCATTTTCGGTCGACGAGTCGTGCCTTGAGTTTGGGCCGGCTGACTCCAGTGCAACACTGAGGCCCCGGCCCGTCTATGTGCCCAAGGTTCCTACCACGCCCTTCAGGGACCAGGTAGTGAGCCTGCAAGCGCTGCCCCTGGAGGAGGCAGACCCAGCCCTAGCTTTGCTCTGTCCTGTACGCGCACTGCGTCAGTACGTGGATAGAACTCAGAGCTTCAGGACCTCAGAACAGCTCTTTGTCTGTTATGGAGGACAGCAGAAGGGGAAGGCTGTCTCCAAGCAGAGGATGGCCCACTGGATAGTGGATGCCATCACCTTGGCCTACGAAGCACAAGGTGTGCCCTGCCCACTCAGGTTGCGTGCTCACTCCACTAGGGGTGTCGCATCGTCCTGGGCGCTGGCTCGTGGTGCCTCGCTAGCAGACATCTGTAGAGCTGCGGGTTGGGCGACTCCCAACACGTTCGCTAGGTTTTATAGCCTACGTGTCGAACCGGTTTCCTCCTGTGTTCTCACCTCAAACGGGTAGTGGCACTGAGAGGGCCGGCTCAGAGTCGGCTTGCGGCGTCCTTACGCCTAATTCTCCAGAGAGTTCCTTAACCAGGCAAACCCTGTTGAGTCCTCCAGCACTCCGGCGTCCAGACGCGGCGGGGCGTCCGGCGCCAGGCCTTCAGCCAATGAATTCTTGAAATCTGGTGCGAGGCTAGTGCCCATATGAGAGACCCTGTCGGGATCCCATATGTGTATTCCACGGTATTCTTATTAGAGCCATGTTTCCCCTGGCGGACCACGTTCTGCCATCTCTAAAGATGCAGCCTGAGCCATCTCAGAGACTTCCATGTGCAATAGGGCCCTTCGGGGTTACTTCCCATGTTTGAATGTCACTTAACCCCCTCTGGGAGGAGGTGACTCCGCAGTGTGCCTCTTCCAAGTGGAAGGGCACGCTTCCCAGTGTTATCCTAGTCCTACTGTTTGGGTTGTTCAAGGAACACCAGTAGTTGACCTTCTCTGTGTAGAGCCCGGTCCTATCGTCTGCCTTATAGGAAGGGTCAGGAGCCCTACACAGGGCACTGGAAGGGGCAGCTCCTGTGGCGCTTTGGTAGGGATCCCAATTTCGTCGGTCATCCGACGTGACTCGGAGTGACCGACTGAAAGGGGAACGTCTCGGTTACGTATGTAACCCTCGTTCCCTGAAGGAGGGAACGGAGACGTCACGTCCCGTCGCCACAGTCGCTGTACCACCGCTGAGCTGCCGGGTCGCCGGCTCGGCTCCTCAGCGAAAACATAATTGATGCGGTGCATCAGCTGCCTCTTATGCTCACGCTGTGATCAGCGGCAGCTGGATGCAATAATCGCATGCCAATGTCCATTGGCTCGTTTAGTTACACTCGAAGTGGATTGGTCTCTCTGGCGAGATCCCAATTTCGTCGGTCATCCGACGTGACGTCTCCGTTCCCTCCTTCAGGGAACGAGGGTTACATACGTAACCGAGACGTTACCAAGCTTAAACAAGTTTTATGGCTAGCTGCCTTTCTAGTTTTAGAATTAGTTTGTTATAGTTTTTAATAGAATTTAAGATTTACTGCATTTTTTTGTATTTGTGTTTTAAAGGCAACTGCAATGAAGCATCAAGAAAGACAGCCAGCCAGCCATCCTGAGACTGATAATTCATGGTAAGAGAACAGCTATCATTTTGAGAGGTTTGTGTATTTTATATGTGGTTTGCCTTTTAAAAGTGTGTCATTTCTACTTCTTGTTTTTCAGAGAAGACATTTCTGACGTTTTGGAGCAGCACCTGGGTTTGGCAGATGGCCATGTATTTTTGTGAGGATAAATCCAGAGGATACAACATAATGCACTGCAAAACGTCCTAAGACAGGAGAAATGGTGACGATGCACTGTTCCAGCATTGGAAGACTGTATTTTTAAGTGTTATACATACAATGTTTTAAATAAAGAATTTGATATTTTGTAATTATTGTGTCTGTTTTAATTGAATGCCAGTAGTACCTATGTAGAGTAAAAATAAAATGAAAATATAAAAATGATAAAATCTATTGAAATCTATATTAAAATGAATGAATTACAGAAGTATACTGATGAACTGGATTATTTTTACAGTAATTTACTGTAAAACAGTACAGTTTGCAACTGTAAATTAAATACAGTTTGCTACTGTAAATCTTAATTACAGTAACTTACTGGCAACAGTGTTGCCAGTAAGTTACTGTAAAAACCCTTTGAAATGTCTAACAGTACACGACAGCAGAGAAGTTGAGAAAGAAAGGAAACACTTACCAGATTCTAAAAGGGATAAATGGACATCAGAAAACCGTAGAAAAGTGAATGTTGCTCAGCTAGTGTAGGACCACCGGAAGTACACAATATGAAATCTGCCACTCATGAAGGCAGAAACCACCAAACATCAAAGCATTTCAAATCCACAGAGGGGAAGAGAGGGTCATAAAGCTTTGAGAACTCTCTAATCTCGTGTTTAACCTCCATACACGTGTCAGTCATGTTTACATTCACCTCCCCACGGCACCTCGATGACAGATATCAGGCCAAGCAGATTCGCAGACATAACAAAGCAAAACCCAACACGTCATGCGAAATAATTAAACTCAATCAGTCTGTCAACAGGATGAAAACATTCGTGCAGCTCAACTAGAGCATATTACACCAACATTATGCTTAAAATGTGTTGCTAATCTCAAGTAGCAGCTTTTGGGATTTGCTGTAATGTGCCGTGTTAAAGAAGTACTGTCACAAATTGAATATTTGGATCCGCTGTCTGTCACAATAGGCTGATAAGCTCACTCATAAAGAAGTCATAACATATAGCGTAAAGATAAAAGAGCTTGTGGCTGGAGCATGTATTTGTGTAGGTGGTAAGAGTAAGAGTGGTAAGGTAACTTTTGTGGAAAAGTAAGGTGAGACAGTTTTTTCGCATGCGTTTCTTACTTGTGTGTGTGCTGAAGACAAGCCACACCTTTCCTTCAGGGCGAAAGAGAACTATCATTATCCAATTAATCTTGGGACACTTAAAATATATGAAGCTAGCACTCAGTTCACACAATGAAAACATTGCACAAAATGAGGCGTCATTTACATTGGCAGTGTTACTTTATGAACTAGCTTAAAACCTGACATTCCAGAAAACATGAAACTCAACAAACATGTTGTCAAGTGGAACTTTTGTATAAGCGCTAATAGTGCACTAAAATTAAAAATTCTATGCTATTGGCGTTAAATTTTTGTTTTTGAGATCAAACCAATACCAATCACAAACTATAATACGAAGTGCCAGACTTTCAGGAATATGCTATATCCAAACTCTGGGGCTTAAATTTATTTATTTATTTTGAAATAAATAAATGAATAGCATATAATTCTAGATGGATTATTTACACAGTGTCGAAACATTGAACAGGATGGCTATATAATAAAAATAATGCTAAAATTAACTGTCCAGCTAGCTAACATGGGAGTGTCAAATTAAAGTTAATTTTTATATATTTTTATACCATTTACCATCTATTAATTTAGCAGACACCTTTATTTAACAGCTTAAAAATTATGAACATCACCACCAGATCACCATCTTAATCAGAATGATCATTATCATAATGCTTCAAATTGAGACCAAAAAATGACAGTGGTGTTATACCATACAAAACACAGAACTGAAAATAAATACATACATACATACATACATACATGAACCCATATGGAAATGTAAAATATGTGCATATACGAAATACCCATATATGCAATACATGTTTTATATATGCCCTATTCATATATGAATCCTATTAGAAAATGGAACAATTTAATATATTGACATATAAGTCTACCCCATACAAAAATATATGTTTATGTATGTATAATACCTTTATTGCCATATATGAAATGTATATAATTATTAATATATGTGAGATATATGTCTTTTTTAATTATGTGTTACATACAAATTAGACATATATGCATAGCAAATTATTTACATATATGTGACGTTTCACTTATATATGACAATCTTTTAATTATGAAATATATGGTTTCATATATGTGATCATTTAATATGTGATCTTTGATCTTTAAAATGATCTTTTAATACAGGTTGTATGTATCTACAAAGTTGCAGTGTATTGCACATTTCATGCCTTAAGCCTAAAATGTTAAATGGTGCAATAAGCTACAAAAAGTAACATCTATTTAAACAATCTTTATTTAAATAGAAAAAAACAATCGTATTGAGCTGCACAATCAAAAAGAAAAAAATAAGAAACAATTACATATATAACTGATTAAAACACTGAACAGGCATAAGAAACAGAACATCAACCAATTGTAGTGGTTCAGCTAAAGGTCTAAAGTTTTGTATTCACACAGCTTGGTTAGTTTTTGGTTTATTGCCATCCTCAAGAGGCCCCCGGTGAAGAAATTTCTGTATCACTGCATCTGTAAGAAATTAGTAAAAGTTGGGTTTTTATAATATAATTACAATAAATTGATTTACTAGGCCCAGAATTACGTTTACACTTGTATCGTATTAAAAATTAAATAGTCTGAACCCTATATGTATTTCAGTAAGTGCTCAACATTTAAAAGCAATTTTTAACTTTGGTAGTGTTGGGTGGCACAGTAAACTAAACTTGATTTTAGTCAATATGTTGTTAAAATAAATACATTTAATCTGCTTAAGTCTTGCAATCCAACACTGTACCAGTTTAAGTTTGCTTTTAAGTTAGAACTGTGCCTATGTCTTACAGTGTTTAACTACATATAAGATGACAAATACACTACTCACAAAAAGTTAGGGATATTTGACTTTCAGCTGAAATTTATGAAAAATGTAAAAAAAAAAAAAATTCATGCTACAGTGAAATTATATAAAAGTAGGGCATTTAAGAAGAAGCATGCAGTGGTAATTTCTTCATCTCAAACAATTTATTGAAACAAAAGCTAACAACAGTGGTGGCTATACCACAACAAAACATGAGGCATGGCATCCCATTCTTCATGAAGGGCTGCCCTCAGGTCATTGAGTTTCTGGGGTGCAGGGTTACGACCCATAGGTTTTCTATGGGATTCAGGTGTGGAGAACGTGCAGGCCACTCCATTTGAGGTACCCCAGCCTCCAGCAGCCGTTCCCTGATGATGCGACCTCGATGAGCTAGGGCATTGTCGTCCATGAAGATTAAATCAGGCCAGTGTTGCTCATGCAGAGGCACAATGACTGGATTAATGATGTTATTCAGGTAGTACTGGCTTGTCACAGTACCATTCACAAGGTGTAGGCCAGTTCTGTATTGACTAGACAACAAAATTGACTACCATAGGTTAACCATATTTTCAAAACCCCAAAGTCACATCTTTTAGTGTTCTGTACCTTTATGTAATATGCACATGTATATGCTTATGCACCCACCATAGGCATGTCGCTGACATGTCAATGTACTTGGTGCAATATAACCAAGTACAGTACAGTATGAATTCAAGGTGCTTGTATTTGAGTAATTCCATTTTGTGCAGCTTTATAGTTATAGTCTAGACTAGACTCAGAGATAATAAACATTATAATGTAATTTTGCTCCATTATTTTTGTCAGAGAGCTTTAATTAATTTTCAAATGCTGCATTGCTTATCCAGTGAAAACGATGAGCTTACAGTATCTCTATCCAATAGTATATAGTTAAAATTAACTTTAACGTGAGCAAATCGCAAAACACATCAATGCAGCTGTAACTTTAATCATAACATCATATATAAAACACTGACAGGGAATATTTGAAACTGATCTGTATAGGGACAGAGGCTCTTGCAGTTCAAAACAATCATAAAACACTTAGTTTCTATGTAATATTAGCATATGAATTTTAATAAAGCGTTGAGTAAATTAGTGTAAATTACCTGCACCGCTGCAGCTCACTCAAGGGCGTTCCATCTAGTGCTCCACTCAGTGATGTTGTTGGTCTGTCTTCGTGCCCGTCTATAAAATCATTGTCGTTTAAACTTTATGTGAAGGTGCTGGCACATTTGTTATCCATCCACTTACTAAGAAAAACATCTTAACGCAGATGACTGTTTGTTTAGCTGCAGCCATTGCTCAGACTCTGCCGTTGGCGCGGTTGTGTTTGAATTTTGGCGCATGCGCAGAAGCGGTATTGTGAGGTTCAAGCACAATCGCGCTGATTCAATTGCATAATATCGCATCATAAATGTTATAAACATACACATACATATATCCAGAAGATGGATATATTTGATAATAATATATTGCCTTATATGTAACATATATGACAACATCACTACTGATATAGGGAAATATATGTCATATATTAATATAATAATATCAATACTTCAATACTTATCTTGCTGGATCTGTCCACTACTTTTGACACGGTTAACCACCAGATCCTTCTGTACTTCTGGTAAAGGGCATCTCAGGAACCGCACTCCAGTGGTTTGAGTCTTTCCTCTCAAACAGGTCCTTCAAAGTATCTTGGAGAGGTGAGATATCTAAGTCACAGCATCTAACTACTGGGGTGCCTCAGGGCTCAGTTCTTGGACCACTTCTCTTCTCTGTCTACACTGCATCACTAGGTTCTGTCATTCAGAAACATGGCTTTTCATATCACTGCTATGTTGGTGACACTCAACTCTACCTCTCATTCCATACTGATGATCCAATGATAGCTGCTCGCATCTCAGCTTGTCTGACAGACATTTCTTGCTGGATGAAGGACCATCACCTTTAACTCAACCTTGACAAGACAGAACTGCTTGTGGTTCCAGCAAACCCATCGTTTCATCACATTTTCACCATCCAGTTAGGCACATCAACCATAACTCCTTCAAAAACAGCCAGAAACCTTGGAGCTATGATTGATGATCAGCTGACTTTCTTTGCTTTATTCAACATCAAGAAGATCAGGCCCTTTCTTTCAGAACAGGCTTCACAACTCCTTGTTCAAGCTCTTGTTCTGTCCAGGCTGGACTATTGCAATGCTCTCTTGGCAGGTCTTCCAGCCAGTTCTATCAAACCTTTACAATTAATCCAGAATGCGGCAGCAAGATGAATTTTTAATGAGCCAAAAAGAATGCACGTCACACCTCTGTTTATCCATTTGCACTGGCTACCAACAGCTGCTTGCATAAAATTCAAGGCATTAATGTTTGCCTACAAAGCCACCACTGGCTCTGCACCCCTTTACCTAAATTCATTACTTCAGACTTATGTGCCCTCTAGAAGCTTACGTTCTGCAAGTGAACGTCGCTTTATTGTGCCTTCCCAAAGAGGCACAAAATCACTTTCACAGACTTTTAAATTAAATGTTCCCTGCTGGTGGAATGACCTGCCCAACTCAATCCGAGCAGCTGAGTCCTTAGCCATCTTCAAGAATCGGCTAAAAACACATCTCTTCCATGTTTATTTGACCCTCTAACTTTAGCTCTCTCTATTCTAATTCTATTCTTTAAAAAAAAAAAAAAAACTAACACTAGCTTTTCTTTTTGTATTCTATCTATTTGTTTTCTTTTTATTTATTATACAATTAACAAAAGCAAAAAAAGGCCTCTAACACTAGCTTGCTCTATTCTTTTTCTATTCTATGTTTTCTTTCATTTATTATATAATTTAAAAAAAAAAACCTCGCTACATGTACTGCTTTAAGCTAACTGAGACTTGTTATAGCACTTGCATATCATTGCTCTTTTGTTGATTTTGATTGCTTCCATTGTCCTCATTTGTAAGTCGCTTTGGATAAAAGCGTCTGCTAAATGACTAAATGTAAATGTAAATGTAAATATTACATTTCTGTATGGAAATGAATGAAAGCATTCAATTGCTAGTACTTACTGAAGCCTGTGAGGATGTTTTCTCTCCAAAACCATGTCACTTCCTGGAAGTTCATGTCAGAAGGACTGGCCTTTTGTTATTTAAAGGTATATTACTAAAAGCTAACAGGATAGAAGTAAAAACTGAGGACACAGGTAAAACCTATTAATCACATCCCCCACTCTCCTAAAATAGGTTTTGTTTGAAATATTTTTTTATTGAGAAAGGAAAAAATTAAAAAAACAAAAAACAAAAACAAAGTAGTGATGAATATAAATTTAAATTAATTCATTTAAAATTCACTCTTATGTTAACTTAATTATGATATTGTGATAAAAGAAAATGAACTGTATAAAATAAAGATATATAATACAAACTAAAATAACAATATAATTTCCATCTTAAATCTTTTTAATATTATCATTATATATATTTATTTAATATTTGATCCAGTAAATTACTTTCTGTATATTCACTTCCTCTTCACTTCAGTCCCGTCCTGAGGACATCCCTTTTCTCCATTCTGAAGGAGGGGGATATTTTGGTACTTTTTTGTTTTCCTTTCTTCCTCCACCCTTGCCTATCTCTCATGTTCTCTTCTGTCACTCAGAACCACGTTAACCAGTCGGCCTCTGAAGTTTCCTGTTGCCGTAGGAGAGAGACACTGACAGACTGACTCCATCTCAAGTTGAGCAGCTGTTGTTGTAACTAATCCTGCTTATCTCTGCACTTCCTAGTTTGGTAAATATCGAATGAGTTTAACTACTCACCTTTGAATTGTGTGTGTGTGGTGCTGAGTAAAATATGAAGAGGAACTGAAATATTCCAAGTATTTTTATGAAAAATATATCAGCCATTGCCTCCTTAAATATATTCTGTCTCACACACGCTGCACTTCTCCAGCTGAACCTTCATCATCGTAAATAATTGAATCTCTTTTCACTGGTTTTCTGCAGCTACATCAAACGGAGATGAATTCAGGGAAGAATTTATTTAAGTGTTTCTAATCTGAACGCACCACAAACACACACATTTTTAAGCCCGATGTGAATGGCTCTGTGTGTGCATCTATCATCACAGCTTCTTCACATCTATCCTCTTCCTTTACCTCCTAATCCTCATCATTCAGCACAGCGCTGTGTGTCTCTCTGTGTGTGTGTGTGTAGTCTGTAAGGTGTGTGTATTTATCATTAGTCCTTTTTTATTTATTTATTTATTATTATTATTATTATTTTATTTTTTTTTTTGTGGCGAGAGAGGTGCGAGATCCTACTCAACACCTTGTGAGTAAATACTGTATGTGCTTGCAAAATTTAAGTGTATATATTTCTATTTGTGTCAGTTTTTTACTCAGCTATACTTGTCAGTTTTTTACTAAGCTCTGCTCACCGCTGACCATCCCATGAAGTTTGCCATTTTTTTTTAATTAAATTAAAATTAGAAATTAAATTAAAATTTAATTATGCAGTAACCAGAGTCAGGCAAAACCAATATATCTATCTATCGACCTATATCTATATCTATACCCTACTCAGTGCATGTTTTGCGAGGTTTCTCTTACTATCCAGCTTTTAATGTATGTAGAAAACTGTTTTATGAAGTGAACTCACTGAAAGAGTTATTTAGTGTAATTTTGCCAGAAAAGTTTTAAAATTTTTATCATATGTTAATGTAAAAAATATTGTGTAATATAACTTGTGTTTGTTCGTTTGCTGGTTTTTATTGTATTTGTTATACTTGTATTTTTTTTTAATTGCTTTTGCCATGAAAATAGCTTAAGATACTGACATGGCATTAAATAAATATACTTCTACTACTATTACTACTATATCTATCTATCTATCTATCTATCTATCTATCTATCTATCTATCTATCTATCTATCTCTCTCTCTCTCTCTCTCTCTCTCTCTCTCTCTCTCTCTCTCTCTCTCTCTCTCTCTCTCTCTATATATATATATATATAAATTACATTAAAATTAAATTATGTCTGTCTATTGTCCTCTCTGTCTGCAAAGTCTAAATCCCTTCAAACGTTGAGGTTAGAAATTTGGTAGGTGTTAAACTTTAGTATTCAATATAACAGTTTAATTTCAGTTTATTTCCTAAAATATATTGTTTCATTTTGTAAAAATTCACCTAAACTATCCAAACACAGAGATCATCCACAGACAATGCATTAGAAGAGAAAAATAATGTCTGATAATATGGTGAATGGTGACAGCTGCTAAAGTAATATTGGTCTGTCAGGCAGGGGTTAGTGAAGGGTTAACTGTCCTCAGAAGTTTGTTAAATCTGACAAAACCTTTCTTTAAAGTGTGTTTTCCTGTTATATTTCAGGAATTGGGTGAGGGTTCGTCTGTAGCCATTATAACTAACTTTGAATAAAAACAATAGAAGTCTACTGATGTCCTCATTTAAACAGCTAGGTAAACGCATGTATGTGTGTGAGTGGACATTCCTTCATTTACGCAGTACTCAGGAAGGGTCAGATATGTTTACTCATGTTTGTGTGAGGGAGGTTGTTTGCGACCCTATAAAAGTTTGTTTGTTCAGCAGGACGCAGGAGCTAACTGGAGCTGAACCGCCATTCAAAAGCCAGCAGGATTCTGGGAACGTGCGTGAACACAGACACTCTCCGCGTTACCCGGGGCCGTCAATCTCTCTTACCTGTCGCATGTGTCACATCAGAGTGAGAAAAAGAGAGAGGGTCAGGAAGAAAGCGACATCGGAGAGACAACACGAGGTAAACGGATCAGGATCTGCTCCCCTGAGACATTATTAAGACCCCCGTGAAAACAACACTAGTTATCCAGAGGGACCTCAACACTTAACACACACTTCCTGTCCATCTCCTCCCCCAACAAACATGTCCTTGTTGTTTCAGATGGGAAGGTGACCTCACTTCTGCTGTGCTCTGGTTCCCACTGCTGTCATAGGGAAAGATAAATGAAACATCACTACTACACAAACACACACACACACACACACATTTCATGAATGTAACGCAGCAGATTTCCATAAATAGACCCACCAAGCCCACACAAAAACCTCTTTACATCATGTTTGTGCACTGTAAATCGCAGAATAATGAGGCAGCAGTGAAAGAAATAGCGACTTTATGAGATAAAGTTAAGTAAGTTGAATTTGATTGGAGTGTCTGTCGTAATATTGGCTCTGGGCATTAATGTTTAATGGCAGCATAAATATTAACGAGTGTACAAGCACAAATGAGCAAAGCAGCAGGTCACAGGGTTTATTAGCACCGTGGGGAGCGATCGGCAGGTATTCACAGAATCTAAGGAGAACAGCACATCTAACACGGCCACTGGGCGGCTTTCTGCCCTCTGTTTGAGTCTGTCATGACGCTGAGGGGCAAACACACTCACACACTCATACCAAAACACACACACACACACACACACACAGACGTACACGACTCCTTAACGCAGGATGACATTAACATGCTGGCTGCATAGGTTACTTCCAGCAGGCTCTTTGTGTGTCGCTGCTGTGCTGTTAGCAGTTGTTTGTTGTGTGTGTGTGTGTGTGTGTGTGTGTGTACATGAGTATGCAGCAAAGAGTAAAATTAAACACACACAGTCCTGTATATACTCTCTGATTCACATTCTTGTAGCAAAACACAGCTGAAACACAAAATCCGAAGAGCTGCAATGCACACGGGTGATTTCTGAAGATAAAAAAATGGAAAAAGAAAATAGATCCTAGATGAGAAATGTGTGGAGACTGATCAAATAGGCTTTTTAAGTTGAATGTAGTGCCGGCCCACATGGACACTGAGTGTTTGTGTATGATTGGAATTTAAAAAACAGGAAAGAGTGGGACAGAAGCAGTGTTCCTATTCATAGGGTCCCTGTGTTTACTGCTCCCTACACACTGAGTAGGAGTTTCATGTAAGACATTTATATTATATTTAATATAGCTTAATATGGCTATAATATAGCTTTCCAATTTCACATATATTCATCATTTTATAATTTGTTCATATATACATATATATATATATATATATATATATATATATATATATACTACCATTAAAAAAATCCCTTATGCGTTTTGTATTATTAAAAAGTAATAATGTAAAATATTATTAAAATTTAAAATAAAACCAATTTAAAATTTGTTTTCTATTTTAATATATTTTAAAATGTAATTTATTCCTGTGATGGCGAAGCTTAATTTTCAGCTTCAGTTTCACATGATCCTTCAGAAATCATTCTAATATACTGTTTTGGTGCTCAGGAAACATTTCATATTATTATCAGTGTTGAAAACAGTTGCACTGCTTATGATGTTTGTGAAAACTGTGATACATTTTTTTTTCATATAAACTACATTTTATTCATTAATTTACAATATTATATCAATACAATATCATTCTCTACATCTTAGAACTCCATGGTCATGACAATAAAGGCATTTTAACAGTCACATTTTGTGCACCACTATTTCTCTTTTTGATCCCTGTTAAGTTAAATATCAATGTAAACTTGTTCCCTATGCTGTGTGAAGTGGCCTTCAGACTGAACATGTACACTATAGGACCTGAAATCTCTCTTAAGTAAGCTGAATACCCTATGAAGCCAACTTTGCAAGGCACTATCAGGGGATACAGGCTATTAAATGCAACCAGAGAGAGCTGAGGATATCTGTACTTCTGTGTGTGTGAGCGTTCAGTCTTTTATTTCTTTCATTTAGTTCGTTTACACCATCACAACTTACTAAAACAGGTCAAACAGCGGAGTGTCTTGAGGAATTGTGTTTTAAAAAGAGTCACTTTAAGGGTCAGACTCTACAGTTCCTGACAGGACTGAGTGAGGCTATTTCCTGCCTCTTAATGTCTTGAAGGTCTGTTCTCTTCTCTTGAGTAATATTATTCTATCCCTCTCTTGCCCTCCACCTCCTTCTGAAATCACAGACTCTCTCATCTGTCGTGTGTAATTCAGCCATGTGGCCTCTGCCATTCCTCCATCTCCAAATGACTGTGTCAAGATACATCAGTTCACCAGACCAAGACTGACATGATGTGCAGAACACTGTAGCATAATATTATGGTGCTCTTATGAATGCAGTATAAAACTGTGCACAATATGTATACACTGTATGCCTAAAAAGAAATATTAGAATGAAATATATATATATATATATATATATATATATATATATATATATATATAAGTAATCTACCTGAGTCTGAGAACCTGAGTCATTCATATGCTTCACATGCATGTGCTGAACCTTCTTTTCTTCATTGCTTTCAACGGATGAATTTGCAAGTTAGTTTGAATAGATTATAGGTAAAATATTCACATCATTCAGTGCTCTTTTTGTTCTTTGTTTTCTTAAGTTTACCGTTATCGTTTTACAGTTTGAGAAAAGCCAACAAAGCTCCAAACATGTGAACTGTACGATTGATTCAGAATGAATCGCGAACCTGTTCAGACCGTTTTGCTAGGAACCGACTCATAAAAATGATTCATTCACAAACCAGACATCGCTAATTCTGATTGTAAAAGCCGAAAGAAAATTCCGGACATAGGACTTGGTTGAAATAGTGGTAGGGAAATATAACGTTGTATTGTTTCTCGACAAGGCACAGACACTTAATCAGTCAAGTTTTGCTACTGAAAAGTTAAAGGATTTAAAATCTAGCAACACTACATCACCACTGGGAATGCAGTTTAACAAATAGCTTTGGTAAAAATACATTTTTAAAAATACCTTTCATACATTTAAATTAAATTAAATTAAATTAAATTAAACATAAAACCTATTGTCATGTCACAGTATTTTGCATATTGTAGAGCTATAGGCTATGCAGTGTCTCACAATGTAGGCATTGTACAGAATATCTACAGAATGCATTCATTCTGAACATAGCCTGAGAGTGTCTCTCTTCTGCTCTCATTCTGTTTTATCTCTCTCCAAAACCTAAGTGATGAGGTCTCTCTCTATCCCTCTCTCCTCCTTTGGCCCTCTTGATGGTTCCCTCACTTCATCTGCATGTCGTCAAGCGTCTAGAGTAATTGGTTTAAAGAATGACACTGCTCAACAGAATAACACAGTTCTCCACATGCACAAAACACTCTCTGAGCCATCAGGGAATCTCTGATATATTCAGATGAGATGGTACAAGCGAGACGTCGCTCGACTCTCCAACGAGACAATGGAGAAGCTATAATGAGATACTGATGAGATCTGGGATCGGTGGGGAAACACTGCATTATGGATTATGAAAATGTGATTATTGATTCCATTGAGATTCTGGAGGTGTTGATGTTCAGACATGAAGCAAGTTCAGCTTTATCATTGTTGAGATGATCCTGACTGAAAAATAATTCTTTTTTTCTGATGGCAGTCCCTAATGACTGATCATTAAATCATTTGATATTTACTGGCTTGAAACGTGGCAGATAAGCTCTTTCTTTACCCTTTATTTTACTGTTTTGATGGTTCAGCCTTTTCTTTTTCTCTTGCCTCAGAAGTCTCAGTATATAGGATCCTATACTGACCTGAGCTTCCTGTTGCAGGCCTTTGTTTCTGCAAAAGAACTTTCTTAAGTTCTAATCAGCTCAAATTAGTTATTTTTCCTGGTCTGTTTCTGGATGATTTTGTGTGTACACTCAGGGAACAGTGGTACGATCGATCAGACCTCCTCTAACTCTATTTACTCCATTTACTAACTGATAAAACTTCCCTTCGTTCGGGTTTAGCCACTTGAGAAATCAGTTTCCTAATCCTGAGGCCTGTATGCTATTGACAAATGTGTTTTGCTGTGGTTTCACATTCAGACCTGCAGGGGCTGGTTTGATGCAACCGATGGATTATTTAGAAATACATACTGATTTTGTAGACTTGGCAGTTGAGATGTGTATCGCAGAACTCCTACTTCTGACAGATCTTCATAGTTAACTGTGAACACTGTCAAAGCAAAATAAAAATATGTTTCATCTGATTGAGAAGTTAATGAGTCTCCCACACAAGCACTGACGATATTCTGATTCAGATGTTCTTTTACCTTCATAAATTTGGCAGCTGCTTTTATCCAAAGTGACTTGCATGGATTCACAGTAGCTCTCTTGCAAATACTACACATGCAAAAGTGTCCATATACACTCTTTCTGGGCAAATTTACCTCAAACCAACTCCTTGAGTCAAGATCTCTGAACCCTGTAGGACGGTGTGTGTGTGTGTGTGTGTGTGTGTGTGTATAAAAGTGCTGACATGCACACCAGCACATGGTCTACAGAAGAAAGGTTCCTTTCATCATCATTAAGTCTGACGCAGCTCTCGCGTCAACAACATCCAACAACACAGCCATCCAAAATCAAAGAGAGTGAACTCTCGTCCTTTTTTCTTCCTTCATTACTTGCGCCTTAATCCCTTTAAGACAAGTAAAGCCCAAAGTATACTTCAGTTTTGACACGAACGCTAGCCGAATGCAAAGCTTTTCAAAGTATACTTTATTAAAAGTGTGTGCAAACTTTCATGTGTCAGGTGTCTGTCTTCATGCACACTATCAAATGAAGTTTGACTGTGTTTGTGCCATGTCATGACAAACATGCTTTAGAAGAATATGCACACTATGCACATACTATTTGTGTCACTCAGTGTACTCAACACTTTAACTAATGTTATATAAATGTTATAAATATAAATGACAAAACATTCTTAAAGTATTGCGTATACTTTTTTATAACTTTAATGTTCTTATAACTTTCTTCGTGTGTTCTCATAATGTTGAGAGAAAACGTTCTTAAAACAACATTCTTGGAATGTCCTTATGATGTTATTTATACTTGATGGACATTCTAAGAAACGTTTTCTGTAACCTTTAAATATCATTCTAATCACAAAACGAAAACTGGACATTTTATAGTTTTTAGAATATTAAAAATAAACATCAAAATAATGTTATATTTTAGGTAATAATTAAAACTAGTAGAACATTGTAAGAATCATTTGTATAATCTTTGAATAACTTTGAAAAAAATTGGGCATTTCCACATTTTAGAAACATTTCAAAACAATGTTCTCACAATGTTTTTATAACCAAAATTTGTTACTTGTGAGTACAGCTCCTTTCTGCTTGAATCTATTTGAAAATCATAAATCCTAAATATTCATTCTTTAGACTAAAAGATGTATTTTAATTTGATGCAAATGTTGAGAATATGAGAATATGAGAGAGGCAGGTCCATTTAGGTTTTTGGAAATCCAATTCCCAGAATTCCAGCTTGGTCTTGATCTTTGTCCACCCTTAAAATGCATCTGTATGCATTCTTCTCCATCAAACGCTCCGTCAGAGCTCTTATTCTGCTGTGTGAAGTGAGTTAGCATCGCAGTGTGTCATAGCTGTGCTAACAGTGAAAACCATCAGCATCTGTTTATCATCTCTGCTTGACTTCATCAGTCAAAAGAAAAAGATCAATACAGAGAGAGAGAATGAGGGGAAGATTGAACATTTTCTGTTCAATTTGCTTCTTCATGTTCACTTATTTTCTAGCGCCTGTCCATGTTTTTTTGCCTCTCTCAGCTTTTTTTCAGTCCCAGTGTGTTTTTTTATCATTAACCTTTCTGTTCTCTCTCTCTCTCTCTCTCTCTCTCTCTCTCTCTCTCTCTCTCTCTCTATCTCTCTATCTCTCTCTCTCTCTCTCTCTCTCTCTCTCTCTCTGAGTGTCTGCAGTGGACTCACCTCAATAGCTTTATTTTTCTTTTCGTCTTGTGATGAGGTCAGATACTGAAAACTGAGCATCATGTTGTTTGAGCCTCTGCAAGAGAACTTTTCGCTCAATATCAGTTTAAACACAAACACAATTACAAACACTGACTCAGCTTGGGAAGGGTTTTACCAATGGCCCAAATGCACCACAAACACACACACACACACTAGAATGTGATGACAGCCTTTTTCATTTACATTCTGTCACAATCTTGTCAAATTGATTGACATATATTTTACATTTTCCCATCATAACATGTTTCTGTCATTTCCTGTCTGAATAGGGGCAATGTGACCCAACAGTGTGAGTGCGTTTGTGTGTGTGATCACGCAGTAGTGAACTGAGACACAAGAAATGTTTCCCCACAAAATATTAGATCTTATGGGGGTATTTTTGGTCCCCATGAGGAAAACAGCTTAGAAATCATACTAAATGAATGAATTTCTATATTTGTTTGTTTGTGTGTTTAATTTTATAAGGTAATGTTTAAGGGTAGGGTTAGGAGATACACTATACAATTTGTAAAAACCATTACATCTATGGAATGTCCCCATAAAACATGGAAACCCATGACACTATTTTTTTAGACATTTACGAATGCAATTCAAAAATGCATTAGCTTGAATATGCCTCTTCTACAATAAGCATGTTTTTAAAATTAATATTGAGTATTTTATGAGGACATGAAGTCAAAAAATGAATAATTCAGCTGTCCTGATAAGACCATAATGACGACAAAACCTTGTTAATGAAATTCTTGAGAATTTTTTCACCCATCATTATTAAATATTTTTTTATTAAAGATTTGTATTATTGTTATTATTACATTTTATTACAATAAACAGCCTTATTAATAAAGCTTTACTGAAAATTAAGTAATAACGTTTTTTGCCAACATATGGCTTTACACGCTGGTGATGACTGAACAGAACTGTTGAAACATTTTTTTGAACAGGTTTGTTGACACAAACTGTTCAAAGAACCAGTTTTCAGAAATGAGTTGGACGTCCCACCACTAACTGTCTTCAGGTTCGTCTCTGTTGTACAGTTGACCCATCTGATGACAGACTTTCTCTCTCTTCCTGTACCTGTGCCCCAGGGGACCACCGTGTCCGATCAGAATCATCCTCACATCTCGAGGTGCTAATGTGAAGAGTGACAGCTGTCGGTGACCTCTGACCTTTCCCAGGGTCCTCTGTTCTGATCTCCGTTACTGTGTCGATTTATCCGGTCCATAAACATGTCAGTTGTGTGTTTGTGTGCTGTGAGTACAACCATATGTACATCCGCATCTAAACCTTTGATGCCGTCTAAAGCAGATGCTTACCGGTACAACAAATTCTGTTAACCTGTATGAAGGTTTTCTTAAAACTCTTTTCTAAAGAATCACAGGAAGGAAAAAGTGAGGTAACACTTTATTTCGAAGGTGTCCTTGTTACACGTTACATGCAATTACTATTCTAATAACAATAAATTATGCATAATTACATGCAGGTAACCCTAAGCCAAACCCTAATCCTAACCCTAACCGTATAGTAAGTACATGTAGTTAATTAATATTACTCAGTACTTAAATGTATTAATACACTGTAACAAGGACACCTTAAAATAAAGTGTAACCAAAAGTGAAAATAAAAATTGTACTGAAGACAAAGAGAGGTTATATTTTACAATTGAGAGGACATTGAAAACAGTATGATAAATTCCAAGTTGGTTTACTATTTCTGGTGGAGTTAAAAATTTTAATATACTTTATTTAAATTAATACTTTATTTAGTTAAAATTGCATACAGCCTCCTACATGACAAAAGAGAAGGAATTTGTGATTCTCTTTCTAGTGTTCTTATTGTTAACTAGAGCTAAAACCTTTTTTTGTTAATTGAACTGAAAGCTGAAATAAAATGTAAATTTTAACTAAAAACAAACTTAACTTGGAAAATAAGAAAATAGAAATACTACCTTTGCAACTAAGTAAAATAAAATAAATTTAAGCTGAAGTACTAAAATTACTAAAAATAAAACGGAAATGAAATTAAAGCTAAATAAAATTATTTAAAAAAAATAATACAAATAACAATAGCACACTACAAAATTACTAAAAATAAAATTAAAATGGAAAAAATCCTTAAAACAATAATTGTACTTAAAAATGAAATAACTTTAGTTTTACAATAATGCTATAAAAAAGAATTTAACTATTTACTAATGCAATGCCAACCTTAAACTTGCATAATTCAGAGGGAGACATTCTTGAAAAAATCTTGTATATTTTATTGAATGTGTAGTGATGACTGCTCATAACATAAAATCATAATGGTGGGCAATGGTAAACATGTTGTATTTTCCATTTATACATTCTAATCCCCGGGTCTTTTTCTTCTCTTCATACATATTTGATCTCCTCAGGTTCTCCAGTCACCTTTCATTAATTCCATCCATGCTTGACAGAGGTACTACAGATGTTGTTTAATCTCTTTAAACTTGGGTTTGGGATTGTTTGCAGGTAGATTAATGGTAAATCTTCCTGTTAAGTGGCAGGCTGTCTTTTAAGAGGATCCTTCTCTGTTTGTTCTGTTAGTAGAGAATGCCCAAAACAGTCCAGAACAGAAACAATCTTCTTCAAAATCAAACGAAAAAAGTCTTAAACATGAGTTAAATTAAGGGTCATGTGATTCATTACTATTATCATCATCATCATCATCTTCTGAGTTTTCTTAAAGTTGAAGTTGATAAATAAATAAATTATAACACCTGGAGCTGCTGTATATATTATGCATGTTCTGTGTTTGTATTTGATGGGATTAGACTAACTGATTCCCTGTCAATCATACAATCTCTTTTGTCCTTGATATCTGTGTCCTTTTCTGTCTATATTTCTCTTTCTTTCATTTTCATTTTTTTTCATTCATCTATCATACCATTAAATGTTTGTTTTACCTTTAAGCTGTGTGTAATGTTTTAGATGGTAAAGAGGCTCAACCAATGGCATGAGTTTGAGGCAGAGCTACCTGTTTTTCCTGGAAACAGTCATTAGCTTCATCTGACTATGCATACTTACATATAGTAGGTGAAAAACATTATGTGAAAACAGTAGCATGTCCAAATTCGCAGTATTCATAAGAATTCAACAGTTCATGAGATGATCGACTGCTTCTGGCTGGATGTTGAAATGTGCATCCAAAGGACACCTACCTATCCCATGATGCCTTGTGAATGAAAGTGGAATGGAAGCTTAAATGACAATGACAACATGATGGACGTTTGCCTGGATCACATTTATACTACACACATTCATATTATATAGAATACACTTTTTAACAGTCGCAAGGTAATTGCTTTTTCAAAAGAAGTACTTACTCAGAGGTTATGATTTCAGATGCAGCCATTGTTTTGGTGCCACTAGTGGCTATGAAATTACACACTGTAGCTTTAAAGGATAGTTCACTCCAAAATCATTTACTTGCTCTCATGTCATTCCAAACCACAGATGTTTTATGTGGAACATAAAAGAAAGTATTTTGAAAATGTATTTATTTTTTGTGCCTAAAGTGGAAGTAACCAGTAACTGAAACTGTGTGGTTGCCAACATTCTTCAAATTATTTTATTTTATGTTTCACAGAAAAAAAAAAAGAACATCATACATGTTTGGAATTTTTATTTTTGGGTGAACTATTCCTTTAAGAGAGCTGTATGTATTACTCAATCAGGCAAATGCACATACGCTCCCGTCACCTCCATCATGCACCATAATATATTGCGTGTTTGAGTCTTTAGCACGCATGCATATTTTATGAAAATTTTAGCAGCACTGTGAGACATTATGTAAACGGTTCCTGATCCATATAAACTCTTCTCCACCATCGTAAACAATTAAAGCTCTGAGGACCACTGCCATAAAAGTCTGTTAGATCCCATACTGTGAGAAGATCTCCATATTTTGAAGACAATGAATACTGAACATTCACAAACAAAGAAGCTAAAGTGAATTGAAAGCCAGAGAGACAGAGGAAGATTACGTGCCGTGGAGAGATGAGACTTATGGAAATGTGTTTAGTCACACTTCAGTCAGCTTTAGACAGAGAGATGATGGAAGCTACACAATAGCAAATGCAAATGTGTGTGTTGATGTGTGTTGTAGACAAAACAGAGGTAACAAACACCGCATGCACACTGCAAAGTTTTGGGAGTGACAAATGCATTTAAATGTGGGAGTGAATCACATAAAATTATCATTCTGTGTGTGCACAGAACACAGGAGTCTCAATGGGTGATAGTGATATAACAACGTTTTGATCTCTCATGATCTAAACCTGTGACAGATGGGTTTGGCTCAACTATAAAACTCATAAATCAAAATATGAGGCTGAAGTTGCAACAGCAGTTTATAATGTATCAGTATAAAGAATTAATTTCATTTGAACTGAACTAGAGCTGAATTAACTGCATTTAAGATGCTACTGTTATGCAAACCTAAAACTTGCATACTTGGAAGGGAGACATTACAGCCTTGAAAAACTTTTTTTTTTTTTGTAATTTTTAGAGATATTATTTTATGTATTATTTAAATTTCGATCAATAAACTTTAAAGCCATTGTTGCTACCTGATCTCATGATGAAAACGTACCTGTGGGAACTTTTTTTTTTTTAACATACCAATTAAGTAAATATCACAGCAGTTTCCAACAGAAATTAACACAAAAGCTGTTAAAACAGTGAGCACTTGTAATCATTTTCGTACACAGTTATGATTACAGCTCCATATGTTTTGCTTCCTGGATGTAACAAGCTTCGGTAGCTCAGCCGGCATGAAATTGGATTTAGGATGCGAATCCTTGGGTACGAATCCCATGAAAAACATGACTCACGATGAAAGAGCTGAAAGATGAGAGATCAAAAAACAAGATAAAATGGCATGCTTGCGATTGCGTTTTTACGTAACATTTGCTTATGTTCATACTATCGGGTTTAGGTGTAGTGCAGATGGTATGTTATTTTAAAACGTCACAGAGCTTTAGAGTTATAGTCCCACTCAACAGACATTTCAAGTCAGAACTGCGGTGACAGCTACAAAACCAACGTCACATAAAATGTATCATTTTTACGTTCATCTGTTCTGGGGAAAAAAAAATCGAACACTCCTTTAGTGCCACTCAGTGGACATTTCACATCGAATATGTCATGAAACGTACATGGCGGTACGTATTTCACGTCTTGTGGAAAAAGTTCCCACAGGTACTTCAAATGTTGGTGTAGTTATTTTATACACACTATGAAAGTTCATTTGACACTACATGAATTTTGAGTTGATTTGATTGTAGAATGGAGTTGTAAAGTCTCATAAATATCCAAACTCTGTGTGTATAAAGATGAAACACTCAGAAGAGGAGTGAAAACTGTTTTTTTTTTTTTTATTATTATAGTGTGTGTATATGTGGCCAATGAGACTTTTACCAATAGTGCTGTTACTTTAACAGTCTGAGCAGTTCCATAAATTTACACCCACACAAGCACCATTTTCTGTTATTGTTAACACTATAGCTGCACATAAGTCATGTCGTATTTGATCTTTTTCTGAGATCAGAGGTCATATAAACAAAACAAATGAGGAGATGTTTACCATGCCTGCCACCGGTGTTTGCATATGGCATATATGCATTATGTATCAGCATAACATACTGTATGTGTGCGTATTTCTATAGAAACTATAATCTACCTGCCCTCTACAACACACCTAAACCCTCATGTTTATAGTCACTCAAATATAAACACATTTAATAGAGCTGTCGGTCAAAATGAACTCTTAAATTTTTAAGCCCTGTGTACAGTATGAGAGATAACAACGATGTTTTGTGTAAAAGTCAAGAATATGTCAGGCATATCATCTAACAAATGAAGATAGATAATCATTCACACATATTGGACTCCATTTTACCCCAAACATCCAAAAAAAATGTAGGTATTTAGTTACCAGACTGAAGTACAATCATAACTGAGTCAAAGCAAGTGTACTGTAAATGCATAGGCATGCTTTGGGTTTAGACTACTAAATAATCCCTATTAATATTTCTAGTGATCACACTTATTGAAGGCAATGTAAGTATAGAATACAATGCAAATAGTGTATGATTCTGTGTTATGTTTTCAGTTGCAACATTGAAGTATTTTACTTTTTCTATCTGAATTAAAATTTACTAGAGTCTTACACGTGACTATGTGCCAGTGGACTTCTTTATGTTTGCTGGATTCACTTTGACATTAACCTCTGCAGACAGCATGTAGCCTCAGAGGGTTAAGTCATGACGTATTGTCTATATGTTAGTCTATATGTTCTCTAGTGCAGCGGTTTACAAACCGAGTGGGAATAAGTGAATAGTACAAAGTGCAAAAACTGTGGTGCGTTCTGGCATGATATAAATGAAAAATAACATCCATAAATTTTCAAATTCAACTAGATGAAAAAGTTTAAGACAAACTTTGATGTTGGTTTGAGAAACCCTGGCCAAAAGATTGAAGTAGATAGATACACTGTAAAAAAAAAAAAAAAAAAGTTGCCGCCTTAAATTTTTAAGTACAATCAACTTAGCTGTAGAACTCATTTCAACTTGAATTTTATTAAACTGACTTAAAAACATGAGCTGAATCTTGTATAACATATTTTAAAAAGTTATTTATAACAAGTTATAAAATTTCTTAAAATATTTTGATGAGTCAAAGCAATGTAAAAACGTATGTTGTATTTTTGATCATACCATTTTTTTGCAGTGAGATAGATAGATAGATAGATAGATAGATAGATAGATAGATAGATAGATAGATAGATAGATAGATAGATAGATAGATAGATAGATAGATAGATAGATAGACAGATAGATAGATAGACCACTAAACTTTGCACACATTTTATATTTGGAGGTCCAATATATTGACTTCAAGTACTTAAACTGAATTTAAACAAACAAATATGATACAATGTAGAAAATAAATCCATATAATCTGTACAAGAATCTGGAGTTTTTAAAATAAAACCCTAAAATCCATTGTATTGTTTGGTTACCCTACACTCTTCTGTGATTGTATCAGATGAGAGCTCTATCAGTCTCTTTATCGCAGTAAAGAAGAGCTCAGGACTGAAAACAGCTTTAGTGAGTGTTTTCTCGCAGACACCGTAATGTGACACTGGCGCTCTACCTGAAGGGTTCGGGGTGAAAGTGTGTGTTTGGGGTTTTGAGTGACTGTGCATTTGTGCGAGAGGGAGAGAGAGAGAGAGAGAGTGAGTGTGTGTGTGTGTGTGTGTGTGTGTTACTGAACACAGCAGTCAGGTGTAATGTTACACCGCTCTTCCGATTATTGTGACAGGTTCCCACACACTCCCACCAGTTTGATGAGTCTCACACACCCAAGTATCACCCCTCCAACACACACACACACACACACACACACACACACACTACAAATATGTAGCTTAAACTGAGGTTTGACTGTGTGTGTATGTGTGTAAGTGTGAAGTGTCCTAGTTCAACGTCATTCTTACATTACAGGAATGTTCTGGGTCGGACAGCAGATATGTCGTCCTATCTTACAGCTACAGGCTGTTTAACTCCACACACACATTCGGCATTGTCCTGTTGTCATCATATACCTGCATGTGTGTGTGTGTGAGCAAGAGAGGGGAAGTCAGAGAAGATAGAGAAAAATAGTTTTCATCAGCTTGAGTGCTGCTAGAATAAAGCATGACATAAGGTGTACACACACGCGCACACACACGCGCACGCACACACACACACACACACACACACACACACACACACACACACACCACATACACATGGTTATTTCACATATAACAGCCTGTAGCCCATCCATATGAAAAAGACAATGGAGACTTGTTCTCTTTGTTATGAGAGGAGATTGCTCTCTCCAACACACACACACACACAACCACCGATGCATGTATATTAGGATGAGATCAGCCCATCCACCTGTAGTATGAAACAGACGAGTGTGCTGGAGGGCTGCTGCCGAACAGAGACAGACAAAGAGAAAGACTACAGATGGAGTCAGTATACTATTATATATTAGATATTTTATCCACCATATTATGCAGAATGAATATAAATAGATAGATAGATAGATAGATAGATAGATAGATAGATAGATAGATAGATAGATAGATAGATAGATAGATATTGTATAGCGTGAGGAGAAAGAGACAAGAGCAAATGAGACATGAGGTGGTATAAGAGTACATTTGTGGAGTGGGAGAGAGAGAGACCCTCATTATCAACTTTTTGTCTATCTGCTTTTCATTCTTTGTTTGAGTGGTGATTTCATTGAGTTTGCACAAAGAGCACATGAGAGCAAATTGATGTTGAAACATTTATAGAGGGCGCACTCTACACAATGGCTCTGTTCTAAAACCTGATGCCTTGTGTTGTTAGCTTAGCAACATGCTAATGTCACAGTCAAATTCAGGTGTGGAATAAACTGTGGAGTCCCATGCGCTTTACATGAGGTGAACTATTTTGTGATACACGTGAGTGAAATTAATAGTGTGTGTGTAGATTAATAGAGTGACAGTTCTCTGTATAGCTCTTTATACAGAGAACTCACAGTTTGGCAGCTCAAGAGCCTTTAACCAAAACCCTGACAGTCTTTTCTACTCACTTTATTGTTTTGTTTTTTACTTATTAATTTTTTTTCCAAGCACACAGCCAATGTCATACATCAATTGCCATTAAACCCCCTTAAACTGAGTGTTGAAAATGTTATTTCACTTGACATTATTGTTTTAGAGCTGCTTTACTGCAGAATCTGAACTGTCTCTATAGATGAGTTTCACTGTGAAGTTGTTTTGACACAATTTGTATTCTATAAAGCGCTATAGAAATGAAGATGACTTGATTTGATATAAAAAGCTGTACTCACATATGTCTGAATATTATATTAATTTAATATACTATTATTTTATGCAAATTATGGCCATATTAATTCTACTATTCGTATTCATTGTTAAGTGACATCAGAGATTTCTCTTGGTATAATGTTGTTAATGTACAAATGTGGGTAACTTTATTTTGATGGTCCCTTTTGAGCATTCTGTTGACAATAAGTAACGTAGCCTATATGCCAATAAACTCTCATTAGAGTATTAGTAGACTATCTGATTAATATCTGTAAACTCTTTATTGTGACGGTCTCCAAACAGACATTCTACTGACTATAAGTAACTTTGCAAGTACGTCAACTTACTCTAACCCTAACCCTACAAGTCAACTAATACTGTACTAACACTCTACTGAGAGTTAGTAGATATGTAGGTGCAACATTACTTACAGTCAACAGAATGTGTTAAAGGAACCATCAAAATAAAGTGAAACCCAAATGTGAATTAAATTACAGCAATTATATGTGAATGAGAGGTATATTCACAAGTTGGGTACATTTTCACTAATAGACGCATGTGCGTTTAAATCGGCCCGATCGATGGGATGAAAGATGAAAGGATGAAGACCTCCCAGTAGACCAGATTAGTTTAAAAGTGCCTGTCGGCGGTTGGTCTCAAACTAATGCAACATAACAAGGCCTCAGTGATCGATCATTAGCAGTCAGAGATATTACATGCTGCTCCATTGATTTACAAACGCCACAGCATATTGAAGCATGTGTGCATGTTTACAGGAGAGACAGACAGACTGAATTTATATGTTCATTAATGCTGTTACAAGCAATAAAAGCTCTCTTCCATGTAAGTTTCCTTCAGTTTTTTTTCTAACCATCCACAACGATTGTTTTGAACATTTTGTCAGTTGCTTCGTTTTTTTTTTTTTTTATCTCTGCAGTGTCAAAATAGGTAGACACTAGTATGTATGTATTTATGTATCATTTAAAGGGTAAGATATTATATATATATATATAATATTTTTTTTCAGTATAGCAAGGATGCATTAAATTGTTCAAAAGTAACAGTAAAGACTGTAACATAACAATTCTAATAAATTATGTTAATTTGAACTTTCTAATGATATATTGATTCATTTAAAAAAAAAAATGTATATCTATATATATATATATATATATATATATATATATATATATATATATCATGGTTTCTACAATAATTTTAAGCTTCACAACTGTTTCCAACATTGTTTTTGTTTCTTGAGCAGAACATCAGTATATTAGAATGATTTCATCAGAATCATGCGACACTGAAGACTGGAATAATTGAAGAGTTCAGATGCAAAAGCGTCTAAGTGCCATTTGAAATATTGTTCTAAAATAAGCATTTTTTAATGCTTACCAAGTCACTGATGTTTGGTAATGAATTTTTGGCTCAAGGTCTGCATTTAAAGTCACACCAGAGGTGTTCAGCTTGGATTAAGACTTTGTTTTCTGCAGACCAGTCAGGTTCTTCCACACTGACTGAATCAATCATTTCTCTTTGAACCTTGCCTTATACACAGAGGGATTGTCATGTTAGAATAGAAGGTCCTGTCCAAACTGTTGCTTTAAAATTAGAAGCACACAATTCCCTAGAATATGATTATATGCTTAAACATTAAGATTTGTACTCATGGAAATGACTAGAGTAGTCAAAGCTGTTCATTAGAAGGCGGTGACCCAATACTTTTGGCAATAGTGTACATATTATAGGTCAAAGTTTCAGTAACATCTTCAAGAGACAAATCTTAATTAATCTGTCAATGTTGAATAAGCTATTTTTTTTTTAGAAATGTGTTGTTGAAAAGAATTTTCATCAGTGAATAAGGTTTCTCAGACTGCAGGTGTCTTGACATCAGCTCTTTCACTCTCATACTGTAAATGAAGAGTTACGACTTGAGATCTACACAAAAACAGAACGAGAGGCAGATGCTTCCATGAACACATAAATTACTGTGCAAAGCATTCAGACGTGGATGATCCTAATTCCTGACCACAAAGCTCTCGCGCTCTCTCTCTCTCTCTCTCTCTCTCTCTCTCTCTCTCTCTCTCTCTCTCTCTCTCTCTCTCACAGACACATACACAGACACAGACACACACACACACCCACACACCCACACACACACACACACGGGGTGAAATAAAAAGCTCATTATGTTCATGGAACTGAAGGTATGGATGTATTCTCTCATCTCATCTCAAGGCTGTGAATATTAAAGGATTTCCCTATTTTATTTCTCGCTCTCTCTCTCTTTTACCCCACAGGCTCTGAAGTGGAAATAAATTGCAATTACACCCATCCAGTTTCTTCTCTCTTTCCTTATTATTTAATTTTCATGACAACAGTTTTTGTCCTCGTGTTCAGTCTAATCCTCACGAGCAGCAGGCCCAGTACTCATCTGTGTGTGATGAGGTGTAGAAGTTCAGAAAGGTGGGGGGTAAGATATCGATCTTAACTTGAGAGTGATGCTCTTCTGATCTCTGTTGGGTTCTGGGTGCACAAACACACACACACACACACACACACACACACACACACTCCTGGGGTGGATTCAACAATCCTGAGTGTACCCATGGCAACAAGAGAGGTGTAAGACCCACTGCTAAAACATAGCCGAGAGTTTCATTTGTGTGTGTCTGACTCTAAACATGAAAGAGAGCACTGTGAACATAGTATGATATGTGGTTTTGTGTTGTAAATCATAAAAATTAATTCTGAAGCAACCCACTGACCTTATAAGAAACTTTGAGCCATCTTCGGGCAGTGAAGGTATGCGTTTGTGCGCGCGTGTGTGTGTGTGTGTGTGTGTGTGCGTATGGTTGCGTGTCAGGGCTCCATGCGTCAGTAACGGCGTCTCATTAAGGCCAATTTAAAAGCAGCTGCTTCAGTTTTACCGCTCAAGTCTCTTGATATAGCTAACACCCGTTTTAGCTATTAAGTGGCGTTTCTCCAGCCGAATTTATAATGCTGGTGAGATGGAAATAAAAGGAAAACGTATATGACCCTATAGATTAAACTCAGCGCTTTTGAGATGCTATCTAAGCACTGAAATGTAAGCTAAAGCTGGGAGGCATTACGGCTCTTTACTGTAAAGTTATTCATCATTTTCCCCCTTTTTTCTCCATCTGTATCCATTCATTCCTGTTTGCATATATATTAGTGTGTGTGTGTGTGTATGTGTGTGTGTGTGTTTGTGTGTGTGTGTGTGTGTGTGTGTGTGTGTGTGTGAGTGTGTGTGTGTCTGTGTGTGTATCTTAACAATGCTGCCAATTGTAAAACTGCCATCTAAAGCCAACATTACACACATACAAACACATTATTATATTCTCTATGAACCAAGTGAGAAACAATAAAACAAAAAATACAACGTTTTGAAAATGGAGCAATATTAAACTTATTACAAGAACTTAAGTCATTTAAGCAATGAGCAAGAGTGCTGTTGTAGGCCTGTGAATGTGCTGTTTGTTTTTTTACAAAAGTTCAATAAAGTTAATACACTAAGTAACCTAAATTTTAGATACAGTATTGCTAGTTACTTTCTGTATTTTTCCTCCATCTTCAAAATCAGTTCCAAACAAACTACAGTAGGACCCTTCGCAAAAAAGACCCGCCCTCCTTAGTTACTTTTTATATGTCTGACAAGCCCTGGCGCTCTCATGCCACACATCATGCCCTCACTCAGTGAAAAATACATTGCGGAGCAAAGAGGAAGCTGACAACGCGTCGACAGACAAGACAGAGCAGGTTACTTTTGATATAAAACAAGTATCAGCTTTAAAATTTTGTCAATTTTTAAGAAAATCAAACAGTAAATATTGTTTTGTAGCTCTTTAATGTGTCGTGACAGATCTCTGTAGCGCCACAGTTCATGCTGCACGCAAACCAATCATCTCTTCCTCTTTATTAGTTATAGCATGAAATAAACATGAATGAACATGAGAAGGTATCTTGTTTCAACCACAGAAAGACCTCAGTACACACCATTTTTCAAGTTTAAGTCCACCAACGTTTAATCCTACTCAATCTCATGACGAAAACCTACCTGTGGGAACTTTTTCGCAAGACGTGAAATGCATACCAATAAGTACATATCACTGCAGTTTCCAACAGAAATTAATACTAGAGGTGGTAAAGCACTGAGCACTTGTAATCATTTTCGTACACAGTTATAATTACAGCTCCATATGTTTGCTCAGTAGCTTAGCCAGCACGGAATTGGACTTAAAATGCGGAATCCTCGGGTATGAATCCCATGAAAAACATGACTCATGATGAAAGAGCTGAAAGATGAGAGATCAAAAAACAATCTAAAACAGCATGCTTGCGATTGGGTTTTAATGTCACATTCGCTTTTGTTCATACTATCGACTAGGTTTAGGTGTAGTGCAGATGCTATGTTATTTTAAAATATCACGGAGCATTAGACTTTTAGTGCCACTCAACAGACATTTCAAGTCAGAACTGCGGTGACAAAGCCAACGTCACATAAAACGTACCATATGTGCGTTCATCTGTTCCGGGAAAATAAAACAAACACTCTTTTAGCGCCACCCAGTGGACATTTCACATTGAATATGTCACAAAACATACATGGTGAAAAAGTTCCCAGAGGTCAGGTTGGTTTAATCTCTCCTGTCTGGTTTGTTTGTCTAACTAAATGGCAAATTTGCATTATTATTGGTCAGATCGTCTGTCAATCAAGGGTCAGTTAAGGGCCATTGACTTCTATTCATCCATTGACTTTTATTCATATGCATGTAAATGCAGGAGAATGGATATTCAGATGCAGCCCTTCACTTGTTTAATTCCCGAATGAATCAATGTTTTTGAATGAATCAGTTGAGTTAATTATTCACTGAATTCATACAGTCACATGTCGCCACTTACTGGCATAACTACGTACTGCAGAAAGAGGAAGGGGACATTAATCAAGTAACATTCTAAATGTTATATAATTTAACTACATTTTATATACTGTTATATAGTATAAGTTCATAATGTTAATAAGTGTTACTTTTCTTTGAATGTTCAAAAGCATATTGACGCAGATGCAGATTTAAAATGACTTTGATCAAGTGAGGTAATTTCACAAGAATCAAGATTAATTCATTTTGAAATATAAAAACCTTTCTACGTTATAGATTTTTACTCCTAGAATTATTTAATTAGATTTAATATAATACAGCATTTTAATTTAATACCCTACCCTTGGATTCCCACATTCACATTCGATCTTGCACAGGTGTCCTTTCATTCCATTAGTGTGTAATCTAGTACCATCATCTTCAGCATTCTCTCTCTCAGTCTGTCTTTTTCTGGCTAATGTCCTGTTCTGTGATTCTTTACCCAACAACCCTCACACTGTTCTCCTCTCCTCCTCTCACACTCATCTTTCACTGCGTTCCCTCGCTCCGTTGCCCTCTCCGTCCCTGATTGTCTTCAGATGACCTGCCATGAGATGACAGACCGACAGAAGTGTGACAGGAGTATGATAGGGATGTCCATCACAACAAGAATATGAGAAAATGTAAGTTAATGGTTACAGCTTCAAACATAACAATGCTGGTTTTCAATAGACTAAAACTTAAACTAAAAAAATATTGAATAAATGGACACTGGATGAAAGATCTTGAAAACCAAGGTAAAATAAAATAAAATAAAATAAAATAAAATAAAATAAAATAAAATAAAATAAAAAAGCTTTACAAGGCAATTTGATTATCCTGCATATTAAGTGTGTCATTACTTTGGCTCTGTCATGACCAATGCCACATTCTGAAGGTGTCTGGACATGACTCAACTCTTAAAGACAGGAGGAACCATAACTAGAAACACACTGCAGGAAGAGACAGAAGGTTTCAAATGAATTCAATTTAAGATGACCATGAACAAACCGGGTGTCATTCTTTCTGTAAGAAATACAAATGAATCAACAGAGAACTTTCTCACGCTCACTCTAGATGCAGAACATGCAAAGTCATTGACAGACAATAGCAACATGGTTGATAAAAGCAGAGCTGAGAACAAATAAGTGCTTGAAGTGTGATTCTACCTGTATGGCAGAGCATCATTAATATATAAGAAGAATAATATTATTCAGAAACTGTCACATGAGACTGAAATATGAGAAAACTGAACTGAAATGAGTGATCTTTTTTGTGCATTTTGCTTAAAACTCCAACTTCAGTTAACAGCAAGAAAGCATGACATTTTTAATAAATAAATTTAGTTTATTTTTTATAATATTGTTTATAATATTGTTTAATTAAAAAATTGTGTTATATATGTGTGTATATTGTGTTATATTTTAAAATAAATATTTGTATTTCTTTTATGTATATAACTAAAATATATATAATATTTTTGAGTTGCCATTCAGTTTTCAATAATTTAGTACTTTTTAGATGTTCCTGTAGTGTACTGTGACATGTATTTCTCATATTTCTCATTTTTATTATGCAGGTGTATTCATTAAAATTAGTAATTAGGCCCTGAGGAGGTCAGGTACATTTGTGTTTGACAGATGTATTTTCAAGCTCGTCTGAATTGAATGTGTCTGTGTTTTTTTGTGCACAAACTAGTAAATATTATACAGCAAATTTCCTGCTGTTTTTCTGCTCACTCTTAAGATCCCATGAGAAATATTTGGCTCACTCTGGGGTCCTAGGTAGGAATGTCTGTGATTGGAGTATATATCCTTTTTTTCACAACATGTCTTCTTATTTGTTTTGACCTTCACTGAATACCGTGACTAAACTGAAATTTCTCATTGAGCTGCCTGGTGCACCTTCATTATGGTTTTAGACCTTTTCGCCAAGTTTCGGGGTAAAGTAACAGATGGTGGTTGAAGTACTGCTGGCATCCCACCCAACATAAAAAGAAAATTAAATCAATAAGGAGAATCTGATCACGGAAACTCCTCAGAAAGGCCCACATGATCTTAATGAATCCTATCCATTATTACATACATAATGGTATAATTATATCACATACATAAGTCTTGTTAATTTAGATGACCTTTACATGACCTTCCATGACACTCACATCCAGAGAGAAACACTCCCGTCTTAGTAAAAACCAGAGATCAGTCCTATCTGAATCAGTGCATGAAAGCATTACTCAAACATTATTTAGTGAACTAATCTCATCTGAATAGTGATTATGTTTTGCTTTATTGTATTGCTGATTAGTGAATCATCAGTAGTCTAATGTTCAGACTTGCTGATGTGATGCTGGTATCACAAACACGTAATGAGGCATATTATGGTATGATAGCTTTCAAGATTCACAGCTCTCTGTGGAGCACATGAAAAACACATCAAACATGTCTCACAGACAGTTTACTGAAACTGATACAGTTTTGTTAATGAATTATGTGCTTAAGATGAGGGGCAGACAAAAAAAATCATAAAAGATATTCACAAAAATACTCTTTCGTATGATAAACAGTCTATAGTACTGTGTGAAGAGTTCATACATACACAAATCGAGTGTGAGAATCCAACAGGTCACTTTTAACATAGAGTCCACATGATCAAAGTCTTTAATACTATTTAATCACAGAGGCAAGGAGCTAATTCATCAATTTATATTTATATATGCAAAGATCCACCGCCGCTATTCCAACAATGCAAATGAGCGGAGAATCAGCGTGTTAATTCAGATCTTTTACACTCAAACCCCAGTGTGGCCTTGAATCCCGACCTCAGCTTTAGTCACACATGAGGGAATTCTAGAAATAAAAATGATTTTAATAAATGCATAATTCTGGCTGAATATGTGCGCACTGGGGGACAGAAAGGCAGAGCGTGTCCTATGCGCTATTCGAGCAGTAGGCTGGTCTCGCGGGGGTTTTAGAATCGGGTTTTATGATTATTGTTGTGTGTGTGTGTGTGTGTGTGTGTGTGTGTGTGTTCATGCATCCGCTAAAGTTCCTTCACATCAAGCCGAAATGGTGTGATTGCTATGACAACGTTTTGATAGACAGCTCAAAGCTTCTTCAGTGACAGGTGGAAGTGACAGAAGGTGGGGTATCTTTTGTGACACGCCTCCTGAGAGCTGTCAATCACATTGATTGGTAGGCCTCAGTAAGCTGAAGCTCTCTAGACGTTTGGCCGTTTGACAGTCCATGACAGTGGAAGTGGAGCCACTGTGGGAATGAGGACAATAAACAGTGTTGTTTAGTTTACTAATAAGCCCAGACGGAGTCTGTGGAGCTTTTCACATGTTCTATGATGGCTTTGGGAGAAATCTGATTAAAGTGATGTATTCTGAGGCATTTGAGATCTTTTTTGAGATATATATAGAGTTTAATATTTTAAATAATTTAGTATTCATATTTTTAATGTTTTAAATACACTATCATTCAGTAGTTCGGGTTTGTAACATTTTTTAATATTTTTGAAATAGTGCTCCCCAAGGCTGCATTTATTTGATTTAAAAAATACAGAAAAAGCAGTATTATTATGAAATATTGTTACAATTTAAAATATATTGTAATATATTGTAATATATTTCAAAATATAATTTATTTAGTGATGGTAAAGCTGAATTTTCAGCAGTCATTACTCCAGTCTTCAGTGTCACATGATCTTTCAGAAATCATTCTAACATGCTGATTTGCTGTTCAAGAAACATTTCTTATTATCATTATTAAAAACAGCTGTGCTGCTTCATATTTTTGTGAAAACCATGCTACACCTTTTTTTTCTTCTTCTAGGATTCTCTGATTAATGTAAAGTTCTTTAAATGTTGATGTTCAAAAGAACAAACTTGAACAACAATGTATATAAGAAAGAAAAATGTTAAAATATTTTAAAAGAAATATTTGAAAATGTGAAATTATATATATAAGACGTCTGAATCTGGTACAATATTGTTGCACTTAAAAATCATATAAAAAATAAAGTAAATAAACAAATAAATACAAATAAATCATGCATATTAGAATCATGTAGAAAGATGGCTATTCAAATTCAGATTTTTCAATGACGTTCTGCATGGACCTCCTATAAGCTTCTAAACTGTAAAAAAAAATATTAAAAAGTAAATAAATTAAACAAAGATTATTTGACCATGTTTTACAAGAAAATACTTTTTTTTTTTTCTACTTAAATTTCACATTAACTCAATGTTTTACTTGCTGTTCCTGTGTTATTTAAATATGAAATTTACGTGCAATTTCTGAGTGAATGATAACTTTTTCCAGTGTAGTTATCATACAATAGAAAACTTCAAGATATGCTCATTGGCATTAGCATTAGCATTCACCAGTGCTAATCTTTTAAGGTCATGGTGTAATTACACAAAGTTACAAATTTGACAAATAATGGGCTGTTCCTCTGAGCCTATGGGATTGATTTTGGTTTTGTATTTGTTTAGTCATATTTACAGACATTCATGTGTCAGCATATTTTAGTGACATATAATCATTTTCACATTGGCCAACCTGAAACTGCACTTGCTGAAAGCAAATACTGATTCACACACACCCAAACACACCCAACGCACCTCTCACACAGGCTGTGTGCTTTAACACACTCTGCATTTGTCTTTTCTAGAAGAGGGCGTATATATGTGTGTGTGTTGTTATGTCCAGGCGCACAATAGTGGTTAAACAGGCTCAGGATTCAAAGTGAGGTGAATGGCTATAAATAAAGACAGCCACGTTCCCTGTAAAACCGAGGTGTGGCGATGAGCAGCCAAACGCTGTGACGTTCAAATTCCGGACATGAAACTCAGTCTATCCTAAACCGCTCCATTGATTCTTTGTGTTTTTGTTGTCAAAAACAACGGATTATTCATGTAATGATGACTCTTGTCAAGTGGGGAATTTTGACATTGCCTACATGTGTTTAGCATAAACACTGACAAAATGTTTTGTCATGAACCATATGTGTATGTCACAATCCTTCCATTTGAATCATATAGCATATTCATATGATATTACAAAAATTGTGTTTTGGTGTCAGTAATACTGATCGCACCGCACCTCTGGTCCTCTTTGAGACAATACAGTCATTGTTGCCCAATTCACATCCGTCCGGGCCTTCATTTAAATCCTGAACTACCAACACATTCAGTGATAAGAGAACTAGACACTCCTTGAATGACAAATCCCAGAGAGAAGATCTCTAGTGTTAATTCAACACAAAGAAAGAATCACATTTTGAAACAAAGGCATTATTATCTTTCTCTCGGTTTGATGTTTGTTCTATGTATTCTTCCCCACCAGAGACTTTTCTGGAACAAAGAATTCAGCTGCGACACGTGGCTGCTCTAAAAGATAGCCAGTTGCAGTAATCGGCACAGATTATTTTCGAGTAGATCTCCAGGGACTTCAAGCTCTCTCAAAGCCACAGATTCATTTTATTCACTTATCCAGGCATATCCATACATATGCAGAGGTATGCCAAATAAATGAAATGCGTAACATGTGGTTTAACAGGAACTGTTGGAACAATGCAACTGGTAATCTGTTTCACCCAAGATCAAGATAGTTAAATCATGTTTCATCGTGTTTGTTCGACACATATTTGATTTCCAGAAACTTCTACTAGTCACTGATTTGAGGGGCTAACTGTACTCATGACCTCTTGAAAATATTCTTCACAAAAGTAAGAAAAACCTTTATAAAGACCCCTTTGATTCATTTTTTCACTTCAGAAAGGGGAGAAGATATGTGTAGAGAGACAGGAAAGCGGTGAAGAAGCTCTCCTGAGTGCTGGAAGGAAGTCCGCTGGGGAGACCACAATGTAGATACTCCAGTGCTTCGCAACATGGAAAAACAAGAAAGAGCACGGGACGACAAAACTCAGCGTGCAGTCAAAGAAGTGAATGTTTGTACAGCCTGAGCGATGATCTTCAGATAAACTTGAGGAGAGAGAAGGAACACGCTGAGGATAATTCCTCACATCCTCTTTTGTTTCCCCTTTAAGTGGTAAAGTATGCAGATGGTACACATCAGGTGAACTTTGGCTTAAATAATGACACCAAAAGACATGGGAAAACCATTCTGCTTAACATTCTTCCATTAGGCGTTGACATTTGACAACTGCCACTAAAACTACAGAATAATTAGGGCTGGAGAAAAATATTGATTTTCAGAATAATCGTGATCTTCATTTGAATGATTTTGATTCTTTTTATTGTTCGTCCAACGCCATCTCACGACCATTTCGTATGTATTTTACGAGGTGGCTAATTCGTATGAATTCGCATGACCTCACTCATACAATTTTGTACGATTTGTCTAGACCCCAGTGACGGGTAGGTTTAGGGGCAGGGTTAGATGTAGGTCAATCATACAAATTCATATGAATACATACGATTTAGCAAAAATCGTATGAATTCGTACGAATTAGCCACCTTGTAAAATATGTACGAATTGACGTGAGATTGGTTTGGTTTGCCAGTGTTCTGTTTTGAATGGTGGCATAACACTGCTGCTAAATCGTCATGGCATAAAATATATATTTTAACTTGAGTTGGAAGTCTAAATTGAATGTGATAACATCAAATTTTCATGCACTGTGCTCAATAATCACAACTTGACTACTGTGGTCTGAATCACCATCAAATGACTCTTTTTTCAGTTATTTTTAGTGAACCAGAATCATACAGCGCAACTCATGTCGTCCAATTAATGAACACATGACTCATGAGTGATACTGTTTAGTAAATTTAAAATATAAAGCTTAACCAGTGTGGTCTGATTCGCAAACTTTTTTGAACTGGTTCTTTTTAGTGATTCAAAAACTTACTGTGTAGTCTGATTTATGAACACTTGTATATGAGCCAATTCTTTTTAGCGAATTTAAAATATAAGCTTATATAAAAGCTAAAATACATAGCTTAACAAGTATGATATGATTCACAAACCCTTTTAAGACAGTTCTTGTAAGTGAATCAAAAATATACCGTGTGCCCTATTTACAAACAATTGACTCTTATGAGCCGGTTCTTTTAATGAATCATTCAAAAAGACTTTTTATAGACTTCCTACTTTCTGTAGCTTATTCTTTTTGGAGGTTATATCTCCAAAAATGAAATAAAATGTACATGGGTTCATAATTTTACAGTAATTGTATACATTTACACAACTGAACTATGCCCAAATGAATCAAGTTGATACCCTGCCCTAAACTGATTTTTTTTTTCTTTAGAAGATTATGAAGCCTTTTGAACTTCTTGAACCCTTTGCTTACTTAATATGTTTGTGGTTAAGTAGAATGATCAAAAGTTGCACCACAATATTGTTAACAGCTTAAGAACCAACCTCAAATGTGTCTGGGCAGGTTTTCATTCATGAATATCAGACAGAGTTCATTCACATTGGTGAAAAATTAAGTCTAATTGTAAACGGATGAACTCCACCTGACACAACCACATCGAATAAACATAAAAGAGAACTGAACGTTTTCCATAGGAAAAACATTTTATTGAAAAACATTTTCAGTTTGTAACAGACTGGTGGAATGTGTGCCATTTCATTTCTATGACTTTATAAGGTTGCACGTCCTGACCAGATCTTACTGCGAGAGAAGGATGGGGGCATGGGCCATCGGGAAACGATAGCAACAGAAAGAGAACAGGAAACGGAGAAGTTGGGCAAAAACTCAAATGATAATACTGAGGTTGCGTACAAACTAGGTAGAAAAAAATCCAACAGAAAAAAAGCAAAAACAAAGAACTAATTAAATAAATATATATGGTACACACGTATGGCACAAATATGCAGCAAGCAGTCAGTTTGGCAATTCTCTATCTCATTTTCATTTTTAAACCAGATCACCATGGGAACAGTGCAAAAGGGTTGAGTGGGAGGGGTCTGACGAGAGCTAGCTAAAATACATAGCAAAAAATTCCAATTCTATACAAAACATCTTACTTAAGAGTTTATAAAAACGATTTATTGGGTTCGTAGTCAATATTTACAGAAGTTATTTACCAAAAAAATTAGTATGCTCTCTTTTAACTGAAGTGATTCATGTTTTTTTTTTTTTCCTGTAACTTTTTTTTATTTGCTAGAAATGTGAGAATAAGGCTATCGTAACAACCGGGGATCCATATACAATACAAACAATAACGTATTTACAGCCTCTCACCTACAGATGTACGGTGCAAAAACTAGAGTCTCGTGAACTCAGGGTGACCATACAAGCAAGGCATTTTACAGTGGCCCGAAGACACTTCTCCCAGCGTTTCGCAAATCCACATCGGTGCAACATCTTACGCTACTAGTAAAGTCCTACCGCTCCTAAAATGGTACGGGAACGTTTGCAACCTGCTTGCCAGGACAGTGTCTTCGGATTCAAAGAAACTAAGGAGATTGTCATATTTAGCCCATATGGGACAGCAACCGAACAGCAACATGTTTGTAGTTTTTGTAGTATGTGTGTCTTCTAAAGTTTAAAACAACTGTCTTCAATATGTATGTGTGTAAGTGTTCATGTTTCACAGTTTACCTCGAACCTACAGCACAAAGTAAAAAATCAAATAATTATAATAATAATAATAATAACACACCGGGGTTGTAGTGTTTTCGTATGCTGTATTGTTTCATTTAATTTCAGTGGTTAAGAACACTTTTCCATAGGTGAACGTATATCATCTTTTTTTCTCAATTGTTATAAAAATAAATAAAAATTGCATATTTGCAGATTTTGTGGCCTCTTACAGAGGCACAAAGCTCCGATCACACAAGGCTTGGCTTCTCGGTGAGATTCAAGAACCTCCATGAACAAGTGAAAACAAAATGGATGAACAGTTAATGTGTGTCTATGGCCATCCACAGTCAGTTTGTGGACATTTTCAACTCTCAAAGTCCACCTTTGGTGAACGATTTCGATTTCAATGTGAGAAACAAATGAAGATAACTGTCTGCAGGCTGGCATTGCTCACCAAGGGTTTCACACGTAAAGGGTTCCAAAATCCTCTGGGAGCTGCGGGTTGTGGCGACTTCCTCTCTAAAACGCACGCTAAGTCCACTTGTGACCTCCATCGATCATAATGTGTTATTTTTTCCCCCCTCCAGAAACCTCCCACAGTTTGAGCCTGAAAGATCTCATTTCATGCAATTTACTACATTTAGCCTGCGCTCGTTCTCATCTGGTATGCTCACTAACCCACGTCTACTGCTTTCCTTCCAGATTAATGGGCCTAATTTCAACCCAGAGCACATCTGAGCTTCATCAACAGAGACAGGCAGGCCGGAGAAGTTGGTTTAGCCAGGACTCTGTTAGACGTGCCCTTCCTTTGGTCCGTTTCTGGCCCTTCCCTCTCATTCCTTTCGGCTATTTTAAAACCCAACATGCTGTTTTCCCTGAGGGCTCCTTCCAAAGCCGCCACTTCCCTAGCCATGAGTGCATGTGCTTTTTGTGCGGGTATGTGTGTGTTTGTGGTCGAAAGGCAGTTATTCGTGTAGGGATCGATGGAAAAAAGCAAATAGCGAGATGGAGAAATATCTGTTAACGAAAAGGAAAACTTGAAGCTTGCATAATGTGCAGATTCGCCATTAATTATTCATATTCTTGCTGTCTCATGCCAACCTGTCTGTACGCTATCATAAATAAAGTCTACGTGCACTCTTTCCAACCGTTTTCATCTAGCGCTAAACAAATCCATAAAGAAACACTAATTAAATCTTTTGTTTCATTTAAAACTAAACAATTAGATCTTGAAGTCCCTGTGCTTTTGAGCAAAAAAGTAGAGCACCAGTTCCTCTCTTCCACAATCTGCACTGGGCACTGGTGAGCGAGAATGTGTGTGTGTGTGTGTGTGTGTGTGTGTCTGTGTGTGATGGCAGAAATACTAGAAAAACAGGAACTTTTTGCAGCGACATGCCTGGGGAAGGCGGCCATTTTGTGTCAAAAATGACAGATTTTGCTAATAAGCCTTGAGTGATTCGCTCCCTGCGATCTCTGCCTTAATGTGTTTTCTTGAGTTTGTACTCCATGTGGGAAAGGTGGTGAGGCTTTCAAAGTGCTGCTAAAGTGTTCATGTGGGTCCTCCACCTTCCCAGCAGGCAACAGGACAGCAACTGTACCAAATATTAACTTTCTTTCCTTCCTTCCTTCTTTCTCTATGTGTCTCATTTTTCCAGCCCTGGCAGCAGACGAATATGAAATTAAATGTGTGTATGTCTTCCACGCTACTAAACGGCACATAAACCAGCACAAAAGGATCTCTATGACCATACCTATTAGTCTTCTACCAAACGAATCTGCAAGTGGACTGCACTGGGAATGACAGAAAGAAATGCAAGTAAGACGCATGACCATACAAAAAGACTTCAAGTAAACATCGTGAGTCGTTTTGTATAAGGTGAGCAAATGAGGAGAGCTAACGTAAATGAAAACAGTACAAGTGAACGTGCAAAAACAGATGATGTCCATTCAAATGTCCAAAAGTAGGCTCTGGAGAGCTTCCCGCTTCCTCGATAAATCCACTTCCTGTAGCTCTGGCCAATAGGCTGCACTCACTTCCTGTTTCGTGATGGAACAGCCAATCGGCCGAGCTAAATAAACAGCTCAAGTTCATATTTCTTGCTGTGCGATACTGTCACGTCACTTCTCCATTTCCGCGTGTTGTGTCTTTAAGGGAGATAATGTAGTGGAAAAAAGAGGAAGAATCATCGTCTTGACCTCTCTTTTCACATCCACCCCCTCAACCCCCCTCTCCCCCGCTCGTCTGATTCACACACGCTCCCTCGTACACACACACACACACTATAGTATCCGTTATAGTGCACGTCAATCTCCCGGAGGGTTTCTGTTTTCTTATTTGTCATTTTCGATTTGTTTGTTTCGTTTTTGCAGGTGCAAGAGCAGCGAATCAGGAGTGTCACTCCACCATCAGCAACATCTATACTGAGCGTAATAATCAGGAATATTGTAAAATAAACAAGAACAGCAAAAAAATAAGAGGGGCAGGACGAGGTGAGCTCAGGCGTCGATGCCGCCCACGGGGGGGGTTCATCGAGGGGCATGTGGGGGGTTACAGTTAAAACGTCCGAAAGAAGCGTGTCCGTTTTCACACTTTATAATAGATGTTTGCTGGGCTCTGCGGTGGCATTTCCTGTACGATGTAAACGGGGTGTCCATAATCGCCGCTCACTTTCTCGTAATGCGGGCAGAAGACGCTGTCAGCAGTCCGCAGTGGGATGATGATGTCGCTCGGCTCCGAGCCGTTGTTGTTGCCGCCGCTGCCGCCCCTCTTGGGTGTGGCTAACGTACTGAGTGACAGCGTGGTGGCGTGCTGAGGTGAGTGTTTGCGATGGCGTCGTCGATACTTCAGCAGCAGGAATACCAGCATGATGATGATGATGATGACAATGACGCTGGCTGAGGCGATGCAGGCGAACAGGGCGACCTCTGAGCCGATGACTGATGACGATTTATTTCCATCTCCCTTCTCTTCTCCTTGATGAGCTGCATCTATGAGGGAAAAAAACAACATGGAGTTAGCAAAAAAGCAATGAGCAACTAGTATTAAGGACTGTTCACAATAATGGATGCGAATGTAGCTAAAGTTATCGTTCTTGGTGTGAATGGGCTTTCAGACTAGAATGGAAGTGGCATACTCATGAGCAATTAAAAAGATGCCTTGACAATAAATGAAACGTCTTTTATGTATGGTGAAATAAATTTACATGTATTTATTTAGCAGATGCTTTTATCCAAAGCAACTTCCAAAGGAGAGAAAACACAAGTGATTGATCATAAAAGAGCCGACGGTATTAGCAGTGCCATGAAAACAAATTTCAAGAAGAAACCAGAGTACAAAGCTTGAGTAGTAGCGTAAGTGCTGTAGAGAAAAGAAAGATAATTTTTAATAAGAAGTGCCTTTATCTAAATGGTTTAAATGAATTAGTTATGTGCTTGTGGAAGCCCTTGGTTTACAGTACTCTCAAAAAAGTGTATTAGGATAGATAACATCTAAGAAACACTGGAAAGCGGTGGATAGAGTGATCTCGCACGGCTTTGGACTCCTGGCAGAACAGATGAGATTCTAACACTCTCACTCAGGCTGTTTCACAAGTGGATTATTGTACCTAAGACACTCCACTCAAATGACTTTGATGTCCATATGCTTCTACCTAGAAGGAGAGAAGCTGAATTCTACAACGAATGCACGTCTGTCTTGTTCTGTCACGTTAACGGTTTGCTTGTCAGAAGAATTTTATGAGAACGAATCAGCATGCATGTCGTTGTGACAGAGGACTGGCACTTGCTCAGCAAAAAAGGGATTAAAAAGCAGAGAGAATGATGAATCAGTGAGCGTCCCCTATACAGGTGCGTGAGGTAATAAAGTGTGTGACGTACCGGGCTTGTCAAGTACTTCATTCGAGTTGGTGTCCTTGCCCCCTACGTCGGGGTGTTTGGGAGGGTAACTGGTGGGGTATTCTTTGGGGGAAATGGGGTCGGAGGGGTCTGCAAAACATAGATAAGAAACACATTCATCACTCTAATATATATGTACGCAATTTCACGTGGAGAGCTATTACTTTCACGCTGCTCAGCGAAATAAAAGTGCGCGTGTGTGACTGATAGCGACCATGGGAGTGTGTGTGTGTGTGTTCGTCATTAAAACACAAGCAGCCATGATTAATCTAGTGACCTTCAGCTTGTGTGTGTATGTTTGTGAGAGAGCGAGAAATTCAGTCGCTTGTGTTGGTGGGTGTGGCCTATGGTAATTACTACAGATGTCACTGGTGAGGTGATTTATGAATAATCGTCATTAATTACAGCGCAGGGTCTGCAGCAGGTTCGAAGGGCTTTGCTATTGTTCTACACCTTCGTGCCCACATTAAAACAGCTATTAGACACCTACGTACACACATCACAGTTAAACGATTACTCACTTTGTCCAACCTTCATGATGATTTTCATCGACTTGGTTTTACACACCCCTCCTTCCTGATTATCCAGCCCTTCCATCGTTCCATTAGATGTAGCTGAAGCACAATGACAAAAACAAGAACTTTAGCAACATGATATCAACATGTGTTGCTGTTATATATGCAAATACATAACTGAGATTGATCAAAGAGGGTACAAGCTATCTAGATGATGTAACTACGACTAATGAATATTCATGAAGTCAAGTCTCTGTGCAGAACCTTCATAAATCATGTAACCAAACTTTTAGTAGTCCTAACTGTGCCATTTATGAACTTTTTTTTTTTTTCGTACAGGCCAAAATTGTGTTTGTTTTGGTGTTGAAAGATGAAATGGTCAGGAGGACCCCCATTGAAAGTGCGCCTTTGCTTTTTAACAATTCAATAGGAAATAAGAAGGATTAAAGGAATAATAAAAAGCTGATTTTGTTCACCAGCGAGGCAAAGGCCTCCAGCACCAGGAGTGGTTGTTAATAATTTAGCGAATAAGGCACGGAGAGAGAGAGCTATTAATGAATGTGAGGTTTGGAGTGTTTTTAAGAGCGTGTAATGCTTTAGCCACAGCAGATGTTTGTCAAGAAACAAGTGAGCGAGAACAAAATAGACTAAATAATTTAAAAAATAAATAACAGTCCTCTCTTTTTTGGGTAGATGTTGGACTGGCGTGAAAAACGAAGTGAGGAAAAGTAGTTTTCTACATGCGATTTGAACCAAATTAAGCCGTTTGACGTCATTATCTGTTCCTAAACAAACTATCAGCAGTATTCTGGCCATTGGTCCCACGTGTCCCATGTGTGCTTTTAACCAAACAATGCAGCTATGCCATGTGCGTGTGTGTCCACGCCCGGCAGGCTTGTGGTCTATTGGGTCAGTAACACAGAGCTAACGAGCTGCCAAGAGCTTAACGTCTGGTCAGCATCCAGAAAAATGTGGCCTGCATTCAGAGAGAGAGAGAGAAAGAGACGGGGGAGGGCGGCGATGTTGGAGTCTATGAGGCGCCTGTCCCCCCCATCATCACTTTTTATTTTTTATTTTTTTTTCCAAATGCTGCTGAGCATGGAGTGTGTGTGAGTTATGTGTGCGCCATGTGACGGATCTTTCTACTTTTCTTCTTGATCTGTTTGTTAGGACTTCAGCATGACACCATCTCTGTTGCTGCTTTAACCTGTGGCTTTTTAGTGTTGAGAAGAACACAAGCACATTACATGTAAAGCTCCTTAAAAGCTTGAGTTCCTTTCTGTGTGTTCATTTGATAAATCTGGCAAATGAGCCTAAACACGCAAGCATTAAAGCAAACACATTGCTAAACAATAATCACATGATGATTTCACATTCCAGGTCAATAGTCACATGACACACATGGTTCATTTAGTTTTAGTTTAAGACACAAGTTGATTAGAATACAAAGACACTTTTGTAGCACTTCTTTATAGATGTGTTTAAGTGAAATTGGTGTTTGACTTTGAACTGACAGACCAGCTGGCAAAGAGTATTTGTGTGTGGGACAGGTTTGGCCTACATTTTGAAGGCCAAATTTCCCCAGATGGATAGTAAAAGCCTGAAACCTATATTGTGGAGAATAGCAAGAGTGTTCCATGAAGTAAAAATAAAAGCTTTAATAAATAATCTAAATACTTTAATTGAAAAATAAGGCAGAAAATGTTCTGCATTGCATAAAAAAAAAAAAAACATTTCAGCAATATAAAAACAATAGAGGTTAATGGAGTCGGCATCGATAGCCTTGTGGGCAGCGTGTCAACATACAGCGCCATTGCGCTATGGGCGTCCTGAGTTCAAATCCCAACTTGAGGACCTTTTCTTTCTCTCTCTCCCACTTCACTTCCTGTCAGCTCTGATCTGCCCTATCATAATAAAAGGCAAAAAATGCCTAAAATAAATCAAAAAAAAAAAAAAAGAGGTCAATGGAAAGTGCACACCATAAAAGAAAAATACATAATGTTGTTCAATGACTAAAAACCTCCCTTTGGTGCCGTCCTCAGTTGGAAAATGATTCATAATTAAAATATATTAGTAAAACAAAATAATAAATAAATCTATTTTTATTCTAAAATGTAAAGGTTTTCTTTTAGCGGTATAATTAGGGTCTGGGTTAGTCTGCAGTTTGTATTGTATATATTTTAGTGCTGTCAATCGATTAAAACAAATAACTAATTAATCACACATTTTTCTGAAATTAATTGCAATTAATTAATTTTGGCTGCTACTTTAAAAACTGCCCCTGCTGAACTTGATGCAGATCTGACACTGCTTTACATGTGACTCATAAAAAATAAATACTTACATGCACAGTTTTAAGGCAGCTTTAAATCGCCTTTTTTGTGACTTCATGACTTAACTGATGACATAACTACGACATTGCATACTCTTAGTTTCATTTGGGCTTGAATATGATACAGCGCTTTAATATAGCCTAATACAGCGCGCGCCGATGTTGTGCCCATTTTCGACCCCTGCCAAATTATTACCCCCTCTCGTTCAAATTGCTACCTGATTGCCTAATCCTAACCCCACCCCTAATCCTAACCCCTCCCCCACACCTAACCCTTAACCTACCAATACTAGGGGGGTAGTAATCTGGCGGGGGTCAGAATTTGGCACAACACCGGCACATTTATGCGTGCACTTGAAGAGCATGCGCTAAGTGCACAGTATAACAGCTGACAGGACAGGAAGATTCATTTTTACTGACATATGGCCTGACAATATCTCATCTGACTGCAGTTCACTGATGTTCTACTGAAGCTCCTCGTCACTGGTACCGTTTCTGCGCTCGTTTGACTCGCGCCTGGCGCTGAAGTGAAGTTGGAGCACGCGTCTGAAAAGTGTCCCATTTGATGTGCTCGTAAAGATGTTCTGCGTCTGAATAAACTCAGTTCTTTAGCAGTTGTGAGTGGGGTGGGGTGACCAAACCAAGCCCCGCCCCTGCGTTAATTGCATTAAATATTTTTAACGCGTTAAACTGAAAAAATTATTTGCCTGCGTTAACGCGCTAATTTTGAGACCACTAATATATATATGTGCATGGGCATTGCTAGGCCATATTTAGGGGGGCTATAGCCCCCCTAAAATGACTACTCAGCCCCCTAAAATTTTGCGATAAGCTCCATAAACTGTAAAATTTGTGATCGCCTCAGTCCCCTTTAAACTTCACATGAAAACGACGGCAGACTTCGATCGGCTCCTCCCTGACTTTCAGCGTGTTCTTTTTCAATCAACAGACCACGGCAGTGCAGAGCCAAAAACAGAGGACAAGGTGTGTGTTTATCGATAGATTGTTATAATATCTGCATCTGTGCAGTTCTGTTCTTTGTCATAAATACAGTTTACAAAATATCATAGGGCAGCAATCGGTTGCCCATCTACTGTAGCCTGTTTTTGCTGCGTTCACCCTTCATCATCACACCACAGCTGTTTCCTCCAGTGAAAATGAAGCACATATGAACGCATACTTTATAAAACGATCATGTTGCCATTTTAATTTGAAAATTTAACATTCTATGTAATATATATTCCAGTGCATGTGGCAAAGAGGTTTGCATACTTGAGCTAAGGAAAGAGGGTTGTACTAGAAATGCAAACAGTAAAATGTTGTGTGTGTACAGTAAACAGGTGAGTGTGTGTGGGATCATGAAGACTTGTATTTGGCTTATTCAGTTAGGCCTATATGTTAAACCTATCTATGCAATACAGTGGAATACTGCACTTTTTTGTTTGTAAGTTTAGTATACCACTCCTATTAGTCAAACATTTTTTTATTTTATTTATACACACACACACAAACACATATTTTATACCCTCATTGGGGGCTGAGCCCCCCTAAAATGAAAATCTTAGAATCGCCCCTGTATATGTGTGTGTGTGTGTGTGTGTGTGTGATATATACAAAAACAGCAGTAGACTAGGTTATGCCCCCAGCTAGATAAATGTGTCTGTGTGCTACATGAAGACACAAAAACTCAATACTGACACCAATACCTGTTTGGTGAAACCCTATCAAACAAACAGACTGTGAGGTATGTAAAGTCCTGCCATGACAAAAGGGCAACCAGTGGGATAGGACTGGAAAACGACACCATGCAACAGGCACTAAATGCTTAAACTTTTGCACAGTATTATATTTAAACATAAAATGATTTTATAATAATAATAATAATTATTAGCAATAATTTAGCAATATAGCTACTTGAACGTGAGTTGTGATGATGAGCTGTAGATGTAGTTGTGGAGTTTGACCTGATCAACACGGTGTCAGGGTCACAGAGTGGTGAACAGCACTCAGGCCAATAATGAGAGCTGACACACAACAATACACACACACAAACATTGCACATCTACTCTAATAAGATATGGCACAGCACCTCGAAAAGCCCTCACTGGCTTTGAACAAAGCCAAACAACATGTCTCTCTCTTTATGTCTAACTCTCAAAGTCAACAATGCTTTATTGGCTTGATTGTTAACATTCAGAATATTGACAATGCATATGAATAACAGAAACTACAACAAATGAAACAAAGAAACGAAAAGGAAAGAAATGAAGGTTAAAAAAACAATACAATGGAAATGAATTTCAACTCTATATATGATTTATTGTTATAAATCACTTATCACTTATCAGCAGTAAATGCTCATCATCGTTGGTGTCTAAAGACATGCTCGCCCTCAGGCAATAGCATGCTGTTACATTACATAACTAGTTGCTAAGGGGCATTGTTTTCATTTTTCATCATCTGTTAGTACGAGGAAGTCTGAAAACTAATTCAGAGAATGTGAAATTGTCTCTCTCTGAACCTGCAACTGAAATACCTGCTAAATGTTTCTGCCAATCCCAGGACACACACAACTTTTGTATAGATTAGGACGATAGGCTGACTTGAAGAATAACCAGTTACAGATTCAGTCCTAATTAAAACTGATGAAATATTTATTCAAACTGCGGATGTAAACCTCTGTTCAAATTTAGCTTTTTAAGCACTACTCCCTTTTTTGTTACTAATGAACTATTATTCTATTCTTAAGGGACAAAATTACTGAACACACCTTTAAGATTTACACAGACGTAGTTTGTCTCTGCTTTATTCAGTTAATTCAATCTTTTTACAGATTGTATTCTTTTTATGAAACATTCTTGCTCTCTCTAACTCTCTCTCTCATGCCATATTTAGAAAATGTATCTCTTTTCTGGCTCCCGTCTCGAGGGCAATCTGTCAGTCCAGATCACATCAAGCTCATATTCACACACAAACACACACAATCATATCAGAGTCATCAGCATCAGGCTGCATATGAACAATGGAAGAGCCATTTGAAAGTTTGGCCAGCACACACCAACACACACCAGGTCTCAACAATAAAGCAATAAAGGTGGACGATGACCCAGGGTCAGAGTGAGTGAGTTTTAGGCCAGCTGACCAACTGCATGTTTTTTTTTTTTTTTTTTTTTCAAGTACATATTTTGAAACAACATTTTGCACAAAAATGTTTAGGGCCTGTAAGATGTTTTTGAAGTCTCTTATGCTTATGAAGGCTACATTTATTTGAACAAATTAATGTAAAAACAGCAATACTGTGAAATATTATTAGAATTTAAAATTTTCTATTTTAATGTACTTTATTCCTGTGATACCAAGCTGAATTTTCAGCAGTCATTACTCCAGTCTTCAGTGTCACATGATCCTTCAGAAATCATTCAAATATGTGATTTGGTGCTCAAAAAACATTATTATTAATGTTAAAAAAAGTTGTGGTGCATAATATTTTTTGGAAACCATAATACATTTTTTTCAGGATTCTTTGATCAACATAATGTTGAAAAGAACAATTTTTGAAATAGAAAACATTCTGAAATAGATTTTTGTTTTATGTAATAATGTGGACTTTACTGACACTATTGATCAGTTTAATGCATCCTTGTTGCCTAAAAGTATTAATTTCTTTATATATATTTTATATATATTCTTTATATATAATATGTATAAAAACATTTAATGTTATTTAATGGTTTAATGTTTAACAAGCAAAATATATTTATATAATTATCTGACACATATTAAAATATGTTCCTCAAAAATAGCTGTTTATCGCATTTATGTGAAAATGTTGTCAGGCCAAGTAAAAATCTAAACAACTGGCCTAAAGAAAAATCGTCCTGCACACACACACACAGAGACGTTTGGCTTGCTGTACACATTTATAAGGGATTGAAATCATCTGATTGGTTTCTGAGCAGATCCAATTGATAAAGACAGAGTGATTAAACTGAGCTATTAGGATTAAACTTTTTAATTAATGACTTATCGAATAAACCCCCTCAACCACACACAGCAGTCATACGTCTCTGCACTTCACAACTCCACACACACACACGCACACACACACACACACATACGACTCCAGCTGTACACCAGGGCAATTATCATCTACAATGCAGCAAAATGAACTCATTTCTCTTTCTCCACCTCTCTTTCACTTTTCTCTCCACAAATTAAAGTCGCTTAAGAGAAACTGAGAGAGAGCAAAATAAAGGAGGAGAGAATTTTCCCAGAACTGCAAAATTGGATTTTCTCCTTATGCTGGAAGTGAACTCTCATTGTGAGCGAGAGCGAGAGAAGAGCTCAGGTCTGGGCAATGAGATTGACGCTGTGTATCAAAGCAGTCTCTGTTTGTGTGTGTGTGCGCCTTATTCCATTTGGTAGATCCCTGCATTCCTCTTCCACCTCACCCGCTGTTTATACAGCTTGCTTTGAGCCTGAACTATATGTTTTGAGGCCAGGTGAGCAGTTATTGTTCTCGCAAATGTGAAAATTCATCCCACATGCAAACCATACAAAGCGAATACGAGAAGTAATTTTTGTTTGTGTACATACACGTTCATGGTCAAATGCCACTCACAAACAGAAACTTTCCGTCTCTGTAACTCTGAACTAACAACCATTTCAGCCGATGTAAACAAACACTAGCAAATGTGGTGTAAATGTGCTATTATTTTCACCGCGACTCCCTAAGACATTGCTAATGTAGTTCACCCCGCAACGTCAACATTTCCCGATACTCAAAACCACATAAACAAACGTAATTGACCAGAACGGTGCGGCAAGGGTGGTTTACAGATATCCGCTGTCATACTCACAGATAATGTAGTAGTCTTTCCCCCTGAAGAACTCCAGGCCCCAAAGGTTTGGGCTGAACTCCTGGAATTTGAGGGTGAATTTGACGTCCTGGTCCGGTTTGACGCAGTTGAGTAGAGGCGTGTCTGCCTTTGTGACCTGACAGGACTTTAGCTGTTCCAGAGGAACCATATAGAGTTTATAATACTCCACTCCTTCTGTTGAGCCACCCTCCACGCGTGGGCAAACTATGTCCATCTTATCCCCGATCTGTGGATACAGCACCAGACCCTGTCCTGGCACGAACCTTTGAGACAAAGAGAGACGGAGAGAGAGTGAGACACATCGCAGACGATGAATCATATTCGAACCGCTCTCAGGATCAAAAATATGCTGGATCGTGAAACATAGTGTTGATCAATAATTTAAAAAGAGGGCAATCAATTATTTAGCGCCGATTATAAAGGATAAAACGGGTTCTGAAGGACTAGTTGGATCATAAAAACGTAGAAGAATAACTGAAATGATCCTAAACTGCATGCGCGAGTGTTTTTAAGTTCCTTTATGAGAAACCAGAAAAGAAAATGGAGCAGCTAGAACGAGACAAAGGTGTTGACTCACGGCTCATACTTAAGAATAATGGCAAATAGTCTCTCTGATGCCAAGTGCTGTGAAAAGAAAATGATGTCAGGAGAAATAAGGAGGAAAAGCACAGCAGCTCACATCAGGCGACACTTCCAGCCATCCGCCTCGAGGGACTAAAACAGGAGTAGCTGGGAAAACTGCTCTGCTGTGTGTGCGTGTGTTTGACGTGCAGCGGGGTAGCTGTCAGGACTATCTGTACGACAGATCTAGCCACGCAAATCCTCTCGAGCTGAACACTGGATCGCTATCTCGCTCATGTCTTATCGCTACGCGAGCTTATTTGAAAAGCCAAAAACAGTTTGCTCGCATATGTGTGTGATGTGTTTGAATATTTGCCATGGGATCGTTCAAAAGAAGAGGGCGAGACTTGTAAATTCCCAGAGTAAAACATGTTCACACCTTAAAAGTTTATATACACACCTACAAAACCACAAATCTGCTCTGTTTTCCCAAATAGAAAAATGTTAAACATTTTTTAAAAATACAGATTTTTTTAACAGCAATGCCAATGAAGAACTATTCTGGGTTCAGTGAACATATTTTTTAGTATGAAAACATTTTAATAATCTGAAGAACCTGTTTTCCACTATGAAGAATCTTTTGTGCATTGGAAACATTCCATGGATGTTAAAGGTTCTTCATGAAGCCATTAATACCAATAAAGAATCTTTACTTTTAACAGTGTGCATTCATATTATATATATATATATATATATATATATATATATATATATATATATATATATATATAGACACATACCACATGCTAACTCTATTAACCTCTATTTAATAGGCAAATACAATTGAGCAGTGAAACGGAGAGATAGGCCAAATGCAGCATGCTAGTTGTTATATACATTGTTGCAGCCCACAGTCAGTCATTATCCTGAACCACAGGGTATACAAGGTCACCCCGCAGCCCATACGCACACATTCCGCTATTAAAAGGGTGTTTTACGTGTCTGTATTTTACAGGAGCTTCTATTAAAACAGTCTAGATTTAGTTTTGAGTAGGGAGCGGGATGTAAAAGTGGGGGGTAGTTGAACAAATAAAGACAGAGGTCACACTCATGTTTGTAAATGGCTTTAATCCTTGTCTAAAAGACACACTTTACCCCCCAACCTTAGCCTTGGTGATTCTCTCAGTGGCTGTAAATATTCTGGGACATGTGAATGTGAAAAAGAAAAGGATGACAGAATAAGGGTTTGCACACGTTTAACACAGACCGCTCATTCTGTTAACAAGACTGCAGCTGCACACAGAGAAGCCATTAAGTTGGAAAAGGCGCACGTCTGTAAGAGCAAACGGTCAGGACATGTGCAGTACATCTAAGAAGACACGGCCATGCCACTTGAAGACGTTTCTCCATAATTTTATTTGTGAGCCACATTTTTTCCCTCTTATATCTCTATTTTTTATACTCACAAGGCATCTGTTTTATCTTTTCTTTTTGTCTTCTTCCCACTGACTCATTCACTTGTGCTCAGGCTGAAATATTCATTTTTGGCAGCATTTCTAAAAGCACTTCAAAATGAAGCCATTTAAATAAACTTTCTCATAGACATTAAAGCAAAAGACAAGAAACTCGCTAACAGCAGTTAATGAGTAGAAGACTTTCAGGACTCTCTCTGGCAACTTAGGCATGATATAAACGATAGAACTGAAGCTGAGAAGCAGGTGGGCTGGATGGACGTCTGAAAGGTGTTAAAGAGTAAAGGATAAGACATTCGTTTTTTTTTTTTTTTTTTTTTTTTTTTTTTGCAATTGTCCCTTTAATTTTTCTTTTTTCGAAGGACTTCTTAGTGGTCAAAATACAGATTCATTTGTTAAATGAACAAAATTTCATTTAACAAATGAATCTGTTAAATGATGTTTTCATATATCTCGTATATATCCCCCCTTCATATATCCCTCCCAATGTTTTCATATATCTCACTTTCTTCAAATGGAGCTTCTGCATATGAATCTTTGTCCATCAGCTTTCCTCTTTCTTTCTTTTCCCGTGTTAATCTCTAGTTGTGTGGGCCGAGCCGTGACAGTGACAGCAGTAGCCTAATCCTGCCCCAATAGGAACACAGCACTTTAACCCGAAGATCTGAAACAACACTGGGCGACGGACGCATATGGGCGGAGGCAACTTAAGCTGTTTGACTTTCAATCATCAGACCAATATGGAGGTTCACTGGGAATAGAAAAACGTGGATAGAAAGCACAGGACAAAAGAAATCAACAGACATCTCACGGTTTAATCGCTCCATCATGCTTTGCGACCGAGATCTGCGTCGGGTGAGAGGGCGAATCGACCAGACAGGCGCCTTATCCCTTTGTCACCCTATATCCCTTCATTCTTTCCTGTTTTCCTCATCTATTCAATCCATAATCCTGAAAGACCCTGTCTGCTATCCCCTCACATTTTAAAGCAACACAAATGCTATTTAACAATCAACTTGTGTGACTAGACGTCACTCTTTTCCCTCGGCCCCTTTCCTTCTCCTCACTCTCTCTCAGCGGCAAAACAATCCCACCCATCTGCTAATATGACGACGACAAATTTGGAAAATGGTTAACTCAGCATCTAAATCATAACAGCCTTTCGCTAGCAGTCTATCATGAATTTTCTGCACCCCTAAACGCAGAAGGGGGGAAGGGGTAGTTATCATTCATGGCCCACTCGCCCCTCGTTCATTCATGCTGTATCTGCATGTGTATGAAGCCATGGATGTGCCCCCGTCAGAACCCTGCTAAGCGATGTAATCTCCTAATGAAGAGAAGGGGGAACCTCCTTTGACTGAAAATGTGTAGAGCAGACTGCTTTTGTTTCTCCACCTCCGACAAAATGGATTACCAGAAGGAACAAGAAAGAGAGGGAGAGAGAAGAGAGAGGGGAAAGGAGTCTTTACATGCCTGATACATCAGAGGTAAAGCAATGGAGAGGAAAAAAGCACTGCACACTAGATTGACACACAATTTTGAAATGGGAGGAAAGAAAAAAACAGCCGTCATGCACACACTCACTCAGAGATTGAGTATTATGGTTGTCTCACGTACAGAAGGCCATAGGGAGTACAGTACAGATTTTAAGCACACTCCTCCTATTATGCAGCACTGATACTTTAGATGAAGGTATGTCCCATAGCGCTAGTCAGTACTCACAAACATTATACCTATGAGATTCCTCTCTAATCTTCAGATAGTAAGTTGTACTTTTTTGTTTATTGGTTATTTGTGTTTCTAAAATGAAAATGGAGTCGATACGAGATGGGAGTCAGGTTCTCCTCAGTTCATCTATTATTGAAAAATGAATTCATATATTGAAATAATTTAATGCCAGAAAGAAAGAAAGCGAACGCATGGAAATGTATTTGATTGCAATAAGACTCCTGCCATGTCCCAAAGTTTTGCTCTGTTTATCTTGTCAGGTGGTAAAAATGCAGCCGCCATTGCTAACAATGCTATCAGTGCCATCACCATTTAGTCCTGTGCTACAAAGAACTATACATTGAACTGCCCCAACACAACAGCAGGAATGTGCGCAGTGAGTAATTCCACGAAACGCCGGCTTGCCTGGGGAGAATGAGGCCTGCATATTTACAGTGACACACACAATAGAGAGACACGCCGTTGGAGGTCACTTCATGGTCGCTCTGGGTCTCCATCAATGAAGATGTCACAATAGATATCGACATGGTGGTGACACTTCACATTCAGTGTCTAAGTTATACAAAATTAATGAACTAAAATAATTTGTAATTAGAATTACAAAGCACTCCACAAAAACATAATTACATACTAAGTACAATTACACAGTACTTACATATGTAATCACCCAGAAACATAAACGCTAGTGTGAAGTGTAATGAACATGGCTCGCTTAAAACTGTAACAAAATAAGGAATCTAAAACACTCACACTTTTGAACAAAGAATTTCCATGATTGTTCAAAATTGGATATTTTAGAAATCATTAGATGGGTTTCCATTCGTATGCCAAGTGCTAATCTTTGAATTAACAGAAATGTACTCTACAAGAGCACTTCATGCAATATTTGGGGAAATTAAATAATTTAATTTTATTATAAAAAATATTTAATTTAAACTATAAAAATGTATATTCACTATAGACATGGCCACAACTTTTTCATGACTTTTCATCACTCATCCACATCAATTAAATTGGCATATTGCAATATAGTTAAAACATTAGTCATTTTAATTGTTCAAGTTCCCTATAGAGTATTTGAAAAAAAACCTAAAAGATTGTCTTATATAGGAACAATGTAAAAGTAGGTTAAGTGGAGTGGGCCAATGGTCACGAGCACATTCAGCAAAATTGAATCTCTCAATGCAACACGTCATCTTCTTCATTTTTTTTTTTTTTTTTTCCTCACGGCAGAATTTCCAACAAATACAGCAACGAAGTCACCTATTTCTTAATCATGCATCCATACTAATCTATTTTCTCTCTCAAGATAATTTAGACACAACAAAATTTTGATTTTTTTTTTAATTATTATCTTTGCGCTTTTAAATAAATAAATAAATACATACATACATACACACGCAAGCAAGCAAACTCTGTAAAATAGACCGAAGATCCTCTCAACAACTCAATCCCAGCGCATCCTGTGCAGAGCAAAGCCTTTTAGATCAATTACACTCTTATTAATTAACGTACTTAAGGACGCTTGCGACACTGCCAGAGGACTAAAGTCAGCCGCTCTTTTACCTGTGTGTGCTAAAGACCGTAATTATCAACACGGGACACCTGTGATGCGCTCTATCCATGCTGCCCCTTGCCCTGTACATGCAGGGGTAAATGAGAGCAGTCTTTCTCTATAAAAATGGGCCGAGAGCGAAAGCTGAATTATTGAGTTTCTCTGCGAAGCGCTCGAGACTCCCGCGCGGGCACGAGACCCCTCGGATTTCAGCCTTACTTGATGTTTCGATGTTTTAATGCATGATTCAGCGCCGCTGTGCTACGCATCTGCTCATCTTGACATTTTCACCACTGACTTCGCAGTCACTGAGGACTGAGGGGAAAACAGGCTTTCAAGAGAACATATTAGAGAATTATACACGCAATTATACGCTAAAGGGCTTCATCACGTCTGAAACTAGAATAGCTTACATTAGAAAATAAATAAATAAATAAATAAATATATACATAATACAAAAAAGAGCTTATACCACGACCAGGAGAAATCATGAAACCAATGAAAATGAGATTCTGTTTGGATGTCTGATTTTTAATCAGATTGCGATGGTGAGATTACACAAACATTTTCTGAGGGAAAGGACTTGGGGCCTAACGTTACGCCGTTCAATAAAACATATTGCTTCAGCTGGAAATTCAACCAGCACTTGTACAATGAACGTTTGTCTATATAAATAAAAAAATGTCACTTTGATTTCCCTTAATTGTTTTGTTGAAATAATGTCGTGTCATGAAACAGATCACATCACTGTGGGTAAAAATCCTCTCTAGATTAATGACCTGAAGTCCTGTGGGGCCATTCAAAACTATTATTATTTCTTTTTTCTTTCTACCTCAAATTTACGAGTTAGCACCAGGAATGATTAATTACTGTGAAATGCGACTCATATTTTAATATTAATGTACTAAACCCCTGTGAGAGGAAACAACGCGTCACTCGCCTCAGCTCGATGATCCACATCACCTGCTATTCATTTTAATTTACAGTAAAACAGAATAAACGCCTTAAAACCGTACAGAGCCATTTATCCTGCTTTACCGCACTTGATTTTACCGACACTTCCAGGCTCTGAACGTTGCTCTCAGGGAGTGAGGAAGGGTTATCTGTGACTGACCGAGTTTTGCCGCCTCTCGCACTTACTTGGTGTTCGTCGTGTTCCAGTAAATGGAGTCCAGGATGAGCGCGCGGGACAGGCTCACCTCGCACGCGATGACCAGAACTCCGAAGTAATATCTCCACAGAGAGTCGCCCATGGTCCGTTACGACCGTTACGGTCAAATTCCGTTCCGCGGGAATTACTAATTAGAAAAAAGAAAGCGTCTTGTTGGAGTGCTGCTTGTGACAATCCAAACTCAATATCCCCGTTCCAGGAGAAAAAGTAAAAAAAAAAGAAAGAAAAAAAAAAGAAAATAAACGCTGAATAGGAGCCCGGTTAGAAGTGAATCATCCCGAAGGGAAGAGCTACTCCTCTATTAGTCCTGCTCAAGATGAGAGAGAGCAGCACCGCGGACAGCAGGCAGTTTCTCATTCGGTTAAATGAACGACTGAGTAGAGCACTCTCCTATCAACCGGCCGTGGGGAGCACGTACATTCCTCACAGGAGGGCGACCCGTGTCGTCGCCGCCGAAGTGCTGGATGTCGGTGGAGACATGGAAGTTAATCCCCCCGGTGTGGACAATAAACCAAGCAGGTACCAATTCCAAAAGCGAGGTATTCCGTTCAGGCGAGAGGAAAAACCACCGGAGTTCCCAAAAATGAATGAGGCAGTTTGGAAAAGATGAGCAGGAATGAATTAATTGCAGCTTATTGGATGAAGCAAAACATAAGAATGACTAATGGTTGAAAATAAAAAGAAAATAAAATGGAACGATGAAGTCAAATGAAAGTTCTCATGGGTCGCACAGTAGCAGAGAACAGCTGCGGCTCGAGTCCGGTTTGAAATGCGGTGCGCTTGAATTGCGGGTCTGCTCCGTTCTCTGCGCGACTCTGTGCTGCAAGTAGCTGCGAGCGTCTACAACACGGAATATTTGTCAGAGCGAGTTTTTAGCTGACTCCTCCCACCTACTCTCTGATTGGACAGGTAGCCGTGGAGAGAAACCTGTCAATCAAGCGGTCGCCCGGCGACTGGTCGAGCAATGAGAGAATATATCGGACTTCAGGTCGCCAACCCAGATTTGAGTTTTTAGGGATTAATGGCATTTCTGCATTTCAAAGAGAAGTCGTGGTAGAATGTGTATAAACGCAGCTGTTGCAAAAACTACACCGAAAAACAGCACACTGTACTAATAATAAGTGCATAATATAGTACTTGCATCCTAATCATTATTACTTGGGCTTAATCACTACTTTCTCTTTATTATAATATCATTGTTCATTTAAATAATTAATTTTATTGTTATTATCGTGTTCCACGACACGCACAAAGGTCGATTCCAAGTCCCACATGGCCAATAATCTTAAAATAAAGGCGTTTATTTAGGTTGAGGTCGACAGAAAGCGGCCTGCTGAATGTGTGAGGGATTCATTCAGCAGTCAACAGCGCCCACTAGCGGCCAACTCAACAGAACCAACTGAATGCGTAAGTACATTTGACTATTCTTCTTAAATTCATGTATAAAATAAATAACAAGTTCATTACAACAATTTAGCACTATATTTGTATTTTGCACTGACAAAATATAAAATCAGTCATTTTATTTTATTTAATTCAGAGTAGCCATATGATGAGGCTATAACCTATATTAGCTACTCTTATAGCTTGGTAAAAGTTGATGCAATTCAGTTTTACTTGTCAAATGCAGTTATCACAAACGCGCCAATTAAATAATAATAATAATAATTATTATTTAAATAAAAAGAATAAACTAGCCTATAGTATAAACAAAAAGTAATACAAAAATGTACTAGCCTATATGTTTTATATTATAAACTATGCATTATATTATATGATATTATATTATATTCAGACTGTTTAAGTTTATCTATTAAGTTCTGTGGAAATAAACAACTTAATGAAATGTATTTTCGCCATGTTCGGCCTTAAGGAAGCAGCACGTCTAAAACTAAATTAGGACTCAAGTGTGAAGAAAAGCCTGTAATTGAATCAGCGTATTTTTACTGTTATCGCTGTGTATTGCTCTGCTGGTTTAAGAGACCATCAAACGCGCAGATTCCACATCGAAGCGATAATTAACACACTACACATGCTGAATACACAGTCTGAATGATTGCTGTGCATTAATGAAGCGGTTTATTAACGTGTTACATCAAAGAAGCGCAAATTGCCTGATTATGACGTCTATTTGTCTATGCATCTAATGGGGTAGATTGCACTTTTGTTATTATGCCACATAAAGACATATTCTGTCAATATAAGCACTAAATTGCAAGTGCAAAATTAAAGAGGCAATCTTAAAACGGTTTTTCAAGCACCACTTACAGAGAGCTCCAAAGGTAATAAATTATTCACTTTATCCAATGGTAGTGTGTTTCTGAGAATGCTCCCACACTACCAAACAAAAGCAAACAATAGGACGAGCTAACACAATTCAAGAAGAAGTCATCCCAACGGGAAAACAAGGAAACGGTAATTTACTAAACTATCTTAAAAATAGCCAAAGCAGATGAGATGTCAAGATTTAAAAGTGTCCTTGTAAAGAAGTAAACGTGTAATTTTTAGCATATATTCTTTATTGAATTCTCCATAAGAACGTTAGAACAGTTATAGCCTAGTTATTAATTTTAACAACATTTATAATTAAATGAACAATAATCTTAATCCACGTGCACTGGAATAAATATTAGCTATAAATAAATTAAAAAATGATCAATTCAAGGGAAACAATCTATTTTCTCAAGATTCTTTATTTATAATGAATTTAGTGTTTTAGTTCTGACAGATATTTAAATATTGAAAACTATTTTCACTATCAGTTTAAACATCTCAACTCAAAGTTCCCTAAACCTCATGACGCTCCGTAAATGAAAAACAAACACCTCTTAACACATTCAAGATAAATTCTGAGTAACTTCTCAGCTCTTTGAAATCACAGGGTCAGGTCGATGTTTATTCAGTTGCACGCGAATAATCACACTAGGCTACACTTACGAGAAAACACACCTGCTGGCTTCCCTACACGCACAAACAACAGCGAAGTATGGGCATTCCCGGCCAAACTTTACGCATCGCTTCTGAATTGATCATAACAGCCGTCGTATCTTCTGCCTGGAGCTGAACACTGTATTCATGTCAATAAAAGAATTGTGAGTTGAGCGCGCGCAGAGGTCGAGCATTAGAGCAGAGTTTCGGTGTTACAGCAGTCGTCCATCAATGAGGCATTGTTAAAGCTGACAGTGACTAATACACACACAAGACTGCATCATACGGGCTCGTCAAAAAAAAAAAAAAAATAACACGTCTGTGACAGAAGAGTTTGCCAACATTTCCATTAACTTCTCACATAGGTCACCTGAGAACCTGAGGCAGCGAGCAGAAGTAACCTCGAGCTGAATCTATGATCAGAGGAATCAGAAATAAAACTGAAAGGCAGATCAGGTTATAGGTCTTTAACTCAGAAGAAGGTTAAATTCAATTCAATTACTGGGTCGTTCCCCGAAATAGGTTGGAAAATGAGATTTTAAAAGTAAATTATTTAACATTTTAAATATTCTACTAGATCAAAAAGTGTTATTAAAGAATACCGTGGCATTAAACTAAATGTAAACTTTATTTAATTATTTGTTGGGATATAACTAACTTCAAAAAAGATTACAAGACTACAAGGTGTTCATTAGAAAAATAACTTTTAACATTTCAAATAATTTGCTTACTGTGCAAAATCATGGTAACATACTGTTAATGCTGTCCATTATTAACCATAAAGTATGATGAAAGTATTTTAAAAAATACTTGTGCTTGACGAGTTCACAACCTGGAAAGTGTTTTTGTAATTTAAGCTTTGCATTTTAATTAAAAGAAATTAATGGTAATGGTTTACGCATCTGTTCATGAGAAACACAAAAGACACCCTTTTTCATGGAATGACCTCACTAGACTTTTAATGAGGGCAGGTTCTTGGGATTATTTTTTTTATTTTTTATTTTTGTTCCACAAATCCTCTAACACTCATTCTGCACTTTAAATGTTTTGTAAGACAGTTATAAAATTAATTAATTTAACTTTAATTAGAATCTTGCAAAATCTGACCTGAAGTAACTACTGCAAAGGCGGGAGTTTTTTTTTTTTTTAAGTTTAGATTTTACTGTAATTATCTTATAAAATAACAAATGGCTGGTGTGTTGCAGAATATAAGCAGAATTAAAATAATCGGTCAAATTAAGCAAGAAATTGGTTACAAATTCCCAGAAGAGGACACTGAGGCTCTAAACAAACTCCTTTGTGGTTTGCAGAGTGCCCAAGAAACATGATTCAGGCAATGTTGTGTTCATGGGATTTATTGGTCATCACACTAAATTCTCAGTTCACAAGCAAAAGGGTAATTTACCACAAGACAAGAACATCCTCTAGCATACACTCATACACCCAAACAAACTCACTCGCATACACACCCTAACTAGTCTTACCTGTGATTCCCGATTTCCTTAAGGTACCAACAGAGCACTAGACACATTACAAGACTTTGTAACATTGTAACCTTTTTTCACCAAAATGTCTGTATTGTGAATGCTAAATACGTTCTGGTCACACATACGTTCTACGTTTCAAAAGCAATTTAAGTAAGGTGTATCAAAAAGGATAAATGTGATCTAGGTTACAATGCTATAAATGCAGTTCATATCAAGTGATTATGGGAACAATGTGTTAAGCAGCATTTTAGAAACTCTATGTTTTGAGGTGTTCAATCCACAGTCTAAAAAATAAGAAATGCTCTCACACACTCCTGCACATACATTCACTAATAAGCACAATACAAAGTCAGCCAATTTACATTTTTTCAAACATTTTTGTGTACTTCCCCTATGCTTTGAACAGTAGTTAAACTGAGCTTGGACCAACAGAGCTCCCAAACCACTGATATATATTGACCAACCAACCACGCACACTCATATACACAAATATTTACACTTATTCATTCTTATTTGCTTGCCATTAAAAAGGAAAAAAAATGCCCTGTTTCTGAAGGTGCATCCAGTGTAACGGTGTCAAATATCGATACAACACACTGAAAAAAAGCAAAAGATGGCAGCTGATCTGTAAGTCTGTGGTGGTGCCTGCAAGTCCGGTTTTGAAGCGTGAGGATTCAAATGTTTTTTTTTCCTTTTTCCAGGGTTTACGAAGAGCAATTTATGTGGGCAGAGTGCACAGGCCAGACCTCTCTTTGAGACTCTGATTCACTTCAACATGAAGCACACATCCAGAGAAGAGAAGAGAAGAGAAGAGAAGAGAAGAGAAGAGAAGAGAAGAGAAGAGAAGAGAAGAGAAGAGAAGAGAAGAGAAGAGAAGAGAAGAGAAGAGAAGAGAAGAGAAGAGAAGTCACTCTGTAGCTTTGAGAGTGAAGGAGAGGCGAGGTCGGGACTTGCCCTTCCCCAATATCATCCTCTGTTCCTCTTTCTGTTGTTTCTGCCTCTCCTGCTCTAGCTTCATGCGTTCCTCGTGGATCTTCCTTTGTTCCTCCACTATACGTAGCTGATCCTCAGCCTGAAACAAACAAACAAACACATGAACAAAAGTGACTTTTTTTCAATCAGCCAAGACAAACATCTTTTGATACACTAATACATTAACAAATGTACCTTAATTAACAGAACGATATATACTAATGAAAAAAAAAACACGTATTCAGTACTACCATATACATAAAACGGGGGCACTGCCAAGCATCCGTTTTGAAAGTTCAGACTAAACATTTCAGATAGGGTAGGTTCTACCACAACAACATAAGTGGAAAAAAAACACTTGAGCGTTCACAATGACTTAACACAATAAAAACCATCTAAACACTTCGTCAAAACCATGAGGGAAAAACATTTTCTGACCATTTTGAGGGGGATATGAAAGGCCACAATTCTAATGACCTTGAAATGTACAAACACGCACCAAATGTTTTGTCAAAAATAATATTAGAGCTTTTAATTATCAGTGGACTTGGGATTCAATATTAATCCACTGGCTTGATCTTTGCATGGAACTGTGTATATCAGGGTTCTCTCCCTTTTTGATCAAAGATTTTCTATGACTATTCCAGATTAGCACTTATCATTGGATAAGAACTTAATTTACTAATTTACAAATAAATATTTCTAGTCAAATATTTAAGATAATATTATTCTATTATTATTTACTATATAAATTTCTGAGACTTTGACTTAGATTTTGCCAGTTCCAATGAGTTTTTCAGGCCTGGATTTTAGCAAAGATGAAGCCAAAGCACGCACATCAATGGCAAAAAACTGACTGGCTCAAAATTGGGTACTCGACAAAAATAAAATAAATAAAAAAATAAAAATAAAAAAAAGTCGGTACACCATACGCTCCAGACATTATCAACATTTCCTAAGAGAAACTGTGATAAATATTTATATCAAGTTAATACTACACATATAATAACAGCAAATAATTCAACAGTAACTATATCGTTGACACTCCAATATAGTACATGGCAATACTGTACCCTAACTTTAGTTGCCACTATTCATAAAACTGATTTTTTTTTTTTTTTTTTTGTTTTGTTTTTCAAAATTTCTATAGATATTACAATAATATCATTGTTGTTAATTCTTTTAGCCACGATAATAGTGTATTTCAAATCTGATATCATGAACCTAATTTCTGGTTTTCTATAATTGTGGTAACCTTGTCATGCATAACAAAAAGACACTTTTTGTGCAGACAAATCTAAATGCGCCCCACTGAGAGAGCATGATGTAAAAGCATACCCTGTTTCATTTAATTTTTGTCTTGTGTACATATTTTTCTCATTCGTTTTTTTTTTTTTTTGTACATATTTTGTTTTATTTGGCTTTTTTTTTTTTTTTTTTGTTCTTGTTTTGTTGTCAAAATAAAACAGAGAAATAAGTACCAGCTTAGCCTGAGCATCAGCAATCTTTCGGTTGTTTTCTTCCAAAATTCTCTCCAGCTCCTCTCGTTTGGATTTTTCTTCCTCCTAAAGGAGTGACACGGTGACATGTTAGGGCGGGGAGACAAATCCACTGAAATAAGTCTCCATAAACCCTGTTGCACACTCAAAACACGTCTACACTCGCACAAACAGGTACCAGCCAGCGACACTCGCACAGTCTCTCTCACTCGCTTTCACACTCTCCAAATTTCACATTCCAATCTGCAGCATCAAATGTCTGAAGCTAACCTCTATGTATGCAACAATGAGCAAAAAACCCACCCAAGGATGTATTCAGTCACACCTTTAATCCCCGCCACGTTATATGTAAATACACATCCAAACATCCATTTAAGCATTCATTAACATCCATACAGAACAGGTATGTTAAGACAACACATCGACAACTAACGAAGAATCTCATTCGTTTGCAGATGAAAAAGGAAAAAAAAAAAACAAATCAGCTTGTTCTCTCTCTTTTTTTTTTTTTTTTTATTTATCAGCATCCATAAGCAAAAAGTTTCAAAAGAAAATGAGAGAGACAAAGAAAGATTAACTTAAACAAAGGAGAGAGTGAATAGTAGTGGCTCACCAATGCTCGTATACCTACGCCTTTCTCCTTTGACTGTGTACTGTACCTACACAACTGCTGATTAAAGGGGTGAGTATTTACTGCCTGGTCCCGTGTGTCCCGTCCTGGACAGCGCAGCACCTCCCCTTTAAAAATTTCTGAGCTGCTAGCACGAGCTAGTGCTCTTACACAGCAACACCACATGCAGTATATATAGCACAGTCCAGGAAAATGAATTATGTTAATCATACAACATTACCGTGTGGGGACGTCAGGCTATTAATGTTAAACGATGTTAAAGACTGCAAAAACACAAAGGTGGGATCATTCATTAGATGTGTTTGTTTGAAGACAAAAACAGTGATGTGTTGGCGTCTAAGCTCAATGGTACAGTAGCGTTGAGTGAGGATGGAGTAGTGTGTGTCTGTGTGTTTTTGCATGTATGTGTGTGTACCCGTACGGCAGCACTCCTGAGGAAAAGGAAATCGTGAGGACACAGAAGTACACTTAAAACACTGCACTTTCAATGACGTCAAAACGGAACAGTCAAAGGAAAAATGTAAGAAATCTACGAAAAAAAAAATCTGCAATTAATAAATATAAAACACATATGACAGAAATGGATGAGCAATAAAGGGAAGGGTAGAGCGTTTCGTGATTGATGGTGCAAATGAAGACAAAATCATCCTAAATCTACAACAATATGGATTCATTTAATGGTTCAGTACCAGGGCTACAGATGATGGGCACAAATCTAAAATGTACAGAAGGAGGGCACATATCTAACCCTATTAGTGCTGAGCCGCTGGATTTGGTGTGTGCTTCTGGAATGGAATTAGTTTCTCGTTCATAACTCATTGCGTCTTTACAATTAGAGCACAGTAACCCTCCTTTAAGGTATGGGTTGAATTACAAGCTATGGATTTAGCAAATTAACTAGTTTAAGTGCGGTCTAGTGGCTACAAAAGGTCTTACAGGGCTCTATAGTGCGACCATTTCAGTCGCATTTGCGACTGAAAACTACTGCGTGCGACTATGGAAAAATATTTAGGAGCACCTGTGCGACTGACCCGATCAGCATACTGGTGTTTGTGCTGAGGGAGCTTCAAAGGTTTCTAACGTACTTACAACTTGTTTTTGCAGCGTTGAGTAATGTATCAGACATATCCTCTCATTATAACAAACAAAGTGTAGACAGAGTGTAAATAAGAGATTCACTGTGCAGTGTAGAGAGCTGCGTTGATTATAATGGAGTTTTGTGAGATCGCGATGAACTAAGAGGAATGACAGCTTTTAATGATTATTAAGGGAGTTTGCAAATGTGATACTGATTTAATACAACAGTACATTAAAAAGGAAGTTAATATTAAGTGATTTATATTGTCTGACTACTACACTATTGCGTTATTTTGCTCTATTTCGTCAACGAAAATAGTTTGAAACAAAGTAACAGCTGAGCCGCTGTGTTTCGTTTATTAATGAACTGCGTTTTTATCCGAATCTAGTGAGTCAATGATTCAATTACCCATTCATAAAGACAGTCCAGCCCGATCTCACAGCAATTCGTACATATTTTATGAGGTGGCTAATTCGTACGACCTCACTTGTACAAATTCATACGATTTTTGCTCAATCGTACATATTTTACGAGTTGGCAATTCAATTTGTACGAATGACCTACACCTAACCCCGCCGCTAAACCTACCCGTCACTGGGGCTTAGACAAATCGTACAAAATTGTACGAGTGAGGTCGTACGAATTCGTACGAATTAGCCACCTCGTAAAATACGTACGAATTGGTCGTGAGATAGCGTTAGACAGTCACATGCTTGCATGATCACATCAGTGATCAAATCTTAAATACTGTTTTCATTTGATTGGTAACTTATTCTTAGTCTACTTATTCTACTTTTTATTCTGCTGTTTTAATTAGAAATGTTAAAAAATTTATAAATATATTTTTTGAATTTGATAAATAAAAGTTGATATACTTTTAATAAAGCTAGAAAAATGCCATTAGAAAGGTAAAAACAAAATTTCCTGTAAATCACTTTAAGGAGTCAAATATCACCTCTTAATGGGTAGGTTCTTTTTTTTTTTTTTTTATCAGAATTTGTAATTACTGATTAGAAGGTGCTCCTAAATTTTTGACTGTGCTCCTAAAATTTTTTTTAAATTAGGCGCACAAGCGCTCCTAAAAGAAAAAGTAAGCGTAGAGCCCTGTCTTATGTGTTTGTAACATCCAAAACAGAATTATGTCTTGACCTATCAAAGTGAAGAACGGTGGATGTTCACACTGAAAGCTCATGAACAAAAACAGGCCTGGTTTGAATGCCGAGTGACCTTTTTTAAGAAAAGCGTTTTATTGAAGACAAACAGTTTCATACATTGGTGACAGTAAAACGCTAAAAGATATGAGTAAAGAGAGCAGGGTAGGGGTGGAAAATAAAAGGGGAGAGAAAAGATGGGAAACATAATATCGGTCCATCACAGCCGTGGCAAAACGTTCACTTGAAACCCCCAAGAAGAGTGCACTAGAGGTGTGTGTGATTCAATAAAATTGAAGCATTACAGAAAAAGTGCAGAGCTTGTCTGTCAACAGAGTAACTGAGGACTCCATAACCCAATGTCCTTAAATATTAGTGCTCCCTAGACAGCATCTCAACAGAACTGCTCCACCCATCACATCACACCTTGAAAAAGTCGCATTTTGTAATTAATTTTATTCCCCAACCTATCAATCAAGCTAGCCTGCGTCTCCTGCTCTATCTCGGGGGGAAACGAGCGCCAGGTTGTGCCACGGCTGTGGGTGTGCGGTTTGCGGCTCAGCTCCGCTGCGTTCCAAACGACCGAGCGTTACCTCTCTGGCTTTCTGGGCGTTCAGTTCGGCCTGCCTCTGCCTCTCTAGCTCCTGCAAAAGCTGTGCCTCCATGATGCGCTTGGCCTCCTCCACTCGTCGTAACACCTCACGCTCGATCTCATCACGCCGCTTCTCAAGCTCCTCCTCTACACGCTGTGCCACAAGCTCCTCCACGCGCCTCGCCGTCTCCTCCTCAATCAGACGCTCCTCGATCTCCTGACGACGGCTGTGGAGGATACAAGAAAGAAAGGATCAAACATTGTAGTTTCATTGGCAGACCCTTAAATTATACACAATGGATCAATGATTAAAAAAAAAAAGAAGTGAAGAACAACTCATCAAGATCAGGGCTAACAGTATTGAATGAATGTATATGTTCATTAAATAAAAAGTATTTCCAGTATTTCCTTGATCTGACATAATTTTCACTGGCCCCCCGCCCCTTAAAAATTTTGAATGCAAAATTGATGAACTCATATATATATATATATATATATATATATATATATATATATATATATATATATATATATATATATATATATATAAATAACTTTATAACTTTAAATTTTCTCATTTTAAACAATAATTAAAATAAAAATAATAGTTAAAACAACATTTTATTAAATTTTACTTTAAATGTAATACTGTTTTTATGTATTTGTTAATTATTTTGTCAGAAAATTTTGCAGTTGCACTTAGCTATTTGGTAATGCTTTGAAATATATATATATATATATATATATATATATATATATATATATATATATATATATATATATATATATATATATTTTTTTTTTTTTTTTTTTTTTTTTTTCCCCAGAGAAAATTTTACAATTATAGCCTTAAATTATAGTTATTATAATCATACTTTCAATAGAAACATTACACACAGCAAAACACACTGATCATTAATTTATATTTTTTAACCAAATATTACTGATGCTATCAAATCATTAAAGCAATCTCACTAATGGCTCATTTATGTCAGCCGGTTTGATAACCTTTAACTGCTGATGTGTATAAAAAGCTAATAAATGAAACATGAACTTCTGTGGAATTTGGTCTGCATAATCTGCTTAATTTTGCAACCCAGTTGTCACATTTGTTACATTTTGCATTGCACAAAAATGCATTGTTGATCCCTGAAGAAGAGGCAGATGCTACTGGTAGGCTCCACCTGTAATCTGCACAATTCTAAAGCAAACACGTTGTGCATAGGAAAGTATGCCACTCAGAGGGAGGCCATGATTACAAAAGCATGTTTAAACTTTATTTACACTTTAAGCATGACTAAACCATTAGAGGAGAGCAAGCTGTCACACCTGGCCTTAAGAAGAAACACAAAAACACAGACACAATACTGAACCAAGTGACCATAACATTGCCCAGAGCCAAAACAAAAATCTAACAACAGCAACCATCTTTTGATTTGATTTCAGTGTCACGAAACTTGATCCAGGGCCTCTCTTTGAGTTTTAAAACACACTGAATGCGGTCACAATGTACTCGGGGTGAAGCTCAAGCCTGGGGCCGCAGCACTTCTCTTCCTGTTCTTTCACTAGAAACCCCCTTTTTCCTTCTCTTCCCCAAACCTCTTAACATTATACCAGTGGTCCCCAATCACAAACGAGAGATGTCAACAATCTGTGACAGATACAAAGCCGTATCACCCAACATGGCCAGCAGATCTCAGTGATGAGATGACCTGATGTGTGACAGCTGTCTATGAGAGCCCATAGAGTGATGAAAGCTCACTGAATACAGACTGGTAACATGAAACATGTCACTTTTTGCACACTAGCTCAGTATATTAGGTTCTTATCAATATTAAACAACAAAGAGTTGATCCTTGAAGTGATGGTGTTGTCCAAACTAAGTGACACATCTTAGAGACATAAGTGAGTAAAGCAGGCTCTCCATACAGTGGCACGTCTGACAATTTTTGACACACACACACACACACACGTATATGTGCATTACACACACACACATTTATAAATATATTATGACAGACATCTTACATCTTCCTCTGTCTCTCTATCTCTGCTCTCCTCTCCTCCTCTTCTCTCTTCTCTCGTTTCTCGTCGGTGTTTCTCTTGCTCAGTGTCCGGCCGAACATGTCGGTTCGGTCGGGGGGTGAGCCACCTCTGTCCCTCCTGCTGCCTGACCTCGAGCGGGACCTTCTGCTCCTCTTCGGTTCCTTTGACCTGCTCCGTTTCTTGCTGGATTTGGATTTGGATTTGGATCTGGAGCGGCTCCGTTTGCGGCTGTGTTTCGAGTGTTTGGACCGGGACGTGCTGCGACTCCGGGAGCGACCCATATTCTGCACGAATAAATCCGCCTGACAGCGCCAAAGAGGGTCTTATGAATGCAGCACGGTCTGCAGCGACCTCATGTAATATTATGTGACGGTTATCTGTGTAATTGTTTAATATAAGATCGTTTAATAAGAATGTTTGTTGCTTTCTGCTCCAGTGAATCGGCGGAATCAAACAATATGGCGACCGCCTCCAGTCTTCCTTTTCCCAGAATGCAACGGGCTCGGCTTTTTTCGGATATTTCCGGGCTGCTGCCGAGTGAGTGAGCAACACGAGGAGATTGAGTCTGCGGAAGCATGAAGGCACCAAAGCTCACTGAAAGCTACGTTGAGATATCTTAACACAAAACGAAAACGCGGTCGATGACTACAAAGCAGTAGCCCCCTTTTTTCCCCAAACAACTGCATACCTCACAGTATTTTAGTATTCCATATTTTGGCAAATCCAAAGGTCATCCAGGTGGTCATGCAGAAAAAAATGGCCACTGTCCACATTATATACTGTCCACATACTGTATGCAACAGAAATAGTATGAAGGTATTTTTTTTTTTTTAAGCCATTAAGTGGAATACTGGTTGATATTTATTGAATACTGGGCAGTTTATTTTTTAAAAAAGTAGTGAAACAGTATTCCACACTAAACAGCATGTCATCACATTGAATATTTAATGAGTGACATTTCAGTTACCAATCTGGAATGAAATGTGTCATTTTTAAATTTAATGTCAAATGTCATTTGGCAGTCTGATTAAATAAGCTAAGAAAGAGATAAAACTCACATTAGATATTACCAGTTCATCCATAACAGTGGAGATGATAGGTTAAGTCAAGCACATTGCAATGTGGATGCAGTATTCCAGACAGTATACTGCACATTTTCGCAAATGTAAGAGTATTATGCTATTACAATTCTGAGTATTATGCCACTTTCCAAATGTCAAAGATTTGAAAGAAATACAAGCTGGTTAACAAGCTGCTATCCGATGGGCAGGTCTAGACAAAATCTCCAGATCTTTTTCATTATCTGCACTGATTTTTGTGGTTGTTGAGTGGAAATAAACATTGTAAAATGTGTCAAATGGAGCTGAGAGATCCATGCTCTTATTGGTAGCTAAAATAATAAAATTAGCCGGAATATAATAAATAGCCATGTGGTGTGCAATGTGTGGAACTTTGTGAATGACAGGAATGCAGAGCTTTTTGTGGAGTTCTTCAGGTGCAGATTCTGTTTGGGCCTGCTAACAAGTGATTTACTGGAACGTAAGAATTTCATTGTGCAGTGCAGTCTGTGCAACTGAGAACATATACCTAACAGCTTAGTTTCAACAATCTGGTTAGGTAACAGTCTACCATGCATTCCAGAATATAATAATCAGATGGCCACTTGTTTTTTGACACAGTCTTTCTCATACCATTCTGCTAGGCCTGTTTTAGCACATTTTGTTGGTTTCCTCGAGAGATAAGCTTATCCTAGCTCCATATGAAGACCAATTCATAACTTACTCTATTTTTGTCAGGCCCATTTGCTGACAGAACGGTCATTCTAAGATTAGGTCCAAGTCCATTCGAACTCCAGGGTAGCATTGTGACAGGCAGTTGCTTATTCTGAAAAACTACAGGCTAAAAATATTCAGCCAGGGCTATTTTAAAACACACATGAGCAAAGCCATAGTGACTCTGTTTTAAGAACTGGGAAAGCGGGTCTAGATAAGAGCGGAAAAGAGGACTTTCTCTTTTGTTTTGGCATGGCAAGAAAAGAAGGGTTGGAATTACGGATCATTCAAATTTTGTGCATTCAAATGGTTGTCGCTGAATTTTCACACAAATTGAATAGTTCTGTGTGGGTCTCAGTATGTTATGTCTGTACTATGTCATCCTGTATGACTAACTTTCTTCTGTGAAAAACTAAAGCCTTTTTAACCAATGGCCAAAGTCAGGATTTTTGCAGAATAATAGTTTAAATTTCATTTTGTTTTTCACCAAACCCTATCATATGTCCTTAAAACATGAAATGAGTTGCCTGTGATACCTTTGCATCTTTTTCTTTAAAGCTTGAAGCAGGTCACTACTCCCTGCCATTATAGAGACAAGCGTTATTTTCTCTATAAACTGATGCTTTATGTTGTCACCACAATATATGAAGACATATATTGTCTTACTGCCCAGTACTATCTTTTTGTGTTCCACAGAAGAAAGAAAGTCATGCAGGTTTGTGTGAACTATCCCTTAAACATTTAGGCACTAACCACTAAGGGTGCAGTGGTTTTATGGTTCAAACTCGGTTTACAGGTGCCGGTTGCATAAACTGCCTAGACTAGACTTAAAAGTTAGTCATCTAATTTTTTCTTCAAGGTCATAAGTTAGTTACATAAAAAAGTAGATTAGTCTAATTTGAAAAGTAAGACTGATTACCACTTGGTTAACTGCTAGTTGGTCAAAGTTCTTAAGACACAGTGGCTATGTTTATGCAACTGGCTCCAAGTCATAGGTCACATCTTTGAGCCCATAACTTATTGCTATACCATATACCAGCAAGATGAGGTGGTAGTTTGTTATATTTTAAAAACCTGCACACTCCAGTGTTGCCAGCATCACCTCAGCAAACTCTCCTTGAGCCTGTCCATCATTCAGTAAAGTGTGTTGTTGTAGTTGATGAGAATTTGTTCAGTGAGAATGAGAGAAAGTTTTCCTGAGTTAGTTTGGTGGTCGTGGACATTGTAACAGAATAATGTACAAAGCTGCTTAGATGAATAATCCAGGATGAGTGGGAGAACGTTGTCAGCTTTGAGATGGAACTGCATATTTCAGGAGAAGCTGGTGTTGAACTGAAAGTTTCAGGCAATTCAGAAAGCTGTTAGAAAGAGAACATTTTCACTACCTGAAAAGCAACATAGTAATAGTTGTAGATGTTAGGGATTTGTTTTTTCTTGAGGAAGGACATTTTAGTGGTTTTTCATGTTAAATTCCTAAACACGAACAATCTGTTCTCTGTTGTTTTTCCAGAGAATGTAAATAGTATTATATGTGTCTGACATAATAAGCATCAAACTAAATGACTTCCCAGCAGCTACACTAAGAATGACTGCTTTGAAGAAAAAACCCTGTACACTCAGTGTTATCATCCTACCAGTTAGTTGGTGTTCATGGTCATTGTGTGACAGAATAATATACATGAAGTTGCTCAGATGAGTAATCCAGAACGAGTGGGAGAACGTTGTAATTTTAGGCCGAATTTGAGATGGAACTGTGGATTTCGGGAGAAGTTGTAGTTCAGAAAAGCTAATAAAAAGAGCAGCAGTAATAGTTGTAGTTGTTAGAGATTTATTTTCATTTGAGGAAGGATATTTTAGTGGTTTTTCATGTTAAATTCCTGAACACAAACAATTCTCGTTGTTTTCCATAGGAAGTCAACAGTATTATATGTGTCTGACATGATCAATAAGCATCAAACTAAATGACTTACTTCCCAGCTGCTACACTAAGAACGACAGCATTTCCTTCCAGTGGAGTAACGTCACACAAAAGACAGACGCCACCGCTACCTTAAGCCAGATCACTCGCCTTCAATCAAGCCATTTTACAATTCTCAAACATATTAACCTCATCTTTAAATGATTAGTTGAGCAGTATAATACCGCTGCTTTTTCCCGCTCTTCCAACATGAATGGCCTTCATGCTACTCGAGTTAATGAAAAGTCGCTGCGCTCTTTCTTCTCCCTTTTTTACTCGTTTGATCAAAGATGGCCTCTCCTCTCTGGCTAACCTCGCCTCTCAGTTGGCCATAGCCTCTGTCTCTTGAGGGTGAGGGCACTTAACAAACACAGGATCCCACCGCTGGGGCACATTGTCATGTTGATGTCCCAGGGGCCCCTACACAAAGGGCCATTGAGGAGAGGAAAGGAGAGAAAGACCTGAGACAGAGAGAGAGGGAGAACAAGGCTCTCAGGAGGAGTTTCTTTAACCCGTCCTGCAGCGTGTGTGTGTGTTGAGCGGGGGAGGGTCATATAGCGGCTATAGCTCCAGTGTTGTTGATCACTGGACTGATCCTGGTCACCGACTTCTTAAAGTCTCCTGGAGTTGTTTAGAGTCTGCAAAGAGTCACCTTACTGTGTGTGTGTGTGTGTTTGAGGTTTCATGGAAATTCAAGAAGGTTTTCACTCCGACATGCTTCAGTTGCTTGTTAACTCTGTATATCTTTCCTTTAGGCACCATTAAAACTGTATACTTGACATACATTGCATGAAGTTTTTCATCGCTTTTACTATTCCTCAAACTTCTCACCCTAAGAATTAAACTGTCATCAAATAACACATCCATTGTGCAGCTTATAGGAGAGGTGTGCTGTTACGTTCGCCTGTTTTAGAGGATATAGTGGACAAAAAAAATCTATTGGCTTCGAAAAAAGGGTGTGAACCATATCTAGGTGGCTAAAAAAGGCGAATGCAACAGCAAGGACCGCAATGGAAATAACCCAATGGCTTTATTGTGTTTTCATCCTCAGCAGTTTTTTTTTAAAGTGTATGGGATACGTGTCATTGTTTACAGTTTGTAAACTTGTCAAATAAATTTCAATTCAAAATGATAGATCTTGTCCCAAATGGTACATTTGTTGTGAACTTGTGGTCTTGTGGAGGTTGTTTCAAGTGGATTCTGACCTTATGATGTCCCATTTGACATTTTGAGTTGAAGGGTGGCTGTGGGTAGGGCTGAGTATCGATTTACTGATTTGAATTCAATTTGCAAGCTCTTTTTGAGAATCAGTTCTGATTTTATTAGATTAGGTTCTGATTCCTTTGAGCATATGTCAGTTATAATGTGTAATAATTGGACTGCAAATAAAGTTTGTCTGTATCACATACAGATATATATGCTGTTATTTTGAAATTTATAGAATACCACAAAAAATGTATTACGGATTCCACCAAAATATTAAGCAGCATGACATTGATAATAATTCAAAATGTTTCTTGAGCACCAAGTCAGCATATTAAAATGATTTCTGAAGAATCATGTGACACTCACAACTGGAGCAGTGGCCACTGAAAATTCAGCTTTACTATTGCAGAAATAAATTATGTTAATATAGGAAACAGTTATTTTAAAATATAGTAATATTAAAAAAAAATAATAATAATTGCAGCCTTGGTGAGCATATGAAACTTCTTTCAAAAACATAAAAAAAAAAAAAAAAAAATCTTATCAACCCCAAACTTTTGAACAGAAGTGTATATATTATTTTCAATGTATTTTAGTAAAATATTTCAGGAAAGAGAGATTTGGGTGTAGGATCGTTTGACTTTGGCTAGTAAACAACTATCCAGAACATCCTTACAGCCATATAGAAACACATTAAAGCCACTTAGCAACCGCATAGTCTTGGCAAACTGCATACAAAGTGCATAAAAACCACCTACAACATCATATAATCCTGGCAGTGAATTTTGCATAGATGAGCTGCAAATTTACTTTAAAATGTAAAAAATAGTTAAAGCGATAGGTCACCCAAAAATGAAAATTACCCCATGATTTACTCGCGCTCAAGTCATCCTAGGTGTATATGACTTTCTTCCTTCAGACAAATACAACCGGAGTTACACTAAAAAATGTCCTGGCTCCTCCAAGCTTTATATTGGCAATGAATGGGACTTAAGATAAAGTTGGATGGTAATTTTCATTTTACTATGGGGTGAACTATCCCTTTAAAGTGTGTCTCAACCACTAGCAGCAGCAGCATACAAAATGTAATAATACGTTTCTTACAATCCCTACATCCTCCATTGTTTGGGTGTCCCACCCTATCATTGGTGTAGCCAATGTTGTTATGTCTCAAACAAACAGACTGCAATTCTGTTTAGTGCAGCTAGTGACACACTTCACTTTTCATAAGTGTTAAAAGTTTAAATGCGGATCCAATCCATTAAATCCATTAGATGTGGACCCAAAGCTTCTGTCGAAAAGAAGTAGTTAGTGAACTCTGTCAAAGAGCATTGAGCTCTGAGACCCTCTTTCATATTAAATGGCTATATAGATGGAAGGCTGTGACAGGCCAAGCAAAGAGGTGAAAGGTCATTTCTGTAGTATTGGATTGACCTGTAAGGTGATCAGAGACAGATGAAATGTACAGGTCTGTCTCATTCATTCCTACTTTTGATTCTCTTGGTGAGAAGGAGAAACATTTCTCTGTGCTTATAAAAACAAGTTATTTAACCCTTCTTTTTTTTCCTTTTCCTTTCTTCTTAACTGTTTAATCTCTACGAAAAGATCCTTGAGAAAAAAGGGAGGCAGAGAGACGTTGGCAACACAGGAAAAAGAGCCTGAGAAAGTCCCTGCAGGAAAAGAGCCACATCCATCACGGCTCCAGACCTCCTCTCCTCATCTCACTCTCTGTCCCATTCTCTACCTGATCTAGAAACAATGGCCATTTCCTGCTACTGAGTCTTGAGACTGGAAGCTGGAATGACAGAGTGAATAATCATGAGAGAGAGAGCGTGAGAGACTATTCTGTAAGGAAAGAAACAAGAGGCCCTAAAGTTGACGTCACCTTTTTGTGTGAGTGTGCACATGTGTGTGTACATGCATTACTTACATCTGTTTTGATGGTCAGAATAATTTATTAACAGAACTGTACAAACATCTTCACGGCAGACCACACAATTAAAATCAGTGCTCATTTGTAGGGTTTTCTGGATAGAACCGAAGCTTTCTATGGCTATGAAAGGCTTTTAAAACACTACTGGAAAAGTAATGAAGAAAAAAATAATTGGTATTTTATTAGTGAAAGTACATTTTCTTATTTATTCTCTGCTCTAACATGTTTCATAGGCTAGGTTTTATAGAGTAAACCAGCTCAAATGCTATAGTAATGGCTTTTTTTTAGTCAAGTTGTTTAAATGAATCAATTGAACTTATTCACAAATCTGTCTGAATGATTCTATTTGAGTCTATTTGAATTACAGTGATTTCTTCAAGTCCTCATCCAGTAATCACAAATGTATGGAGACCCTGAAGTAACATTTGCAGGAAAAAAGAAAAAAAAAATCATTAAACTTTCATCAAACAAGTAAATGCACTTCTATGGGAAGTAAGTGTGCGCAAGAAACTTTCGCATGGGAAAATGCCTATGTTACCATGGGGAAAAACAGACATAAAACAGTACATAAACCAGATAACGGTAACACATGAACACACAGAAGTTTGTCTTGCATTTGCAAACATTTTTATAAAAGTGTCAGTGTTTCTCTGCAAACGTCATTTTAGGGGCTCCATACAAATGACTAGAAAGTTCATATACATTCATTAGTCAAATTCTGAAATATGTTGCAGTCTTTCAAAAGAAAATAGTCGTAATTACTCTTTGTTAATCTTGTTCCACAAGAAAACTCTGTTTCTCACAGTAACTACACATTATATGTACACATTATAGATATGTAATAAAGTTGATAGTTATTGCTGAAGAAGTTTGTAAAGGTCTCTGAACTATAAAAAAACTGGATGTGGGCAATGAATACCGTTAAACTCTTTTTAAATGCCTGTTAGCCTCATTCCTTGCATCCCTAAAGACCCCCTTAGGACCCTGCCACACTCTTTATACAACAAACACACACGCACAATGAAAGTCCCTCATGTTTGACTGATGTCCTGTAGCACAGCTAGATGTGATTAATCCGTTATATCCATCACCCCGGCTGTCCAGAGCACAGTTTGCCGTTACCCTCTCAGTCTCCACTCCCATTTTCATGCGGCGTGTGCATGTCACTGTCACTAACCGCCCTTTTGTTTCTCACCTCATCCGTCTCTCTGACGCTCAATGAATCAAGCTTTTAAAGCGGGCTGGGGTTTGCATTTGCACATGCATGTCTGCACTAGTCAAACACTCATATGAATATTGTTATGATATGAGAAGCTGTTTAAGGTGTATCTGTAGGTGTATGTGTGTGTTCTTGTTTAGCACTGTTGCTTGATCGTGATATCAGTATCATCACAAGCTTTCTATTGGAGGTTAAGGTCGAAAGAGACAGGAACAGGGCACCAAAACATTTTTCTCCTTTTAAGATAACAGTTTCTCTGAATTTGTCATGGAGGAGCATACTAGGATAGAAAAGTATGAAAGATTTAATTGTTTTGGTTACATTTGCAAAACATTATGGGAACATGTAAACTTTTATCATATCAGATATACAGTCTTACTTTTTTTGTTATTATTTTTTAGATTTCAGGTTAAGCTCTGATCAAGATACTAAAAGAATGTTTCTATGTATCAAAATGAAAATCAGGTATGTGTGTCTTCAGGGGAAAGATTATATTCTAAAAAATGCTGGCAAAAATATTTGGCTGTTTTAGTTTAGCACTAAAATCTAGGCAACATGTACTAGCGTATATAGAATTTAAAAAAAATCTTACATGTAATATAATTGTGTTAAGTATTTACAGTTTCTGAAGTAACACAATGATGTACAAACAAATAGAACCACAATTCTACATAAAAATATGATAAATGAAATGATGGTAAGAATCTACTCATGAAAAGGGCTTTAAAAGAATCACATTCGAAATGGGGTTAGTACCACTTTTAACTCTGGTTTATGACGCTCCAGAGCAGGTTAGCATTGAATTGCAGTGCGAAAGGTTACAATCTGAAACAAAGTTGTGGCTCCAGTCTTAAGTGTCACATGATACATTATGCTGACTTGGTGCTCAAGGAACATTAATCGTTCTAATCTTTTTACTTGATTAAACTAAAAGAAATGTTGAAACTATATTCTCATGTCTGCATGCAAGCTCAACTGATCCCTGAGTGAGCCATTCATGCTGTGGTCTAGATATTGACCGCTAAGGTTAGGTGTGATTGACAGCTCTATTAAGACTGAGAGTCCATGTGACACTTACATTCTAAATGGAGGAGTGAGAACTTTCACCTTCTATCACCTCACAGTGACACAGAGCTGCTTAGCACTGACACTCACCATGACAGTCTTTTGATCACTTTAAAGGATGCCCTTTAACCCACCGCTCTGACACCAACTCCATATTATACATCCTCACAAACAGCAGAGCAGGAATAAGTAATAAATCTATTAAAGATAGAGCAATCATTCTAAATAGTACAATAGCGGAGCTGAATGGCTCTTTCAAGTACTTATTTAGCAACAGTAGTGAATTATTTTTCACAGATTTTGTTCATACATCGTAGCTTAAAGAACACACAGGTCAAAGGACAGTGCCAACATGATGGATGTAGTATGTCTGGGAATTTATTTATACTGCTATACTGCTTTACAGAGCTCTGCATATGACATGCAAGGGGAAAAACAAGAAATCTTGACCTCAAATTAAGAACTCGTTACTACTAACTCTTTTAGTTAAATCATGGCTACAATTTAACAGAATTTGTGCAACAAGACCAAGATTTATCTAAATTACAGTGAGGAAATGAATTGCGGGGCTCTGTACTGAATACCTAAAGAACATACTTCATCAGCGGTCAAGTACTTTTTAAATCCTAGTACATACTCAATTTTGTTTGCAAAAACAGTATTTACAGTGTCGCTCTTCAAGAAGTCAACCAAAGAAACTTTGCATTGTTTTCATATGCTTATTAGCCAAATAAAGCAGGTCAAAATGGAAAGCGACGGAAGCATTTGGTGAATACAGCTTGCGTTTTGGAGTTCAAGTCTAGTCAGTATGAGAAGGCATGAGATACTTGGCTGGTATTTTTGGGTAGTTTCAGTATGTGAGCACCTCTGACCTTCCAGATCTTCAGTATGTAGGTGGCGATTCATGGGGTGAGACAGCTACCGGGGTGTGTGTGTGTGTGTGTTTATTTCTTTCTTGCGAACCTACATATACAAATCTGGCTTTTCAGCCCTACCACAGATACACAAACATAGATGGACAAACACATCCATCTAAACTAGAAGTAAGTGGGATTTAATGGTGACTTGATGTTGACATGAATGTGTCATGTATCTGCAGTTAACAGTTTTATTTCTTCCAGTGCAACACACACACACACACACACACACACACACACACTGCATCTACACTTGTGCAATCTAATGTGCCATCCTAAAATGAGACACCTCTGACCAACACCAGTAATAGAGCTTAAACAAATTCATGCACAAATTGCAGAGTAAGAGTTTTTTTTTTATTTTCGTCTTGTGTTTATCAGGGTCTCCTCTTGCCCTTAGTATCTTAACATCCTCAAACTGCATTTTTGTTAAGAATTATTAAAGATAATTATGGTTATCATTAATGGATGACATGCCTGTGTTTTTTGTAGCTCAGTCAGTTGCTCACGTTCCCCATCTGGCCGTCACACACTCTCATCACAGGTGATCTCTGCCATCTGTTTCCACCAGTCAAAGTTGCTAAGATATGCAAAGTACAGAAATGGCAACACACTGATGCTCGTTCACACACATATATTCCGTAAGAGTGCCTTGAGGATTGAATGAAAGGAGTATTATACGATTAAATTGTACAATATCTACACTGTAGCGTGTTGGTTAATTAAAATAGGGTAAAATAATATGCTTGATTGCTATGTCCTTCAGGAAAATTAAGTGCACTCATCAAATGTCTTGTTATTTTATACACACAAAAAAAAAAAAAAAAAAGAAGCACAACATTTTACAGTATAAAGGCTGCTATAAATGGGAAAATTGATGTAAGAAAGAAAATCTATTTATATTAGAGTATGAATATAGTTTCAAGAAAGAAGACCAAACACATTTTGGGATACAAATATCACACTTACAACATTGCTGGTCACATTTTGAACATTCTAAGAAGCCGTTCACACAGAACGCGTTTTTGTGCTCCACTGGTGCTTCTTTTCCATAGTTTTTTTTATATAACCATGCTCTAGACAAGCTTGTTTGATATTTGCACTCATGTCTTGCTTCTTTTTCAACATCTTGCACATGACACAGCATTCTAAAATGTGGTGATGTAGTTAAAATCAATCCAACTTTTAAAAACATCTGTAGACCTTGCGTTTATTTTCATTCCACAGCACCGCATCTTGTGTTTTTACAATGTAAGCATGGCAATGTGGGATTTTAAAATTTTAATCTTAAATTGTAGGAAGACTGATCTAAAAGTATGGAATTTAAAATGAAAATAATAATAATAATCATAGAGAGCACCCCTAAGGCCAATTGCATTCAGGCCATAGGATTGTGACAAAGATTATTTAAAAAAGGAAGAACTGTTAAGAACTGCACAAGCACTGTGGCAAATTATTTGTTTTGTGATTTTTATTTCATAAAGAACTATAGTCGTGAATTAAAACACTGTCTGCTTTTTTTTAAATCAATCGACGTCTGATTTGATTTGTGTTAGCAGTGTGAGACTAAAAGTCTTGCTGAACTTTACTGACCTGAGGAAACTGTCCAGTCTAAAATAGATGTGTCAGTACTATCTAGTGAGTTACTGTAAGCACTTAACCAGTTGTGAGTGTTTATGTTGTGACAACAATTCCGGTCTTTCTCCTTGGACATCAAAAGGAAAACCCCTTCACAAAGGTGGCTAACATGCACAGACAAATACACATTATATTATATTATAGTCACATTAGCTCCAGGGAGCAAGGAGACAAGGAGTTGACTCAAACGACTTTAATAAGCTTCAGGAACATAGAACACGGCGACCAGGTATGACGTTTAAGACCAGACACAGAGGCAGGGAAGCAAAGAACTAATAAAGGCTGGGGATAAGGAGATAATTAACAAAACAGGGCTGGAGAATAATGACACAAAACGAGGAAAGGAACAGGAAGACCAAATAAGGGCACAAGAGGAAGGGAACGACAAGACACCGGAAGACAGGACTGACAATTATATTATATTATATTATATTATATTATATTATATTATATATTGCATATTACTACATATTATACAATTCAAATAGGTTTTATTTTGTTTAATACAATATTTTTAGTATTGATATTTTTTTTTATTTTTTTTTTTTAATACGAAGACACAACTGTTTTACCAGAGTTTATTTTTATACTTTGCAGAGAGATTTTTAAACCTCCCCAATTTTAAACATCTTTCCAAGTAAGTACAGATGCTAGACATCTGTTAAGGAGTACAGAAATGTGTTATTGTAAACATCTGATATCTTAAAAAGCTGTGTTTTTTGCTACTTTTGTTTTTCAGATGAAAATATGCACACTGAACAGATCTGCGTGCAAAACATCATTTGATGCCTCTACTCAGATCTTCAGAAGATAGACCTACGAAGCACCTTTAAACGTTCCGCCAGCAATCAAACTGAAGAACCTTTGTAAGTGCTAGATAGAAGCTTTCTTCAACACACACACACACACACACACACACACACATATGCTCTCATCTATTGTTTTCTTTTTGCTATTGTTTACAGCTGCTTTGTGTCTTACGGTGGGAATCTCTTGTACGTAGAATAGAGAGTGGGGGAAAAAATGTCAGGAAGGGAAAGAGACTTATGTCATTCTGTGCGACCATCATACGACCCATGTGCTTATTTAATTAGTGGACGGAAGCCAGAAAGATAAATGGAGAAAGACAGTTTGAGAAAAAGACAGAGGTGTGATGTGATGTGATGATAACGAACATGCACACAGTATTAGACTGACTAAAGCACATGCATGCAGAAGATCTCAGTCAGCAACAAGGGAACACACTTTTACATCACCTGAGACGGCGACACACTCACACTTTGACATGCATATACACACAGAACAATAGACACAGATTTAGAAGGCTGTGGGAAAAAGAATACAAATGCACTGTCCATCCAGCACACACAGACACACGGCACATATCCTCCCCACCCATCACACAACACCAACCGTCACTCCAGACCCACTGTCCTGTTTTCTACAGACACAGTTTATGATAAAGCCATGAGCTATAGGTGCAGTCTCCGAAACTGGTTTGCATAATCACAAAGACACTGCCGATGGGTATCACAGTCAGCTCTAAAATTTGTTCACAATTTGCATATTTTTAGGGACATTTGTTTGCTACACAGCCTGCGTCGCACATCAGTTAATTTACATTTACATTTATGCACGTGGCAGACGTTACATAAATCGCATTCAAGTTACACATTTTATAATTATTTACTTGCCCTCAGAATTGAACCCATGTTTATTATCTGAATTATAATTGACATTACGAGTTGGTCTCGTGCATCTAATGTGTGTGTGCACGTAGGAGTGATTGTGTTTTGAAAGTGTTTTGATAGTGAAAACTGGACAGAACCCCCAAAAGTGTTTGCGTCAGCCTGTGTTGGAAGGGTCAAGCAGTGATTCAGGAAGGTGTGTGCTAAAATAGTCTGGCCTTTGTGGTTTAAAGGAAGTCATACAAAAGGAGGGACCTGAGAATTGACAGTGAAGTCAGAGCAGACAATGACACACACGCAATACTGAACAGAACATGCAAATCAGCATGGAAGTGCAGCATAATAACACGTTTTTATCTCAGTGTGTGTGTTCAACATAACACAATTTGTAATTGAATTTTGAATATATGGTATGATTTCATTAAAAAAATGGAAATAATTGATTTGGTTTGACTGAAAATTGCAAATAAATGTACACTATGGTTCAAAGGTTTTTAAAGATTTATTTTATGCTCACCAAGGCTGCAATTATTTGTTCTAAAATACAGTAAAATCTATTTTAGATCCAATAAATGGTGCAAGTTATAGTAAACATAGTAATAGTAAAGTAATATTGTGAATATTATCATTTAAACTCTTTTTCTTTTTTAATACATTTTAAAATGTAATTTATTCCTGTGATGGCAAAGCAGAATTTTCAGCATCATTACTCCAGTCTTCAGTGTCACATGATCCTTCAGAAATCATTCTAAATATTCTGATTTGCTACTCAAGACACATTTCTTATTATTATCGATGTTGAAAGCATAAAACTAAACAAAATAAAAACTGACTGACTGACTCCAAACTTTTGAACGATAGTAAACAGTAGTTATTTGACCATTATTCATAGAAATGTGAAAATGAAATGCTGAAGAAATGTTGTCCATGAAGTGTATAGGGTTGTTTTATTCATTAATTATTGCAGATTTTCATTAAAACATCCAGCCTGGCTTGACACCCCTATGTCAAACTAGTTTTATTAACCAGTATTAGTCAGCATACAAATACAGAAACAGAATCAAATGTGAACATGATTCCCAAAGCACTCTCTTCTTCCTTTTTCCTTCATTGCAAGGCTTCTGTCATTCACACCCCCACTGTGATGTCACCATCTGTAGCCCTAGACCTGTCTGCCACCAGTGTGTGTGTGAGTGAATGCACCATCTGTCCTCTATGGTCTTCCCCTTGATGCTGTTATATACGCTGCTTGTGAGTATATCACTAGCACATCTCGCACACATGCATCTCACACCATTAACACTCTCCATTTCATTCATGTACTCAAGGCATGAAACCCTTGGGGCAGTATTACATTTCTCTAATCATGTACATATGAGCCATTAGTCGAGTGCTCATGTTCCTATTGATTCCTTTGAGCATATGTCCATGCAACGTTTCATTTAGTCTTTGCAAAATGTCAGTTTGAGTTCACGGTGATTTATTTTGTGTCTTGCTGTATTGTAGCTCTATTCCAAAGCCTAGTGAGCTGCTTACCTAGATAGCATTTTATAGGAATAGTTTACCCAAAAATGAAAATTTGCTTGAAATGTATTCTGCCTCAAGCCATCCAAGATGTAGATGAGTTTGTTTCTTCATCAGAACAGATTTGGAGAAATTTAGCATTATTCCACTTACTCACCGATCCCCTGCAGTGAATGGGTGCCATCAGAATGAGAGTCCAAACAGCTGATAAAATCATTACAGTACTCCAGTCAATCAATTAACATCTTGTGAAGTAAAAAGTGTTTGTAAGAAATAAATCCATTATTGCAATGCTTTAACTTTAAACTGTCACTTCTGGTCAAAAGAAGAACCTGCAATAATGCTTCCTCCGGTGAAAAAGTCCATCCTAATTTTCTCCTGATTCAGATGACTTTTCCACTGGAGAAAGCAATAATATTTATAGTGGACTCATATTTTAGCCAGAAGCAATGGTTTAAACTTAAAATGCCTTGATGGATTTGTTTATTACAAAAACGCAGCTTTTTGCTTCACAAAAAGTTAATTGATGGGCTGGAGTTGTGTGTATTACTAATTTCTTTACCATTTTGTCTAAATAAAAAATAAAACATTAAAAACTAAAATAAATTTTTTAAGTAAATTTATAATTTTATAAGCAAATAGGCATCATATAATTATAATGAGCAGTATAAAATGGATATTCATTTTGACATTTGATAAAAAGATTAAAATTTATAGTGTTTATAAAGATGAACTTTAAGTGAGCATTAAAGGGATCCTATTATGCTCTTTTACAAAGTCTTGATTTCGTTTTAGGGGTGTACTAAAACATGCTCTCATGCTTGGTGGTTCGAAAAACGCATTATTTTTCACATAATTTACATTATTACAATACCTTCCTCCCCAGCCTGGCACAAACGGCTCGATTAGTTCGGGGTTTGATGAAGGCCCGCCTTCCGAAAAACGAAATGTGTTGTGATTGGTTAGCTGTCCCAGTGCGCTGTGATTGGCGAACAGCTAGGCAGAATGACTAAAAACAAATTAATTCTCTGCCAGCAGGAGGCGCTGTTGGAGCGGGAGAGAGCGAGGTTTCCCCGGTAACGCTGAACACAAAGCAGAGCTCCGCTCACAAATGCTGCTTTATCAGACATTACATGCAAGATGAAATGAAAATGACATCCAAAATTTTCTGAAGACAGTCAGTTTCCTTCAGAAATACAGTGATATAAAAACACCAGCACTGGGTTTCGATTTTGAAACGTGCTTCGAATTTCGAATTTCCAGAGGCGGGATTTATTTTAATTTATTAATTTATTTTTTAATTAATTTATTTTAAAAGCCTCTAAGTGCTGTTTGAAATTTTCTTCTAAAATGAGCATTTTTTCTCAGACTCATATGTTTATGTTCAGTTATTTTACCTCAATGGCAATGAAAAGAACCTATTCATTGCCATTAAAGTGAAAAAGTGAAAATTTCAAATGGCACTTAGAGGCTTTTGCATCTGAATTCTTCATATATATATATATATATATATATATATATATATATATATATATATATATATATATATATATATATATATATATATATATATATTAAAAATTATATATTAAATATATTAAAAATTAAAAAAGCAAAACTACTCTGATGTCAAAGATTCACAGTGCTAATGTTGTGCATCCCTATATTCACCCAATGTTTCTGTGCACTATGTATTTTTATCATGTCATTAGTTTAGCAACATGGTGCATCAAACACCACTGGAAACTACTGTGAATCACTTTTTAGGAAGTTTCATTTCATTTAGGACGCTGTTTTTGAAGGAAGATGTCTATGTATACATAAGCAATAGACAGTGAGGCTGCCTACTAGGGTTTTGAACAGATCTCGTCTTTGCTATTTTGAATGTTTTATTAAAGGTAGGAGGATTTTAAAGTTCACTACACACAGACACACGGCCGTGACCTCCTAATTAGTTTCCCACACTCTAGTGTACATCAATCACCTCTGCAAGGCTTAAGTGTGAAAACAGACACTGTAATAATTAGAAAGTGACATCTGAAGACAGCTCAACAACAAATGGCTGACCTAAGAGCTGCCAGCTGATTAAGAAATGCGTATTTGGGACATTGGAGTGTTAGTGCTTTCTGTCTATACTCTTACAGGTCGTTTGGCACAGTTTTCTTTTCCTGGATGTGTAAAGTTAATGTCCTATATAATAGCCAATACTAAAACACTTGCCTTAAGGTAATAACCCTTAGTAATGTGTCTGTGGACGCTACATCAATCCGAGCAGTGAATGATATGCTACTCCCACAGAAGGCAATCTTGGCATTAAGTGTACAATTTTAAACAATTTTGTCCTGTGAAGCATCAACCCTGCTTTGGGTTCAGAGACCTACATTAGCAGTGACACCTGTTGTCGGTTTTATAAACTGCAGCAGGTTTAGACTGGTCTGGAGAGCTACGCTGGAGCTGGGCCATAGCAAATCTCAAATACAACAGTTCATTTCAGATGGTTATTGGGGTGGTTATGCCTTAGACATGAGAGTTTCTATTGAGTACATTTGCCATGTCCGTTTCTAAATCAAATAGCAATATCCCGTTCCTTTTCCAAAGGCTTGATGAACTCTAAGAACGCCGTCTACACTCCACACAGACAGAAACCATTACCCATGAGAACAGCCTGAGAGAGGATGTATATTAGTGTGGGTGTGTTTCTAACTTCGCCCTTTACGTTTATTCATTTAGCAGATGCTTTATTTAGAGATTTATTTTGGTGTACTTTGAGGACAAAATTTCTCTCCGGAGGTGGCTATATCTGAAAAATGAGTTTTGGGAACATCTCAAAAAGTGAAATCAGTTCAAAATATTCTGTAAGGAGACTAAATAATGTCTTTATTAACACATAAATATGTCAAAAATCTGCTATAGAAGTCACTGGTATGTCTCCATATAGATAGTTGAGTAATTGTGTGGGGGATGTGAGATGTGAGCTTTTCCGTGGTGTTTTCTCAGCTCCAATCATTACCACTGCGGAAATGCTAATGGCTGTTTGAGTAAGAGCAGGTTTGAGGGGGCATTGGGGGCTCAAGGCTTTGTTTGACTTGCTGATCCTGTCTGCCCGGCGGCTCTCAGACGCTGTTGTTTTTAAATTACGTAGGGGGTATTGCTGGCCAGGCAAAGATATACAAGTGGAAGCCCAATGCTTTTAAAAACCACGGGAAAAATGCTGAATGTTACAAATTATAAACCCTTGTCTTCAGCTCGCCTCTCGCCACAAATGATTTATGTTTAAAATAATATTGCTACAAATCACTTCTGTGAGGCCTCCGATGGGCCAACCTGTTTTTGGACTTATGGGTAATGACAGATTAGACAAAGTCTGGGGTCCTGTTACGCTATAGAAACCTCGCAGTGAGAAGTTACATTTTCTTTAAGTCTGCATATATGATGCAGAGATATTTATAATACACATCGCAAACCCACAATTTTATAATTTATAATTATTTGTATAAAACCTGTAAAAACTATAATGCAGGTTAACACATGATATGTTGTTAATGTTGTTGATGACATGTTTTAATACTTTGAACGCATTGCAATGCCTTTGAATGAATAGTTCACATTAACATAAATAAAATGTAAATAATTTAAAATTAAAATATAATAATAAAATAAAACACCATCAAACCCCATTGACTTTCATTGACTATGTACAAAAACAATTAAAATTATCAATTGTGTGTGTTTCACAAAAGAAAAAAAAGTTAAACAGGTTTTGAACGACTTAACGGTGAGTAAATAATGACAATTTTGTTTTTTCTTTCTTATTTAAAAATGTATTACACACATACTGGCTTCATAGAAAGTGCTACTGAAATGAATCTCTGAATTTGCCCTCCTGCTTTCTCATGGATTATTATGAGCATAAACTTTAATATCTTGTGAAAGGGCGCAGAGTATTTCATTAGAGTGGAATGTCCAGCTACTCAACGGAAGAGCGCTCTCACTAACATGATAAAGGATGTGTTTTGGACAAACCGATTTAGCCAAGCAGAACCACATACATGCCTAATTATCTCTCACCGCACCATTACATCCAGGAATCTAAACAACAGAGGTGAAAAATGCATCATCAGATGGTATTAGAAAGACAAGAGCATATTTGTGGGAGCTGTCAGAAAACGAGCAAGTAACCTATATAACCATTATGCGAAAATAAATAGTTACCATTTATCAGTCTAATCAGTTCTCAGTTATCTAACAAATTGCTCTTTTTTTTTTTTACTCAGCGCATTACTAGCTAATACTCTATCTTTATTATATGGTAAGTGTAACTTTCATCTTCAGTAGCTATTATTTTGCATAATTTAGGTTTAATCAACTCAACTGCATCATTTTTTATTTTTTTTTATTTTATAGAATCTCAATCCAGCCCTCGTGAAAAAAGTAATTTATTTAAAATACATTTATTTCATGCTAAGTATAGTTCAAATCTTTTAACATATTTACTGACATATCGCTTGAGACTTACTGATAGAAAAATGATAATCAAACTTTTTTGGAGTAGTACTTGTGCACAGTGCACATTTCTTAATATTAAGCCTAAAATTTGTTTTAATGTCACTACTGATGAGGATTGTATGATCTTTGAATAATATCGGTCTTTAAATGCAAGATATTTGAAGTGTACCTAAAGTATATTTGCAGTAGTTCCACTTTAGCGCAATCGAATATACTTCAGTATATGTTCAGTTGGACTTCAGCACTAGTTCCGCACAGTTAAAGTGTATTAAGCACAAAATTTGTTGTCTCTATTGAAAAATGAAATAAATTTATTTCATGCTAAGTATACTACAGATACATTTACGTTTTTATGTACTTAATAAAAATACCCTCGCAATTGTACTTTTGGTATACTAAACTGGTATACTTAAAGTCTGCTATATTGGAACAACTAATTTTATGTTTAATGCACTTTAATTGTGCGGAAGTAATGCTGAATTTGTACTAAAGATATGCTGAAGTATATCTGATTGTGCTAAAGTGGAACTATTGCAAGTTCAGGTACACTTTAAATATCTTGCATTTAAAGACTGATATTATACATATAAATAAATAAATAAATAAATATATATATATATATATATATATATATATATATATATATATATATAATCATACAATTCTTATTAATAGTGATATTAAAACATACTTTAAGCATAATATTATGAAAGTGCATTGTGCAATAAAGAAACACTCCAAAAGAAGTTTAATTATAATTTTATATCAGTAAGTATTAAGTGATATGTCAATAAATATGTTAATATGTTTGAAGTTTACTTAGTATGAAATAAATATATTTTAAATAAATTATGGCATAGTATTATTATTATTTTTTTTACTAGGGTAACAAACTGAGAACTTAAGAAAGGGTGGTAAGAACTGATATTCAACCCTCTCTGTTTAACTCTTTCCTTAATTTTTGGTTGAACAGTGGAAAAAAATTTCATTACCAACTAAAAGTCACAAAAACAGTGTAACACAGCACTGCAAAGAGCTTTAACAAGGATGTAGAGTGTATTTGTGTGTTCACCTCACAATCCACACATAGGCTTCAAACTAGTGCAAATGGACTCTAAAAATTTTACTGCACAGATTTATTGCCCTCTGCTTAATTCTCTTGCTCTGGGTGGGTTGGGAAACATCTGGAGGTTACAATGGCTTCCACACACACCACCAGTCCTTAAACCACACACACACACACACACACACACACACACACTAATTAGAAGGAGTGAAGATGACATCGTCAGTGCTGTTGTAAGCTCTTGTTAATGGAGCAGTTGTGGATGTCACTCTCATAACATCATCAAAATGGGACAAGCGTGTCACCAGCAGATGCCCAAGACACCAGGGATTCACAGAGTGCTAGGTTCAAAGTTAAATGAATTTAATTTTTCTTAAGTGTACATACATTATTGTACAAGAGAATTGTCCTTCTACTTTAAAACAATATTTTTTTGTTTTATTTTGTCAAAATCCTAAAACTTTGTGTTTATTTCCAGGTTTGGTATTTATTTAACATGGATGGTTTCTCAACAAATGTTACAGCAGTGCATTACAGCAGGCTTATAAAGATTTCTCATTAACATAAATTAGTGTCTTAAAATAATTTAGAATAATTTTTATTTTATTTTATTTTATTTTTTAGTTCAGTATAAATGAATTGCATTTATTTGCACACACTGTCTGCATTGTTTTAGCGCTGATTCACTAAAGGGATTACGCAAATTAAGTAATGAATTGCACTTATTTGCATGCTTGCAAAATTTGTTTTAATGCAAAGTTGGTGCTTAGTTTTTGCACTGAAATATTGTGCACAAAAGTGGCATGATTGTTAAGTGACTTTGTTTGTTACAGCAAAACTTCAGAGAAGTTGAAATCTGCACACTCACAAATGTGTATATCTGTTCTTCTTCCTCAGTTCTCCACCAGTCACGTTGACTCCATAAGTGAGATGGATGGTTATGATTATTCACAGACAGCACAGGAAGAACAGAGCTCTCCGCTGGTGTGCCGACTGCCATCGGCTATCCTAAACAGATCTGAAATTCAGAACTGTGGTTTCATTCTGTTCAGACATTAGCCTGGGAGAAAAAGTGAGAAAGACAGAGAGAAAGAGAGAGAGAGAGATCAAGGTTTGATTGTTGAGTGGTAACATCCACAGGTTAAGCTGTGGCCTCTAACATAACAGACCAAATCTAATCATGGCAAGATCATCTGTTTTTAAAAGTACAACAGCACCGTTACAGATTTTAATCGGCACTTGGGGACACCAGCAACACTAAACAGCCTTTTTGATTAAGACTGATTCATCAGATTAAGGAAATATGAGGGCTTGGAGTCGTTTTGTTTAAATGAGATTCACAGCAGAAAATCCTGTTTCATGCTAACATGGAGAACAGTTCCCAAAGTCGTATCATTACTTCCATCTCTCTCTCTCAATACCTATCTCTTACTCTCTCTCTAGCACTTTTCCTCAACTGAACTGCCTTGCTGTCTTCTATCTACATGGACAACTCCCTTCTAAGGTCCCAAAGTTCTAAGCATCTAACTGAAATGGAACCTCGATTTTGGAGGTACATTTGTGGAATTCTGCAAAATGTGTTTAATCATGGTAAAATGTGTTAAATTAAACTGTGAGAGCTCTTAATGTTGGATGAAAGCATAATCTGATTATCCAAAATATTTAGAAATCAAACACACAATGATCGAGTGATGTATATATTTTTATGAATGAATAGTGTTGAAAATTTGTGGAGCTTTATGTGGAGTGCAGATTTTTTTTGGTTTATTTTTAGATATTTAGATAAAATCTACAAAAAATAGCTAAATGATATATGAATGTAATAAATAATATAAAATATATTAAAAATATATAAGTGTGTGTGTATACTTAAGAGCAGTTACAAAGTATACTTAAGAGTAGTAGTTTTTATAGTTTTTTATTTATTTTTTCCCCACTTGGAGATATATATACAGTATATTAGCGTTAGAGCGCAATTCCATAAAATCGCCGATGGGAGGGGAAAATTCTGCGTGTGATTTACTGTCAATGCACACATTAAAGAACACAGATGCAGCCAGATCGTTTCCATAATGACCAGCACAATCTACCAAGAGCAGCGCAAATTACCGCCTGCTTTAAGACATGCTTTTTTTTGGCGTTAAATATTGGCACAAATACCAGTAATTTGACAAGCGCAAACGTTAGTAAATCACGTTATGTGATTCATTTTAATACTCTTCTCCCATACATTTTGCTTCTGAAAGGGAAACTCCTACAGATGCATATTCAATAAAGTCAGGCGCAAAAATAACTGTGTCCATGCCTTTTCGGTGCTAATTCTTCACTGCACGTCTTCAGTAAATTCTGACAGTACTACTTTAACGCCAAACGACGTTTGTGCTGGCACAAGCTGTTAGTAAATCTAGTAAACACACACACACACACACACACAAACCCATAGTGTGTGTGTGTGTGTGTGTGTGTGTGTGTGTATGTATGTGCGTGTGAAAAGATGATAGATAGATAGATAGATAGATAGATAGATAGATAGATAGATAGATAGATAGATAGATAGATAGATAGATAGATAGATTACTTAACTTGGTGTGGTTTGCCTTTTTCTTGAAGAATATATGTGATGCTGCCTTGGTCAAAGTTATCTTAGAAGGCAGCATAATGTTGTTGGCAACCTTTTCGAACAGCCCTTTGTATAGGGAGAACATCTGTGATATTTTAAATATTTGGTATTATATCTTGCCATCTAGGCAGGCAGCCCACTAGCCCACATAAAATTGATGTCTCTTTCTCTTCTTTTCTCTCTCTTTGTGCCTGTTCAAACACACACACACACACACACACACACACACACACACTACTGAACAGCCACGTTAACCCTTGACCTCTGAGGTCATCTGATAGAGTTCAGTTTGATCCTCTAATTGTGACACTTGGCACACTCTCTCATTCCTGATCACACTCTTTCTGTCTCGGTCTCTTCCTTTCTCACAAACAAGCACAAACACACGTGCTGAGCTCACTGACTTTTTCTTACATACGGTTTCCAGTGGGTGCAGTTTATCATCTAATCTTCGGTTTAGAAAAATCGGATATGTAATATGGTATAACAGGTCATAGTTAATGGACTGGGTGGAAAACATGAATGACCCCAGTGGGCTTCTCAGTTTGCAAAACTAATAGGTTCTTGCAAATTACTGCCAATGCGATGGTGATGTTGACGTGACATTAATCTTACCCAGTGACCTGAAATAACGTTCATGAGGATTGCTATGCAAACGTCCATTCCCGCTGTCTACACATGGTGTCCAGATTGGTACACACACTCACTCACCCTCAGACAAACACACAATGTTTGATAGGTACAAACAAGCGCTTTATGTTCATGGCATTCACTCGTTTCTGTGCTTTATCTTTCTTGTTTTTCTTGCCCGATTGTGTTTATTTGCCCGGCTGTGAGGTGAAATCATGTCTGGTTCCCACTGTGCTGTTGTGCTTTCTTCAGTTCAGCCATAATTTTGCTGGTGAGAGCTTGAGATGGTGTCCACTCCACTACGCCGCTTACTATTGTTCTAGTGGGAAAAAGTTCACAGATTTCATAATCTACCGGAATCATCCACTCTGAAGCAGGTTACATGAGAACCGGCTGCTGTTTTGCTGCTCACAGTTTAAGGTTTGAAGGTATTTGCTGGGTAAATGTTTTCTTTGGCCCAGCTAAAGGCAGTGGTGTAATGTAACGAAGTAATAATACTTCGTTAAAGTACTTAAGTAGTTTATGGGAGTATCTTTACTTGAGTCTTTATATTTCTGTCAACTTTCACTTTTACTCCACTACATTTCCTAATAAAAATGTACACTTTTTCTCTGATACATTTCCCCGAAGCATATTCGTTACATACTACAAAATAAAGTCAGAAGAACACGGACTGCAGGAAAGCAGGTTTAACGAATCAGTGGTCTGGCGTTTGCCAGTTAGACTCCTAAAAACACCTTTGCTCATGTGCAAATAAGTGCTCGCACAACCACGGATGATATCTTTTTACACTCAAGTCGAGGCTGGGGTGTGCTGTGCGATATACAGAATATCATCCGCTTTAATATGGTAAGTGTTGTTTTAATGATGTGCAAACTAACATAATCGAGTGCATCACCAAATCACACACAGAGAGTGCATGCACGTGATTTATTAGTCTATTAAAATTCAAGGCATTCTAAATTGTAGATGGCAAAAATGCTTCTGTATGTTTTTATGTTTATATAATTTAATATAGTTAATCTATATCACACACAGAGTGCTGTTTTAATCCAGAAATCAGCATGATAACAAATGTAATAATCATTTTATACAAGTGTAATAAAGTTAGCAGACTTACATTTTAGACACAATATTGCCTGTTTTTGCTCAATTTTGCCAACAAAAATAGTTCCAAACAAAAATCACACAGCACTGTTTCGCGTCTTTGAGCAATGGACGGTGTTCACTTATTGAATGAATCAGCTTTTTGAACGAATCGGTTGAATAAATGATTCAGTGATTCACTCATTAACACGGTCAAATGCTTTGTTATGAATGAATCAGCCGTTTGAATGAATTGGTTGAATCTCAGTGACTCACTCAAACTCACTTTGTTGCCACCTACTGGCGGCTTTAATTTTACATTTAGACTTTTTTCATATTTTAAATAATTTCAAATATCAGTATTCAACGTTTTATGTTTAAAACACATCATTATTTATGCATTTGTAACTCCAGCTTAAATGCATCCATGTCCCCTCTGAGCTACATTGAACTCTGTAAATACATCTAAATATCACTTCAGATGCAGATTCCAGAAATGTTTTCTTACGTTGGAGTGAAAGACACTAAGTACCGGATGAAGTGCTTCTTATTCTTACCCAAAGATACAAAATGAAAGAAAGAGTTAAAACTGAACACAATCTTGCTACTTAAACTGTGTATAAACATTTTCTTGAGCATTTATTTGCTCCTTTTCCATTTTGCATTTACTTGTACTTTTACTTTCAATACTTAAATACGTTAATTTTTTAAAAAATACTTTTCATACATAAATACAATTTATATCACATACTTTAAGACTTTTACTCAAGTAATATTCATAACGGTGACTTCAACCTCTATCAAAGTCATTTTCTGGTAAGATATCTGTACTTTTACTTAAGTATGACTTTCGGGTAATTTATACACCACTGGTTAAAGGACTGTCTGGATGTTTTACTTTATATTGATAAGCATCTTCACCCTTGAGGTATTAACGGTGTCTTGTTGTGTGAGTAGGAGATTGACGTCTATTAATGTTTATTGTCTTAACCGTTGTACATGGCTGTTTAACACTAAGCCGTTAAGACATTAATGCATCTAAACAACAACAGATTTAGCCAACAGGGAATCCTGGAAGACATTAGCTGTGCTCCAAATCCTAGTGAGCCTGCTGTTTGCTGCCTATGTAGGCAGCTTTATAACCTTCATGGAGCCTCGTAAGTGACCGATTTGTTAATTCTACTTTGGGAGCAACTTAATGAACCACACAAATAGTACTTTAAACAAGACAGTTGAGAGAGTTTACAGTTAGCATGTTGCTAAGCTAACAGCACAGTAACAAGTAGGCCTATAAAATGCATACCACATACAAATATTGTTTAATTGCTGGTTTCTTATAATTTTATATTTATTGAATACAATATAAGTGTACTTATAATAAATATTTGTCTTGCTAATTTTATTAAATATTTTTTTTAAGCTTTTTATAGCTTAAACCACAACAGAATGAGTTGCTGTATTCAGTAAAACTTTACAATAAAGTTCATTAGTTAACATTAGTTAACATGAACTAAGAATTAACAATACTTCTACAGAATTTCTTAATCTTAGTTAATGTTAATTTCAGTGTTCACTACATTATTGAAATCACAAGTTGTGTTTGTTAACATTAGTTAATGCACTGTGAACTAACATGAACAATGTTAGACTGTATTTTTATTAACTAACATTAACAAAGATTGATAAACAGTGAAATAAATGTATTGTTCATTGTTTGTCCATGTTAGTTAATACATTAACTAATGTTAACAAACGACACCTTATTTTAAAGTGTTACCCTGAATTCTTTTAAAGCTGCATGTGACCCACAAATTTTGTTATGATTTATTGTGTGGTTGACAGAAGAATAAGCAGTCTTCATCAAACTGCGAGCACAATATGGTCAAAAGTGGTACTGACTGCCTCCAGATGTGGAGGAATCTCAATATGTTGGACCTTGTTTACATCAGTGTAGTCTTGTTTTCAATGGATTGGCAGAATCAGGGGTGTAAATGGCCTTATATTCCTGCTTGGAAGTGCCTTTGTCCCAGGGGTTTGTTGAGTTGTGTGTGTGTGTGTGTGTGTGTGTGTGTGTGTGTGTTTGTGTGGACACAGAAAAGACAACTCTCGCATTGCTGCCAGGTGACACCCACATCTGTGTGTTTACGACGTCTCCTCAGGAGGTCACAGAGATTAATGAACCTGAAATAACTCCTGTTAGCAGGTGAGAGAGAGGGAAGGGGTTTCCAGGTGTGAAGTGGAGGAGGAAAAGAATAGAAGGACAGATGGAGAGATAGAGGAGAGCACTCGTCATTGATTAAATGAATCAGCAGAGCTTATACTCCACTCCTTGTGTGTGTGTGTGTGGTCTCTGGGAGTTTAACTTCTCTCTCAAGAAGTTAGCTAAATTTGATCAAAAAAAGACTATATACTGTACAAAAGTTTGGGGTCGGTAAGAGTTTTTAATGAAAGATGTTTCTTTTGCTTACCAAAGCTGTATTTGTCTGATCAAAAATACAATACAAATAGTAATGTTGTAAAATATTATTACAATCTAAATGAAATTTGTTCTATTTTCAGATATTTTAAAATGTAATTTATTCCTGTGATGGCAAAGCTGAATTTTCAGCAGTCATTACTCCAGTCTTCAGTGTCACATGATCCTTCAGAAATTATTCTAATATGTTGATTTGGTTCCTAAGAAACATTTTTTATTATCAATGTTGCAAACATATGTGCTGATATTATTTTTAGTAGAAACCATTTTTTTTTGTAATATTTGATTAATAAAATAACAGCATTTATTTGAAATAGCATTTTGTTACCATGTAAAAGTCTTTACTGTCACTTTAAAAAAAAATAAAAATCTTACTGACTTCAAACTAGTTACATCTGAAAATGTTCTTAAAGCTGAGATGCTGCTAGATTCTATTTAAACTCTCTGTGGAAATCAGCCTACAAATTGCTTGCTTACAGTTGTCTCTACATATTAAGTTGGGATAGGAGAAAGTATTTTAACATCCAAAAAATGTTCAGTTCAGCCTTCAATCTTCAATCATTCATCAAATACAGGTTTTAGAAGAGTTGGCCAAGCAGAATGGAGTTCCCACATGTATTTCTAACATTACAGTGCACAAGGAAATTGCACTTTCAAATCCTCTCCTCTCGGTTCATTTTTCATTCTTTCTTCACCCTCTCTCCGTCTCTAAAACCCATGACCTGGAGCAGAGAGCAGGGATGAAACAGACTCAAAACACTGGCTGACTATCTCTGAGTCAATTATATACTTGTGTGCTGAAAGAAAGAGAGATAGAAAAACAGAATTGATTGACACTTTGGAGTTAATCCCCATATCAACGACTCCTGGAGAGACGGGATACACTTAGAGCACAGGGGATCAACGATGGGAGTGAAAGAGAGCGAAATCAAGGAAGGAAAGGAGAGAAGACGAGGGAAGGTATCAGAATACATTATGGACACATACACAGGGACAGACTTATCTCTCCATCTTTATTCCCCCTCTCTCTCCATGTCTGTCTCTGTCCAGGCTCCAGGGGGGATGGATGCTGCTGTCCGTGCCTGAGGTGAAGGCCTCTTGCTGGGCAGAGGATGCAGCAGCAGTGGGGTTGGAGGTCTGGTGGTGTTGCTGGTGTCCTGCTGAACAAAAGGTCTCTATGAGTGAAACACACAACAGCATTTTAATGAGCCACAGTCTGTTAATATTTTAACACTCAGTTAGGACTCTTCCAGGCTCGGGACAGCAGGGAGTGGAAAGAAAGGTGCTTGTAGAGATGGTTAAGTGCAATAAAATGAGCTCTGAGCTGCATGAGATGAGTTTTTGAAGTTTAATCACAATGGATGTCCCATAGGGTTCAGTCTCAGAGATTGAACTAATGTGTTTGTCATATGTATCTGTAAATATTGTTAATTTCATTGTGGGATGCTCAGAATTTGAACACATCTACAAAATTAAATTTAGTGTTTGCATGTGAAGGAAAGAAGATGGAATTGGAATTACACTCAGACTAGACTGGAATTACAAGTAAAAATAATCAAAAAGAAAGAAGAAGAAGAATAAAGGTGGAATTCTTGTTTCTGTCTCTAAAGGGATTAGTAGAGGAAGTCATTTACCCATCAGCCCCTGCGTGGTAGAGTGAATATCCACTGGTGTGGAACGCTGCTCTTGAGGCACACCCACCAAAGAGGATCATGGGATACTTATTCAAAGCCACAACAATAAAGAATGAATTGGAATGATTTTTATTTTTTTTATTTATTTATTTTTTTTTTTACAAAAATGAGTGGCCATAGTCATAATTTAGATGGACTGGGAAAAAAAAGGCTGCGTTTCTAAATGTTATATATTACCAGTCAAAATTATGAACTGTACCCATTTATTTATTTGTTGATTTGTTTGCTTGTTTATAAGACCATGATTATTATAAATAATAAGTATTTTACAAAATTAAAATAAAATTAACAAAAAATATAATATAATACAGTTATTATTATTATTATTATTATTATTATTATTATTATTATTATTATTATTAGGGGCTGTTTTGTCATTGAGTGGAGGCAGAAAGGTAAAAGGAAAAAGGGGACTGTGTTGAAATGTGAAATTTACATAGTAAATTTTTTATGCTATGGGTCATACTCATTCTTTGTTTTGAATATATGTGATACAATTTGAATATTTTAGCTTCTTCAAAACTGCCACCTTTGCCTACGTTACAGCTGCATGCTCTGTTTCTTCATTTAATCGCCCCCGTGAGTTGAATTCTGGGATACTTTTTAAACATGTGCTGGGCACTTGGCTGATTCAAAAATCCATTCAGTTCAGCCATTACACACACACAAAATGTACATATGTATATTATATGTATTATATATATATATATATATATATATATATATATATATAAAACATATAGTGTTATGTGTGTTTAAAAATGCATATAATAGTAGTAAATTTGTGGCATAAATGGATCCTCGCTGCTCCACACTTCCACTTGATTGACAATGTACTAGCATTAGCAGTAAAGTTCTTTCAGAACTGAAATATTTATCTTTGTCCTGTCTGTAATCCATCCCTCTGGTTTTTGTTGTCTTCGGGTTAAAGTTGAGGCTCCTCTTTTGTCCTCACATGTCACAACACCGTTAACCAGCAGCTGCTGCAGAAAGGCCTCATGAGAATGCCTTCCCTATACCTGTGCTAAAAGCTTTTGCTTCAGGTGTGTGTGTGTGTGTGTGTGTGTGTGTGTGTGTGTTAACCTTTGACAGCACTGGGGTTCAGATGCGTTAACACTGACTCTCTCACCGTGTTTGAAAATAGTTAAAGTGAAGGAGAAGAAAGGAAAGAAAGGGAGAAAGAAAAAAAAACAGAGGAAATCAAGGGACAGACCCTTGGGCAGACGCTTTTTTTCCCTCGTTCAAAGGATCCGCCGGATCAGCCGGAGACTTCAAGTGAAACCTGATAATGTTAGTGGTCAGAGAAACATTTACAGGTGGCATACACATTACTCTCTGTCGCTTTTCCTCGCTTTTTCCCCCCTTTCTCCTTCTGAGAGACAAAAATCTCAAACGCTTTTCTTTCACTCGGGAAGACGTTGTTCTGAAGTGCTCTGGGATCATTGTTGTGGCTCTCCTTCAAGCGTGTTTCATTTTTAAACAGTTTCCTCTCTGTGATGCTCTCAGATATGCTGCTCTCTCTGAGAAGGCCGATAAACAGACAAACTATTTAACCGGCGAAAGACAAGAGATTTTTAGAATAATCGCAAGTCAAAGCCATATGTTCTCCTCTCTCTTTCTCTCCCTCTCGCTAATGAGTGTATTTCTCAGCTCCTCGGCGGATTAGTCCTGCAAAGAAAGGGCGAAGGAAAGAAAAGATCCAATTGAGAGATGGCGAGGTCCGCCGAGCTCAATGGAAGAGAAAAGCGGGTGAGAAAAAGGGGGCGAGAGGTAGAATGGCATGATCTGCAGGGGGCAGACCCTCACTCCAGGACCTTCCTCTCTTTCTGTCGTCTCTTTTTCCCCTGTCCTCCTCCGCTCTGCCTTTGGGATTCAAATGCCGTCTCATTAGTTTTTATTGGATTGAAATGTTTCGCGAGGTCTGCACTCACGTAGAGTTTGGTGGTGGGATTCGAGAGGCTAAGAGTGCACCAAATAAGTTGTATCCTTTTGCCTTTCTTTTGCTCGGCTTTTCACAAGCTCATTCCCATCCCTCCTTCTGCGCCTGCTAATTGTGCTGTCGTCTTCACGCTTCAATTTGCGGTGAAACTGCTTAGAAGTTAAAATAAAGGAGCCGTTTTCTCTCTCTACACACTTCAGTTCTCTGTTCGTGCTTTTCTGAGTGCAAATTGATGTGTTTGACTCTCATGAGAGACTAAAGGAATGGGGACACGTTTTAAATATTTATTTATGTCCAGCTTATGAAGACAATACAAAATTCAGTGCATAAATAGTACATTTGCTACATGGAATTACATATGCATATGTCAATAATTTAATCACTAAAATTCTCTGAACAGCAAGTGCCAATAAAGTGTGATTACAAATTGAAAATTTGAATTTGAAAAATTGGATATTTGCACATTGTCATCTCATTTTCTTGACTTCCCCAAAATGGTTCTTGTTTTCAAATTATTTTTATTATTATTATTTTTAGCCAGTTGATATTCACAAACCTTTATTTTTTTTTTACTTAATAATGTCCTTCTTTTAAAGTTCTTTGCTTACAGAGTCTGTCTCAGTCTCCTGCTATTGTGTTGTTTCCTGTGCTGGCTCCTGTTATCAGTGGAGATCTGCCTCTGTAGCTTTCTACAGCCTGGGACAAAAACACAAAGAGCTACTATACACACACACACCTACTCACAAGCACACTTTCCCAGGCTTACCCCAGTTCAATGTATATTGGGTGTATATATGGGTGTTTCAACAACTATGGGCACTTGGAATTTTAGGAAATAATCTCTCTTAAAACATTTTTTTTTTTTTACCAACATGGGAAAATTCAAGCATCTCAAAGTAACTTAAAAAAAAAAAAAAAAAGTTATTTTGTAATTTTTTTGGCTTCCACCCCTATCCTCCTCTGCTCTACCTTTGGGATTCAAATGCCCTCTCATTAGTTTTTATTGGATTGAAATGTTTGGATTGAAATTTATTGACTTGAAATGAATGCAAATTTTCTAAAACATTTCCACACTGTCAATTTAGCCACATCCTAAATGATGTATTGTGTTTACTAACATTATGGAAATTATGGAAATGGCTGAAAGGGAAATTACATTTCAAGCAATTTTGGAATAAAATGAAAGAGGAAAAAAAAACATTATGACAAAATTGTTGGCCATGAAAATGACACCCGTGGACAGTTGTAATTTGTGTGAAAATGTATATCATGTTTATTTAAAGATGATAATTCACACTTCTAAGATGGATTTTCTTATTTTAAGATTGGAAATCTGGGATAATGGAAAAATTATACAGAAAAATTATACCTAAAAGAATAATAAAAAATGTTGAAGGCATTTTTATAAATTTCATGTGCAATGTGTACATACGTGTTTCTTTAGTTGAAGAAACACATGAAATTCTAATATAGTAAGTGTTGTGAATACTATATTGATCACTGTGATGCCTTTCCAATAGAATTGTCCATATGTGAGCTCAGTAAGCACGGGCAAGACATAGACAAAGGCCTTTTCTTACAAAGATAACAAACGCATACACACAAAGATAACACCCCTCCCCTGCCAAACTGCCCCTCGACCTCCCCTCTCACCCCCAAATCTACCCTCATTGTCACTAATCCCATCCCAAGATGTTATCAGCTGTGAGTGTGAGTGTGTGTGTGTGTGTTATCTGCTGCACTGGTTATCTTACAATAGGTCAAAACAGCAGAGTACTGCTACCAGTAACTTTCACCTCAGGTTAAACTCTAGCGTGCTCGTAAGTGTGCAAACACACAGCAAAGTGTTCAGACTCTTTCTAAAAATATTACAGCCGATCTCTGCAGCATTCATCCCACCGCCATTATGATGTTCACTAGGATTAAACCCTGAGAACTGATTACTCTTTTTTGTTCCATCGTCCACTCACCCTTGTTTTCTTTTCTCTTTTTCTCTGGCTAATAAGGATGACATGACCTAATCTAGGATCAGCGCTCTTACCGCACTATTTTCTTGACCCCCTCTCTCTTCCTTTAGTCTTTTGCCCTCCTTTTTTCTCTGTCCCCCATCTCTTCTTAATCAGCTCACTTTCCCTTGTTCCCTCTTTCTTTCTTCTACTCACCCATCCACTTTTATATATAGTTTGTCTCTTTCAATTCCCTCACTATTCAAACACCATAATTGGTTATATGCTAGGCTAACATGTGAATAAGCTAATTGGCCTGTCTCGTATGTTCGTTCATCCATTCTTTTCTTGTTCTTTGTTACGTCTCAGTCACCCTGCGTCCGCGTTAGTGTGAGAAACTGAGTGCTCTTGAAAGCATGCTAACTCTGTGTTTTGTTTCTCTGTAATGAATTAGCGTATGTCTGGGAGCGACGGTATATCCTGACTCTTGTTATTCAACTCTCATTTTGTTATTTTTCTCCTGTGTAGCGTGTGATTGAAAGCTCTAGCTTTCCTCTCTCTCATGTGAACGAGGGATGACAGAGAGCTACAGTACATGAGCCTTGCCGGCAAGAGGAAGGAAAATTAGACAAATACGGTGGATAAATACACAGAGCAGGTGTTGAACGAAAACAGTCATTAATATAATGCCACGTGTTTGATTTGGCTTATGAATATGCGGTTACACCGCTTACATCGGCATTAAATAGTATCATATAGTTTAAGTCATACACAAATATGAGTTTGGCAATGTGCGTGTGAGTTTAAACAGTTTAAAACAATGAAACGAATGTGATGACGTTGCTTCGGATCATAGTTTGCCTGAACTGGAAAATACAGAAACAATTGAATCCTTTTTTTAAACCAGAATCCTTTTTCTTTTTGATTTGTGTCTTTGGCGCTCTTTTTGACATTGTAACACATATTTATATGATTTCTGAATATGTCAAACGCATAAAACATTCATTGTTTATGTCTACATTTGTTTCAGAGTATAAACTTTGCACACCCAGAAACAATTCTGACAAAAGAGAGATTTCTTAATCTTCAGCTTGCAAGTTCTGATAGAGCGATATCAGATCAAATGCACATGCAACAGATGGACCGTATTGTGCTGGTTGTAAATATTTGCGAGGTCGTGACAAGAGTATGAGAGAATGTACTTTTTAATAGTGAAATCAGATTAGGCATAGATCACAATATAAACACAGTTTTCCTGAGGGCTGATGTAAGGGCAGGTGGAGTGATATACTTTTCTTTGTTGTCATGAAACGCGACCCTTCCCCCAGGCCTCAAAGATAAAGAACCTCACACACAAGTGTTGTTTTAAGATTACCAGATATATTTGTGCTAAAAAACAATTATTGGTAACAGTCGTTATTAAGTTATTGCCAAACATTATGTACTGCAACTTGTAGTTGATTAGCTTTTGAATGGCTTGTTTCCACCTCAGAGTAAATCAAAAACTGTTATATATATATATATATATATTTATATATTTCACAATGTCATTATATATCTTGCACTTGCAGTATTTCTCATTACTGTGACCTGATATACTACTGTTCAAAAGTCATAAAGATTTTTTTGATGTTTTTGAAAGGTCTCTTCTGCTCACCAAGACTGCATTTATTCAATTAAAAATCCAGTAAGAACAGTAATATTGTGAAATATAGTTACAATTTAAAGTAACTGTTTTTGATTTAAAAATGTAATTTATTCCTGTGATTTCAAAGCTGAATTTAGCAGATACTGCATTCTTCAGTGTCACATGAGCTTTCTGAAATCATTCTAATATGCTGATTCCGTCCTCAAGAAACGAGCTTACATCATCAATGTTTAGAAAGTTTTTAGAAAGTTTAGAAACTTTTTTTTCTTTTTTTTTTTTTTTTGTGTAAAACTGCTACATTTTTTGATGCATTCTTTTTTTTGTCCTCAAAAGAAAATTCAAATAAACCATTTATTTTGTAGCAGTATAAAAGTCTTTACTGTTACTTTTGATCATTTTAATGTGTCAATAAAATTATTCATTAAAAAATCTTATACTGACCTGCAAACTTTTGCGCTGTAGTGTACTTATATCTCAGTATATGAGTTCATATCTTGCAATCTGAGACTTTTTTCCTCATAGTCTGTATTTCCCAATTATATAAACTTGCCTGTATTTTTCAGAATTGAAAATAATGCAACATATGAAGTATAAATTTTAAATCCAAAATTTTACTGATAAAAAAATGTCTGCCTACTTCAACTAAAAAACAAGTTCAGTTGCTGCCTTAAATTTTAAGTATAGCCTAAAATGAAATTGGCTGTATGAGTCATTTCAACTCAAATTATATTAAACTGACTTATTATTATATTTGTTTATTATAGTATTATTACTATAATACTATATAGTATTATAGTATTATTGAGTTAAAGTTAAAGAAAAACATGTTGCCATGACTTGACATATCTTTTTTTTTTTTTTTTTTTTACACTGATTTCAGCAGCAGCTTAAAGATATTCAGTATGATGTTTAATTGATTCATTTCTACGTTCTCTATAACCAGATGATTATTTCAGGCACACACTCACCCATAATGGCATGATGGAGAGAGGCACACTGAATTACACATATACAGGCAGTGCATGGAGTAGTTTAGTTCTGGCATATACATTTTTAACAGAGTATTCATTGAGTAAAGCAGCCCCAGACTGTGTTTGTTAGTTTAATACCGGTTTCGTAAACTGTTCCACCGATGTTACTGAAATATGTGACTCCAGGGGGCGCCGTTCAGTCATTTGTAATTTATTTATTTTAAAAAAGAATGCTAATTGGCTTTAGTAATGTGTCTGGAAAGGATCTAGGGTGGTAGAAAGTGTTATACAAAGTTTATGCTTCATTGTAGCAGACATTTAGTTAAGTTTGACATGTGGTTTGTCAAATAATGTAACACAATAGCATAATATGGTTTCGATTGAGATATTTAGATATACTGATGTGTTTGCGGTTCCCCGAGGGTTGCCTGATGGGTCTAAATGAACTGTGGGCCATGTGTATGTTCTTTTATGTCGAGCGGTTTGTCTCATTCCGGTCATTCCTGTGATTAGCAATGCTAGCCAGGAGCCGTGTCGCTACAATGCGTTTCTCACGCGCAGACAAGCAGCCTATTGCTCTGCCCCTCTATTCCTTCTCTCCTTTTCTTTCACACCCTCCTTCACTTGGCAGGAGGGTCAGAAGAAAGGAGATTCACACTTTCATTCTCTCGTTCTTATCCTTTCCTCCCCCTCGTTCCTGAGCATTCCTGCCGGTGGGACAACATTCCAGGGCTTTGTTTAGGGTCAGGACGGGCTCAGAGATGTTTAATGATGGGGTTAGCCCTACAACATCTCTCCTTTCTTTTCTGAGAGATGGGGAGAGGGAATCTGAAGTGTGCAATCATGTGTTGTTATAACTTAAGGACACAGTTTCTGAAAGGGATTGGATTACACACAAACACTAGTACATATCAGCAGACTTTAACTGAAGCATCGGTGAAAAAGGCAAATAGTCTCACACGCTCTATTGCTGGAGGGATGCAGGTGTGAAAAGCAATAAAGCACTGTAAGAAACAGGGAGGTCTGGGCAATTTGAGGAATGCTTAGGGTTCAGAACAAGTTACGCTCTATCGACAGCATTTTGTCTTAGCGTTTGTCATATTTAGACAAAATATTTAATGTTTAGACTCAAACTAAATTCCTCAGTAACACTTAAGCATATAAGGCATTTCTAAGTAACTCTGGTAAAGTCTATAAATCTGATAACTTAATCACATAATACATGCAAGGATACGAGAAGCCTCACATTTCAGCTTTTAAAGTCTCCTGAATACTCTTTAGTTGCATTGTTGCAAAGTGTTTAACAGTGTAAACTGATGTTGTCACAAATACTGTTAACAGACGTTAACTTGTAGTGATACCAGGAATATTTCTTTAAAAGGAATAGTTCAACTAAAAACGAAAACTCTTTGCAGGTTTGAGTCAGTGACACAGAAATCCAATATTTTATTTAATAATAACATTTAAATTGATAAAACATTGGTCTGTTTCTCACACAAAGCTTTTTTTTTTTTATTTTTTTTTTATTTTTTTGAAAGATATTAGCCTAGTACTTTTATTCATCAAGGATGCATTAAATTGATAAAAAGGGACAGTAAATAGATTTAAAATGTTACAAAAGATTTGTATTTCAATTAAATGTTATTTTCTATTCATCAAAGAACCCTGAAAACAAAACAGTTGATGGTTTACATAAAAAAAAAAATTTAAAAAAAATGTTTGCGCTCGTCAAATTACTGGTATTTGCGCCATAATTTAACGCCCAAAAGGTAATTTGCACTGCTCTTGGTAGATTGTGCTGGTCATTATGGAAATGATCTGGCTGTGTCTGTGTTCTTTAATGTGTGCATTATCAGTAAATCACACGCAGAATTTTCCCCTCCCATCAGCGCTTTTATGGAATTGCGCTCTAACGCTAATTTGCCCTGTTTAGTAAATCTGGCCCCAAGTTGGCATATTACCAGAATGATTTCTGAAGGATCATGTGACAGTAAAGACTAAAGTAATGGCTGCTGAAAATTCAGCTTTGTCATCACAGGAATAAATTACATTTTTAAATATATTAAAAAAAGAAAGTTATTTTAAATTATAATAATATTTCACAATATTACTATTTTTTACTGTGTTTTTCATTAAATAAATGCAGCCTTTGTGGGCATAAGAGACTTCTTTCAAAAACATTAATAAAATCTTTGGTGTGGCTTCAATTTGAGAGAAATTTTATTTGAACTGTCTTTTAAATGGTAATTACTACGGTAGTACACATTGCATGCAGTTATTATACAAAATAGGGGACATTAACAACTAACAACATCTAAACCTCATGTCTGGATCTGCTCGGTTCCTGTTGTGTTCATTACAGCATTAGTTTGGTTCTCATGGCTGACCTTCTTGAGAAAGTCTCGAACACGCGCATACCTAAAATCAGACTTGGCCTGACCTTAAAGTGAAGAGAGTCATTCTCTCCAGGTATTCAGACACACAATAATAAATTACACACTTAAACACACAGCTCTCATAGCTTTGCTGTTTGTGATAAGCGGAGAATGTCCTTTAATCCACTAAAAGCCCATTGAGTGAGTGAGAAAACGCCTGTGTGTTTTTTCTCTCTGCAGTAACTCAAAGGCACGCAGAGTTTCACACAATATCTAACTTCCTGTCGCTGTGGCATTAATGCAGAAGCCCAACGGTGCACCAGCAGGGCCCACAATAACAATCAGGCATGCGAGAGACAGCTCTTCTCAGTTCACACACCACCTGTGTGTGTGTATGACCCTACAAGGTCTCATTATAGGTGCAAAAGATTTCTGTGTTTGCCCACTGTACTCGTAACACATGATACAGGTGCATCTCAATAAATCAGAATGTCGTGGAAAAGTTCATTTATTTCAGTAATTCAACTCAAATTGTGAAACTCATGTATTAAATAAATTCAGTGCACACAGACTGAAGTAGTTTAAGTCTTTGGTTCTTTTAATTGTGATGATTTTGGCTCACATTTAACAAAAAACCACCAATCTCAACAAATTAGAATACGGTGACATGCTAATCAGCTAATCAACTCAAAACACCTGCAAAGGTTTCCTGAGCCTTCAAAATGGTCTCTCAGTTTGGTTCACTAGGCTACACAATCATTGGGAAGACTGCTGATCTGACAGTTGTCCAGAAGACAATCATTGACACCCTTCACAAGGAGGGTAAGCTACAAACATTCATTGCCAAAGAAGCTGGCTGTTCACAGAGTGCTGTATCCAAGCATGTTAACAGAAAGTTGAGTGGAAGGAAAAAGTGTGGAAGAAAAAGATGCACAACCAACCGAGAGAACCGAAGCCTTATGAGGATTGTCAAGCAAAATCGATTCAAGAATTTGGGTGAACTTCACAAGGAATGGACTGAGGCTGGGGTCAAGGCATCAAGAGCCACCACACACAGATGTGTCAAGGAATTTGTCTACAGTTGTCGTATTCCTCTTGTTAAGCCACTCCTGAACCACAGACAACGTCAGAGGCGTCTTACCTGGGCTAAGGAGAAGAAGAACTGGACTGTTGCCCAGTGGTCCAAAGTCCTCTTTTCAGATGAGAGCAAGTTTTGTATTTCATTTGGAAACCAAGGTCCTAGAGTCTGGAGGAAGGGTGGAGAAGCTCATAGCCCAAGTTGCTTGAAGTCCAGTGTTAAATTTCCACAGTCTGTGATGATTTGGGGTGCAATGTCATCTGCTGGTGTTGGTCCATTGTGTTTTTTGAAAATCAAAGTCACTGCACCCGTTTACCAAGAAGTTTTGGAGCACTTCATGCTTCCTTCTGCTGACCAGTTTTTTAAAGATGCTGATTTCATTTTCCAGCAGGATTTGGCACCTGCCCACACTGCCAAAAGCACCAAAAGTTGGTTAAATGACCATGGTGTTGGTGTGCTTGACTGGCCAGCAAACTCACCAGACCTGAACCCCATAGAGAATCTATGGAGTATTGTCAAGAGGAAAATGAGAAACAAGAGACCAAAAAATGCAGATGAGCTGAAGGCCACTGTCAAAGAAACCTGGGCTTCCATACCACCTCAGCAGTGCCACAAACTGATCACCTCCATGCCACGCTGAATTGAAGCAGTAATTAAAGCAAAAGGAGCCCCTACCAAGTATTGAGTACATATACAGTGAATGAACATACTTTCCAGAAGGCCAACAATTCACAAAAAAAAAAATTGTATTGGTCTTATGAAGTTTTCTAATTTGTTGAGATAGTGAATTGGTGGGTTTTTGTTAAATGTGAGCCAAAATCATCACAATTAAAATAATCAAAGACTTAACTACTTCAGTCTGTGTGCAAATTTATTTAATACACGAGTTTCACAATTTGAGTTGAATTACTGAAATAAATGAACTTTTCCACGACATTCTAATTTATTGAGATGCACCTGTAGTGTATCAGCAACCAATGCCTGAAATTCTCTCAGGTCGTTCATTGCAGATCTGCAGCATTGTCTTCTTCGCTTGCATCAAACAGTCAGATAATGATAACGAAGATGTGCCGAGACAAGCATGTGAGAAAGTAGGTCAATGGATGGTTGCGACCCTCAAATATAGATGAGACGAGACTCAAAGAGAAATATTTAACACAATCAATAATCAATAAGCACAAAGTTAATGTTATCTGTGTGAACGCTTATGCACCACTTTGCTGACCTGATTTTGTTGACTGGACCCTAACTTTGAGGGAAAAATATTGATTGTCTGTGTCTTTAAATTACTGATGGTTAAGATCAAAGGTTTTAAATTTAAAAGCAAGAGGTGTTTATCAGATATTTATGAGCTTTTTATTTATCTATTTGATGTGTAAAGTGTGATGCCAAATAAACTGGTCATCAGACATCTCTCATGTGATCTCAGTAACTCCTACATTGTTTTAGAGCCCTAATGCACTCTGTCCGGCTTGTACTTTACTCTCTTTTTCACACACACAATCTTTCAGTACAAGAAAAATGCTTTAAATCTTAATTATCACTACTGAGACCTGTTGTACCGGACCTAAATTATTGTCTAGGGCCGACCAAATAACTCAACTCTACAGAGAGGTTATTTAATGGCGTACTTTGCTGTTCGGCATGAACTTTTCTCCAGTTCATATTCGCTCAATTTACAGATTTTAGTGAGACACAAATCTACTGGACAACTGTCCATTGCCCCAGGTGGTTTATGGGATGCAGGTGGGATAATCAGGTTTAATGCCTACAAACACACACACACACACACACGCCTGGGCAGGTGCTGCCCTACCTTGACATACACACACACACACACACGCACACACACACACACACACACACACACACACACACACACACACACACACACACACACACACACACACACAGTTTTGTCATAGTTACAAGTCAAAATATTCACATACATTAATAAATAAAAATGCATTGGATGTGTAATGCTTTTCTTTATTTTATCTATTTAATTTAGTTTATATATTTATTTGCTAAAAAATAGAAAAATCACAGAACTACGATTTTTAAATGTATTTATACATTTATATAATATATTAATTATATAATAATTATAATAATACTATGAATATGAATCTACTAGAACGATTTTGCACAAAATGGCAGGAACAGGTAAATATTATATGTAATAATAATAATAATAGTATAATAATAATAATATAAGTTAATATTTTATGTAAACAAAATATGTTACTGAACCTGTTGCTATCAGGACCATGATTTGCACTCAAGGAAGCCCTGAGGTCACACACAGATTCCCAGCTTTTCTTTTCCATACAATGTTTCCTGGATGTGTCAGGAAAGTGGGGTTGTTTCCGGTTCGCTCGGAGGGGTGTCTGCATGAAACTTTTTCATCTTTGCTTTTCCCATGTCCCTTTACTCACATACCTGAAAGAGCAGTTTTAGTCTGTTGTCTGTTGTACATGGGAAACCGCATCACGTTTTTGACAGAAAATAGAAGTGATTGCTGTTTTAGTTGTCACAATTTAATCAAGTTAATCCTCCTTTTAATGCTTTTTTTTCTTCTTCTTTTTTTCTTTTTTTGAAGATAGTTAATGATACCTTTGGTTGGTGATAAAATGCTGCGTTGCTGGCTGTGTGTTTACTTATCTTTATCTTGAAATTACATTGGCGTTTTGCCTCATTCATGAAACACGAGCAGAATGTATTTTAGTATAAACTGTTTGTAAAACCATTCATATTTAAAATATTATATTCAATTAATATACACAGAAATTCTGCTCATGTTTCATAGATGAAGCCTACTGAGTTTAAATGTGGTTTTGGCTTTCGAGAAGAAAGTAAAAAAAAAACAACAAAAAAAAACACTTGGTTAATTTGTGTGAGGCCTAACCAGTTGACCCTAATTAATTAGACAGATTCCCTGGATTGGCTTTTTGACAAATGAAGGGTAACAGTGTATACAATTAAATAGAAACAAAAAAGTCAGAAACATTGTGGGGGTATCATGTGCGTGATACATAATATATATATGTATAATATACATTTATATATATTTTTATATATCCATATCTAAATCTATCTATCTATCTATCTATCTATCTATCTATCTATCTATCTATCTATCTATCTATCTATCTATCTATCTATCTATCTATCTATCTATCTATCTGTAGTGGCAGATAATATGCATGAGCTTTAGGTCACTTAACATCTACTATATATGACTATTTTACTCAAGTATAATAACATTTTAGTCAATGATAATATGCAAAAAGATTAAAATGTGTAGCAAATTGTGATCATTTTTTTTTTTTTTTTTTTTACAGAGGTTGAATTTTTGTCTTTTTAAAATTATTATTCATTATTATCTGAGAAGATGACAGTTTCCAATATGATTTCATTATGTGGTAATACAGGCAGCTATGCAGTCCGCACTTTAGCTCCATGTTTTTCGTCATATGACGGCTGAATAAAGCCCTTTTAAGTGGATGATAATATCTTTCTACCTCCTGTCCTGTCGGTCGGACAATGATTAGAGAACGGCTTTGTTTGCTCGCTCATAAAGAAAGAAAAAAGGAGCTAAAGGGGAGTTCTAAGAAGATGAGGTCAGAGTTCAAAGCTATCGGGGGGTCAGAGGCAGAAGTTTGCTTCTGTGACAAGATGAGTTGAATTGAGGAGATTTGACCTTCTGTGACCTCGCTGTCACACTGGACGTTTACTAGAGAGGGCCCTGACTTTAATGGACTCCAACCTGAACACATATGTATGCGTGTGTGTATCGTGCTTTCTCCTTTCATGTTAAAGCTAAGAGAGAGACTCAACAGGCTGACTCTGGGAGAGTAAAAGTGGACCTGACAAGGCAGGATATTAACAAAAACACATTTATGATTTCTGACATGTACATTTAAAATTCACACATAATGAAAACACGCACACCTAGACACATCACATATAAATGGATTTCACCCATCTGTTTGGTTTTTGGAAAGAGAGAGAGGTAGGGTCGTTTATGTGTCAGCACTGCTGTTCTGGACTTTGCTGCCCTTTAGTGGAAAACCAGCATCACACTGTCAGTCTTGATTTGTAACCTGGCCTATAGCTAGCTAGCTAGACAGACAGCCAGATGGATTAAGTATTACATTTAATGTGTTTCTTTGTCACTGCATAGAGATTGTTATTCATCATATATTCATGCTTACTGTATGTATGTTAGCATGTAAGCTAATGGGCATCAGTAAATGCGTGTGCCTTTTGTGAACATGAGTTTCTCACGCCAGATCTCATAGTCATGTCTGTACTCACTGAAGGCTCTGTTTCCTGCTATTGAAACAACAGACCTCTTCATTTCTGCTGCCTTATAAAACAACCACTCACCACTGATGATTCACTGTATTAGTGACGATATTTCATAGATGCATACATTGTTTTAACAGACTCTTGCGTGTCTGCAATATTTTTTTTAGTGTAGTAAAAGCAGTAATATTGTGAAATATTATTACAGTTTAAAGTTATTACAGTTTAATATATATATATATATATATATATATATATATATATATATATATATATATATATATATATATATATATATATATATTATGTCATTTATTCCTTTGATGGCAAAGCAGAATTTTCAGCATTTATTCTAATATGCTGATTTGTTGCTTAAGAAATATTATTATTATTATTATTATTATTATTATTATTATTATTATTATTATTATTATGTTAAAAACAGTAGTGCTGCTTAATATTAAAAGCATTGATAACTTTTCTCAGGATGCTTTAATGAAAAGAAAGTTCAAATGATCAGCATTTATTTGAAATAGATATATTTTGTAACAATGTTATAGTCTTAACTGTCACTTTTTGTCAATGAAATGCATCCTTGCTAATTAAAAGTGTTAATTAAAAAAATAATAATAATAATTAACGCTAGTGTCCTTCTTGTATTCTACAAACACTTGACTCTCTTTACAACTCATAATAAATGGTTAGCAATAGTGAAATTATAAGATATTGTGCAACTAATCTAAAAAAGAAAGGCATTTCAAACATGATCTCAGTTTAGGATTTGCGTAAACAGTTGGACTTCATGCCTACACTGTAAAATAAATTCCGTACAATTTATGGTAAAAAACCAGCAGCTGTGGTTGCCAGAATTCTACCATAAAAAATACAGTAAGAACATTTGAGGTGTTACGATTTTAACTTAAATTTACAGTTAAATACCGTAATTTCACTAACTGATATAATGTTAATATACCAACCTATTGAAGTACTGACATCTGTTTTGTACCTTTGAAATACACTGATAACCACCAAATGCAGGTGGTGATGAGAAAGTCACATGATGAGCCAAAGCTCATCACAAGCAGCTTTTAAATAATAACATATATAGAAGGTGCACAGTGTCATTCACACAAACACTAAACACCATCATGGTGAGACTCATTAAACTGAAATATGCAATAAACATTAATTTAACAACATTAGATGTAACATACAACCCTGATAAACATAACTGATAAGAAAAAACTAAGAAGAAACATAGTTATTCCAAAGAAGAAAAAAAAAAAACATCAAATTCAAACTAAATTTGAAATGCAGCGCAGGGAATTCTGGGAACGTCAGTTTACGGTTTTTCCCTGTAAATTTCACAGGAACTTACCGTTAACCATTTAAAAGGTTTTTACTGTGCCATTTTCACAGTTTTTTACTGTTAAAATCACGGACAATTTCAATTGCCTGAAATAATTTCAATTACCTGAAATAAATTACCTTAAATAAATTTCCATGATTTTACCATCTTGTATGAATTATTAAAATTTGAGGCCTTTATTTTCTATCCCATTCTTTTCTTCTCTATCACCTCCTCCACTTAATCTCTCTTTCTCTTTGTCTGATCAAAGAGTCCCAGTTCTGTCAATGTGAGGTGCTGTTTGGGATTAACACACCTCTGGTTCAGGGTTTAATCTAGACTCAGACATGGGAACTGAGTGCACTGGCCATATGTCCCGGTGGAGACACGGAAAGAGGTCTAACCACACCGCCGGGCCTCAGCCTTAGACCTAAACACCTTTCAAAATATTCATGATGAAAAGTGTTCTCTGAAACCTCTCTCTTCTTATTTGCTCATGGCTTTATCTCAAAAGTTGCTCGCTTATCAAAGGGCTTAAAGATCCTGTTCACCTGTCCTCACCGTTAAACAGAAAGAAAAAGCCTTTGGTCCCTCTTCTCTTTCTCTGTCTCATTTAGCCGTTCACTCTCTCTAAGATGAAGTGACAGAGCAAACATACATCACACAGCAGTGGAGTTTGAGTGTGACCGGGCCGGCTATTCACCCTGCGTGTTTCATAAACAGTGGATTAACCCCACTCACACACAGCACCTCGCTCACAGGGTGACGCCCCTGCGGCCGTAATACAATCTGACATTGTTTGTGAACTCCAGCACATTCCTGCCTCTAATTCTCTTTCTGTCTAACTGTCCCCCACCTCCTGCACACTGAAACATTAGCTCATGTCCACGCTTTCATTCTTTGAAGAGGGAAGGTTTGCCAATATGATTAATACAGGTCTTCACAGGGATTTAGAAAATGGGACAAAAGGATGAAATAAAATCTCGATTCATAGTAAGTGAAATTAGGCGAGCATTATTGTCCATGCTTAAGTCAGAGGGTTGAGAATAAATGTTTACATATTATTAATTAGATATCAAGAAACATATAAATGACATATCAAAGAGACATTAAAAAATGTAATTATCAAAGAAAGTGCAATTCACACAGATATTATATTATAAATCTAATTTATATTTTTTAATATACCTACCATTAATTACACAGTATTAACAATATTACTGAGAGATCTGTAATGTGTAAAAGATACATATCTTATATTTTTAGTTCTGTCAAATCTATCTTTTTTTTGAAAATAAATAATCAAATCAAATCATTGAGACCTGGCTGTGGACTTAGTAAGCAGCCGTATTTTATTTATTTATTTTTTTTTTATTATTAATTTTCTCCTTAAAGCAAGGGCTGTCAGCTTTTTTAAAATAAAGTAGAATTTTATTTTGGTATATGTGCAGTGCATAATCCATTTGTGCTGCTTATTCATTGCACTGATCAATACTATAGTACTGCACTATGTTTATAGTATCATATTACCTGCTTAGGCTGCTTTAAGCTCTGCAAAAGACCTTACTGCAATACTTGCATGAGTGAATCTGACAAAGCCTGTCTGGATCATATTTCACCCTGAAATCGTGTCATGAGGAGTCAAATTTTCCTTGATACTTTAAGATATAATGGCTATCATATAACCAGCTAGTAACTTTCCAAAACTTGGAAAGAAAATTCCACAAAGAGCAATTCTCTGATCATGCTCTGATCTGATCTTTTCAGTGTGATCTTAACAGTGCGTACGGTTCAGTTTATTGTGGATTAATTTATAAACTTCCAAATAATAAAACAAAATATTAATATTAAAACTAACAAACTAATAAAAGCACGTACAATGGTGTAAATAGTGGCACGCTTGAGATTCGCATTTTGTGAATGAGTGTTTGTCTCCATCTAGTGGCTGAATCTATGTACACTACACAGATGCAGTCGTGTATTGTTTTTATTCATTTGTTGGTTGTATATTATAGGTGCAGAAATACAGATAAATCGTAAATTGTTGTTAAAAAGTTTGAATTCTGTTATATTATTATGTATTTTACATTACAAAAAGGTTTTGTTTTTTATATTAAATGAAGATCTCCATCTAGTGGCTTAACTGTGCTCTGCATTCACTTTATTTGTATTAAATGTTTATTATTATTAAATAATTAATTTATAACAGAATCATTATTCTGTTAAAATATACAAAATATTATCATCATTAAACAGATAATTAAAGAATTAATTATCACCATTAAAGGTTAATTTAGTTGCTTATTATTATTATTATTATTATTATTATTATTATTATTAGATATAATTGGGTCCCTTATTTTAGTTTAGCTTAGTGCAAAATTAAAAAGGCTAATAACTGCAAGTGATCTGGTTAGACTTAAAAAAGAGAAAATACTAAAGCCAGAAGAAAAGAAACATCATCATTACATTTTAAATTTGCTGTAGTTTTTAAGGAGAACAATATAATGTGGGCAGTCATCACAATACAATACAATACAAAGAATACAATGCATTACAATACAATGCATTATGTCAATCATATAGAAATCAATTCCTTCAACCTTCATATAGAAAAAGAAAACCAAGTTATTTGGCTCCAAAACCAGGCCTAATTTCACCAATCTTCTCCAAAATAAGAGTCATTCTCATCATTATATCTATCTACATGAAGACGTCTCAGGCTGAAATGGTGCTGATCTCCTTTCATCTGTTCTTGTGAGCTCACAGCGGCCATCTTTATTGAAACTGTTGTGACAGGCCTCAGGAAGTGAAGAGTGTGTAATAGCAGAAGCCCCATGTATGCACTAATGCTTGCACATCTTGAGAGATGTAGAGTTTGAGTGTCCCATGTGACTTGTACACTTCCTCCAAACGACACTTTCTCTCTCTGTCTTTGCTGAAAAAGGTTTTAAGCAGCTTTTTGGAATACGACCGAGAACCAGGTACGAGTGTCCACTTTATTCATTTTTTTCAGCAGCAGCAGTGGTTAATGACAGAATATATGAAATTAACAGAGGTGATGCGACTAAAGAAACATTTTCTTGGTGGCAGCTGGTTACTGAAGGCTTACTGATGGTTGCTTACATTTTCTCTGCACATTTCTAATTTAGATCTGTATTTCTTACATCTTTACTGCAGATCAGGTAAATGCTGCTTAAAGAAAATTAGATATGTAGAGAGACAGATATGTTATTTTACATGCATATCTAGAGCTAATTTTTATGTATATACATTTAAATGCATACATAAGCATTTGTATGAAATAGCAGTATTAGTGACCTTGACATATGACAATATGTCAGGTCAAAAGTTTACGATATTTTGTTTCTGAAATGTCTGAAGAAATGTCTTGACTGTATGTGAACTAAATCTTTTCTCTGAACTTCCCTAGCAAAACGTCAGAACTGATAATTTGGATGTTTAAAATATGAATATTTTCTTACATTTTAAAACTTTATTGGAATTCAATTCCCTTATACAGAGGAAATTGCAGACTGTTGCCTACTCTTAAAACCATTGTGAAAAAAAACAACTTGTCATGCACGGCTGAAAGTGGCACTGTTTCCGCAGTTGCTTTTTTTTTTTTTTTTTTTTTTTTTTTGAAGATTTATTTATTTCCTGTCATGCTAGCATGTGCTATCATAGCAACGGCGGATTTCATGGTTTACCAACTACAGAAATATTTAATGTTATAAAATGTGATTTTTGCTTCATTCTGTAGTGTAAATGGCTAATGATCTTGATATCTGTACACTGTGATCATGACATGTTTACTAATTATAGTTCATCTTAAAGAAAGTGACAAAAAAAAAAAAAAGTAGATTAGCGGTTGACAGTATTGTCACTGTCTAAACCTGCTACAATAATGACAAAGAATGGCTGTTAGTGTGAACTGCACTGTAGAGTTTTGCAAGTTGGCTGTTTATTTTGAAGTAAAATGAAGGGAAATGATCAAAATAGGAAAACCTTCTATTCGAGTTTAAGTGTATATATGTGCAACTATCCTAAAATGTTATAGCTCAGATGCTATAAAAAGCATGACAGATGAGTTCCTCCACTCTCTGTTCGATGGTGCAATAACACTGATGTTGAAACATTTACAAGAAACATTTGACATAAAAAGCTGCTTACAGACAGCAAAATAATGACGCAATACTGAAACGTCAGAGAAACAAACCAAATGTAGTCTATATATCACAATATGTAAACATTTTATAAAAGCTGAAATTGTTGTCCTAGCTTAGATGAAAATGATTCAGGAAGTGAATTCAGTCCATGTCTTGAAAAATCCAGTTGCATTTTGATATATTGAAAAATTATAATGATTTTATCATTGTGACTGAACTGCATTGGAATCGCCTGCAATTCTAGTTTGATGCCTCCAGTAACAGAGAACAGAGAATTTTGTGAACAATATACATACAAAATAATTTTACAGAAGCATATGGTATACAAAACCAACTAATGCTAGTCAACACTGGGGCAAGTTGTCACACTGGGATGTTGTCACCAGGCCTACTCAAGCGCAAATGTAATATATGTAAATTCCCATGGTTATACTGTATTTTAGGGTGTCCTTGTTACAGTGTAATTATACATTTAAGTACTGAGTATTATTGATTAACCACATGTACCTACTATATGGTAAGGGTTAGGTTTAGGGTTTGGGTTAGGTTACTTAATTTATTGTTATTATTATAGTAAGTACAGTCAAACCAAAAGTTATTCAGACGCCAGATATAATTTTTGATATATGTATATATTTTATTTATTTATTTATTTTTTTATTTATTTATTTTTTTTTTTTGCTAGTGGGTGCAGAACACTATATAGTTAATTTATGTACAGTAAGTGAGAATAGCAAAATAAAGTAAACTGTGATATTTTATGTCTAAAAATTCTTCATACAGTGGACTACCAGTTACATTGATAAAAATTTGGGACCAAAAATTTGATTTGACACTTTGATCTGAGCATGTTTTATTACATACCTTTCTATCAAAGTTATCTGGCATTATCAAGATGAATTTGTCCTGACACAGTGTAACTCTTGAGTTCTTGTCATATTTTATTACCATTTTCTAAACTATTGAGAATAAACTGTGATAATGTGAGAAATGTTGAAGGTGTCTGAAAATTTTTGGTTTGACTGTATATGTAACATATAACAAGGACACCTTAAAATAAAGTGTTACCATTTCCATATATGAAACATATTGTCATATGAAGTAAAATCATATATGAATCATATAGAAATTAAATAATTTCATATATTAATCTATATATCTAACCCATATAAATATGTAGCCTATATGTTTTGTGTGTGTAATCATTTCTGGGCATATAAGTCATGTAAAACCCATTTATATATGTTGATATTATATAGGTAAATATAAACGATTGGCCAATATTTAAACAAACAAACAAACAAATAAATAAATAAATATTTTTTTTGTATGTATGTTGTTTTAATTAAGTTGCATATATAAATAAAATATATATTGTTGAAATAAATGTTTGCTACATATAATATAATATAAAAATAATCATATAATTATTATAAGATATGTTACACATAGATATTAATAACATATGTACATATACAAATTTTACTATGGAGATTTTACCTTATGTATATTCTAAACTTCATTTTCATCTACCCAAAATATGTACTTATGTGAAAATTATATATCAGCTTATATGTAACATATATAGGGCAATATATGTCATATATTACATTTTTGTATGGATATATCTCAGTATCTATAAGGTTTTCAGACAAAAGTTCAATTACACAAATGTGTGTTTTCTCTAGCTCTGGTTCTGAATGTTGGTTTTAAACTTCTACGTAGTTCAAAAATGATCTTAAATTAGGATCTTTTTTTCTGCAAATTCTGTTCTTGAATTTAAAATAAGCTGCTGTGTAAACAAGTGAACACAAAATCACACTGGAATACATTCAGAAAAGAGTCAAATATAAAATTAAGGCAATATTTTAACAAAAGGTTGAAGCGTGTTCTCAGAACATGGATATTTTTCATAAATATCAGGTCGGAGCTAGTAGTCACATGCTTTTATTTGTTAAATGGAATTTTATGTAATTAATTGAAATTTCGGTTGGCTAAAACAATGCTTTGATTATTTTTTGTGTCTGACTCAAGCATAGTTCATATTTTGATCCAATAAAAATGACAAATAACAGATTTTGTATTATTGCTATTATTATTATTATTTTTTTTTTTTCTTAATATCACAGCGATGCAGAAGCAGCCAGCAATGGTGCTTCCTGGAGCCGTTCAGATGAGGATCAAGAGCTCTCAAAGCAGCACTGGAGAGAGACTCAGCCAGACAAAGTCTATGGTCCTACCAGAACCTGACACACTACAGAAACCTGTGAGCATGAACACAATCACACGGTCCAGGACCAGTTAAATGAATTCATACCCCTCTGTCCAATCTGGAATTTCATGCTGCATGAGTGTGGGTAACTGCATTACATGCAACACCTTATTTGCAGTTTCCTGTTGCAATGGCTGATAGAAACACACACACAGAACAGCAGAGGGCAGGCCAGCACTGCTGCACAGGGCCGGCTTCTTTCACTACTGAGAAAATGTAGCCATTTTCACCAACCGAAAAAACTACAACACAAAACATAAACTGCATCTGTTTTGCTTGTTACTCTAATAATAATTTTGTGTCATAGTCTGTATATTTTCTATGATACCTATAAGAATGAAAAAAAAAACACCAATTTGTAATTTTAATCAGAATTATGATGGAATATGAAATATGCATGGAATTAAATTAATTATTAGATTACTTACAAACGTAAATTTTGTAAACATGCATGTAAAATACAATTTTGTTCAGTGACTATAGAAAGCAAACCATAAATTGTAGGAGAAATCAAACAACCCGATAAGACATGATATGTAGTTTAATAGAACATTGCATGTAAATTTCTCCAAAAACATATCATAAATAAATAAATACATAAAATATTATATTATTGTTTATAACTTAGTCCATAATTTCAATCAGGCAACAGAATATTATTTGGGTGAGAGATATTCACTTAGCAACACATGCTCTTTGTTTAGATCAACCGTCACCGGAGGAACCAGTCTCAGCATAACGTTGATGGTTCTGTTGGGCCGCAGGTATGATCTGTCGTACCTCCTCCATTACTACCATCACATAAAATTGGGTTTTTAAATGTGAGAGCCAGAGGAGCCTGCAGTGACTGATTTACGCTCACAAAAGTTCATAATATAATAATTATTTTGAAGAACAGAAATCTGAGCTGTGTAAACAGAGTTTAGTATTTCATTACACAATAATGAATGAACAATGAATCCTTTTTCTTTTTTTAACCAGTAAAATAACCATTACATTACATTACATTTACATTTAGCAGACGCTTTTATCCAAAGCGACTTACAGTGCATTCAACCAGTAAAATAAATGAAAATGCAGCAGCCAACCAGACTGTTTTTTTTTTTTTTATGCCACTGTAGCTTTTAAATTCTGGAAGACTAAATATTTTTGTGTTTGTGTTCTGTATGATTCATTCTATGTTACAGACTATTTTAAAAGGAGAATATTTGAACAAAGCCAAAATTGCTGAAGGAGGAAAGAAATTACGGTTTGTCTATCTATCAATTAATCAATCTATCTACCAGTATCTGTTTGTCTGTCTACAAGACTGAGATCTTAAAAATGATTTTCACAGGAAAAACTGGACTTCAGCCTGGGTTGTTCTTTGCTCCAATCAGCTATTGTTCTATAAAGAGAGCAAACAAGAAGCCGTGGCAAATTTGGTAAGACCGCAACACATATTCACACACACCCACAAACAGAGCAACTGCACCTATATTTAGGTTAAAACAGATAAATCCTACCTTTATAATAAAATAAATAAATGTGTAAAATCATGAAACTGAAACATAAAATAAACAGCAGAATTTAATGAATAGCTACAGATGTGCATTAAGCAGCATAACTGTTAGCGACTGGGTCGGGAAGCATGATGATTTCCATATTTGTCTCACTTCTTAACTTCACCTTTGATCCCGACTATTTAAAACACTGCTGAAAAAGGAAATATTTACCCGACATGCATGGGACTCTCCAGCCATATTATTATTCTGCTGATTTGAGCAGCATGTGACTGTGATAGAGACGTGAGGTTCGGATGAGAAGAGGTTTGCTACCTTCACAGGCTTGTCATGCATGTAAATGGTATGTCAAGGCCATCGATGGGGTCAACTCATATTAGTTTCAACATCACTCATGGTCAAGTGGCCACAAAGGCCTCGAGCTCTCTGCCTTTTCTGTGGGCAATACACACAGAGGTTATCAGGATGAAGTTAAATATTTTTACCACCTCATTAAAACTGTAGGACTGTATGAAATGCCTCTTTACTGACGTGGAGCCTTTTTATTGTTTCTGCCACTCTCATGCAAAGCATTTTAAATATATATATGCGAAAATCTCCTGACAAATGTGATCTATTATTATATAACATTAGGCGATCTGTCCTTTATCAAAACATTGTGCTCGTCAATTGTTTATTTTTTCACAGAGTCACGTAAGACACGAGAAACGTGGTGATTCTGTTTAGTATCTTGGCAAACGTGTTCAAATAATTGCACTTTCTCCACAGAAACCAGGTGGTAAACCAGATGGTGTGGATCTGTGTGGGGCTGTAATCGAGTGGACAACAGAGAAATCCAGTCGAAAGAATGTGATTCAGGTAGGACAGTGGGACGCGATGAGCCAAAGTTCATCTGTTTATCATCCATTAGAGCAGGAAAAACTATGCAAACGCTAATAATCCCTCTTGAATCTCAGTATATAATGTAGATGGTCTAAATCTTGATAGTGAAGATTTGACAGAAGTGCCAGTCGCATTGTTTCACCTCTAAAAGCAACTCGGGCTTCCTGCTTCATCTCTAATAATCAATCCTTCCCTTTTTAGCTCAAACTCTGTAAGATTACAATTTAACCCATTTGCTCAATACATTTATGACGTCTAAAGGGATTGAAACATCTACAGAGAAACCCAATTGTTAGGATCAGGCTCGCTGCATAAGGACTGTCAGAGCTGGTGTCATACCTCTCAAAAACCTTCAAGAGAAAATATACGCAGTCTTTTATGTGCACACGATGACTGGATGGATCTTTCAGGATTCGAAGTTCTTTAACATCTTTAGCATTTCCTGACATTTCTGTCCAGTCATTGTTGTCAGGAAGACTTTTCATTAGGATTTATGTAAAGCGAGATAATCTTTCGACTGGTGTTTTGGGTGCTCCAAACGCTTATCAATAAACTGATAGCAGAGTTAGCTCACATAATGAGGCAAAGTGAGGATAAAAAGTCGATTTCATCGCTATCTCATCGTGCACTTATAATATTTTATCACTGCCACTGTACTTGCTGTCCAGTATTTTGCCCAGAAATCTTTTTTTTTTTTTTTTTTCTGCAGGAGAGATTAAAAAGGCATTAAACAGTAATCTTAAATAATCCCAAACTCTCACACAGAAAAAGTGCTTGTAATGACGGTACCAAGCCATTTCGTAGTCTGCCACCGCTGTCAATCAACCTCAACCGGGATTAGAAATTAGTGTGGAGGCTCATTAATTCAGCAGCGTGGAGAGTTAGATTTGCAATCTGTGAGGCATTCAGCCGAGGTCTCGAAGATCTGCTCGGCTTAGGGCAAGACAAAACATTTGTGTCAGATGAGGGATAGTTGTGATTAAGGAAGTTCACGTTCTTTCATTGGAGGTTTTGATCAGTGTCTTAAGCATCTGGAGTTGACTTTCATTCCTTTTTGTGCTTCTGTCACTGCCGATATTAACCTTAAATGCTGGTGCAGATCCTTATATCTCTACTAATACCAGGATTACAACATTTATCAGTTGAAATTTAGCAGCCTTGAATCGCAATCACAATGTTGGAGGTGATGTGTTTAGCATTTCTGCAAATTACCATATTTAATATGGCCATAAATTTGGAACTTGTTCACAAGTGAGCAAAGGGCTAGAATATAACTTTTTTTTAAGATGTGCACTGCTGTTCAAAAGTTTGGGGTCTGTCAGATTTTTTTTTTTTTTTTTTTTTTTTTTTTTTACGTTTCACCAAGGCTTCTCATTCATTTGATCACAAATACAATTAAAACAGTAATGTTTAGCGGTTTCAGCAATTACTCCAGTCTTCAGTGTCACATGATCCTCCAGAAATCATTCTAATATGCTAAATTGCTGCTCAAGAAACATTTCTTATTATCTTTAATATTAAACACAATGATATATATATATTTTTTCCCCCCAGGATTCTCTGATAAATATTATAGTTTAGCTTTTTTTGAAACAGAAAACTTTTGAAGCATTATAAATGTCTTCACTGTCTCTTTTGATCAATGTAATGTAAATCTTTCATTCTACTGTGATGTATGGCAAAGCACATACCATTTATGTCAAGTATTGAGTAAAAATCAAGATACACTTCTTTTCTTGAACTATGAATCTCCTTCACTAGAAATTCTCATCACGCTGTTATTCAGTGGTTTGACTCACACAGCCTTTCTGGTTCATTTAAAAGGGTTATGAACCCAGGGAGCCATATGCATTTATCACTTTCAAAGCTCCTACAAAACTAAATCTGTTTTCCTACACACAGATGAAACTCTAGAGCCGCTGAGAACACCGCGTTTCTTTTAAAGAAAGACTACTGAAACAACTGATTCTAGCATGTATGGACTTATACACATTTGTGCAAATCACATCAAGCTTGATCCTTGATCTTGCATTTCTAATTTGAACATTTGTATATAATTGTGAATTCTGCCATCATTTACTTACCGTCATTTTAAACAGTGTCATTTTAGTATTATTTATATTATAGTATATATATTTTTTTTTTAATTAACTTTTATTTGGATATTTTCAGGTTTTATTTTAATTTTAGTTTAGGTTTTAGTGATTTTGTTATGTCCCTTTGTTATTTTTATTACTTTTTGTTATTTTTATATATTTCTGTTCAGCTTTAATTAAATTGTTTGAGCATACATTTTTCATCTAATTATACTAATATTATGTTCCCCTTTCAGTCGGTCACTCCGAGTCACGTCGGATGACCGACGAAATTGGGATCTCGCCAGAGAGACCAATCCACTTCGAGTGTAACTAAACGAGCCAATGGACATTGGCATGCGATTATTGCATCCAGCTGCCGCTGATCACAGCGTGAGCATAAGAGGCAGCTGATGCACCGCATCAATTATCCTTTCGCTTCGGAGCCGAGCGGTAGTGGTTAAAGCTACTGCTCTCCCTTCCAAGAGAGTGTTCTGCGAGCGAGTGCGGGCGTTACGGCGCGGCAGCGGTGGTCACGGTGTCCGGGAGAGAAAGATCGTCTTCCTGCTGACAGCCACACTAGGAGTGTGCGGTGGCCAGCTCCCCTGCGTGCTTCAGCACTAAAAGAGCATTTCTCTGAAAGAGCAATTTCTCTAAAAGAGCAACACGGGTGATCGCGTCTTTCTAAAGATGTCTTTTCACCCGTGCGTTTCTGGGTGTGGTCGTTTCCTGGCGCCTCAGGACGGTCACGATCGCTTCCTCACGTGTCTGGGCATTCAGCACGCTGAGGTGGCTTTCGTGGATGGTTCATGTTCTTCTTGCGGGGACATGACCATCTCGGAGTGCGACTCTGCTATGTCAAACATGGCAGAGTCCCTCTGCCTGCCGTGATCCGGCGTGCACACTGGATCCGGTGGAGTTAGAGGTGATTTGAGGATTACGGTGAGGGCTTCCCCAAGTGGAGCTCCTCACCCCTCAAGCACTCCGCAGCCGGTGGAGCTGCCGAAGGAGCGCGCTGGCCACGCGTTTCCTTCGGTGCCCCCTCTGACGACCAGATGTCGATCACCGCATCGGAGGGCGGGCCCTCTCTCTCCGGGGATGACGACCCGGCTGCGTTGCCCCCTTCGGGTGTGGTAGCGTTGTCCGTGCCAGACCCAGAGATGACGGCTATGCTTTCCCGGGCCGCCGAGAATGTCGGGCTCGTGTGGAATCCTAAAAAGCCACCGTGTCCCGATCCTTCGAGGCTGGGCGAGTGGTTCCTCGGTGGGGGTGGCGCTGGTTCTCAGCGCCCCCCTCCGGTGCCATTCTTTCCGGAAGTGCATGAGGAGCTGACAAGATTGTGGAGGGCACCTTTCACTGCCCGAAACACATCTTGTAGTTCTTCCGCTCTCACCACCCTCGATGGTGGAGCCGCTTTGGGGTATGCGGGCATCCCCTCGGTGGAACGGTCTGTGGCCATGCAACTGTGTCCAACAGCCGCTTCCACCCTGCGGGGTGATCCGTGTCTCCCCTCACGGGCCTCTAAGTATTCGTCAGGTCTAACTGGCAGTGCTTGTAGAGCCTGTGGGGAGGCGGCTTCCGCCCTCCACGCTATGGCGTTGCTGCAGGTCCACCAGGCCAAAGCACTGAAAGACCTGCACGAGGGTGGTCACGACCTGGCGGTTCTACATGAGCTGCGTGCTGCGACGGACCTCGCGCTACGAGTGACGAAGGTGACCGCACAGTCTCTGGGTTGTGCGATGTCCAGGAGCGCCATCTCTGGCTGTGTCTCGCTGACATGACGGGGCAGGAGAAGGTACTCCCGTGTCACAGACCGGCCCTTTCGGCGACGCTGTCGAGAGCTTTGCCCAGCAGTTCTCGGCAGCCCAGAAGCAGACTGAGGCAAACACATCATGCGCCGGAGGAAACCTGCTGCTTCCACCCCGGCTGCAGCCACTCAGCCTGCTCGTCGCCGTGGGCGCCCCCTGCGGCCGTCCCCGCTCCCGCGCAGCCGCAGCAGCCTTCACCAGGCAGCGTCGTGGAGCCGGTCGCAGGCAGGACGCCCAGCCCGTCCAGGCCCCCGCCAAACCTGGCGGCAAGCGCAAGTGCAAGAGGCCCTGAGACGGGCGACCCAGAGATGGAGGAGACTGCTCATCGGGAGATGGTGACTGCACCACTCCCTCCCCCGGAGGAGGGCCGGGTGGAGTATCTTTTGTTCATTTTGTTCCGCCGCTGGGCCAGCAGCCAGCGGTACCCAAAACATCAGTAAAGAGCGGTCTCCTCAATCTCCGGGTCTCAAGAGGAGGAGAGTGGTGATCCGTGCATCACAGGATCACTTCCCTCCTCCTCTCTCGCCAGCAGGCAGCGGGTGGTTGCCCAAGAGCACCCCTCCTGCCCATTCGTGGAACCAGGTAAGGGCAGTAGCACTCCAGTCCCCGCTTCAAGTCGTCAAACGCCGGGCTGTCACAAGCCTCAAGCCGGGTTCCTGTGTCTCCTCCCATGCGAGGAGAAATCAGGTGAGTGCTACACTACACACCCAGACCCCGCCCCCTGCCGTCACAGGCCAGGCCGTCACAGGCCCTGGGGCCGGTCCCTGTGTTCCACCTCGCTGCCCCACCGCGGGCATGTCGGTGGGCCCGTTGGCCCCGCTGGTGCGGTCTCTCGGAGCCTGGTTAGCGCTCCCCAGCCCGTCCCGGTGGCTCCTGCGGACCATCAGACTCGGCTATGCGATTCAGTTCGCCCGGCGTCCCCCCCAAGTTCAGGGGCATCCGGTACACTTCAGTCAAAGCCGTCGATGCCCCTGTCTTGCTCGCGGAGATTGCAGTCCTACTGGCGAAGGATGCAATAGAGCCGGTCCCTCCAGCCGATATGAGGTCGGGGTTTTACAGCCCTTACTTCATTGTGCCCAAGAAAAGCGGTGGGTTACGACCGATCTTGGATCTGCGAGTTTTGAACCGTGCACTTCACAAGATGCCGTTCAAGATGTTGACGCAGAAACGCATTCTTGGATGCGTCCGTCCCCTAGATTGGTTTGCAGCAATCGACCTGAAGGACGCGTACTTTCATGTTTCGATTCTCCCGCGAGACAGGCCATTCCTGCGATTCGCGTTCGATGGTCGGGCATATCAGTACAAGGTCCTGCCCTTCCGGCTGTCCCTTTTCGCCTCGTGTCTTCACCAAAGTCGCAGAGGCGGCCCCTTGTTCCCCTGAGACAACGGGGTGTGCGCATTCTCAACTACCTCTACGACTGGCTCATACTTGCACAGTCTCGAGAGCTGTTGTGCGCACACAGGGACCTGGTGCTCAGGCACCTCAGCCAGTTGGGCCTTCGGGTCAATTGGGAAAAGAGCAAACTCGTGCCAACGCAGAGGATCTCTTTTCTCGGCATGGAGTTAAGGATTCGGTCAACCAGACAGCACGCCTCACCCAGGAACGTGCTCAGTCGGTGCTGAACTGCCTCAAGACTTTATCAGGCAGGACAGCGGTCCCACTGAAACTCTTTCAGAGGCTCCTGGGGCATATGGCTGCAGCTGCGGCCATAGTTCCGCTCGGTCTGCTCCATATGAGACCGCTTCAGCACTGGCTCCATGATCGAATCCCGAGGTGGGCGTGGAAACGCGGTACTCACCGGGTTCAGATTACACCGGCCTGCCGCAAGACCTTCAGCCCGTGGTCAGATCCTTCGTTCCTTCGGGCAGGAGTGCCCCTGGAGCAGGTATCCAGGCATGCTGTGGTATTCACGGATGCCTCGGCCACCGGCTGGGGTGCCACGTACAACGGGCACGCAGTATCAGGGGTTGGACGGGCCCCCTTCTGCGTTGGCATATCAATTGCCTCGAGTTGCTGGCAGTACGCCTTGCCCTGTGCCGCCTCAGAGGGCGCCTTTGGGGCAGGGACGTTCTGGTCCGTACGGACAACACTGCGACCGTTGCCTATATCAACCGGCAAGGCGGTTTGCGCTCCCGTCGCATGTCGCAACTCGCCCGCCACCTCCTCCTCTGGAGTCAGAAGCATCTGAGGTCCCTTCGTGCCATCCACATCCCAGGAGTGTTCAATCAGGCGGCCGACGAACTGTCTCGAGCGGCACTTCCTGGGGAGTGGAGACTCCATCCCCAGGCGGTCCAGCTGATTTGGAGTCGGTTCGGAGTTGCTCAGGTAGACCTGTTTGCATCTCCAGAAACCACCCACTGCCAGTGGTTCTACTCCCTGTCCGAGGCAACGCTCGGCACGGATGCACTGGCACACAGCTGGCCCCAGGGCTTGCGCAAGTATGCGTTTCCCCCAGTGAGCCTGCTAGCACAGACATTGTGCAAGATCAGGGAGGACGAGGAGCAGGTCCTGTTAGTGGCTCCATATTGGCCCAACAGGACCTGGTTCCCGGAACTCATGCTCCTCGCGACAGCCCCTCCCTGGCCGATTCCTCTGAGGAAGGATCTGCTTTCTCAGAGACGGGGCACCCTCTGGCACCCGCGTCCAGACTTGTGGAAACTTCATGTGTGGTCCCTGGACGGGACGCGGAGGTTCTAGGTGACCTGCCCCAGGAGGTAGCGCTCACTATCGCTTCAGCACGAGCACCGTCCACAAGACGGGCCTATGCGCTGAAGTGGAACCTGTTCGTCGAATGGTGTTCCTCTTACCAGGAGGACCCCCGGAGATGTTCGATCAGAGCCGTGCTTTCCTTTTTGCAACAAGGGTTGGAGCGTAGGCTGTCCCCCTCCACCCTTAAGGTATATGTTGCTGCTATTTCTGCCCACCACGACCCCATAGAGGGGAGGTCGGTGGGGAAGCACGATCTGGTCGTCAGGTTTCTTAGGGGGGCCAGGAGGTTAAATCCTCCGAGGCCTCCCTCCCTTCCCTCTTGGGATTTGGCTTTGGTGCTAAGAGCCCTACAGACTGCCCCCTTTGAGCCATTGCAGTCAGTCGAGTTGAAGTTTCTTTCTATGAAAACCCTACTCCTGACTGCATTGGCCTCAATCAAGAGGGTGGGGGACCTGCAGGCATTTTCGGTCGACGAATCGTGCCTTGAGTTTGGGCCGGCTGACTCCAGTGCAACACTGAGGCCCCGGCCCGGCTATGTGCCCAAGGTTCCTACCACGCCCTTCAGGGACCAGGTAGTGAGCCTGCAAGCGCTGCCCCTGGAGGAGGCAGACCCAGCCCTAGCTTTGCTCTGTCCTGTACGCGCACTGCGTCAGTACGTGGATAGAACTCAGAGCTTCAGGACCTCAGAACAGCTCTTTGTCTGTTACGGAGGACAGCAGAAGGGGAAGGCTGTCTCCAAGCAGAGGATGGCCCACTGGATAGTGGATGCCATCACCTTGGCCTACGAAGCACAAGGTGTGCCCTGCCCGCTCAGGTTGCGTGCTCACTCCACTAGGGGTGTCGCATCGTCCTGGGCGCTGGCTCGTGGTGCCTCGCTAGCAGACATCTGTAGAGCTGCGGGTTGGGCGACTCCCAACACGTTCGCTAGGTTTTATAGCCTACGTGTCGAACCGGTTTCCTCCTGTGTTCTCACCTCAAACGGGTAGTGGCACTGAGAGGGCCGGCTCAGAGTCGGCTTGCGGCGTCCTTACGCCTAATTCTCCAGAGAGTTCCTTAACCAGGCAAACCCTGTTGAGTCCTCCAGCACTCCGGCGTCCGGACACGGCGGAGCGTCCGGCGCCAGGCCTTCAGCCAATGAATTCTTGAAAACTGGTGCGAGGCTAGTGCCCATATGAGAGACCCTGTCGGGATCCCATATGTGTATTCCACGGTATTCTTATTAGAGCCGTGTTTCCCCTGGCGGACCACGTTCTGCCATCTCTAAAGATGCAGCCTGAGCCATCTCAGAGACTTCCATGTGCAAAAGGGCCCTCTGGGTTACTTCACATGTTTGAATGTCACTTAAACCCCCTTTGGGAGGAGGTGACTCCGCAGTGTGCCTCTTCCAAGTGGAAGGGCACGCTTCCCAGTGTTATCCTAGTCCTACTGTTTGGGTTGCTCAAGGAACACCAGTAGTTGACCTTCTCTGTGTAGAGCCCGGTCCTATCGTCTGCCTTATAGGAAGGGTCAGGAGCCCTACACAGGGCACTGGAAGGGGCAGCTCCTGTGGCGCTTTGGTAGGGATCCCAATTTCGTCGGTCATCCGACGTGACTCGGAGTGACCGACTGAAAGGGGAACGTCTCGGTTACGTATGTAACCCTCGTTCCCTGAAGGAGGGAACGGAGACGTCACGTCCCGTCGCCACAGTCGCTGTACCACCGCTGAGCTGCCGGGTCGCCGGCTCGGCTCCTCAGCGAAAACATAATTGATGCGGTGCATCAGCTGCCTCTTATGCTCACGCTGTGATCAGCGGCAGCTGGATGCAATAATCGCATGCCAATGTCCATTGGCTCGTTTAGTTACACTCGAAGTGGATTGGTCTCTCTGGCGAGATCCCAATTTCGTCGGTCATCCGACGTGACGTCTCCGTTCCCTCCTTCAGGGAACGAGGGTTACATACGTAACCGAGACGTTTTATTTAAATTACTGATTTTTTTTTTTTTTTTTTTTTAACAATATCAACACTGATTCCAAACCTGTATGACTTTCATTCTGCTATGGAAAACATAAGACGACATTTAGAAAAATGTGGGTGTTTTTTGTCCATTCAATTAAAATCAACGTGGTTCAATGTTGTTTTCATACAGCTTTCATACAGTGTTGTTTTCAGCGTGGTTTGGACCCCATTGACTCATTGTATGGACAAAAACAGTTGAAACATTGTTAAAAATATCTTCTTTTGTGTTTTGCAGCTGAAAGAAGGTTATACAGATGTTGAACTACATAAGGGAGAGAGTAAATGATGACAGAAATCTTACCTGTGAGAAACCAATCAAATACAGATTATTTTTCTTGTACTAAACAACCCACGGAAAAGTACTATCTTCCAAAACATTCATCCTGAAAACCAAAGAAATTTCCCACACAGCCTATCAGTTTTCAATACAGCAGGAAACAAAAAAATGTCAGACAATGGAAATCCAAGTCTCATCGTATCCGCATTTGCGTCACCTGCGTGAAAAAGACTATCAATTCCAGCAATCCTGTTACACAAAAGCGAGTGCACTAAGACCTTACAACTGTCTCGTATTATTGACAATAGGTGCCTGGTATGAGTGTTTGAGAATCAAGAGGAAACATCTGAGGCTGATTGAAATATCATATGCCGGCATGTGGTGTCAAGCTGGAGAGACAGCAGAGCTAAAACTCAAATGTTGCACTGTCCTTTCACCTGTAGTTTTACATTTTCCCTTTGTGTATATCATAAACTACAACAATAAACTATAAGTGGATAATATTATGGTTTTAAAGCATGAACATGAGTTAAAGGGTGAATCCTTGACTGAAGTCAGTCAGACAGGGCAAAAATAAATGAACAAATAAATCCTTCCTCAAAAAGTGGGCAAAGAATAAGCAGCAATTATGAATCAATTTGTACCATTTGGAATGAGGCCAGCGGAGGCTATTGTGATGTTTATAGGCACTGTGATAAGCAGCATGTGATTCATGTCCATACGCCATCTCCTGAACTGTCCGTGGAAGTGAAGATATTTGGCCAGGCGCTCTCAGATCTCGTGTCTCATGTAAGCGGCACTTTTCGGGCATGTTTACTGCAGATTATGACAGACTGACAGGCCTACAGTGAGCAGCAGAGATCTGTTGCTTCGAATGGCTTGCCTAGAAGGACCACTAAGTATCGTGCTCCTGAAAGGACACTTTACAGAATTGAGCTAATGAAGTGATATATTGTCTAATTACAGGATGTTGTTTAGATTGTCACTCATTGTGTTACATGTAAACAGCCTTAACCTGACTGTTACAGCAGTGGGACATTTTGTTGTCCTTTCTATCAAAATACATTTGATCCAAATGACATTGCAGGCTAAAGGCGTAGTGTATTTAACAGTTTGTGAGCAATGTTAGGACAATGCACTTGGAAGGATCAGTCTTTAAAAAGTACTTAAGGTTGATATTGTTTCTTTGTCTCCAGATGACTGAAATGTAAAGAAATATGAATGACTTTTTCAATTAATTTTCGAATCACATCTACTCGTTTAAAACACTTGTCACTCACTATTTATGTATTTATTTATTTCAAAACGTTTCCACCACATCTCAGATAATGGTTAGGGCCAGATTTACTAAACAGGGCAAATTAGCATTAGAGTGCAATTCTGTGTGTGATTTACTGTCAAGGCGCACATTAAAGAACACAGATGCAGCCAGATCATTTCCATAAAGACAAGTACAATCTACCAAGAGCAGCGAAAACTTGAGTCTACTTTAAGACATTTTGGACGTTAAAGAATGGCGCAAATACCAGTAATTTGACGAGCGCAAGCGTTAGTAAATCGCGTTGCGATTTTTAATACTATCTTCCCATAAATTTTGCGTCTGCAAAGGAAACTCCTACAAATGCGTATTCAATAAGGTCAGGTGCAAAATAACTGTGTCCACACCTTTTCAGCACAAATTCTTTACCTATTCTTTAGTCTTTAGTAAATCCTGACAGTACTATTTTAACGCCAAAAGACGGTTTGCGCTGACGGAAGCTGTTAGTAAATCTGACCCTTCGTGTTTAATAGCTTTCTGTGATGAAAAGAAATTTTTTATTTACTTTTTAAAAAAAAATAAAATGGCTAACTCGTTACTAAGAGTAATTGCATAGCTAGCATTTTATGTTTCATAAAAACATATAGTTAAATACAGTTTTCTCTTTTTGCATCTTTTTGACAAAATTACAGCTTCATCGGAAGTGGCACAATAAATTTTGTGCTTTTTTAATTGAAGTCAGTTCAAGAAGAATATTTGAAAAACAAAGGCACTGATATATTTTAAGATCAGTCAGTGCGAGTTTATTTCAGTTGAAACAGCAAAGATTTACATTTTAGTCCAGGACAAGGTTTAAGCCTCGTCTGTGAAACCGGGGGTAAATGTATTAAAAATAAATGATGCAGGCATGATAAAAAGTTTCCAAGATACGAAATATATTACTGTAGATATGAAATATATTACTGTACCTCTAAGCTTGTGATCATGCAATCTTTTTCTTAAGACCACTTTGAAAGAGAGTTGAGGGAAAGGTATTTGCTTGCCCTCAAAGCTGCTTACATTGTGTTGACCATTAATTTCAGTATTCATAACAAAACAATATACTTTATATTCGGTAATAATCATGGGGCGAACGGAAGGATTTGCGATTCAGACTGCAGATTACAAAGGAGATTAGAGCTGCAAAATGACTCTCTCTTAGCAAGAGCATACGATTTACAGTGTCTCAGGACAAATAGTTCTTGCTCAGGAAAAATAAAGAATTCACTTTTTGTTTTTTTAATTTAATTTAAGAAACGCTCATTTAAACAAACCTACAAAACCACTGCTAGAGAAAACATATTGTGTAACAATACTTTTGGCAGTACTTCTGACATCTTCCCAGTGTGACAACTAGCCCTGGTTGCTTCTTATTATGTATCATTATTATGCTATTTCTAACTTTAACTTTCAGTTCAGCTGTTCATTTGTGGAAGTTTTTGTATCATGTTACAACTCACAATTTTAATCAAATCCACCGATGGTTCAATTCATTACGAGAATAGCTTTCTCATTTAAAATTGCAATCTGGTGAATGTACATTACAGAAACAGTATTTCCCGCTCGTGAAACATTTTACAAAAAAAAAAATTGTTTCTGTCATTGTTATTATTAATATTTTTAATCTGGCCTGTGCAGTCTGAAGCATTGAATTAAACATTGTGCACGAGAAAGCATCAGGGGAACGCAGTGCATCTTCCTCCATTTCCTCTGATTTTGCTTTTGTTTTCTCTGGGAAGCCAAAAGCTCTCTTACCCAGACCCATCTCAGGAGTTGTGGAATATTGGAGATAATTAACCCTCCTATCTAAAGCACTTCAAAGTTGAGTTGTGTCTTTATGTAGCTTTCAAATTAATGTTTAATTTAACAGCAAAACACAAATGTTAAGTCACAAATGGCATTCTGGTCTTTGTACCGCTCTGCATAATTAAACATTAATGAAGAGTCAAAGTGAGAGCCCAGATATTCAAATTCCTCCTCATTAAACAGTGTGATTAAAAGCGTAGTGCTTTTATGTTATACTCATTCTTATTTCCACTCTTGCAACACAAAACTTTCCACCAGTCCCAGTTTTCCAATCAGCTCCTCCTCTGCCACTTTGCCATTTTCCTGACCAATACTATTCTATCAAAACATTTTTTTTTAGTATGCATTTTTTTGTTTTGATATTTTTGTTTGTTGATTCTGGGGAGGTATTGGTGAATATAGCAATGGGTAGTTGGAAAGATGATTATTGTTTTTTCAGAAGCAGATGGGACAAAACTCATGACTCATCAGCCAACGCTTTCAGATAATCTTCATGAAATCAAAGACCAATGCGACGTTTGGTTTTGGTTTTGGTTTTTGCTTGATTTACAGGATGAGCTATTTTGAAAGACATAAAATGTGTTTCAGTTTAACTTAATCGAGCTTTGGTGTTGAATTTATTAAGGCTGGTTTGACTTTGAAATACTATTTGAATTATTTGATACATTGCGTGCTGGGTTGTGAAACATTATCACTGCGCTTTCTTCTGAATCAAAGTCGAACGGCAATACGTCATACGGTTCATTTGATGTTCAGTGTCCGAAAAGAATGAGAAAAAAGAATGTTGTCACATGCATAAAATATCTGTCGACTCTGTATAAAAGGGGACTGATATCGCACGAGCCTCTACAACAGCAGAATCAGAAAGAGATATGAAACTGCCATTTGAAAGTTTCTCATGACCTGCAGCACAAATATCCTTCATTAAAGTGGATCTGTTTCACCCGTTCAAACCGCCAACGAGGACTCCAACAAGTCCACCCCACTACAAACTATTACTGTCATGTCCGCAGGCACCCTCCAGGAAAGAAGGAGCTTCAGAACAAACATGCTCTCTCGGATGTTCCACTCTGAAGAATAGAGGGATCACAAACGCACTCTGACAAGAATTGTCCCCCTAACCATTCCCTCTATATTCACTCCATCCCCAAAGAGACTGCTTGATTCCCCCTGCCACCCTCTCTCAAAGTCAGAAAAGTCTGTTTTAAACGGGCAAAAACTTTGGACGTCTATGTGGAGTGACTGTATGGGGGGAAGGAGAAATGTATTCTGTGATCCGGCCTGGTATTTTTAGAGACTGACCACTCTAAAAGGATTTTAGGTTTTAGAAATATGCAGTGTCAGCTCTCTTTAAAATAACAAGTATCTGTTCAGTGCAACAGTATTTGACAAATCTGACCTTAGTGTTGGTGTTTGCTTGCATTATTTCTGGGAAGGCCACTTATTCTATGCGACTGTGCCATGTGATGTAATGCCAGTCTCGAGAAAGAAGTCTAATGTTTAGTCAGGTATCAAACTAATAGCTTGTCAAAATGCTTAGTGCATTTGAGATTTCTCACTTTCCATCTTGTTGTATTTTTGTTTGTTTGTGTAATTGTATCCCTGAGATCTACCATCTTCACATAGTGTTTAATATTGACATTGCAATAGTATTTTTAGATTTTAAAAAAGGGGAGATTCCCCCCCACCCCAAATTTTGGAGTTTATAAGTTTTTTTTTTTTTTTGGTTTGTTTGTTTGTTTTTGAAAGAAGTCATGTATGCTTAGTAAGGCTGCAATTATTTGATGAAAATACAGTAAAACAGAAATGTTTTGCAATATTTAAAATTTAAAATGATTATTTTATATTTTTGATATATAAAATATGACTATTTATACTTTTGAATATATCTTAAAATGTAATTTATTGCTGTGATGGCAAAGCTGAATTTTCAGCAGTCATTACTCCAGTCTTCAGTGTCACATGATCTGATACAGTAATAATTCTAATATACTGATTTGTTGTTCAAGAAACATTTCTTATTGATTATTATAATCAGTGTCGAATACAGTGTTGCTGCTTATTATTTTTGTGGAGACAAGTCAGGATTCTATAATGATTTTTTGTTTATTTTGTGTAATGAATTTTTCTATAATGCATTTTTCAGGGTTCTGTAATGAATAAAATGTTTAAAAGAACAGCATTTATTCAAAACAGAAATATTTTGTAACATTATAAATATCTTTACATTTTCTTTTGTCCAATTTAATGTGTCCTTGCTGAATAAAAGTATTAATTTCTTCATAAAACCAACATTTTTGTTACACACTAACACTAACATTTTGTATTATTTTGATATAATATTTTGTTATATTCAGTTCTAGTGTCGTGATGTAGTACAGTTTATTAATACACAGGTCTGTTATTGGCAGAGGACTGTTCACACAAAGCTTGCTAGCTGTATTTGTTTGAATGGCACTTTTTAAAACTTTCATTTCAACCCTCTTTTACAAACAGATAACCACCCCAAATGGTCATGAGTTTTTGCTGCAGGCAGATCACTTTCCAACCATCTCTAAGTGGCATGATGCCATCAAGAAAGCAGTGGATAGCCAGAGCTGTGGTAGAGCGGCCCTACACAGGTCCAACAGCACAGAATGCGTGACCAGACCAACCTGTGAACCCACCAAACCTAAACCGAAAGAGACCAAATCTGAACACAGACGCTCCATCAGTGAGTAACACGTGTGTGTATATGTGTGTGTGTGTGTGTGTGTGTGTGTGTGTGTGAGAGAGAGAGAGAGAGAGAGATAACTGGCAATCAACACAGAGAGTTCAGAAACAGTGAGTGTGTCAGGGTTACAGCCTCGCTTCACCACTGTTCAATATCCACATTAATGAGTTTAGCAGTACAAATGATATGGTCTGTTCACAGAATCTATCTCACCAAACCTGTCTAGATCACGTTTTACCCCAAAATCAAAAGAAAAAAATATGTTTTTTTTTTTTATTTTTTTTTATTGTTAACATGTTTTTGTTGTGTTTTATTGTGTTAGTTAGCTGTATTTTTTAAGTTATTATTATTTAATCAAAACAACCCAACTGCAGTTTGATTGATTTTGATTGGAATGCAGAATAATAAAAAAAAAACATTATTTTTGAAAATTCTCAAAAACAGAGTTATCTGTTTTTGCAAATGAACTCTTCATAAATATTTTGATTAGTTAAGTAAAATAAACCCTTTTTTAGGATCATTACGATTTTTTGCATTATAATATCTTTTTCTCATTACTGTAATATAAAAATATAATGTATTTATTTTTTGCAGTTCTGTTAATTTATATTTAAATGTTAGATTTCAGAAATGAGAATATAATTTGAATAATGGAAATTTAAAAAATCTGTAAAATGCACTCAATTTGTTATTAATCAATATTTTATAAATATCGTAATGGTCAAAAATTAAAATAAAATAAATACAATCTATAGATAAAAAAAAGGCTCAAATATAATTTCAGTTTTTTTCTCTCATGTGATTTTTGGGATGAAATGTGACCTGGATATGTTTTTGTACAATTAATTGTTATGACGCATTATAGATAATTTTTTCCTCTGTGTGGCTGTGGTCACATTCTGAACAGGAAGCACAGCAGCACTTTGACCACATGCAGTTTGGTTACTGCGAGACAGCGCGAGCATCCACGTCTAACATGACGTCTGTAAAATACAGACACATTAGCACATCTCATTACATCATTTACCATATGAGACAGAGACCAACAGAAGCTGAATTTCAGACATTATATGCGGCTGTTCTGAACTCTGTTGAGATGTTGAGTAAAACAGAGTCAGTCTGCTCTCTGTCAATCATTATTATAAATTACAAGCTACTTGACACTCTCCAAACACTTCTGTCATTGGTAATTGCAGCATTTTCTGCCCTGAATGAGTATCAAAGGGAATTCATTTACTACTGTACTGAATACTGGGCAGTAGCTCCAAGCTCTCACTCGTCACATACTAATCACTGGACATGTGAAGATGTTGTAATATTGACACTAACATTGGCCGGAATCAATAAATAAATGCTGTGAAATGAGATATTCACGTACACTGGAGAACATTTCGACAGAAGTAGTGTTTCTGATGTGCTTTTGAGCAGTGTGGAGAAAGGAGACACTCTTATTTGCATGAGGAGGACTTGCACAAAGACAGCCTCAAAAGAATGTGGCGAGTGTTCAGTGACAGCATTGTTCCTGTGTCTCCTCTGATCCCCCGCACAGTGTTCAAGCTAAATTACAGCGCCTCAGACAGCGCCGACAAGAATGGAGTTAAGAACAGACTGAAGAAGTTCATCTCCAGACGGCCTTCCATGAAAACGCTACAGGAGAAAGGCCTTATTAAAGGTGAAGCATTCGCCATGTGCGCTCCACACAATACACTGTAAAAAGAAATCCTGTTTTAAATAACTAGAAAAAACAAAAACAAAAACTGGCACCTGTGCTTTCCAGAATAATTCTGTAAAAAATACAGTAAAAATGTAAACAACTTATAAAACAACCTGTGAATTTAAAATCTGTGAAGTTAAATATATATATATATATATATATATATATATATATATATATATATATATATATATATATATATATATATATATATATATATTTACCAACAGAAGATCTAACATAAAACCATAATGTACATAACTGATAATAAATAATATGAATAAACATAGTTATTTCAATGTAAAAAAAAAAAAAAAAAATCAAATGTGATGTCACAGTGCAGGGAATTCTGGGAATGTAAATTTACATTTTTTCATTGTAAATTATTAGATGACTTTTCCTTTTGTTTCCAAAAACTGTATATTCAACAATATTGTACTGTATAACATGAAATGTCCCATTAGGTATTTTACCGTTTTTCACCATATATAGTAAGGGAACGTTAAGATTACAGGGAACTGTTAAAATTACACTCATCTTTTTACAATGTAATGCTCATCGCTGACTATCAGATTCAAAAATCTCATGTTTTTTAGTCTTATTCATTTAACAACTTTGCCCAGTTGTAGCCCAGTTAATAGTCATAATTACATGCTACATAATTACAGGTTACATATTACGTGATGACATATGAATGTGCAATTTTAGGACATTAGTTTATTTTGGCTCTGCATGTTTCCATATTAAACACAACTGTGACCCAGTTTAAAAAAAAAGGAAGCAAGACATTCTTTTTCCTTTATACATTATAACAGTTCAACAAGCAATCCCTGTCGCCGATTCTTAAAGACTGTAACTAATTTATTCCATTCATGGCATACACCAAACATAACATTAAAGGATATTTTAAGCATACTTGGAACCCTCGGATGAAGGTAATGATATCTTTAATTTCCTCTGGTGTCAAAAAAGACCCTTTAATGTAGTATCTGTGGGGGTAAATGGGAGATCAAAGAGGACAATATTGAGGGAATGAATAAAACTACTGTGGGATTAACAGAGTAGCGCAGGTGGCCCCTAACACAGCTATCGCTGGCAGAGCTCCAAGGCGAGCTAGCCCACTAAACATCCATCTCAAAGTTAAGATCATTCCATATTGTACCAATGCTTTTTTAAAAGTAATTAATTTAGAAATGCCCCTCCTGCCTGATATTTCTCTAGGAAACCTTCTGAATGTGCATTTGTATGCAAAGGTGGCTTGCTTGCAGTCATTTATGCATTTAGCACATCGCCACTTCTCCCCGCTCCTCGCGGGTGCCGAAATGAGAGCAGGACATCTTTGATGTTCCAGAAGCCTCTGGGACAGCTCGCCTAGTCCTATATGCACTCAAAAAGCCAAATGATGAGGGCACTTGCACCTCTGCTCTGACAGCTGTAGTTTTGCTCATTATGGAGCGTTCTGATTTTTGTGGACCGTCTTTGAAATGTGACTGCCTCAAAACATTTCACTATGCATTTCAGCTGTGAAATTCCTGGGTCACACGTTGCATTATAGTGCTCATAATTATGTGTCCTTAAATAAGCAGGCCTACTGAGCACTTCTTAATCTGTAATTATTTATGAAGCAGTTTGTAATTATACATACATTACATGATATGCTGATTAATTAATCGCAGATATCTTGTAGATATTTGTTGAAAAAGCCCCCAAATTTAAGACATTATTGTGGTAAATGAGTACACTGAATAAACAATACAAAAATTCAATATATTGTTAATTTCCACATAATTAACATAAACATGTTTTTTTTTTCAGTCTCATGCCATGAGATGCACAAATTTAAAGGGATTGTGCACCCAAAAATGAAAATGTTGTCATCAGTTACTCACCCTCATGTCGTTCCAAACGTGTATGAGTTTCTTTCATATGATGAACATAAAAGAAGATATTTTGAAGAATGCTGGTAATCAAACAGTATTTGGTCCCCATTGACTTCCATTGTATTTCTTTCCCTACTGTGGAAGCCAATGGGGTTTGGTTCTTCAAAATTATTCAAAATATCTTTTTTTGTGTGTGTGTTCAACATAAGAAAGAAACTTATACATGTTTGGAACATGAGGGTGAGTAAACGATGACAAATTTTCATTTTTGGATGAACTGTTCCTTTAAGATGCTTTATTAAGTTAAATGCATTTGTTTATAATTAATTGTACTGGATAACCACATTAAGTTGACAGCCCTACTATTAATAATCTTAATGCTACTTATTATTGTTATTATTATTTTATATTAATACTGTTAGTACCATTATTATATTAGTAATATTATTTAAGATGTTGTGTGAAGTTATATGCATAATTTTAATGTTATTTTATAGTATTAATAATGTTAATCATTATTTTATTAGTATTGTTAGTAATAATAATTGCATTAAAGATATTATCAATTGTTATTAATTATTACTGATACTTTTTATATTGATATATGAACACCTCTGACATGGACTCTGTAATCCAAAGTGTTAGCAAATCCTAATTTAGCTTTATATACTTTAAAATATTCTCAATGACGTGTTTTTTTTTTTTTTTCATAGACCGAGTGTTTGGATGTCACATGCTGACCCTGTGCGATAGAGAAAGGACCACAGTGCCCAAATTTGTGAAGTTGTGTGTGGAGGAAGTAGAAAAACGAGGTATGGCTCACAAAAGACAGTTCTTTTTTAAAGAAATGATTGTGGTTTCATCACGTGTCTTGCTGACTGACTGACAGTTGTCTTTACCCCATCCTCACAGGCCTGGAGGCTGATGGGATATACAGGGTGAGTGGCAATTTGGCCATTATCCAGAAATTACGCTTCCTAGTTGACCAAGGTAAGTTTAATTCAGTCATTATCTATCATCAATGGTTGGTTTAAGGCCAGCAGCTGAATCAGTGTGTTCATCTAAATGACACATTATCATGTTGGTTCTAAAGGCTTAGCTGAAAGGTATAAAGTGGTTCGTTTGCATTAGGCGCCACAAATTGTTTGATAAGGATTTTGAATGTGGTTTGATACGCAATGAAATGCAAGCAGGACAATGTGTTTGGCTCTCAAGGGGCGTATTAACGTTGACATAATGATTAGCTTTTTTTTAATTTCCTCATCAAACGACTGTTGTTCTAATTCTCTCTGTTGGCTTCTCTGACTGTGTCTCTCTTTCCCCAGAGGAGGAGCTTGACTTGGGCGACAGCCAATGGGAGGACATCCATGTCATCACCGGAGCGCTAAAGATGTTTTTCCGTGAACTGCCAGAGCCCCTGTTTCCCTTTCGCTTTTTCGACTTGTTTGTGGAAGCCATTAGTAAGTACTGAAATCGATACGAACAAATCAGTGTTATTGCTACAAATATCTGAGATTAGAACCTTAAAATGTATTACAAGGAATGATTAATTACCTTTCCCAGAGATGTGAGACTTCAGAATACTCAAACTGTGCTCAAGTATCCCACAGCAACATCAAGTTATTTCCATTCATGGTTTACAGCTTAGTTTGACCCAGTCCTCCTAACTGTAATTCAAGCCGCGGATGGCTAAACAGCTCGCCACTCTTGGGTTGAGTCGTGCTATTTGGGATTGACCCTCTTAGACACATTCTTGCAGATCTGTCAGCCAAAAGGGGTCGCTCTTTGACAGGGAGGTCCTGAGATCATTCAAACTCGCTGTTTGGGGAATGGGGGAATTTCTCAGGCCAGAGGGCAAAGTCAGGGCCTGTGGTCCAGACAGAAACTGTCACCAGATCAGCCCTAGTGTCACGTGTAACCTCCCTCCAGCAGCACAGAGCAAACTCTGGGCCTCATCTCGAGCGTCCAGCTGACGCCAGTGTGTTTTTCTTGGGCAATCTACCTTCTGAAAGGCATGTACCTTGTGAAATATACGTATGTACCTTTGTGCTTAAAACAACATTTGTCCTGCACTTTTGTTTTATGACTTGTTCGGTTTCTGAAGCTCTGTTAGTTTAAAAACAAACACTTTCAGATTAGTGGCCATGTGAACTACATAGTGGCGATAAACTATGTACTAAGTCGTATATGGGCAAGTAAATAGAGAGTAAGTATAGGGCAAGTAGGCAGTGCAGAACATTGTAGTTCAAACCTTTTAATGCCAAGAACCCAGATTTACAATAAAGTTGGATGTCAGACTTTTTTTTAAGGAATTAATACTTTTATTCAACTTTTATTGAGGATGCATTAATTTGAGCAGAAATGACAGACCATGATAAGATTTCTATTTCAATAAATGCTGTTTTTTAAACATTTTATCCCTTTAAAAAAACATTGAATCTTTTTTATTGTTTCAAATGGTAGTATATTTATACAGGGAGAATGCAAGTAAGAATTATAAACACAAAACACTATTTGAATCAATAAATGACCTTAACCTTGTCATTTTACTAATGCCAAAACAAATAATAAAAATATATTCTGGAAAATCATTTTTATTATGTTGACTGTTTAGTCAAGTGTCAAATAATATGTTTAAATGTGATTAGAGACCCTTTCAATTCAATTCAAATTTGTAAGTTTTTGTAAATATTATTCTCTTAAGATTTTTGTGGCCTTCCTAGCTCCCCCTTGTGGCCTTGTGGACCTCAGTTTAAAAACTCCTGGTTTAGGATATTATCACCAATCAGAACTGCAGAAATCATGATTGTTTCCACACAGGTTTCCTGAACTCCCCTGTCAATGTTTTGGTCATGTGACAGTTATTACACATCTATGCTTTTTAGAGAAAATCAACCTACAAATGCCATACTTGTTTTATTTTAATATTACTAAAATTACTCACAGCAATTTTAAGAAAATGTTATTTTCTCTAGTTTGTTTAAATCAATGAATGATTTATATTCTCAGATTCTTGAGATATGAACCAAAAGGCCAGTGCGCTGACTGTAATAAGCGCAGGGATATCATTATGAACACAGCACCTCAGTATATCCCCACTGGAAGGAGATATGCGTGAGACAGAATGGGAACAGGCCTGGGGTGATCTTGTAAATTGCTAATAAATATTTACTCGCGCTGCATGTAGGCCAGAGTACCGCAAACTGGTTGTATCCAATTAATCAGTAGATGAGCCCGATCACTTACAGATAGTGTTTAGACAACTAATTATTACTGTAAAAGGTCCCTAATAGCAGGAGGTATAATTAGTTCAACCTGCAACATATCTCACAAAAGGGGGGGGGGGGGGGGGGGGGGGGGGGGTGTTGGTATAACATACTTCTGTACTACTGGTTTTGTTGTATGCAGTATGTAAATAGTTTTTAAAAAGGTTTTCATCGGTGTAACTTAATTTAATCAGACTGATTCAGTAATTTAAATATTTTAGGTTACTTTTGGAATGAGTTAATTTCTACATGACGATAATTTGACTAATCTTTTCCTTTCACTCTTAGTATGATAAGTGAATCTCTTTGTTGACTCAGTATTTGATGAATCTTTTTTTTATACGAAAAAATAACTAAATTAATTAATTTTTTTAATTTTAAATATTAAATTAAATATTTTACTTGGTTTTTTTTTGTTTTGTTTTTTTTTGTGTGTTTAATTCTGAGACTAACCTAACCTTGGAAGTTAATTCTATTCTGTTCTACACAGGGCAGTAATTTAAGCCATCTCTTATGTGCTGTGGAACTAGATTGTTTGCACTGTAGACTTGGGAAATGTAACTTGTTGGCACAAAGTCTTGATTTCTAGTATGTAGGTTACTAAGCCCCTCCCCTGTCTGTAATATTGGCATGGTTTAATGAACCTTGCAGCTCGTCTTACATTTCATTTACCGAAACCGCCCAACATCCTGTTTCATCGATCTCACTAGACCACTGACAAGCCATTTCAGTGAATCCAGCTGATACTTGAGTGGCTCAGGTCTTCTGTATTGGTCCATCACTGTCAAAAAAGGACAGCTCCTCTAACCATCGCTGCCCTTTAAATGGGTGGTATTAACTAAAGGTCTCTGGAACGGTACTTTGGACAAGGATCCATTCAATTAGGACAGCTGCCCAATCGCACACTGCTTCTGGAAATCTTTGTGGAGCTCGAAGTAATTTAAGCTTACTGGAAGTTTTGGCAAATTATTAATATGTAATCTTCAGGCTTAAGACTTCACCCAGCATTTAAACGGCCCCTTCGTTCACGATTTGTGAGATGCTCTGAGCACATTTCGTCTTCTCGCTTGCAATCTGTATGTTTATTTAAAATGTACGTACCCGCTCCTGCAAATCAAAATTTGGGCTTCCCAGGGTCCTCAGGTGAACAGTTGGCCTAATTTTCCATTCTTTCACTCGGTGCCTGTTGTGGATGTGGCAGGCACCAGCTCTTGGCTCACGATGGACTAAATCTATTATTCATATTGCCTGGTATCTTAGCGACATTGTCCTGCCACCTGTCCAATAGACAAGCTCGCCTTGTTGTACAAAGCGAAGACATACTTGTTGACAAATGGAGGCTTTGTTCTCCAGGCCCACACACACAATTCAGCATTTGTGTAGTAATCTGGAAAGTTCATTCAGATGGACTGTAGCGTTACATCACATTTGAAGATAACCGATTGCGTGTTTTAAAAAGCGAGATTGTAAGACTTCCAGCTTGACTTTTTATGTGAAAAATCACAGTGCCACAACAGTAGTGCACAATGTGCTGAAATAATGCCAATCAGAGTTGCGTCAGACAGTACATTTGTCATAACATAATTGTTTGTCTATTCTGATGTTATGCTCTTTCAGCTGACAGTTGAAACTTCAGTCTGTGAATCACAAGCCTTTACATTCTATGCAGCTTTCCTCATTTGTGCAACGTGGCCTCATTGCCATGCAAAGCTAGCATGCAGAAATATTTTCAAATGCATAAATCTCTTCCCAGTCTCTATATTTCATCAAGAAGTTTTTCATGTTTAATAAATTACAGCGCCGATCCTCTAAGACTTTGTTATTCATAAAGCAAAGTATTCAATTGGGATACATTTAAAATCTTAATCATAACCTGCAGGACTATTTGCAGTGTGCTAATATTTGCCTTGACGGGGCTTAAAGAAGCCCGCAGACAAAGCTCGCAGATGGGCTTATCCTGAGAAGCAAAGCTGTACTGCAGTAAAGATGGTCTCATTGTTTGTAATTGGATTATATTCACAGATTTTTGTAACCAAAAGTGCATCTATTCTTTGCTGTACATCAGCTCTTTTCACAAAACAATGATTCTCTCAGTTTGATTTATAGAGTGTGCACTGTAGCAATGGCTCTGCCACATTTGTGCAGCCGTAGGTACATAAAAATGTTTCATCTGACCTATAATGTCAGAAAGTGAAATCCTGTTTTGTCATTTTACCACAGAAAAACACATTTACAAGGAATTAGTGATACCTAAAATTAAAATAAAAAAACTAAATCATTTTGGAAATAATACAGCAGAATCGTCTGTGTGTTTCATAATTTAAAAAGTGTTTCACAATTAATAAATAAATCAGTATTAATCAATGGTTTTAGTTCTGTATTGTAATAATGCAAGAATAAAAATGCAGCACAGGTTATTTATTTTTTAAAGTAATATATAATTTTAAAAAATCCATGCACCATTTGTGTTTTTTCATATAATTTATCATTATTAAAATACATATAAACAAATAAATATTTTTATTTTTATTTTTAAAAACTCTACTTGTGACCCTGGACCACAAATCCTATCTATCTATCTATCTATCTATCTATCTATATATATAATAGAGTTTTTAAAAAGACAGCAACAATAAAAAACATAAAATTAAAATGCACACATTATGGATTTTTGCCCACCGCATGCATACCTTCTCTTTTTTTTAAGAGCAATCCCCTTTGATCAGAGTACTGTAAGAACAATGCTTACCATAGTGAATTCATGCTGATTTAGGGTATAGGCATTTTGAACGAGTTTTATATTAATGACACTGTCCCCACCATCTGTCCAAAATACAGGACAAGGGACCATCTCCAATATGCTAGCCACCAAAGGCAAAGTAATTAATGACAGCAATAATGCCAGCAATAATGACTAGATTAAATATTTTACAGGCCGACTGCCATGCAGTGTCAAAGCCAAAAGAAAGCTAACGGCCTCCACTGAGATAATGCTTGAAGAGAAAGTCATAAAAAAGATATTGCTTGAATAAAGTAAATGACAAAATGTTGAAGAAAACTCTAGTGAAAAATTATTGTTCATAACACACATTTTTTCACTAATTATGTGCCCTTGACATTAAAATTGATGATAAAATTCTATTTTGAGTGGTTTAGGGCATTTTATGTATAATTCTAAGCCCTAATCTCATAGCTAACTCCATTAAAAAGCACAAAACATTGTCCCTCTGCTAGTGGTACCTAGAGGAGCGGGTCAGAGATTCACTCTCTGTCCTAGAACATGGTCTCTGTCTGTGCTCAATTGACAGACCTGGCATCTGACAGGGGCATCTGCTCGCAGAGCCTGTGCCAGCACGGTGTATACACGGAGACATCTGCTCCATTAGTGCCCAGGGGGCATCCTGGGCAGTACAGTAGACTGGGGGCATAACTACTGCCAGCTCCCTTCCATGGCACATCCCATGAATAGCATGGTGTAGCTGTTAGCCAGCCACAGTAAGAATAACCAGTGATGTTTTCTTAGAGGAAGACAGATGAGATTTTGCTCTGTTCAGAATGTCTAAACAATCAGAATTGATTTACAGCATTGCAAATTTGTTTCATTATGATAGTTAATCAATACAGTTATACTAGGTATCATTTCATGATGCATTTTGAACCTTTTGGGGCACCTATAATAAACGGCATGCTGTAAAAGGTCTTTGTACAGCCTAATGAAATTGTGAATGTCAGCAGCATTTTAGAGATGCCTGTATGCACATTCAAATTGAGTGAATGAGATCATTTTAGTGGAAATGTGATATGAAGCAGAATTTAAGTATTATATATAAAAACACAGTATTAAAAAGATTTATTATTTGAAAAGTATCACAAAATATAATTGTTTGGTCTGTTTGATGTATATGCAAAGCATTTAAAAGTTTGGAGTCAGATATATATAAGTAGATAGAATAGAAAAAGAATAGAGAATGCTTGTATTAGAGGCTTTATATGTGTGTGTGTGTGTGTGTGTGTGTGTGTGTGTGTGTGTGTGTGTGTGGCTGAAAAAAATAACTTGAGCACACTAAATCAACATATTAATGATTTCTGCAGGATCATGTGACAGTGAAGACTGGAGTAATGACTGCTGAAAATTCAGCTTTGACATCACAGAGATAAATGACATAGAAAGCAGTTAATTTAAATTGTAATATTTCATAATTATTAAATTTCTCTTAATGTTTATATTGTAATAGCAAATAAATGTAGTCTTGGTATGCATAAGAGACTTACTGACCTCACAGTTTTGAATGGTAGTGTGTATTTGTCTGGAACTGGTGGCTGTATAATCTTGAAGGTCTGTTAATACTCTTTTAAACTAATTCGTTACGGTGAAATTTGAGCTGAGGGAGTTTAGATTGCACACAGGTGGCCCTGTGAAAGCTCCATTTCAACATCTGCTCAGGTTCCATAATGATATTGATCAAAAGCATTGATTAAATTATTAAAATACCCTCTAATCTGCCAAATTAAAGCCTTATCAACAATAAATTACCCTTTTACTTATTTTACCATACAAGCTTCTTTACACTAACAGTGTTTGAAATAATACAATCAGCTATATTACTATATCCATCATAATGGGTTCAGGGAATTTCAAAGTGTCAAAGGTCAGGTAGTGACACTGATGTAGAACAGTCAGCGCACAGGTTAGTGCCTCTCAGCCATCTGACATGTAAAGAGCAGTGGGGTCAAGAGGTCACCAGTTACATCTTGTGTTACAGCATAACAGCTTTTAATGGACGTGGGCTATTACGGACCATTAGCACCAATCGCATGTGCTTTCATGTAGGAAAATTTAAAAAGTTTAGCATTATAGGGATGTTTATGCTTTGATTTTACAGTTTGGGTAATTTTTCTACAACATCTTTAATTACATCCATTTAAAAGTAAGATGCTTTATAAAGTGATTGCACGGAATCAAAATGATTTTGCTGAGAAGTGTAATGGCGTCAGATAACCGTGCGATTGTACTAAATGTGCTTGCATAACTGCATAAAGGTTATAACTGCATAACACAGCTGCATAAGCACAGACTAAATGCTGCTAATTTTGGCAGCTTAAAAAGGGATTATGTTGTACATAAGTTTTAAAGGAAATTAAAACTATCATAATTAAGAACTAAATTATATCAAAAGTAGGATGAAAATATCAGATAAATGGAGTAATCTGTTCGATTACATATTGGCGTTTTGATAAATCAGCAGTTTGGAATGGGACACATTCTGTATGTGGCCTTCTCGAGCATGTCTCTATAATTAATAGAGAAAGGGGTAATGGTCCAGTATTAGGGGAATTTTTAATGTTAGATGAGCTATGTTAATGAAAAAGTGATGGAAAAGACATTAACTTCTCTCTGAACCTAGAGGTTCAAATGAAGGAGCAATACCCGAATCAAAACATTTCATCATCTCTTCCCTGCCAACAGAAATTAGGGAGCCCACACAGAAGCTTCAAGCCTTGAAGAAACTGATCCATCAACTCCCCAAACCCAACCACAACACCATGAAACTGCTCTTCCACCACCTGAGGAGGTAAGTCTCCATCCACACACACAACCAGGGGTGTAACACCAAATACTCGGTCCCACAGGACATTTTGTGGGCCCCTGAATCATTTAGGTGGGCGGTGGGAGGATAACGCCTACATTGATTATATTCTTTTTGGAAGTCACGAGTAGGAAATTTTCCAATTCAAACTTTAGATCTTTGTATTTTCTTATCAGTGTCCATTTTAGTTATCTGAGCTTCATTGGTATCTGTCAGCTTCAGAAGTTTTCACAACTTCTTTCACGCTCTCTGTTCACTAATGATCAACGAAAAAGACCTTGTGTTTGAAAACTTGTCTCATCATATGAGCTTTCATTAGACATTTACTTTTTTATTTTCGACCTGTCTATGTTGTGAAATTGAACAGAACTGACGTTTACATGACTATCTAGCTATCTAATGATATCAACCTAACTAGGCTAGGTTATATAATTTTTTGGAAATATAATTTTTTGGGTGAACTATCCCTTTGAGAACCGAGTACCAATCACTGTGCACTGCTAGCTGACCTTGACAGTCCAAAACCAGACTAGACTATAATGGGAACTTCCCATTTTACAAATGGAAAGTTTGTGATGTATTTTTATAATGTTAGCATAACAAGATCATAGATTGTCATAGATTACAAAGTAGTTTTTTAGAGTGAGACCAACAAATAGAGCTCAATCTGAAAACCTATTACACAAAAGTCCTCAATAAACAGGATGCGACATGAACAGAGGACTCAATATGAACCATAATGTGTGTGTGTGCGTGTTTCCGTGTGTCAACGCTCAAGTCCTTGTCCATGATAGCGTTACTGGCACAGCCAGAAGGCCATATGGCTAGTCTCCATCTCCCAGGAGGGGTGTTCTATCCCACTTTACCCTTCTGCACATTTACCACCCTGCACAGGAGGGCCACAGGACTCATCTCAGATTGATGAGCACCCCCTCCTCCCTTCCCCCAATGGAACATGCCCTTTGGCACTAGTGCTAAAGTCTGTTGGGTTGCCCATGCCAGGTCTCCCAATCAGAAAACACTAATGTGTGACTGAGAGAGAGAGATACTCATTGAACAGTCGATTTCTAGACAGGAACACGATATTCTGAGAGTCTGATGTGCTAAAGAAAACTAGGTCTGCATTCCATGATAAAGCTTGACAAGTTTTTTTTTTTATTTATCTGGGGTGAACATGCTACAACACAAACCTGCTGCCTCCTGTCCTACAGTATCTATCATGAGATTTACAAATATTAAATTCAATATTTAATATTATAAAGCATTGCTTTCCAACTTTTTTTTGTCTTATTTACTTCCACAACTCCATCTAGTACCCTTTCATCCATTGATAGGTTATTTAAATTATTTTTATTTACATTAATTATTATTATTATTATGAATATTGTTTAACATTGATTAGTACTATTATTTTATTTTTAAAGCATTATTCTGAATATTGTTTAACATTGATTATTATTATTATTTAATTACTGAAGATTATTATATTATATTATATTATATTATATTATATTATATTATATTATATTATATTATATTATATTATATTATATTATATCATATCATATTATATTATATTATATTATATTATATTATTTCTGCATATTGTTTAACATTTAACATTGATGTTTTAGTTTATAATAATAATAATAATAATAATAAACCAAAACATCAATGTTAAATGTTAAACAATATGCATAATAATATATAATATAATTCTTCAGTAATTAAATAATAATAATAATAATAATAATAATAATAATAATAATAATTCATTATTGCAGATTTGTATTGATCTGTATTTATTAGATGCATTTTCTTCTGATATTTTACAGATGACACATGCACATATATTTCACTGTCGTTGTGAATCTACACAAACTGCCCCTCAAACCTACTTAAGATTCCCATATAATTGGGAATCACTGGCACCATTTCCAAATCTATAGTCAAATCTACACACAGGCACAAGGGTGAAGCATTGTCATAAATTCACTGAATGGTGGCATTAGAAAATCCATTCAGCTTTTATTCTGCTTACTAAAAAGCTGTTACAGTGGAACTTGTGGTGACACTGAAAATCCCTGTAGTGCCACCAAGTCTGTTCCTTCTCCACAGCGACGTTCCCGCTGCTCCTTTCTCTCACTATTAGAGCAATAAACGGGAAGAGAGCTTCGAATCCAAAGCGCAGTGCTTTGCTTTGTGGGCACCACACCCTGGCCAAGTGATGTGGTTCTGTTTATTTTATATTCTCACTTAAGTCATGCTTGTTTCTGTCTACTGCTTTCCCTCTCTAAATATCAGGATGACTTTCCCATGAATAAAGGCAAGGAATGTGCAGTCACAGTGAATTAGGTTAGAGTGTGTGCTGCCTTTGTCTTCTAAGACAAATGCAGTCATTTTGCAGTCCAGAGTTAGATGAAGACAGTAACGCACACATCATTTTCTTGTTTTGTTGACTTCACACTCTTCTGACATCTTTCACACTCAAAGTATCGATATGCGTAAGCTCCATATCTGCTCAAAAGTCACTTTTTGCTTGTACACTTCCTGTCTTTCTCTTATAACACAGGTATGCTTAACTGAAGCAGCTCTCTGAACTCCTGCTGTCATGCCTTTGTAGGTTATATTTTGCGCTGACTTGGCTCATCTAAAGTGGTGAAAGTCAAAAGCTCTTTGTTGTGGGCACTTTCTGTGCCCGCATGGAACCAGTGTTCATTTTTTTCTTTTGGTCCATGGAGCCTGGATTCAATAACCAGTTGTGTGCTCGCATTGTGATGATGTGGTCAAGGCAACCAGATTTTCTCAACAGTACACTTGCTCAGTAGTGCTATTTATGTCATTTTTTTTGTGGGAGGTTTTGTCACCACCGCTCATATTTCCCCTTTACCGCAAGTGATTTAAAAGGCCACAGGTTTTGTTTTTTGTTAGTAATTCAAGGTTGTGTTCGTCTTTGTGCTGGAAAAGAAACCTGGAGAAACCTCTGATCAGGAAAGCCAAGAAAAAAACATTTCTTCTCATCTATGTTTGGTGTCTCTCAAATTAGATGGAAGAAAACTGCCGTTGTGTGAATTTTGATATCCACCAAAGTATACGCACAGCAGTTTATGACCTTTTATGGTGCAGAAAGGAAATAATAATAATAATAAAAAAACTGTAAACAATAAAAAAACAAAAAAAATCTGAATACCCAATCTGCAAATATCGTAAGTGGAAAAATCAAAGCTCCTCTGATAATAGCGAGCCTTTCTTTTATAGGTTCAGTCAAGGCCGTCGTCTTATAACACGAAAATGACACAGTTTAAAGCTTGGAGCGATTCTGTAACCCCCACCCCACCTCAATTTATTACTCGTCCCATGATTCTTCAGGAGCCAGTTAGGCTGACCCAATTAGCACTGGCCTCCTAGGCGGGGAATGACGGCATTGTGCGCTATCCTCCATTTCCTGTCATGCCCCGCTTGCAAACGAGATGCTAATTAATAACCATTGGCATCTTGAGCCGTACACGTCGGCTTATGTACGGGATATCAATGATTTGTCAGATTCAACCAAGCGTAACGCAGTCACCTCCGGTCAAGCTGCCCACAGCCTGGCCCTTACCCAGGCACCAGAGCTACTTCACTGGGCTCCAAGTCAGCTGATGGTTTAATGAGCGCATTTTGCCATAAATACCCAGATACTGAGGACCAGATTGCATCCTTCCCTTTTCCAAATCAACAAATTTCTTTACTGAAAGTGTTTGTTTAGGCAAGGTGTACAAATAATAAATAAATAAAAAATAATTAAATAAAAAAAACAAAACAAAAAAAACATTCTCTTACAAATCTGAGGTATTTTAGATGATGGACATAATTTTAACTCAAGATTTTAAAATGATAATGGAATTTATTTATATAAATTTTATATATACATATATACACTGTGATCATATATACCTTTTAATATGCATTATTTTAGGACAAGCATTTGATCAAAAATAAAACGATTTAGAAATATAAAAAGAAATACAAATACTTTTTTTGTTCTTTACATTTTATTTTTATGTGCACTTAATTTTATTTATTTATTTGTTTGTTTGTACTGTATTATTTATTTGCACTTTTTTTGGAAATATGTTTCAAGTGCCACTCAGGACTGTCACTTTAAGTGACATTATTTTACTAAAAAGTTTTGATTTACAGTTTTACATAAAACAATATGTGTACACAGTTTTATCATACATATTATTTTAGGAAAAATTTGATTTGATTTAAAAATAAAAAGATGTATATGCATGTTTAAATACGTTTTTTACATTTGTTTTAATGTATGCATTTTTTGTCTTTATACGCATACTTTTTATAGTCAGAATATTTGGAAAAAAAATCAAATGAAAAATATCTATGCATATGTTTTTTTTTTTTTGTATTTTTTTGCATTATTGTTTTATTTTTTTTTTAAGTGAATTTTATATAATTTAACTATTTATAAACTATTTAAGTATACCACCGTCATTTCTTTTACATGTTTCTCTGTTGATGACAGTGTGTGTACAGGCTAAAAAAAAAATAGTTTTTTTTTTTTTTTTTGCCTTCCAGAGAGTGTCTTCGTATTGCACTTCTTCCCAATATGTGCTGCTACTGTAATTGAAAATGATAATGACTGTAATTAAGCTTCTATCATGATTTTAATCGATCTGGCATTACTGATAGCAGAGATGAATGTGAAGGTGGGGGGTGTGGGGGTCATGTATATAGTGGTGTCACAGTGGCATAATTACCAAAAAACACTAAAAGGTTCGACAAAAAGCTTCATATTTAATGTTTTGAAAAATCTCTTCGGAAATGAAGTCTCTCTCCTTAAGATCATTAGCAGACCATTAGCAATGGCAGCCGGGATCCTTACATCATAGTGCGCTAATTAGGTTAAAATGCTCATGGCAGGACAAGCGTCTAGCTGTGATGTACAGGGGAAACGAAATGGCCGAGGTTAATTATACACATTAATGGGGAATTATTGAGAGCGCTTGGCCTGCCTCTTAAGTTGTGTTTCTCGGGCTGAAATGGCTTCCCAAAGTCCCAATAACACACATGTGGAGGGACGTCACATGTAGCGCAATAGTTACCTCATGTGGAAGTCTGTGCGTGAGTATTTTGACAACAACGCGAGGATCATAGATCGTTGAGTTGCGTTGTATAATTGTAGACCATTATTTTGACAGATGTGACCATAAACGTAGATGGCACAGGACGTTGGTTACACTACGGTACAATATACGTGAGTGCAGTAAACCCAGCACACTCCTAATCAGTACCTTTCAGAACTGGGCCGTGGTGAAACCATACAAAGTGTGCTTCTAAATGTTAAGCCTGCTTCCCACCTCTTAGTCAGGATCCCGTTGACAACTTGGAAGGAAGCCCTCCACCACAATCCCTCCCTCCCTCCCTTTCCAGGCCTCAACCCTTAACAGAGCCAGAGGGCTCCAATCTGGCTCCTTCTAAGAGTCCTCCAATACAACAGTATTGATTGTCTCTCCACCACAGCCAAACCTCAGCTCAGAGAGATTCCACTAAAAGTGCGCTTAGATGCCTCCAAAGACCAGGCACAAGTCCTCAAAAACACCCTGCCGATGGTCCGTCACCGACGATCTGAGTAGGTTTTTATGACAGGAAACGTGCACGCTTTAATGATTGTACGCTGTAGTCAGTTCTTCCATTAGGGATCTTCACAAGACTTTTTTTTTTTTTTTTGGAAACTATATTCATTGCTATTGTATTACATCAATGATCTGGCGTTTTTTCTGTTTTACAGAGCCTTGATGAAGTCAAAGAAAAACTTGATGTCGACTCAGGGCATCAGCATTGTGTTTGGACCGACTCTCATGTGGCCCGAGTTTGAATCCGGAAACATGGAAGTCAATATGGTGTACCAGAATCAAATAGTGGAGGCCATTCTCATTGAATGTGTTGAGATCTTTGGACCGGAGGGCATGTAAAGTCACCCCAGAGTATTCTGGAAAAAGAGACTGAAAAAAAAAGAGTGAGAAATGAAGAAGAAAAAAAGTTGTGTGTGTGTGTGTGTTGGCTGGATGTTACGCACTTGTAAAGAAATTTCTAGCTCCTGATTTTTTTCATATTTGCTCTTAAAAGGTTCACATAAAAAATTGTCACATATATAATTTTATATATAAATTTACATATTATTATATTTTTGTATAATACAAATTTCAGATTGTAATATACCTCAAAGACATTATTGACAAAATTGAAAAGCTGTATATTTGTAATGATATACATGGTTGTTTGTGACAGGGAAATTAAGCCACTTTTGTAAATGGGTTTTGTACACTGATATTTCCTAATGGATCATTTTAGTTTGAAATAAATTGGCTGTAAGTGATTTTTGGCAGGTTTTTGTCAAACTTTTATTTGGCAGAAACCTGAGATACCAAACTTGTGATTATTTTCTGGCAGCAGACTTGCAGTCTGTTGCAACAGGTATTTGCTTTGTATTGTATTGTGATGTTGTGTTTTATTAACGGTAGATGTATGTATTGGTTGTTTTTATTTTAAGCAAAATTTGTGAAATTATTTTGTTTTTGAAAAAAGTATAAAAAAAAAAATAAATAAATAAATAAAAAAAACCCTAAAATGATATGCCTTATTTCATACAGCATTGAGTTTTCTGCTCTTCTTCCTGCAGCTTCCTTCATAAACTCTGTCACTCTATGGGCCCTTTGCATTGTCAGATAATGTACAGCGTGATCACATCGGTTTCTAATCAAACTGCCAAAGTCCTCTCCAATTCTCGAACAGCAGTCTCTTTTTATTTGCTTCCCGCAGGCCAGTGCTGAGACTGTCTGCATGGAATGTGTTTTTAATTCCATCCCAGAGATAAGAGAGAGTCTGTAATTACAAGAAGAGCCATCCCTCCTTGTAGCATTTTCCCTGCATCAGATCCCTCATAGTTTGGCATCTCGAGCAGTAATGATGAAGGGGTACTGGAGGAACAGGAGGGCGACATAAACCAGATTTGCGGGTTGTGCGTCTATCTAAATCTTGACTGAAAATAACGCAGTTAAATGAGATGCAGTTTTTAGTGACCTCTCTGGCACAGCTGCGCTTCACTCAGGGACCTTAACGAGTTCGGCAGGCCACCAAGACCTTCATCGCAGAACCTTTGAAAAGATACATACATACTCGTTTTTTTCTCCAACCACAAAAAGTTTACAGTGAGCTTGGATCTTGTACTGAACGTGGTGGCTTAGTTTGTCATTACGTTTTGACACCTAAAAAAAGTTTCACATGCCAGACAGGCTCACTTGCTTCATTGCTAGAATAAGGAAATGCAGCATAGAAGTATTACAGGACAATAAAAAAGTACAGACAGCCATGATTATGATTAAAATGCAGACAAATTTTTACTTTAAATCCATCCTGTGATGTACACTGCTTTTTTGGGATGAAAATAGTTTTTTAAATAACATTTGAATAACAAATGTCATTCTATATACCCAATTACAGACATATATCTGTGACTTTGTTAGGATGAGAATAAAAAAAATAGGTTTGTTTGAATTGTATGGGACTAAAATTAAAATGTCTCATCAGAATTGTACTAACGTCATGATAGCGGTACACCTTAGTGTTTTATTTCACACCGTGTCGGTCTTGGATAAAAGTAGGCACTGAACCTCAGCTGCCCAAGCAGAGCCGGGAGGCCACGATGTAGAGTTCATTCTTGCATTAAATGCTTCAAATAAGAAGAAATCAAAATGTGTGGGTGGATGGACTGAAGTGGTAAGTAACCCAGGGGAGAATATTGGCAGATATTCGTCGTGTACATGAAGCGAACGCCCAGATTTATTCTGTGCTAGAGCCCATGGTCACATGACACTGGGCTTTGTGCAACACAGCTCACACTTTGAGAGCCGTCGTACTGCAGGTGGTGCTTTGCTCATTAACATGTGCAAAATTAACGTCTCCCATCAAATTGGCTTGTGAAAAGGTGTGGTGCATTTTGAGTGTTTGGAATGTGGTGTGAAGTGACAATCTTCAAAAAAAAAAAAAAACCTTAAAAATAATGGCCAAAGTATTTATTTCAGCATTTTACACATTTTGTTTGCTGCACAGATTTTGACCTTGCCAATATAAACTAAAAACATATACACCATGTCTCTTTATTTGATAAAAATAAAGTAAAAAATACAGTGATATGAAAAATATGATTGCAATTTAAACTGTTTTCTCTTTTAATATTTTTTAAAATGTAATTTATTCATCTGAAGGCAAAGCTGAATTTTCTGCAGCCATTAATCCAGTCTTCAGTGTCACATGATCCTTCAGAAATCATTCTGCAAATCATTAATGCATTCCTGCTAAATAGAAGTAATTTCTTGAAAATTACTCACTGACAAAACTTTTGAATGGTAGTGTGTGTGTGTGTGTGTGTGTGTATATATATATATATATATATATATATATATATATATATATATATATATATATATATATATATATATATATACACACACACACACACACACACACACATACTACTATCATATATATATATATATATAATATCTGCCATCATGTTTGGGAACAAATGGCAACAAATTATCGGGTCTGCTAACCATTGTGACCAGTGTGAAGAGCTCCATTGACGCCATGCGGTCGGTGGGCGAGGGGCGCACAAAGCCGTATGAAACTGCGGCCTTCATGTTTTCTCTACGCAAGCCAAGACGTTCCACGTCTAATGATTTCATGTAATAACTGGAGACCACTGCGCTTTTCCGAACCCCTACAAACTCCCACACACCCCACCCCCACACTTTGTTTTCCCACCCTTCTTGGCAGAGCTTCATGGAAACGAGTGTCTTTGTGAGTCCGCAAAAAAACTGAAAAAGAAACGCAAGAAAGGGCCCAAAAGTAAATGAAAGCATAACAATACAGTGTCCCTGTGAGATGCCTGCCATGTTCTAACCACCAGGCCCCATTAAAAAGAGCCTGGGCTCCAACAGAACATGGCAGCATATTGATAGCATATGACTTGAGTCACAAGAGGACAACTATGTCTCTCTCTCTCACTGATGCGTTCCTCCGGTCTTCCTTTAAGATCAGGGATCAGGGCAATCTTATACGATTTCAGAGTGAAAAGATTAGAAGTATTCTACCTGTTACTTCAGCCAGAGCCTCTTTCTCATCCTGTGTTCAGAAATAAAGAAATGATAAAATCACACAACCGTACTGTACGACCACAAACAGTAGTACACTCTTCCCCCTTGGTAATCGTATAATTGGACAGCGTGCCACAACATGAGCTGGTGTGAAAAAAAAGACTAAAATAAATAAACTGGCATCAAGCAGCACGCAAAGAGAAAATGAAAGCCTTTTTTTATGTACAGTCCACTCCTAACAAATCATTTACAAACTCTTTAAAGTACTTCCCTTGCTTTAGAAAGTAAATTATTTAAAAAATAAGAGCATAATAATAATAATAATTATTATTATTATTATTTTTAAGGAATATTTATTCTGACAACTGTAGAATAAAATAAAAAATAAAATAAAATAAAATCAAAATTATTCAAAAATGGATAACGGATAAGAATTTCAGTCTAGTGAAATTCACCCAATTTAATGTGATATATATAACAGGTACTAGTAAGTAGGGGTTAAACAAAAAAAATTAAAAGGCTATCCTCATGACGTAGAAGGTTGAAATAAGATTATTCCCTTTATTAAACAGTAATTAGAAAAATATATTAAAATAAATACATTAATACATATGAAAAAATAAATCCTTCCTAATTTGGTGACAACCATGCTCAAACTGTACTGTGACCACTAAATTTTGCTCAAGTCAGAACTTGAGGGTTCTCATTAAAGTGCCATTTCCATTTTCCATTTCCTAAATCCTTTTGCTGGTTTCAGAGGAGGCTGTGATGATTCTGTGCCGTTTCATTTGCAGTGAGTTGCTGCTCTAAATTCTGTTCTGGTTACAGCAATGAACTTAGAAATAACCGAGAGAATGCTGAAAGTAATCCTACCTTCACTTCCAAGTATCTAATAATTGGGATACCATTATCTGATAAAGGTCTGAATATCATATTTAACCTCAAAGCTGATCTTAAACAGGCTAGTATTTATACCTGAAGCTGTATCAGATCAAATTCACTTTAGTGATTCCCCCGTCAGATATTAAAATATCTACAAATGTAGTCATATAATGTGAATGGCAGCTTTCCAAGCTCTGTGCTACTTCAGTGGGACACTAAACATGAACTGGAGGGGAAAAAATAAGAAGGCCGAACAAGTCTTAATACCATTTGTTTTGCCATCGAATTCGGCCGGCATTAAATTAGCTTCATATCCCTAGAACACCATCAGTGAGAAAACAGCAACAGGCCAATGAAATGGTTTAATGTGCACTGAGTTTTATAGAGGTTGCTATTAACTTTTTATATGTGGGGTGACATTTTGTGCCGAAACGGCAGGTTATAGGCTTTATGGCGTCATTAGGTCCTGACCTCAGGTTGGCTTGGAGTACATGGCAAAGTCATCTGACATTGCCGGATAAGGTGGAAACAGGTCAATCGCATCCATCTGCTTCTTATAAATAACACAAGGATGAACAAAAAGAGGCAAATCATAAGTGATAATACTTTGATAACTCACTCTAAATATCATACGGCACACAATATATCTCACTGACCCCCTAAAATATGAAATACATTACATATGGAGGTAGGATATTAGGACTATTTTTCTATGAGCTGAAAAGGAAGCACTGCTACTTAATGAGGAGTAATGACACTAATCTTGGACGCGTACAAGAAGATGGCGACGTGATTATATTTGAGCCTTTAATTCGAATCCTCCGCCCGGCGCACCTGAATAATCGATGCATCTGAAATAACGTCAAAGTCCGCAGCTTTATTGAGAGAATGTCTGATAATAAAGGAGGAATCCTTCAATAACTCTTGCAATAAAAGTCAGACCTCTTTTAATAACACATATGTTGGCAGGCCTGAAGTGGGCCGTGTGATTGTGGCATTGCTGTGATGTGAAAGCAGACACTTACATCTTTATGGAAAATCTGACAGGCCATTGTTAGTTTGCCCAGATTTTACATTTTGCAAAAACATATAAATAGCTAGTTACCATGCCCCCTTAATTATGCAGTGGGTTCCTGGTTGCAACGTACAGCCAGATCTCCGACGCAAGGAAAATAAAAGAACCATATTTAGATTAAACCACAGTCCTGGGGAAGCCTTGCATCAACCTTTACTGAGCCTCGGGGGACTTTGTCACAACCTGGCAACCTCAGGTGGAGCGAGAGCCCATAACGTTTCAAGCCGCAACTTGGCTGCCACTCTGTCGGAGTGGGAACCGAAGACTCCAGAATTCCAGGCTGGAGTCCTCCGGCACAAAGGATAAAAATGGATATGAACCGAAATATGAGGTGGGCCCGCCTAGGCGCAACATGAAAGCGGTTTCAGGTTTTTTGATTGTTTATTTTTACTTTGTTCTTTTTTTCCATTAACCGCAAATATAAAGTTGCTTTTTTCCGGCATATGAGAACATTAAAATCACATATAGGCATGTTTTTCTTAAATAATAGCAGAGCGGTAGAGAGGATTTTCCGGGTCATAAACTCTCTTTCACAATGAGGCTGGAGTTTAAATCATAATGTATTTCTTGGGGGTCACATCATGACATGTGGTCCTCTGTTAACATCCTGTCACTGTCAGCTCCCAGGAGAGATCTGAAACTGTCCCCCAGTGTGTCCCAGGAGAAAGCATGGAGGTTCACCTAGGAAAAAGAGAGTCAGAGAATAAAGGGGAAAGAGATGGAAAAAGCAGAGAACAGTGAAAGTGCTTGGCAGAATTGGAATTCTATTGTTTTATGATTAGTTAAGCAGTGGCTCTCAAATGGGTTTGCTTCAGGATGGAGATTTTAATAATTTCATATATTTTCCAAAAAAAAGAAAAAAAAAAAGAATCAACAACAGCAAATATTAAAATGTATTTATTAAACGTATTATTATTATTATTAATAATAATAAATGTATTGTGTATGTTTTTTCTTTTTCTTTTTTTTTTGCATTAAAACTTCTATATGTGGTGAACTTGTAGCTAAATACAGTGGATGCACGACCTTTGACCTCAACAACAAAATAAACAGTAACCATTTTCTTTTCCAATGAAAAATAAGACACTTTAACTGTGACTATTTAGCTAACGAGCATGATTATAGAGTTGAATATTTGCGTGTAGCATTGCATCAGACTTGCGACCCACCAGTTAATGGCTTTTATTGATCTCGTTGTACCTGTACAATGGCAATAAAGAGCTCATCTTAACTGATTTGTAGTAACTAATCTCTGTAGCACAAAAAAATTTAGATTACATTTTTAGATTTTTGATTACTTTTCATGTATTAGTATCCTTGATGAATGTTTATTCACAGTATTTTATAACAAAAAAAAAAAAAAAAAAACACTAAACATGTTAGAATTCTCTGTAGGAGTCTTTGCGCTTGATTCGATTCCCAGCAAAATTAACATTGTTTACCTGAGTAAGATGGTGTCTGACTAATTGCGGACGCTTGCAGAAGTCTTGTAGTCTTTTACACAGCTGTTCAGGTGTTGAATACAGATATGTTGCTACAAGAGGAAAATACATATTTGATAAGTCAGAAACCTCAAAGAGCAGATGAGATCGCAGGCACTTTCAGCATTAAAAATTCAGCTGACACCATGCTGCGTGATGCTGTACATTATTGAACTGTGGTTATATTTACTTATTTATATAAAAATGCCAGAATGGTTTATGGCAAATTCTTTGATTGTGCTTTAAGATGAATAAGTCATTATATACAGAAGTTGAACATAGCAGCTTTGCCTGTGACAATAAATCTTCTTTTGCATATGAAATTGCATATGAAAAAATTTTTTTTTTTACCAGGGAATATTTCAGGATAGACCAAAGCCTTCGGACACAGGGGGTAACAACCACAATGGACCGCTTCTAACCTGAAAGAGAAGATTTATGTCATTTAAGATTCAGTTCCATAGTGCATCAGGACTGTATAGACCAAATGTATTGAAATGACTTGGCTGCATTTCCCCAATTAGCAATTTCTGAAACAGCACCATTGAAGTTCATCGCTATGAAGCTGACGACAAATCGTTGCCAGTACTGAAGAAAACCATCGTAACTGGCTGAGGGAAGGTTATTTTTCCAACCTACCACCCACCGGAGGAAGCGGCACCTTGGACTACACCTTGATCAATATCAGCTGTTACACACAGCAGATCAAAGCATTTCAAATCATTTTACTAATTCAAATACCTAATGAACTCTTGTAATGCTACCTCATAACTATGGCATAGTTTTACACACTATCGCATGCTTTTAGTTCATCAGATAGTTCAATCTAGGGCAAACTTTACTCCCAACTGATTCAACTCATTTGAACCCCTATTGCTGGCAGTGGAAATGACCGGCTGTTTAAATATTTTGTAGAATGAGTATTAATATTTAATAAGTCTATCCATCTCTCCCTTCACCATCAGATCCTCATCTCATTTCCCATGCTAAAACCATGCATATTTTAATATCCGATTAGCCCTCTGCCATTCACAGATGAAATTTCAAAATTCTGATTGAGCAATGGGACAAATCTCCTCTAACAATCCTGTGGATTTGGGAAATGTCGTAAAGTTGCGTTTTAAAGTGGTTTGTATTGTTGTATATTTAATGGTTGCTCGTAGAATGCTAACAGTAAACCTTCAGATCTGTGACATAGGAAAACAAAGCATATATATTTCTTTCTTTCGTTTTTTGAGCGCAATCCTGCAGTTGCAGGAATCAGGGATCAAGCAATTTTGGCTAAAGTTAGGCAATATATCTGACCTCACATGCTTTCTTGCATCTGTCTGCACCTTTGTTTAAATGTTTTCAATATGAACATGTGCTAAATCTTTATTTTTGAGATGTCTTGTTAAATTAAAAGTAGTTCAACTTTTAAAAACAGATCTTCATACCTCTGTATTCTGAATAATGTAGTCATCACCAGCCAGCAGATGCATGCTAAAACAGTGCAATGCATTTTCTGTTTGCACCAAAGCAATAAAACACCCACTTTTATTCACATTGCTTTATTCCCACAAATTATAAACCAGTTGGAAGAAAAAAAAAAAGAAAAAAAAAAAGAAATTGCCTTGCCATAATTTCTCTACAAAGGAAAACAAAAGCACAACAGTCACCGTCCTTGAGCAAACACCAGAAAGTGAAGGTTTAGTGTAGTATTACCTACTCTGCAACGTCAACATCCCCTTCCCTGATCAAATTCACAGTGAACACAGTAAATCAAAGTCGCTCGGCTGGAGTCTATGACAGCCCGTCGTATGAAACTGATTAAGGTCAGTTCCATGTCAATGCAGTTAATGTGTGAGCGTGCAAATGCTTATCAGGCTTTTCATCTCAAATATAATTAGGCGATCATTCTGCTTGGCTGCCTTACTGTTTTTCTGGAGGGCACGGATGGGCGTCTGCTGACAATTAATCAGATTAGGCTAATTTCCACAATAACGAGGACAGAACACGGTGGAGAAAAGTCCCCTTGCGTGGCGCGGAGCTGACCAATGAGAAGAAAGGACTGATCGGCAAAAGCATTTAAGCAGGTGATTCGAGTTCTGAGGTCTTACGGCCTCTTTCTCATGTTATCGGTCCTTTGTGTCAAAATTGATTTAGAAAGTGAATGTTTCTTCAACTCCAGACACTTTTATGTCCCAGGCGCTGATTTTTTATTAAAACGAACAGATTTTAACTTGTTTTCTTGTTTTGTTATATGAAGGCCACATTAAAACACGTCTCAGAAACTTTTTATTATGTTGTCTTCAGATATTTTTTATACATTTCAAATGTATTATATGTAAAGATTTTATTGTTTTACCCTTGTCCCAGATTTACATTAAAACCTATCATAAAATTATTTAATGTAATAAATCTAACAAATTAATTTTCTTGTACATAATTTCAAATCAAGCTGTAATTTAAGGTGTTAAAATAATGCAATTGTGAAATGTGAATTTAATTGTATATTTTATGACATATAATAAACTAACTCTTCGCATTAGACATTAACCTCCGTCAAAAAATGTTTAAAAAATGTAATCACAATGCTAGTAGATACAGTACGTGAACTGAGAAGTGGTGGAAGTGACAATGTGGTAAGAATTTTCGGTAACACTTTAGATTAGGGAACACATTCACTATTAACTAAAAGTTTTTCCTCAATAAACTTAATTACTGCTAAATTGATAGTAAGATATTGGGTCGGGTTAACGGATCTAGAATAGGGTCATGCAGAATAAGGTGTTAATATGTACAAATAAATAGCCAATAGTAATATGCATGCTAATAAACAACTAGTTAATAGTGAATAGTGTTTCCTAATCTAAAGTGTTAACCAAGTTTCCATTGCGTACATAAAAAAGACAAGTCTCTAACTATGGTGTGCTCATAGTTAAGGAAACATACTAATATTGATTACCCTTATTCAGCTCAATTCAAACGAGATGTCTTTTGGAAGTTAAACATTATTAAGAAAAGCCGACAGAAGGTGTTTGATCAGTGTTTGAACACACACATGGCCTGAGGACATAAACGTAAAACACACACAGCTGAGGAGTCTCCTTATTCCTCCTCTCCACTGGACTTTGATCTAATGAAAAAGAGAACAACCTCAGCCGTATGTAGTAAGAGTCCCAGAGAGAGCACAAGTCTAAACCGTTACCTCGCAAAGCAAAGTATGTTTCCATCCAATCGATATCACGGCCCAGAAAATTCATCAATGCTGTCATCTAATAGGATTTATACATTTAGTGTACAGAACAAGGATGAGTGAATTCCCTAGTGTAGAACGAGCCCCTGCTAGTGCACTTTGGATCAGTGCTACCTTGGCCCTGGGCATTATCAAACAAACTCTTCAAAAGTCAAGCACAGGTGACTGAAGATATCGATCCAGGCGACGCTGAACACATCAAGGGTGGTGCATTCAAAGGTTCACATGCAGTACCCTCCTGACAGTGAAACACCCCAGATAGAGAGGACGGGCCTCTGGGATTGAAAGCAACCTTTCAATTACTCCATGAACTTTTCTAGGCCTGTTTAGAGAATTACATGCTCAAGGTAATCCTCACATTAAAATGTGACATGATGGACAGGTCTTTCTGTATCAGCTTTTATTTGTATTGTTCCACATAACGAAACAAACAGATGTTACTATGAATTCTGTGACGAATTACTAAATTCACCAAAACTGACGTGTTTTTTTTTTTTTCTTTCGAAAATTCATAAAAATAGCAAACGACACTTATGCTAATAAACACAAATAAACCATTGTGGTGCCTTTCTGTTTGGAGAGAACATATTTCTGTGACAGACAGCAGATGAAACTCACATTGCTACTCCGAAAAACTCGTGCTTGGCTGTGGAAACGACGACATCTGCTTGGCACAGCGCTTTGAGGTAATCTTCCTTACTGGGCATGAAACCCCAGTGCTGGATGTGGTCAACCAACTGTTCTTTGGCTTCTGAAAAGATGTCTATAGTGGGAAGGAACGGAGAAAGGGACAGAAGCCTCAATATCGATGTGTAGTAATTAGCGGAGAGAGGGATGTTTAAAGTTTTGGTCATATTTTGCGAGGAGATAAAATAAGCAAGGTCATTATAAATTTGGACATAAAACGGAGAAGGGCACAAATAATCAATAATGTGATTCTATTAGCAAAATCAAAACAGATTAAAACCGTTTCAGTGTGATTGCCTTCCGAGCAATCGTAAACAATTTCATAACATGAGCAACCTTTACGATCTGTTTATTTCTTTTGGTCCAGCAGCTGTTTATGCCGCGATAAAAGTTTGCATCTCGATATAAGAGATTGTGTTTCCTGTAAGTCTAGCTTTGGCAGAGCTAGAGTGTGTGGGCACATAAATGAAATGAACACAACGCCATAAATACTCAAGACTGTCCGAAAGATATTAAAACATAATTGTCCACTAATGGGGAGTGTATTTTGCCAATGAAAATGTTGCCTGCGTGCAATAAACAGACGATCTTTGAACCTAAAGTGATGTACTTAACAAATTTGTTTCAAAGTTAAACATGTAATTACATTTGTGCATGACATCAGAGGTGTCAAACAACTAAATCATTCTATAAAAAAGTAGGAACAGAAAGGTAAGTAAATAAGCAGGCAAGTAGATTCTGGTGAAGAAAAAATTATATGGCTGAAACATTTTGTCTGAAAGAACTGTTGTATAAAAGCAATATCACATTATAATTGTTTAATTATATCCCCGTCTCTAATCCCCACAGCACATGATGTACCTGGAACGTCAGTGAAGGTCTCTCCCAGGACAGAAACTTCAAAGCTCAGCTGTCGTTCTTTGAGTTTCAGTAAGGTCTGGAAGAACAGCTGTGGGTCTTTGTCATGTTCCCTTTAGCCGGACAGAGACACAGCAGAAACAAAACACTATTTTACATTTGGAAACAATAACTTGATTGCAAATTAATTAGCAGCAGGAAAGTAAGAAAAATAATACCAAAAGAGAGTTCAAAAATAAAGTGTAGAAAATAAAAACCACTACCCGTCATATTTAACATTTAATCATATAGCTGACAGTTTTATCCAAAGCGTTTTACGAATGAAGAACATCACAAGCCATTTCGTACACGAGTCAACAATATGCACAGTATGTCAATACCAAATAAGAGCACAAGTTAAAAATAAATAAACAAACACACATAAATACACACATAGAGAAGGAACATTTTTAGAATTAGTTTTTACATAAGTTTCTAAGACATATCTAAGTTTAGGTTTATGGTTAGTGTACTTAGCTGTTTCTTGAAGGCTGTGATCATCTCAACAAATAAAATACAATTTTAATGTGAAGCTGAATATATATATAGCGAGAGTTTTGTTTAGTAAGCAGTGTTGCCAAGTCTGCATTTTTTCCCTGGAATTGGGGTACTTTTACACTGCACTCTAAAAAAAAAAAAAAAAAAAAAATGGTGGCCTAAGACTCCCCAAGTTCTTTGGGAAGGTTGAGGTGCTATAAAGCACCACTGCCTTACATAAAGAAGCCATTAAGCCAGCCATTAAGTTTTTTTAACTGTGTTTGCAGAATTATTAATGCAGAACACAAATTCCAAGTATGGGTTACCATACTTACCCACACCTCACTTCATTATACTCCAAATTTTGTAATTGCAGTAAATTAAACCTTTTACTAATTGTACATCAGATTTTAATTTTTATACACACACACACAAACAGACACACACAATCCTTTTTTAATGAACACACACAAAATAAAATTACTCTGTAACACATTTACACATACCATATAAAAGTAAAATCAGTAAAGAGTTAAAGCTCTGGTGTTGAATTATCTACAAGTTTTTTCCCCCCTCAAATTTCAGACCCATCACCTATTACTTTTTAATAAGTTTAAAGGGGTCATATGATGGTGCTAAAAAGAACATTCTTATGTGTATTTGGTGTAATGCAATGTGTTTACGTGGTTTAAAGTAAACGCATTATTTTCCACATTTTACATTATTTTATCTCCTCTAAGCCCTGCCTTTCTGAAACGGGTCGATTTTTACAAAGCTCATCGGTATGAAACAGCGAGGCGTGCTCTGATTGGCCAGCTATCCAGTGCGTTGTGATTGGCCAAATACCTCGTGTGATGGAAATGTTACGCACCTTACCATAATATGATGCTGCGTCCCCGCGACGACACAAAAACATTAAAAGCCATTTCAAATGAGGCATTTGTTGCATCCAGTGGGGACATAATTACTGATTATAATGCCTTATACTGTCTTTTTAAACATAGCACCATGTGTGCATTTGTGATCGGAGAAACACAAACAACAAGCACTACTTACACTCGCGTTTGAATAGTAAGTAGCAGATTTTTTAAATAATAAAACGTAACGTTACTTACAGGATTTGGATTTGAGACTTTGGTCTTTGCAACTTTACAGATCTTCTTTATGCACCAAGAGCTTGTAACACTCCAAAGAGAAAGGAAAAATTGAAATTGCATCATATGACCCCTTTAATAAGTTTAATTTAACTTCCAGTACAATAGGCGGCGATAATGCTCTTAAGGAGTTATTCGCCATGAAACAAGAAGAGGGTGTTACATCAGGTAGGGGTGTGCGATACTGCAAATTTTGGTATCGATCCGATACCAAGTAAATACAGGGCCAGTACTGCCGATACTGATACCGATACGGATACTTTTTCCTTTAATAACATACATTTAAATTACCAATTACACTTTGAAAATTAACAATAACTTATGTTGATATGACTAAAATATTACATTCACCTTATAGCTATGTGGATACTATTTGCCTTTCTGAAAGGAGTTTGCAAGCAGAGGAGCCCAGAATATGAAAGCAATGCTTAAAGTTTCGTGTTAAGCATTTTCCTCCCATAGCCTAGAAAAGAGTTATAAAGAAAAAAAAAATAAATAAATAAATTTAAAAAAAATGAACGTAACGTGGCCTAATGCATTAAGAAAGTGATATTGAAAGGCCAACTCAGTATACTGATGAGGCAAACTATATGCAGGCAAGCAGCCCAGGATATGAACGCAGAGTGCATGCATGTTAAGTGTTTTCCTCTGATAGAAAACCTTTATAAAGAAAAAAAACAACAACGTGGCTTAATGGTTGAAGACAGTAATACTGTACAAAAAGGCCAAATTCGGTAAATTTAATGGGTCTGGCTTCCAGTCCCATCCGCTTCCAGCAATTTTTAACTGTACAAAACAGCTCGTTTTGCTGCTTGCTTGGTATTGCAAACCGGTGTTTCTTACCATATTATTTTAATTATTTTACCGTTTATTGCACTGTTATTTTTCCTCATGATTTCCCTACCGTGCCTAATGAAGTGGTAGTCTCACACATTCAGTCTATGAAAAAAGCTTACTTCCACATTGAAAAAGGTCAATAAGTTTGGTGGTGTTGCCACAGTAGCGAATTTCTACCGTCCCATCTCTCGCTGTAGCCAATAATATCCGCTTGGCTTGGAGCCGCTGAGTCACGTAATGGCATAACAACAAAACACTAAAGCAGGGGAGGAGCAGTAATGTTTGCATACGAGACGCGAAAAGAGTGGTATATAAACACACAGACATGTCTATTCTTTGTTGAATGTATAAAGCAATATATTAAGTGTAGAGGAGAGAAAATTAACCTAAAGTATCAATCTAATCAGGCTAATATCGATCCGATACCAACGTTGGTATCAATACTATCAATATTAGGATCAATCCGCCCACCCCTAACATCGGGGACATTTACGTACTTTGTGCGCCTAAACGGGCTGAAACTTCTCACAGTCGCCATTTTCTTTGACCCGCGAATCACGATGCGGAGCATACGAGGACGGAAAATACAGAGATTAAGTGTTTTATTTTATTCACACAGTATTAATTTTAACATCACATTGTTTTAGAATGATATTTATGTGCTGTGCAGTCCTAAACTTTTCTCATAGACATACATTTCTTTGACTCGTGATACTGAGAAGACTGAGATGATGTTACTTTTTGGAAAACACCAAAAGTAAGTGATATACCTCATTCACAATATGTATTTATAACATATTGTTTTACAACGACATTTATGTGATGTGCGCTCAAACTTTTCTCAGAGAGACATTTGCTTTGATTCACGATGCAGAGCAGGCAAAGAGGTTACAATTAAGAGATCTAAACTAAGTGTTATACCTCATTTACAATGCTTTTTGTAACATCATATTGACTAATCAAACCATTGTAAACTTGCATGTCTCGTGATCAAATATCATATCATATATATCGTGAAGCTTGTAAATTAAGATATTTTGATGTGTCGATTTACTGGATTTGAGCGTTATTTTCAAATATTCATTTGAAATAACTCTTTTCAGTACACTCAAACTTTCTATATTGAGTGAGTTAAAAAAAAAAATAGTGATTTTGCCACATAAGATAAGACACATGACTTACATAAACTACTTTTAACAAGTTTTTGTGGGTGCTTTTTTTAAGAATGTGTTTTGTGTTTTGTTTGCTCATCAAAAGTGAGTTATATGGGTTTGGAATTACATTTTTGAGTAAGTTATTCCTCTAATGTTGTTACAGATGGTTCATGCTAGAATAACTGAAAATCAAAAGGAAATGTGTTTGTGTATAAAATCATCAGTACATTGTCAAGTTGGATGAAAAGACCTCGTTAACATTTTTAGGACACATAACAGACATGGTTAAGCCACATTTCCATATTTAAGATTATTGATTGTCATGCATAACTTTTTGATCATTAATATTTGTTATTTGCCTAATAATAATTAGAAGTCTGGACTCTTTCTAGTAGGGCTGCCCTCGACTAAAGATTTTCTAAAGACCGTTTTTTTATTTTTATTTTATAACATTTTATTGACAGCCCCCATTTTTAACAATTTAACTACCCCAATAGGTTGATGCTGGAGAAAATTAACAACATCTAGTACAATGAAACAGAGAAGCTTAGACCAAATGTAGAGCTCCTCAAAGAAAGGATGGCGCTGATAAAATGCTATCAGACAAATTTTGTGTCCAAATAGAGCACAGAGGAGACTCTCTCTGAGTTCCTGTGTTTCAGACTGGCCAAAATGCTCAGTACTGTAGTGTGTTAATGGCCTCCTTATTTAATTGTATGAGTTGTGACTATATTTTAATACATGTCTTTCCTCCTTTGCCTTCCTCTTAACATAAGCTCATTTCGGATCTGTGAGACCACGCCAATGTTGATGTGGACCAAGAAATTCTCACACAGCTGTCTGTAATGACAACCCAGAGTCCTTCACGTTTCGCGGAGTCCCCTGAAGGAGAAGTTCAGGTGCATAATTGATGACTGTGAAGATGGCAGACTGAAAAAAAGGCAATTAAATCATTACTGCTTAGTTTTTCATTGTACCACTGACTGACACCCTACCTCTCTGCCTGAGATCATACCTGTCTTCTTTCCTGCATTTATCTGTCTTACACACAGTAATGGATGTAAAAAAAAACAAAACAAAACAAAACAAAAAAATGGGTAAAAGCATCCACCATGTTATGTTAATCTAATGAGGTTATTTTGTTTAAAGGCATACAGTTGGAAGCAGCTATTCTGCTCTTGCCTGCTCTGTTCAAGGAGGACCTGGGGTTGCTGTTTGAAGTTGAGGTGAACCAAGAACAGTTGACTACTGTGTGTGAAACACAATCTAATCAAAGCACTACACTTATTGCACATTTTGTTATTCAGATGATTTCAATGCAAACATTAGTTTTTTGTTTGTTGGTCTACACAAACTATGCTATCAAACTGAAGAGAAATTTTGAGCAGTTGTATGACAGTAGTTAAAAGTAGTTTAATTCATAAAGTTTGCCTTGCAAATAAATATGAGAAGATGATTAACGTTATTATCCCCTCTCCCCCAGAGCCATCTTCAGACCAGCCCATCCCAACACCTAAGATGAAGCTTAAAGGCTGTAGGGAGGGTTATCTCATGCAGTATGACCACGTTGTGCTCACGTTGGATGGACAGTTAATCACAGAGGAGAGCGAGGACATCTCGACGGCACTGGGACTCCTCCTGTGTGTATATTTTGTGTTTGGAATCCAGTATCCTAAAGCAGCGGTTCTAAATTCCAGTCCTGGTGACCTGCCCCCACATGTTTTGCATGTCTCACTTATTTAACACACCTGATTCAGATCATGAGCTCGTTAGAAAAGAGCTCCATGAATGAACTGTGCTCTGACTGGCATGGTCCCTACACAGTGTCCCTACACGGAACATTAATTCACAGATTTACACTACTTCCTGTCACTGTAAGTCAGTATTTTCTCTATTTCTGGGCCTCGTCCAGGTCTAGTTGCAGTTTCTATTGTTTTTTTTAAATCCTGAAGGACTTACAGAAATGTTAGTACACTGTTGACAGTGAAAGAGTGAAAGATACTGCAGTACTTCAGAGTGTACAACTATATGTTGCACATGGTTGTGTATTATTAATTTTCAGTAATTTCACTCACTCACTATTAATGTTAAAAAGACTAGATTTTCCAAATAAAGTAAAGAACTAATGTAGGCCTAAGACCGTAGACGAAAAAGTTACCTGATTACAAGGCTACAGTATACATGTAAACCAGGACTCTCTCTTCTTTAAAAATGTATATATTTCAAGCTTGTTGCATTATTTTGTATGTGTATAAAACAACAACTCCCCGTATATTGTGATATGTATATTCCCTGGCTTGTCAGCACTCATTTTATTTGCTTTTGAAAGTGTGATGTATTTTGTTTCTCAGTAAGCATTTAGTACAGGATTTTTAATCTTTAAAGCCGCATTTTGGTAAGAAACGATTAGTTATCATTCATCTTTTAAGTAAAAGTGTCATTTAGAAGCATATTGGCTCATCTATGGTAGTCATATACGACACCTTTAATGGTTCTGTATAACACAATTTGACAAGTATGCTATAAAGCTTCTTATCTTTAAGATTATGTGTCATATAGTACCAAACGAGGTGTCCCTATGATTAAAAGCCAAAGAACCACTGTTGAAGACCATTTTTGAGAAAAAGTGCTATCTGGCACCTCTTATGGTTCTACATGGCACCATTTGACAAAGTGCTATATGGCACCTCTTATGGTTCTACATAGCACCATTTGACAAAGTGCTATATAGCACCTGTAAAAATAGGTGCTAAATAGCACTAAAAGTGGTTCCCCTATGATTACGAGCCAAAGAACCGCTTTTAGTGCAATATAGCACCTTTTTTTTTGTTTAGAGTGTGTTAATGAAGTATGTTTTTTTTTCGTTTTTTTTTAGTGTGGGTTAAAGCGTTCTCTGTCCCCTCTGAATGCAATTTTGACGGATGGGACCCCGATGGAGAGGAAAACCATGAAAAAAACAAAACTGGGCTAGTTTTGTTTTGCAGACCTGGAAACCCTATTAATACATGAATTTAAGCTGTGACAAAAAGTGAAACAAGTAGTTTTTTTGTTTTTGCAACCAAAAAATATCCACACAGATTTTGACCTTCAACTTTTGTATGTTTACCCATATGCTCAGATGTTATTGTGGAAATAATAAAAAACATACTGAGAAAAGGTAAAAATCTGTGATTTGATAAAACAAGCTCTGATGAAATTTCAGTGTTTGACATTTTCAATTTTGATTTCTCAGAAACGTTTATACAAATGGAAACACTAATACAATTATTTAGATTTGAGGTGCGTGGTAAGAGCTCTGAAAGTTCCTCTTTGAATCACAGCTCGTATACCTTAATTACACATCTGAAGCTGAGGCCACATGTTCTGTCACTGTGATCCAGCCAGGCCGCTGATTGCTGGTGTGCTTCCATTAAAGTTCTGAGCTCAGCCAAGAGATCTGGTGAGCAGCTTCACAGCGCTCACTGGCAATGCTTCATTACCTCAAAAATAGTTCACTCTGAAGTCTGAAGTGTGTCTTTAAATCCAAGGCACACTTTACAGGTTTTAATAAGATTAAATTAGGAGTACTTCAAAGAATATGTTTTATTAAATGCCATTTCAATTTTATTTTGTACTATGAGAGGCTCAGTGAGTATTCTTGCCTAGTCATATGTACATGTATAAAAAATAAAATAAATTAAAATAATAAAATTTAATAAAAAATTAAAATTTTGTATTATTGATTGATAATTGAGTTTCACGATTATGTTAAAAGTGTCTAAAATAACACTTTTCAAAAATCAACCGCCTTTAATTCTGTCATCAACTGACCACAAGCTTTTTATTAAAAAAGGTGGGTGCAAAACCCCTCAGTGCATTTCGTACCAATTTTATTCTGCACTCAAAAAGACTAGCATAGCTAACCTACATGCTAACAACACATCTGATGAAGAAGCTTCCCTCTGAATACAACGACCCTCAACGCACGGGTTTGAAATCCTTCTCTTTGGCCCAAACTGCGCGCCTGAAGTCCTTTCAAAACCCTGACAGTCGAGTGGTGATCCATGCGGCTCATCCTCTTGATAAAGCGGAGGTATGTTAGCGAACAACGGACTTACAGAGCTCATACACGTCGCACAAAAGAGGCTTTGACAAATCTCTGAGCTCGTCAGCACTGCCGTTCTGTATACTGTCTGAGAAAGAGCTCTTTTCACAAAAATGACGATGCTGAAGGTCAAAAACAATTACTGGGGCAGAAGCGCTTTGACAAAAGACACCTCCCACTTGGGTGGAATCTCCTTAGATGAGGTATTAGTGAGGGCTTATTTCCTCTCATTTCCGGTTCTTTTATGTTGCCTTTTCCCCCATGGCTTGACGTTGATTCCCTCATTAATTTTGTAGCCTCTTTGATTCGCTACATTGTGGATGTGATTGCTACCTCCTCCGGACTAAGACTGGTTGACCTGCGGGGAGGTGACATGGCGACTGCAGGGATGCCTATTACCCGGCCTGTCAGTCTAGTAACTAAAACAGCCTTCATGTGGCCGTGATGCCTTATTTCCTACTGACAGCATAGCGGAGGGTTAATTAATATGTCAGTTATGTTGTGCAGGGATTGCTGGGGCTCAACGTGCCTCTCACGCTAAAACTGGAAGCGAGGAGACCCGAACAGACGCACGTAAACATGAGTTCACTAAAATGCACTCGCGGCCGCTGCTGGTCTGTGACATCTGGGCATTAATTCAGATTAATAAACATACAACACAAACATATTAGTGATTAATTATTAGATGCTTTCTAGGAGCTACACTTAAGGGCATTTTAAATGCAGATGTTAATGATAGATGGCAAACTTACGGATGACCCAAATAAAGTTTGAGGATATGATACTGCTAGTATGAAAAAAACAATCAGAAAACCAATCCAGATTGCCTTAACTTTCTAAGCAGCATACATAATAAAATAAATGTATTTACATGTATTTATTATAAAATATGTATTAAATATATTATACAACTATTTAAAAATTTAACTGAATTAAATGAAATTGTATTCACACTACCATTTAAAAGTTTTAGGGTCTTTAGAAAGGCAACATTTATTTGATCAAAAATACAGTAAAAACAGTAATATTGTGAAATATTTAAAATAACCATATTCTGTTTTAAAATATTTTAAAAATCGCATTTATTCCTGTAATGGCAAACACGCTAACATGCTGATTGGTGCTCAAGCTGTGATTAGAAAGTTCGAAATATAATTTTGTAACATTATAACTGTCACTTTCGATTTTTGATACAATTTAATGCACCCTTGCTTTTTAAAAATAATTTCTTTCCAAAAAATGAATAATTAAAATGAAATCTTACTGACCCTAAACTTTTAAGCGGTAGTGTAAATGTCCAAAAGTTTTTTTTTTTTTTTTTTTTTTTTTTTTAATCGTAAATATGTCTTACTTCCCAATACTAGAATGGGGGTTTTCTTACCCTTTGACCTCCGAGTGCAATGAGACAGAAACCAAATAAAACAAATACGGAAAAAAAGGGTTCTGCAGGGACCCTGTGAATCCTCATTAGCAGTCATCCGGTACCACTTAAAAGAATATGATCCTCTCATTTAGACAGCTATGATTAAATATTCCCCTTTAAGTCGCACCCATGAGGTGCATGTTTTAAAATTCAAACTCTATTTACTGCAAAAGCATGACGTTAAAGGATTCAAATCAGAAGGAAGCGAAAGGGCTAATTAATGGGGTTCTTGAAAGCCCAGGATTGGGTTATCTGGGGATTGATTAGGGTCAGCTGAAAATAGCAGAGGCAAAGCCTCCGGTAAAACAAGACAAAACAAACCATGACCATGTCGATCGTTCTCGGCATTCCTCCACAGGGAGGGCTGCGTGCTGGGGTCCTAATAAGGGACCAACTATACATGAATGGATGTGAAAATGTATGGGCTGATGTCTTTGGTTAGGTTCTGACTGTCAGTAAACGATTTGTTTTCCACTTCTCTACTCTAACATGACCCTGATTCATTAGTTTTAATTGTGTGCAAACATCAAAAGTCAAATATTTTCTGGAATTCTGCCTTCGCTCGCAAGTCGGGTTTAAATCCTTTGTGCCGTTTTCAAGATTCCAACATATCATGTCCTTCCAAACGCCGTCCCTCTCTAACGGGGGTCTCGGCGGCACGGCTCTGGCGATGAGCAGGGCGCAGGAGGAGTTGAGGAACCAGTCACGATGCTTGCCAGCACAGTGTGATGATGTGTCAGTGCCTGCGTCTTTTTTACTTGGTCATTAGTGCCCGCTGCACAGTCTGGGAGGAACGAGAGATGCACAAATATGTCTGGATTTCAAGACAGGCCACAGAAGAAAAAAAAAAAAAAAAAACATTACGTAATTGCGGAGAATGATCGCCTGAAAGACAAAGGTCCAGCAGAGGGAAAGCCCATGCCAGGCCATGTGACTGTCTGATGGTGTACTATAGTCACTGTTTTCACTACATTTTTTTAGTTTTGAAAGAGCATGTGCCTGTTGGCAACCGTGAAAAACAAGGTTGCCCTCTTAGAAAGATGGGCTTTTCAAAGCAAATTTAAGCCCTCATCACATGCACCTGCAAACAGCTGCCCTCTCTGACCATTTGCCCCGGTCAGCGCCTGCAATAAGACAGTCCTGTAATCCAACGGATGAAGACCTATCCAGGCCACATGGAGATTAACAATCTGCAACCAGAGATGATGACAAAAAGAGAGGCTGGAAAAAAGGATGAAATGGGACACACTGTCAGAGATAATCCAAACCCCTTCTTATTTTTCCAGCAGCTCTCGCCCTGTGTAAATCCCAATTTAACTCGGACCAAAGCCAACGTTTACGAGGCACGGATGTTAACAGCGCTAATCCATCTGTGTTTTGCTCAGTTTTGAAGAGATTACACAATGGCCGCTTTTGTTACTGATACAAGAGTAGGTGAATGACAGATAGATAACACAAACAAACATCACAAAATCCCTGTGCCAGCATCAAACTTCGACACCGGTGGTCTTTTCTGTTGTTAATCTGATTTATGGGTGTTTTTTGGTAAGGAAACATGTCGTCTCTGCCAAGAGATGAGCAAAGAGTCATGTGATAAATATGTGGCTTGAGCAACAGTTACTTTTTTTTCCTTTTTTTCTCAGCCCATGGCAGATGAGGTAGAGATACAATGCTGTTTGGTTTCCACTCATGCCAAGAGGAGGTCTAAAATATGGGGAGTGGAAGATATTTAAACTTCAACAAAAACCACAGAGCAATCCTGCGGGCAATAAAATATTTTCTCATCCCTCCCCCATTGGTCCTTGTGAACAAAACTCAGCGACACAGACATTTTCTTCTCTTGCCGTCTCTGCAGTTGAGGTTCTGTTCATACAAAGATTTTTTTGAAAGGAATCGAACACCGATGTCACTGATAATATTCTAACAGTGGCTTTCGCCAAGACTGAATTTGGGAAACAATGAGATGATGCTGAAATATATTACACAAGCATCCAGGGGGTTGGTTGACACGTTACACGCTTAGGACTGCTTCGAACCAGTGGTCTATCCATGCATGTTGTACCAAAACAAGCATGTTATCCATTTTCCATGCCTCTGCCGTACTGTCAAACAATTCCCTGGACAGTCCAAAGCAAATAACTCACAGAATGGTAGTTGTATACAGGTTGATGTCTGAGGCGCTTTCATGTCGCACATGTTTGAAGGCTGCTGAGAAACAAGGTCCTCAAATTACATTTCTGTGTGAGTGCATTGTTTAATTGGAACAGTAAAAGTAAAAAAAAAAAAAAACTCTATAGATCAAAAATTATTTCTGCATGAAAATGATAAACAGTCTACTAGAATTTTTCAATTCTGCTGTTTCTACAATTGTATGATATAGTGTCACTTCAACTACAGGCACTTTTATGTTGGATTGATGGATTGAGTTTTATTAAAACAAACAGGACTTTTTTTTAAATATCACTTAAAACATAGAGATGATGCCTTAGTTATTTATTTTTGCTACTTCTCAAATGTCTTTCACTGTTATACCCTTGTCTCAGACTTTTAATCTTATAAATTAATGGAAAAAAAATATTTTAAACTCTGTGATTTTATAAACAAAGAGAGAAATAATTATAAACGATTTAAATATTTATTGTGTGAAAATGCATTTTTAAACAATTTCATAAAAATCTGAAATATTTAAATTTGTGTGTATTTAAGTATACAAAAATGCAAGATATGAAATTAGCCTTAGCATCAAAGGGTCATCCATTTTATGGCAAAAAAGTTTGTTATCATGTTATCAAACACAAATCATGTGGGAGTGTTTGTTTTAACCAATTTTATATATTTTGCAAGTCAAAAAGATCAAAAGTGAAGAAAAGTTGAAGAAATTGAAATTCATTATAATTATAAATGAATCAGTCAGTAAAAAAAAAACAAAAAACAAAAAACAAAAAAAAAAGCTAATGAAAAGAACGAGTGAAATATTGAAAGTATTTTGTTAAATCAAAATTTCCATAAATAAATGCATGTTAAATGAACTCTTGATGAATAAATGTTTCTAATGTTATCATGAAGGTCTTACCAGCGATGTGGCCAGACTATGCGGAGTGGCTGAAGATTCCCTCTCTCATCGCCACAAGCACGAGACACTGGCTGAATCTGCAACATCTCCTGACGTGGTGTGACACTCTCGGGCTGCAGGGACTGCTGTGGTCCTGCCACTGTGAGAATCCTCTCAGGTGCCTCAGAGTCTATTGTGAGCTCTGGACAACTACAGGGGTTTATTGTAAGGTCATTAGTTAGGCCCCCATCATGGTCACTTTTGTCATAATTTTGCATAAACAGTTTTCAGTGCTACAGTGCATTACCTTGGAGCTGATGTCTGAACGTGGCTTTGAGTAGCCGGAGTGTGGATATCATCACACCGCACTGAATGCCTGAGACGTTTGTGTGCAGGGAGGAATCTGAGGACGAAAGAGAAAAAGCCCTATAAAACAACATAAGAGGAACTATGGAAAAACTATTTAAAAAAATAAATAAATAAATAAATAAAACACACTATGACTGTATACACATTCCTAATTCAAAGATGTTTTTCCTCTAACCTTCGTTGATTTCTATAATGAAAAACAACATAAAGAGCAAATAATTCATAGGCAACACCAGTCAGAACATTAAATGTTTGAGCAAAATAAACAAAAAAGGTAACTAAAACCACATTTTAAAAAAGAAAAAAGGGGCTTCATGTGGCATTTCTCTCTCCTCGGTCTTAAAATATGTCGAGCACACAACCGGACTGATGTATTCTGCAACCACCACGATTATTATAAGTTAAAGAAGTTAAAACAAGTCACATTTTCACATAATTCACTGCCAAAAGCAATCCATAAAATGCAGAAAGCACTTTCTCCATTCTCTGCGACTGCACAGCCCATGCGCTGCTTCCACGGCACTGTGAGTCCTAATTGTAGGTTGTGTGATGGACGCGAGCCAATTAGCTGCTTGAGAGCGAGATTCCCCCACGCTTACTGATGTGCTATTATTTTTTGCAATGGAGCAGAAGTAAAGGCACCGCTAAAATTTAAAATAACCTACCTTGTACTCCCTTAAGTGAGCATTATAAAATGACAGATATATGGCACTATCTTTAGTATGGTATGAATAAGTCCGAAAAAAGTAAAAACATTTACAAAAGCAGTTCAAGGTTTCAATATAATTGTCCAAAGATTAATGAGCAGATCATTAACAGCAAACACTGGGCTGCTAATGCAAGCTTCCATTACAGAAAGATCTTCATTTATTTATTTTTTATTTTTTTTTTTTACATTTGGAGAAATAAAATAAAATAAAATAAAATAAAATAAAATAATCAATAGTACAGATTATTAAACTGACTTGAATAAAGTGAATGTCTTAAGTGGCACTTATATGTGTATTTCGGTGAGCCAAAAGTCTTTGTGGTGTAGGGAAGCAATACAACATGACAAACTACTAACCGATTTAGCACGACTTCCCACAATATGTTTATAATATATGTGGATCCTTCCAAGTGCTGGAGAACTCATCGACTTCAAAACAAAGGGGGCTGTAAAGGCAGTCGAGTGTAAAGAGAGTTTCTCTCTGAGTTACATACAGATGGCCGCCTTGACTAACCACAATGTTGGGTGTATTTCTACCGCCCACTTTTTCCGAGTTAGTTGTGTACTGGTCATAAAGGATTATATGAGAAGAGAAAGCAAAAACGTTTTTTTTCCCTGTGTTCTCATTGGTTCTTTATCTTCTCAACAGCGTTAAGAGCACTTCCGGGTACAGGACACAAGCGTGCATGTGTGTGTGCATTTTAACTGCACTTTCATCTAGATGAAAACAAGTTCGGGAAGCGTTAGTCAAATACAGATAGGTAAATTGTGGTTTGAATGGAAGAACCTTCAAAGAAAGCTGTTAAAGCCACAAAATAAACGTCCGCAGAGCATTCGCTGTTCACTCTTTTGAAGTTGTCGTTTCAGACGCAGTGCTCTAATCCCGTATCCATTTCAGTAAATATGCATTCAGCAGCAATCAATGGCCATCCAAATATGAAACGGTGTCATTATTATTCTCCAAACGTCCCTGAGAAAGACAGAGTATCAATGAGAGCAGTCACTCAACAGTTCACCTCCATTAGATTAGCCATTGATAAAAGTGCCAGGGAAGAGTTTCGCAATGGATGAATTAACTAACAGATGTGGACAGGAGAGCCAGGCTACATAAAGCTGCACTAAAGAGATGACAAGAAGGTGGTTGCGGCAAGGTATGAGCGATGGACCTGCCTCGCAAGCTGGGAGGAAAATTTCATTTCGAGGGCCATTTTGAAAATTACATGAGGAGGTTTTGACTAGGCAATAAAAACACAGCCGTGTCCACCGACAGGAGAGGGAGAATGCCACCAATTAGCTTATTTATAAATCAGGCGCAATTTCAGTGATGACTTTTACCTTGCATTTGATTAAATGTGAAAGGATGGTTGGGGAAAAGAGGGAGGAAAGAAAATCAAAGTCAAAAATCATTTCATCTAATTTCCTTTATTGGCAATAATCACAAGCGGTCTCTTTTTCCCAGGCTAATGAAAAATTCCATTGATCTTGAGGTTGGCCGTTGCGAGAGCTCAGAAGTGGAGAGAGCTACATGTGAGACGTGCAAACTTTCTCCAGCAATTCGGGCAGTCCTTCTGGGAAGCTCAAGACAGCTTAAAGGAACTGAGTTCATTACAAGTTAAGCTTAATGGTCAACATTTGTTCCATAATGTTAAATAATACCAATATATATATATATATATATATATATATATATATATATATATATATATATATATATATATATTTAGACTTGTCACTTAAAAAATATAAATAAAAGAAAGTTGTGATTACAATGAGGCACTTTTAATTAAAGTAAACAATGCCAGGGCCAACTCCATTTATTATTATTATTTTTATTATTTCTATTATTTGAATTGAAGAGTTGTCCAGACTGTCATTTTTATTTGTTATTTGCTGATTTTGAGTGCAAGAGAGTGCAAGTTGGATTGAGTTGAATCAAGTGATAGCAGATAACAGTATAACCTTTGCTAACGTGACTAGTGGCTTTACTGGAATTTGGACATGACTACAAAATTGAAAGACTGCATATAACACAGATGATTTCACTACCATTTCTATTGCATTAGTGCCATATTAACATGCACACTACTGTTCAAAAGTTTATGATCAGTTTTTTTTTACACAAATTAACACTTTTATTAAGCAAGGATGCATTGAATTGATCAAAATTAATAGTAAATACATTGTGTTAAATAGTAAATACAAAAAAAAATGTCACAAAAGATTTACATTTTAAATAAATGCTGTTCTTCTGAAATTTCTATTCATTAAAGAATTCTGAAACAAATAATCACAGTTTCAACAAAAACATTAAGTAGCATAACTGTTGTCAACAAAATAAAATATCAAATATCAAATAAATGCAGCTTTGCTGAGCATAAGAGACATCAAGATAAGAGAAAACATTCAAAATCTTACCCAACCCAAACTTTTGAATGGTTCCGTACAATATTTAAATACTGTGGCTATAAAGTGTGTATTCTAACAGCCCCATTAATGATGCTGTAACCATTATTTTTCTTTTTTTCTTAGTTTAAATCATTTTTTGTGGTAACAGACATTACACCACAAATGCTGTCGATTAGGCTAAACTTGTATTGAACCTGAAACATCCCTATAACACTCTCTGCCCACTGAGCAAAAGCGACTGATCACGCAAAGGTTTAATGCGGCCAAGTGTGTCATTTTGAAAGCACCGTCGCCAGCATTAGTCTCATCAGTGTGGGTGCCCTGTAGGGTGGCCTGACAGAGGTCCGGTATGATGGGCACAGGAGACCTGAAGAGAGCCTCTGAGATGTGGACAGAGAAGGTCATTACTGCACATTAACATCTACGTTCATTATTACCAACTGACCTCATAGTCAAACGCCAAACTTCCTGCCAAACTGTGGCACACATCCTGGACTTTAGTCAACTCTACATGACACTGAGAACGAACATATCATGCCTTTGATGGCCATGGAATGAGGACTCCAAATTTTAATGACAAAGACTGACATGCAGTCCAGCTAAAGTAGGTCACAGGAGGTAACCAAACAGACGGCTAGTAGAGGTTTCCAGCGACACTACAGCCTCGCCCCATTTCCATTTAACGCAGATGATGGATATGATCGTATCGGGTTGTAGAATTCATAAGCGATGACAGACTTTCCGTATTATGTAATGTGCATATGGCTTACCAAATCTGACATAGAATGGGCAGATTTTGACACAACTGCACAAGCCATGACATCTGTCATGTGAAGCAGACACATAACAGCCTGATCACTCCAAACAAAACCTCAACAACTTAGTCCTCTACAAGCACATAGCTGTTCATCACATCTAACAATCATGTAGTAGGATGTTAGATGTTAGCAGTGGCAGTGTATGCAATTTTTTTTATTTTAAACAGAGATAACTGTTAATGGAAGATATCAGATAGAAATAAGTTTGCACATTAGAAAGTTATACCAATTTGTGTGTTGTTTCTACAGAGACAGAGCTAATGGCAAGAATGCCCAGTTCTGTTTCAATTACATCAATCTTACATGCGCCATGAGTGTCTACAACTGTCCATACTTTGCTTACATGTTCTCTTCTTTTGTTAACACTATTGGTGAAGCTGAGCAGGTGTCAGCATGATGAAAAATTCATGTCCGTAGTGAATAGAGAACTCAGGTCTTTGTTTTTTTCAGACAATGGTCCAAATTTCAAAGGTATTTTTGTTATTGTAAGTAATATATTCATCTTACTTGGCACTTGGGAAAACCCTCAGTCTGCTATTGCACACCAAAGGACTATATTAAAACGAAAACATCCCTATCGTTAATGTATTTTCTTACTCGTTACACATGAAGAGACAGAGAGCAGTTGATTTTTTTTTTTTTTTTAATTAAAAATGAAAATTCTGTAATCATTTTTCCAATGCTGTCTCAGTATTTTTTCCCACATACATTGAAAGTCACTGGTTGTTTGGACCCCCAACATTTTTCAAAATACCTTATTTTATGTTCCAAAGAAGAGAGTAAATCATATTTTGGAAAGACATGAGGGTGAGTAAATGATGACATAATTTTTAGTTTTGGGTGAATTATTCCTTTAAACACACGATTTGAAGATTTATTCACCACACTAATCACAGTAGTCAGCGATAAGCATTTGCTTTATTTCGTATAGGGTGTTCCAAATCAGCCCGTATGAGACACTAAAGCTCTGCACCCTTCAGTATCTTGAGTATTCACTTCAAGTGCTCTGTGAGTGCTTTTGAAGCAAGCAGGGCATATCGATGCTCACTTCTGAAGGCTCTTTTGAGACTGGAAAATGTATACCTGGTAATATACTTGATTAGATATGCCCCCTTGTCAAGAGCAAACAATCAAAGAAGGCTCATTTTTACTTGTGCTTTATAAATACCTGCATATCCCGATTACATCATGGCAAAACCTATGGCCACAAGCCAGCTGCTTGGGACAAATCTCCAAAGCCAGGGGCTTTATCCTTGATTCATTCCTATTTATCACGGTTCGCTCCTAGCACTTGAAAGCGCCATATGGACTCAATTGTGGTTCGTTCCTGGCACATGTGATCTGGAGATCAGACGCATGCCATACCTTTGGGCTTTACCATTGGATTATTTTCACAGGGCATATTCTGAGGAGTCCTCGTGCCACAAGGATGGAGATCCCTTTTGAAAATGTCCTCCGAGCACGAGGTGGTGGAATCCGATGTCAAAGAAACAAATGAGAAAAGGTGCCCGCCAGATGTTTCACCGACAAGATTAAACGCTCAGCGGTTTGATTAAGAAAGTCCATCTCCTCATCACCCCATCCTGCCCACATTAAGGCTTAACAGCAATCAAAAAAGAGAGCGCTACGGGATGAGTAGCAAGGCGCATGAGGATTTGGAGCTCGGGTGCCAAGTGATGAGTTTCTGACCGCTGGTGGCCACCAACTCCAGCGATAATCAAGGCCTCCGCGGGAACATGAGCAAGTACGAAAAGCAAAATTAGCAGAAGTTCAGCGCCAGCAGCTTTTATTACTTATGCGTATTTACAAAACAAGCTCGCGTTGGGCCAGCAGCGAATTTTCCAATACATTGGAACGGTTTCCTCTGCCGTCCAGGGATGAAATCACTGAATGAAGTCCACAACTCAATGTTCTACACACATTTCTACACAAACACACCCACACAGTTCAATTAAATAATGTAACCCACACAACTATGAAGCCATGGCACTGGTTTATGTAACAAGGTAATCGGCGTCTTTGATGCGACTTTATTACTTCGATATGGGACAGAGGCGCATAATTTCCACTGCGCCGTTCCCTTTGAACCGTTCTGAGACAATCTCTACAGCAGGATATCCTGCCATCTGCTTCAGTAACAGAATCGCTCCACCAGTCAGTCATTGGCGGCAGGCCGTCGTACAGAGAGTCACATCCATGCCTTTGAACTGCTTGTTAAAAAGCAGCCAAATACCCTCTTTTCCCCACCAACTTTGAAAAGTAGCTTCAGTTATCTGTGCTGAGTTAAATGGGCTAATGAAAACCTGGTCCTCCTGACAACCAGAGTCTATGAGAGATTCCTGTGATGGATTTTCCCCTCGATGAGCTTGATAGCACTGTGGTCCCCATCTTAGGAGGAACTGTCATTGTTTTAGATCACAGCGTTGGGATCAATACAGTGCTGGCCATCAATCTTAGCGCTCTGATCGGGTGCGTGGGACTTTCTGCAAACATCTGATGCCAGTTAAGTGCTATGGAAACCAAATTCACTCTTCTGCCAGAGCGAAGAACAATGGAAATCAGAGCAGCATTACATTTGAGTCCTTCCAGGAGTGTGTCTTTGTGATGTGGCGGCTCCGTAGGGCTGAAACTCTTGAAAGGACACCTGATTGTCATGTGACTTTATGCAAACATACCCAGTTGGCCTGTTGTCTTTTAATACAAAGACTAGCCTTTAATAGGGGCCACCAGCGTTGTGGATTCCGGTGATTGATGATGTGGTATGGCCTCGCTCAGCTGGGCTCCTGCTCACTAGGGTCAATCGCGATTGAATTACGGCTATACGCAGAAAGCCAATTAATAAGCGAGGTCTGATGAAGTTGATCCAAAGGACACTGTGAGGGAATAGAAGCCTTTTAAAGAGAGATTTCTTTGGATTATGCTACATTCAATGAGATATTACAAAGGATGTTTTCATTCTGAGGTTACTTTTACCTTGTTTATTTTTCTCCATCATTCTCCACTAAATGGTGATGGTGACTGTGGGCTAACCCTGTACTTTATTTACTTTAGAGGGAGTTTCCTTTTACTAACCTTTATGGGCTGTCCTCTCGTGACTACACATACTATATAAAGTATTCTTGACATCTTACAGTCTGTCTTTTGTTTTCCACAGCATCTATTGCAAATATGGTATGGCAGTGCAGCCATATTTTCATAATTATCCAAATTTAACTGCTTTTTTTTGTTTGTTTTGGCAGAAAGAGAACAAAAGAATGAAAAAAAAGAAGAAATACGTGTCACGTAAACAAAGGACCAATGGGAGCCCACCTGTGAGATATTTCATATCAAATACTCAGTTTCTTTTCTTGTTTGTCTCTGGGAATATTTTTAAATTCTTAAAAGGCTTGGACAAAGTTGGTTGCTGAGAAAAGAACCCAGGGCATGTTGACGGATGGCCGGCCATGCATATAATCGTTTCCTTACACTCTGTGAGTTTGCTTTGGAAGGGGCGAATTACCATCTGAAAATGAGCTGAGAAACACTGTAGGCGAGAGCCCTGCGTCATCAGTGTCAGCTTACTTACAGCGTCTCTTAACCATGATACAGACACACACACTCGCAAACCTCCACACACACACTAGTGTGGACCAACATTACTAATGTCATCCTAACCCACATTTTACACACAGGGCAAATTTGTCATCCAACCAAGCGTAGGGGCACATCCATCCCCTCATAGAAACTAAACACACAACACACATGCAGACACACAAACACTAAAAGACAGAGGGAGGAATTCAGTAATAGCGTCCACTGATTGTGTTGGTTTTTTTGCACATGCTATATATTGTCTGATTCATTGAGGGAATCATGTAAATCAAGTAATGGCACAAAAATGCCCACCAATCTGTGATGAACGCAATTTGAAGACTTCTGATATTATATTTCTTTGAAATGAAATTCAGGTAATAGCATATCATACTTCTCATACTTCAATACTTAAAGCAAGCAAATTTTGTGAAAAAGGTGCAATCTATAGTAAACATAATTTACACAGACATGAGACGTGTTATTATTTAGCAACTTGTTAAATGGATTTTGATTGTTTAGTGAATAAAACAGGTTTTTGCACTGAAATATCAAATACAAGTGTCTCAACTGTTGAATTTCGCCCACAGCGGTGCACAACTTTGGTCATAAATCCTTTTCCATCAATACAGTGCTATTTCATTTAGTTTACATTTCTAAAACACAACTGCAATTATTTTCCATAAGAAAAATGGAGAGCTATGTTATCAATATAGGTGCATTTCAAAAAGATACAGCAAAGTGAATGCAGCTGTTTCAGTGATGAAAACCAGTGAAACGTGACCTCAGTTGTGTACGCTGGTCTGGCTCTTCTAAATCACGAAAAACAAACTTGAAAACACAAAGCGGCTGGATATTTCTTTTAAGTGTGCATTAAAAATCTTGATTTTGTCAACCAAGAATCTACTGACTAATGCAAAAAAAAAATAAAAATCATGCATCAGAGGGATAATGCAAAACATGCCGCGCTCAGACCTGGAGATAAACATTTTAGATATACAGATTGAAAGAACAAAGAGAAGACCAAAAAATAATGGACTGCAAACATATTAAAAAAAGAAAGATGTAATGTTAATATTATATACATAAACATTATATAAAACATGAAATTCCGATTCAAATGATTATTCTATATTTTCATTTTATTTATTACTTTAATATCTAATTAGATTTTACATATTTTATTAATATAATTATATATATTAATTTTAGATATATTATATAACCTATCAGCAATCCTTATATTTTAATTCAGATATTTGAATAGACACAAACTGATCTCTTTAGCATTTTATAATGTTTGTATCATGAAAGCTATGATTAATTCTGCAACCAGTCCACAACTTTTGACATTTTTCTAATTCAATAGTGACGTGCACATCAAAATGACAAAGACTGCTTTACAGCTAAGGGAGGATGTGAAATGGTATGCACTACATGCTTACAGTCTCTCTAATCTTTAAACCAGCACACAAAAGCCAGCCCAAGAATGCCTTGAATCAAAATGAATTAACAATATTGTTCCACTCGTTTCGGGTCTTGCTTGCTGTTCATTAGGAATCTAATAAGAAGCAGGCCCCTCCGTGGAGTCGCTTCTAGCCGACTTATTCTTGACATTGCTTTGGAACGGGGCGATGAAAAAAAGCTCCACCCATGCTTGCTGATCCAAGACGACAGTTCGAGAGGCAAATTCTGAAGCCAATCTAGACTGTGTAAGTCAAAACGAAGTACACAGCACTGTGAGATTTTAAAGCTGCAGGGGGGGAAAAAAAAAAAAAAAGAGTAGCAGTCTGCTCAGAGACCCCAAATAAAAGCAAAAATCAATTCAGGGACCGACGACTGAGACCACAAAGACATCATGCATGTCTGAGTGTACTGCATTTTAAATATTTGCTTTTAGTTGGTTTTGTCCTCTAATCAAGCAATTTTAAAAGCCGAGGTTTTATTTTAAATAGCCAAAAAATGCTATTTATGTCATGATAACTAACTAAAATGCAATGCATAATTAATGGTCACAGTGTGAATAGTTAGCACACTGTAGCTACAGTTGCTTGCATCCAAATGAGCAAAAAGGTTTCTGAAAATGATTTTGGAAACATGGTGAATTTTAATAACCTGGCCAATAAAACTCTATTTGGATTTCAGTTTGATTTGCTGATATTCAAGGCAGATGACATGCCCTGAGTAAAAATCATCACTAATTTTCAAACTGCATCATCGGTTGCTCAGCACACAAAAATCAAACACAAATATCTACATCATCTACAGTCAAACAGACTATAACACAAAGAAATCGTTTCCTGTCCCAGTAGGCACGTTGTGTATGTGCGTGCATGTGTGCCCGAGCGCAAGCACGTATCTGTAGCCGAAGCGTGTCAAGTGATCCACACAGGATATTAAAGCTGTCTATTCTAATCACTTTCTTACACAACTTTGCCCACTCGCCATTAACCACGCTTGCATACGCGATCAGCTTTTGGGGGCGGATTAAGAGTGAACTCGCTAGCACGTTTTTTAATCAGTGGAGGAGTGATCCCTAGAAAACTGTGGTGACGGATATAAGGACAGACCTTGTGACATCGGGAAAGCGAATCGGGAAGTGGAGGACGCGGCACTTGGGCCGGATGAGTCGGTCCAGATCTTTGGGGCGATGGTCGGGCATGGTCTTCATGAAGGTAGAGATGGAGGAGAGGAAAGACTCCATGTTGAATGCAGAGTTGAATGCCACCACATCCGCAACCAGGCTGGGAAAACATTGACATTTCAAATGACGAAGAATGAAATATACTGACAAACAAAGCCACAAAATGTCAAACTGTCACAATAATGCTCCTTAATTAATTCTCCAAAATGAGCGTTATTAAAACCAGCAAATGTTTTGAAAAGCAAACATCACTCGTATATGAAAAGCCGACGTCTACAGTAACTAGTCACTTTAAATATCTAATTCATGTTGATTAGAATCCACAGACACAAACACACCATGTTTTTAAATGGCACACTGATTAACCCCAATTGCCAGAATCAATCATTGCATTGCGCTCAATTAGAGAGTGAATTAGAGGAGCCGAGCGCTTTTTTGTGTCACTGTTCTGCCACGTTAATAAAGTTGAGCAAGCAAAGGGCCTTTGAATTATTGACATGATACTCTGACAGACAACAATCACAATGTATTCCAATTAGAGCTCTTAAAACCCTTTCTTTCAAGCATCAAGATTGATTATGACATTAGGCTTTAAAACAGCGAGTTCTTAAGAATTAGAGCGCCATTATACGATCCCATGATTAACCAATCACATAATGCCAAGTAACACGCATGCTAAACTATTCTGTCTCAGACACACTGTCTCTCTTGTGAATTAAAATCCAGTCTAGTACAGAAATGGTACTTGTTGTACACAGACTGTACTGACATATTAACATACGAAATTTCAAGTTCAACCATGGTATACAATTTAAATTTCTAATGTTAAAATTTTAAGTTTGTTTGTGTATTTTGGTCATGTTAATATAGTAATGTTATGAAGAATGGCATATCATTCTCTGGCATACTACTGCCATACAATTTAGTCAACAATGCACACTTATGAACCGTAAAAACTACTTAGAGTAATTCACTGTACTTTGTTCTCCTTAAACTAAGTTCTGAAACCAATTTGCATATCCTTTTTTCCCACCAAAAATAAAGATTGAAATTGAAATGACACACTGTGTGTGATGATAATTTTTTAACAAGCATGTGTAATATCCAGCACATTAGATATGTCTGGTAACCCTAATATATGTTTTTCTTCCACAGGTACTTCTGTAAAGTTCATCAGACTCTGTTGTTACCATGAGAGGATCTGGTTGTAGCCATATTGGAAGTCTCTTTCTTGGCTCCTGCGAACTGGATAGACCAACTGGTTCTCATGGAAGTAGAGGACCTTTTTAAGATGGGCGAGATCAGGCCGCAGGGCTACAAGTTCAGCAAGATTGAGTACAGAGCTGGTGAACAAAACCCTGCGAGACAAGGAAAGGAAAAAAAAACAGATAAAAGAAGGAATCATTAGTTTGCTGGCTGCAAAGGCATTACTTGAATATCAATGCTGCCACACTATTGTTCTGACCACTAAAACCTGCAGTGACATGTGAAAGAAATCAGTATTATATATATATATATATATATTTAATTATATATGTATATGTACATATGTATATATGTATTACATATATACATATGTACATATACATATATATATATACATATACATATACATATATATACATATACATACATATACATATATACATATATATACACATATACATATATACATATATACATACATATACACATACATATACATATATACATATACATATATACATACATATACACATACATATATACATATACACATACATATATATATATATATATATATATATGTGTGTGTGTGTGTGTGTGTGTATAAATATGTATATATATATGTGTGTATATATGCGTGTATAAATATGTATATATATGTGTGTATGTATATATATATATATATATATATATTAGTGCTGTCAATCAATTAAAACAATTGACTAATTAATCTCACATTTTTTTCTGAAATTAATCACGATTAATCGCAATTAATACCACCTATCATTAAAGTTTTTAAATATACTTTTTCCTAATTTAACAATTGACTATTGACATTCAACATTACAGTATAATTGAGAGCTATCAATTTGAACATTTATTAGACTTTAAAAAAATAACAACTTCTAATTTAAGTGAACTTCAAAAAAAATAAAATAATAATTTCTTTCAAAACAAAAATCATACTGGCCCCAAACTTTTGAACAGTTGTGTATATACTAAATATAACTAACAAGGAAAAAGTTGACTTTTGAAATGCAAAATGCATAAAAACTGCAGCTATAGCTGAGGATGCCTGCAACAGAGGTCTCAAATGACTTTAGAGTAAAATATGAAATCCTAGATCTGCAAATGTTAAAAAATTTGAAACACAAGAGGACACAGAAATCTCTGCACATTCCATGCTGAGAGAAACATTATTGAGGTTAATGAACACTCCTTTAAGATGTTATATACACAAGTAGGGGACCATTGAAGATTTTGCCCTTGTATGTGCTAAAAGCCATGGGACAAGGGCTTTGAAGTTCAGTTCTGGTCTCCCTAAATGAACCCAGCCCCCTCTTCTAAGCCCCCATCGCCTGTCAGTCTAACCCTGCAGCCTGCTCGCCAGTCTCTTTGATGTGGGGAGCCCGCGGCCTCGCGACCATGACTCTGTCGCTGTCAGAAGTGTCCCTTTTATGCTAATCTACAACCAGCTCCCCCTAACCAATTCTTAATCTTAACTATACGAAAAACCAATCACACTGCTTTAAGATCAGCGTGAAGGGGCAACTTCTACCACTCCGTGCCCCCGTAACTGTGCGGCAGGATTACGTCTCTATTCCTCAACTCCATCAGGACGAGCGCAGAACAGCACCTCCCAAATCCTCGCTCGCACACAACTCTGAAATCAAACCAGATGATAGAAGTTACTATTTTTAGTCTTGCTTTCCAGCTTGAAATTGTCAAGTGAAGTGCGTCCAATACTAATGAAACAGGAAGGCTTACTTCGGCTCCCTTTGAACTGGAGGTGAGGACAGACACTCGAGTCTGGTGCATCTTTTTAGGGCAGTCCAACTGATGTGGTTGCTGAAGCAAGCAGGCAGACGGTAAACGGTATCGTCACATAAACCTTAATGAGCAATTTCAGGGCCCACCAAATGCCAAAACTAAATCTGACTCATCTATTTCAACAGAAAGTGTTAAAAAAAAGAGTTTAATACACTTGATAGAATCTTCATCCAAGGTGTGTAAACAATCCTTCACAGGAGTCGCTGGTTTTTATATAACTGTGACGTAACTGTAACTGTCGCCCACTGACTTTTTCCAGTGCAAACAATTAACCGTAACCAAACCAGACATTTTGGCTCTGTGAGAACCTGTAAGATAAGAGACACAGTGGGTGGGCAAGCGGCTCTGTGCTGAGTCAGGTTTGTAACTGCATCATCAAAGGTGCTGATCTGGAGAAGCAAGCATTGCTCTTGGCGCACTATTGCTTTAGTGCCTTTTCATTATTACTGTATGTTTGGCAAGCATGAATGAAGTAGGAGATGAAACAGTTCACCCATCCCTATTCACTGAAATGGACCACATTCTAATATTTTCACAACATTTGATTGTCTCATAAGAGCAAGTTGCAGATGACCCGACGGTTGATTTTGAAAGTGCATCCAGGTCATTGACACGTGAATAGTAATGACTCTGCATTTGATACATGACTTTAGGAATGAAACGCATGTTTTGGCTTTTGCTTAACTTCGAGTGCAGTGAGATGAGATTGCAGCTGAAGGAATGCTCAGGGCTTCCCCCACCCACCTGTGGTTTCTCCGTCCCTTAAAAGGAAGCAAGAAAGTCCCCAATCGGATCCTAGTCTCTAAACGTGTTTGTGTCCTTGTTTATGCAGTTTTAGAAACTCTATTTGAACCAACAATTCCTTGAGATCCACCAAGTGATATAAGGAAACAAGTGTATAATCTCTCCGTGGAGTGCACTGTGTGCAGACACCCTTATTCTAATTTTAAAATATCATTGTGGAATGAAAATATTCTGATTCTGGTAACAACAAGGTTTGATTTGTCAGCATTAGCTAATGCGTTAGGTATCATGACCTAATAATTAACAATAATTTTGCAGCATTTATTAATCCAAATTTATGTTGATTTCCACATATACACATTTTTTTCATGTTGTATAAATTAACATTAGCTGTATTTTGAATGAATATGAATATATAAACAGTATATTAGTTATAAATAGTATAAGTAAACATTAATTTATAATAAATGCTGATTAATTAAAAAAAAAAAAAAAAAAAAAAAAACTCTTCACTGTTTGTTCATGTTCAAATTAAACCTTATTATAAAATTTTTACCCAGGTTTCCATGTTGAAGATAATACAGGCAGCTATGATTACACTACTTTCATCTAGCCCAGCGTTGGTGTTCATCTTGTATCAGCTATTTAATCTAGAGGTAGTGACTGATCAAACTGTGTACCCACATATACCAGTAACACCTTGACAAACTTGACAAACATCGATTTTGACTTTTAAGGATATCCTAGTATTGGGTGTAAAAATGTCAAACCACATTGCAAAGTTGTTACTACACAAAGCTTCTGTGATGTGTTAGTAGACATTTTTAAAAGATGAGAACAGCTAGATAAATTTCAGTAGAAAGTAAGCAAAATGCTCAAAATCCATAATGAACACCAGCAGCACAACTAGAAAAATTATCATTAGCTAATAAAAATCTTATAAGATTTGCTCCAGAAATTTTCGCAAAGGTTGTACAAGAAATGCAGAATTGTCTTAGATCCGGATAGGATTTAAAATTTGGAAAAGTCTTTGATGTGTGTCTGCACGTACAAGTCTTGTTTCTGCAAGTTTGGTTATACACCAGAGCTGTATAGCGACAATATCCTCGGCCTTGCTTTGCAGTAATGAGGAAACCACAGCTATGTGGCTTTAAAGTATGGGACTGGGGGATGACAAATGTTTGACGTATGAGATACAATAGAACTGAGTAAGTCAGTTAATCACAAATTATACTTAACCTGCAGCATTTAAGGTCATGCAAATGTCTAAAATTGTGTTATTTGATCTGGTAAATGGCCATAATCATTTATCTAATGCAATGAAATGAATACATGTTTTTTACGTGTAAAATAATTGTATGCCAGGATATATGTTTAAATATTTCTCTGACCTGTATGAGGAACTTGCTGGAACTGCTTGCATGAAGTACAGAGCAGAAGTTCTGGCCCTCCAGTGCCATTTCTTTGCAGGCAGAGTGACGCTTACACAGTCTTCAACACTTTCCTTGAGAAGATCAACCAGCTGTTTGTGGGAGCCGCCATAGAACGCCTCCAGCAAGAGCACACTCATGGATACAGGCCCAACCAAACCTGAAATTTAGTGTGAATGCACGCTATTACTGTAGAGTTAAAAAAACAAATAAAACATCACATTTCAATGACTCACATTAAAAAAAAAAGACCGTAATAACCTATGATTAATAGCCATATACTGGAGAGGGCGTTAATAATAATCGCACTGGCAAAATTCTCCCACGTACAGTACTTTCCAAATCACATAGAATTTCATCATGTATGTGTCACAGTTAAGTCATAGCTGGAGTGCATAATGAGTTAGGCAGCAAAAAACAAAGAACAAAAAAAAATAAATTACTTCAGCTGATTGTTTGGAAATTTATCTCTCAATTCGATTGTTGTTTTGATAACTAAAATGTCGGGAGGAATTAACTAAAAGCGACATAACTCGCTTCTTCAATAAGACGACAAACTACTCTGTCCAGCAAGTAGCATGTAGTGACAAAAAATTTACTGAATCAAGGACACAGATGTACAGCAGAATGAACTAAAGCTATCAAAAGCTCGTCCTCAAGTAGCATTGGGAAGTCTGATTCATTTTACAGAATTGGTTCATTTGGACATAGAAAAAAAAAAAAAAAGATTCAACGTTCCGACCCAGAATTTTAGATATTCTTTTCAATGGCATAATATTTAGTTAAATGCTGCTGTCACTATGATTGTTGTATAAATCTGGGCATTTTGTTTTTATGTGAGTAAGTCATTCATTCAGAAACCCCTTGTTGTTTATGTGGCAGATAAATACAGCTAATTTGTGTAAATAAATTGCAATGTCTGTTATGCATAAGTTTGCAGTTATCCATAGCTTGAATGCAGTTAACATCTTGCAATAGCTAGCTACTTTTTAAATACCTATATAAAATAATTTTATGTAGTTAGCTTGTAGCTAAATTCAAAATTTTCGAAGTAGAATGCCGAAAACTGAACTGATGCTCTCAGATGGCACTCAAGACACTTCAAAATGACAATAATTTGTTTCTACGAATTTAAGTGGCAGCCATTGACCGTGCTTATTTTTCATGTAAACAGCCATGTGATAAACACTGCTGAGCACAGCACTTCATAGTAAGCAGAACTGTGAAAACGAATCAAAACTTTGCAACAGGGAACTGGAAATGTAACAACTTAAGTAGGTTTAAGCGTCTAACCTGAAAGGCTGGGGTTTTCCAATCGCTCGGATGTACTGAGTGGGATTTTCTCACACAGTGATTTACCTCTACCCTTTTACCTCACAGCCTCCATTTTACACAGGTAGGGCGTGAAAAGCATTCAACCTCAAGATGGAGAGGAAAGTGAGGGGTTAATGTTGCCTCGTTCAGACCCCTACACAGTTCATGCGAAAGGGAAACCCCGCTGTGCCCGACCTCACGACTAAAAGCAGCACCATCATGACTGTCGATGGATGCTGAGTCATTGCTCAACTGCATTCAAAAGGCTCGCCTGTGTAAGCTTTAACTCCTTTCAATCAATGGGATGCCATATAAAATCATAACAGAAGACTGGGGGATTCAATTTCTACTGATTTACACAAAATACCTTTAAATGTGGCATGAAAAATTATATTTACATGCCTAAGACTATTATAAATAACTAGCTAACCTTTTGCCAAGTCAGGACCATATAAAAAAAAATAAATAAAAGAACTGAATATTGGCATGCTATAAAATTGAACTATTTATACTGCATATTACTCATATAAATACATAAGCCTGATAAAATTAATTTTTACTAACACTGAAGGCAGATTAAACCTGTGAAGCCTGACATATGAAAATGTAGTCAGTATATATTTATATAGTATATAATTGATTTATTTTTCTTTAATGGGACCGTTTATTGAACCTTTAGGTCGATACAAAATATTGAAAAAAGGTTTCTTAAGTTCTTTGTTGAGTATCAGTATAATATAGGAGAAAAAAAGGCCCAAACAGAGCAAAAATATTCAATTTTGGTACAGTTGTTTTTCAGCAAAGTTTTGGTCATGTTGATAATTTAGAGGACTTGGAAATTTGTAGATGAAATATTATACAGTAGGCTTTATAGGGTTAACATACAGGCCTGGCACACGGTTACCCAGAGAATTAACCATAGATATTCCTTCCTCTTTTCTCATAGGAAAACATACTTTTCCCCCCCCGAAGAGACAAGCCGTTATCTAATCTGCATTATTCCAGATGAAATACAGGATTTCCTTTGGCTCTTGAAATACTGGGGAAGAGGCAGTTTTAGAGAGACACAGCCTCAGAGTAGGGAAAAAAAAATACAAAAAAAAAATAAAATAAAACTGGGATGCAGCTGATACATCCGCAGGGGCAGTGCACAAGGACGTCATATCAAGCGCCAGTACCAATCCTGACGATTAAACCCATCAGTAAAAGTGACTCTACCAATGGCACCAATAAGTGCCAGTACAGGGGGGCGGATAGCATGGCACTGCCCAGTGACAAGCACCCAGAAACATGGCGCATTGGAGCGTGTGAGCCAACTCTCAACACCTCATTTTAACAGCCTCTAGCCATCCGTGGATGTCTTGAGTGTGTATGTGTGTGTGAATGTGTGTGTGTTTGCGTCATCACCCGCGATGGACTCTGACAGGGCAGGAGGAGGCCTTAAAGTGATGTGGTCTTTCTGGAGGGCTAATTCAGCCAGAATGAAACATCCGATTATATATTCCCACACAGCAGACCAAAGCCACGGCTGATCACTTGAAATTAGACTCGAGCGATACAAGGAAACAACATGAGGTCAAGCCTTGACCGTGCTGCATCTGAATTGTATCCAAAGTAAAACACCAGCAAAATAAACTGGACTATTAAAATTACATACATATATAGGTCAATTTATTTAAAAATACAATTCATGCATAATGGCTATCATTTCTAAATTTAAATTAAATTGATTTCATGCACAGTCAAAAATCAGTTATTCAACTGTCCTGATATTATAAGTAAAAATGCTGAAAAACTAAGTACTAAAAATAATTAATAATAATTATTATAAGATACACACCCATATTCAAGGAAAGTGAATGCTAATACAATTCTAAGAACCTGCGTGCAAAGATGTTTCCTTTTCTTTATCGCAAACTCTCTTATTTCTTATTGACCCATGTACCACAGAGATACTCATATTGAAAATCAAACGAGTCAAGTCACGACAGATGAGAGTTGGTAGGCATGTTTTGTAATGAAGTGCACAATAAGAGATGCAGTAGACACCGTATCAACACGCTTTGTTTCCACAACAGTTTGTCGCTCAAATTAAAAAAAATAAATAAATAAATAAAAAAACAAACCTACACACAGACGGAAAAAAATATTAGTGCCATCACATAACGTCTGGGTCACGAATGAGTAGGCAAACTGTGGAGCTCTTTCAAAGTTCACTGTGCTCATAAATTCAGACGCTGGGCCGTCTCCATGGCTTGCATTTGCCAAAGTGTAGTTGATGTTTGTTTTATGTGCTATTCTATCATGTTTAAGCAATCCAAGGCAAAACAGAGATCAGATAATTTTGTATTTTACAAACAAATATTATACCTTGTAAATACCATGGCTATGATTCTACTCTGCCTAAGATGTGAAAACTTTTACATTACATGTCCTAACGGTTGTTAAAAACAAACAGAATGAGGTAAAATACAAGAAAAGGCTAATTAACAGAAAATGTTCCAACCTAATTTCCATTTCCTTCCAATCGTTACTGAATATGAGTAATAAAATTTCATCAGCTCGAGCTGCATGAAATAACTGTGTCAAAAAGCTTTTCTGCAATGATATTGTTTAACAAACTAAATGGTCTAATGAACGTTGCCAACACACATTCTTCAACCTCCAGACAGTCTCTGCTGAACTGAGTGGCATCCCAATCAACTAAAACACTATTAAGCCTTGTAAAATGATAGTCATTTGTTCCTGAAACCTTTTAATTCGAAGTGCTCAGACTGACACTGCCACTTTCAGAAGGTTCACCACACGCACCGAGGGCACAAAGTACTATTCATAAAAGCCTTTGATCTCACATTAGAAAAGCGAGTTCACATTTTAAACGAATTAAATTTTCAGACCATCCAAGTGTCTGTTCTGTCTTTTAACAGAGTGAGCCGTGTCCTCATTCACCTCGTCAGAGGCTTTGTGTTAACGGTAATCATTAAGGGAAAGGAAGCTGCTCTGTAATTACATGCTAGTGCTTACATGCTAATCACTGCACACTCGGCTGACGGAGATGAAGCGAGCCAAACGCCGGGCACAGTAATCATGTGCCATGAACTGAAGAGTTTAACCTGATTCTTTATCATTTATGGGTGACAATTAGGTGACAGACTACAGCATTCTGAATTAGACCAGGCTAGATACAATAAGACAAAAGCTAAACGCTTGATTTCTGAACAGGTCATTTGAAAGAAAATGTCCTCCAGATTTCATAAAGGGCTCGTTTTGAGTGCCTAGTAGAGGAAAATTGTGTCTATTACTGTTTGAGATTTAATAAGATGGCAGAATATGGCCTCTATCACAGACAGGGGAGGCATGGAGTTGATCAAATGAAGTTCAAAAGAGCTTTGTTTAAACTATCAAGACACAACCAAAAATTTAAAAATAAATTATTTTAAAGTGAAATAAATGGAAAATTTGGTGGCAGAGATACTTCAAACATATAACTGCATATGCGGATGACATTATTTCAAAAGGGTATTAGCTACATTGCACTGCATTTGGAAAATATCCCAATGCTGAATTTCTCTTTTGTCATTTTCGAGAATTACAATTTTGAAATCAAATACTCATCTATACAGATTACTGGAATGAGTTACCATCTTACCAAAAATACCCGCATTTCAAATTAGCTTTCCATGTCTATGTATTTCCATATGTGGGTAAGAGATGCTTCCTGCTTAAAGTGTCATGCAGCACACAGGTTCTCCTTCATTTATGGGTCATTTACGGTAATACGCGTAATTCCATACCAAAAACGGACTTGAATATCTCTTACTTAATCACTAAATATCAAAACAGACCTATCAAATGAGTAAACGTTCAAAATAATTACACTAAAATAAAGGAACAAATTGATGAATTTTTTTGTCTTTTTTCCGCATTTTTTTTTTTTTTTTGCGGCACGGGGAAGGTAAAATATTCTGAGATGTTTAAAAGTACCTTTATATACCTTTTCTTTCTTCAATACAACAGTAGGGATCAAACACAATGCATAAACTGGTGTCAAAAAATCTCAAGACCAGCGTTGTGACATTTCAAGGTTACATTCTTCATTTCCTCTCTGACTCATTTCAGGCAAAACACAGCTGGTCCAGCTGAAACCATGCGAATTAAGATCTGAAGCAACTACTCTGCATCATATTGCAGCATTTAGAGCAAAGGTTGTGATATTCAGTAAAATATTGTTGGGTCTAAATAAATAAAGGCACAAGTGGAATATTTGAATGCATTAGATTTTGTGTTACCTCTCATTTGTCTCACTTATTTGCATGTACTGCATTTGTCCATTATTGTTAACATTTCTTTGACCACAGATTAATAATATAATAATTCTGGAAATCTTTTTAATGCGATCCTTACTTGAGCTAAAAATCTGACTGATCTTGATTTAATTCAGCAAGCATACAAAAGGCACAAATTAGCTAAAGCCACATTTTAAAATGTATTAATTTCAGTGCAATAATAAAATGTCATACAATGGACCATATGCATACATACATACATAAATAAATAAATTCACGTCTCTAAACCATTTTTGCAATGAAATTTAACCAAATGGAGGTAATTTATTTCCTTTTTTTGTGGATGTATAAAGTCAGTTCTTTTCTAGTGTACTAGCAGAGTAGCTGAACATATTCCACTAATGTTCAACAACCAGAAAGTCTCTATACTATTTTTGAAATGCATATCTACACAGTTTAATAATTTCAAATCTAATAAACTTATTTGTGTCAAATACTTTGTTTGGAAAGTGTCCTTATGCTATCTTTTTAATGCAAACACACAACACTGTTCAAATACATTTTGGGCCACTGTATAAGAAAGCTGTAACGCTGCATTCATACAAACGACTACTCTTTAGTTTTCTTTTTTTAGTTTTTTTTTTTTTTCTCAACATTAATTCACATCACAGACACGGCAATGAGAACCAATTAACTTTAACTTTTGTTTAGAAGACAAGAGACGCTAAGACACATATCGACGACTGCACAACCGCATAAACTCATGTTTGCCTTTAATTGATCGATAGATAAGCACTCGGTAGCTAGGTTTTAAGCCAGTTAAACAGGCAGAAAACAGCATACATTCGCGTGTTTAATTCAGTCTTACCTCTTCCTGAAAGACGGCGCGTGTTTACGTCATGACGTCACTATGCGTGAGCACGCTCTCCAGCGCTGTACAGTGAAGTCGTTCGCAGGCAGCATGATCATGTGCTCATTTTTCACACTTCGTAGTGTGAACTGTGCAGACGAGGGACAGTTTTTGTTGAATTCAATTAATATGGATTAATAATTTGTAATATAAACATATTTTGTTTATAGTAACAACTGTAGATTTTTTTTTTTTTTTTTTTTCAAAATAAATGTATTTTACGATGGAAAACGCATGTCATATCAGCTTAAGCGCGTTTTGGAACATGGTCGCTGGTTTGTGGTCCAGCGTGGTCTACTAACTGTAACCAGCTTGATCAAGCTCTAAAAGGCTGATCTCTGACCCACCAGCTGGAAGTCCAGCTGATCGGCTTGGGCCAGCTAATGACCATAAATTATTTTTAATCATTTATAAAGCTTATTTATTCATCCTTCAAACAGTGTTAACCATTTAGTTTTGTTTTTTTTTTTGTTTTTTTTTATTTATTTATTTAATGGTTGATTGTTTGATTTATTGATGAGAGTGGTGCTAATACTGTAGTAAGTGTAGTAACTATTGCACAATTATAATGGTATATGTAGTAGCCTAACCAAAAGTGAGGTGTTTATTGTTCATATTTTAACTGTGGTATATATATATATATATATATATATATATATATATATATATATATATATACACACACACACACACACATATACATACATAGTTATTTACGGCAGCATATTATACAAATTTTTTGTGAATGTAAATATTATCACTGTACCTGCATATATTTGATCTCTCATTACTTATTATCAGCAGACATCTTCAGTTATTTTAATATATTTTTAATAACCATCATAAATGTACTGGGTCTTTTATTTATTTGAATTTGTGTTTAATATGTGCTTTGTGTGCAGAGGTCAGGTACAGTGTGGTCAACAGCACTTACACTGGTCCCTTCGGATAATCACCTGAATGGAAACAACTATAGCTACAGTCTCCAGCTAGATCAGTTACACTTCTGCTTCACTAAATTTAATCTGCATGTTATAGTTACCATATTGTATAATGGAAAGCGTCTCAAATATTATCATTCAGTGTCAGAACATATACACATTTATGCGTTTATTTTCCAAACTATATGTTACTCATCAAACTTTGGATAGCAGAGAAAATCTGTATTGCAAAAGAATGTAGCTTATGTATAAGTAATATGCAGCTCAATTTGATAGGGTTCTTTTATACAGTAACCTTAGCTTCTAAAATGAAATAGACTGTACATCCCTGCGGGAGAAAAGTGTCTTGAATAGTTCCTTGAAAATTAAACTTGAGATGAGGATGTGAGTTGAGAAAATTAGCAAGGTCATGGTTAATGGAACTCCTTAGAGTTCCAACGTCGAGACTTCACAGCCAGTTTGGCAGCCTGCAGCTGATGTTAATTTAGTGCAACCCAACATCATTCAACTTCAAAGAGACTAAAAGAAGGCTATCATACTGTGAGAGACTTTGATAAAGTGGATTATATTGCTATGTGTAATCCACATCAAAAGGTAAAGGTTCCAGTAATTAATTAAATGATAGCACAGAAAATGATACCGGGGAATATTAAAGCCTGATTTTTGATAGCTATTTTTCTCCAGTTTATGGAGGTGATTTATAATATGGATGACACTACTTATTACACACACACACACACACATACATTATATCAAAGATACTAAACTGCTATTTGAATTTTTTTCCCTAGCTATACGGGAATGATTATTTTGTATTTAAAATAATAAATTAAAAGTGTTGCTATCTGTCAGATTGTGATGAAATTTAAGTGATTTGTTAAGTGAGATGTTACACAGGCTTTCAAAATTAAATTGGGCTACATTTATTCGAGCAAGGTCATTTTCAAGAGAAATTACAAATTAAAAATTAAATTATACTTCAACAGACATTTCAAAAAATCCCAACAACCACAGCCCCCCTTTATTTCTGTAGCTAAAAAAGGGGAAAAAGGAAAAACAAATAAGATGAATAAAGTGGAATTTTTTTTTCCTTTCAGGCAAAAATACAGTGTTTTCACAATATTGTATCAAAAGTTCCCAAATTGTAGATTCTCCTTCATCAGGTAAGTGTAGTATGAAGAGCAATTCACAGCAATCGCTCCAGATACAATAAATGCTCTCTTTACGTAAAATTTGCTCCACTTGTAAGGATCCTTATTTACTAAAATATATCTATATCAAGGAACTATAATACTGTACACTACAGTATGAAATAAATATAATTAGGAAATATAAAATGAGTCACATAAATAAAATGGTAGTTTAAAATAAAAATGAATTTTGTATTGAACAAAACAAAACAAACCAAGATAATACTGACAGATGATCTTAAAAAAAAAAAAAAAATACAGAAAATTGCACAAACAATATGTAAACTAAACAACTGCAGTCTAGATATACTAATACTGACATAGGTATTTCAAACGACAAGGTGAAATATTTCGTTTAATACTAAAGCAGGTGCAAAGAGAACACTAGTTGACTTCGCTTTATACTGTACAAGGATGGCACTTGCAGAAAACACAGGTGAAAGGGTTTGCATATAAGGCTTTTCTCGAACGAAAAAAAAACACAGGGGTTCTGACGTCACCTCATACAATGAGCCTTCGTCATTACAGTTACCCAAACTCTTTCCATCCACCCCTGGCCAACTTTAAGACTTTGTACGTTTAAGAATCATATAGGTATTATTTAGTTAAAGTCGCTTCATAAAAAAAAAGCCATGGTGAGATGCCAAAACTTGAATGGCTGGTCAGGAAAAGAAAGGTAAAACCAAGGGTATCACAGTAAGTGATAATGAAATATAACACTGACACACTACTGCGTCTTCAAGAGCAGTATAAGTACATATAGGCAATGCTTTTTTACCTAAGAGTTTTTTGTTCATTTTATTTTTTGTGTTTTTTTATTTTTCCTTTTTTCTCTTTTTGTTTTTTTCAGAGTGCAATTTCCAGGCTTGTGCTACGACCACAATGAAACACAGGAGTTATATGGAAATCAGCACCGCACAGCTTTCTGGCTGAAAACTCTGTACATTTTTAAAAACCTTTCTTTTATTTGTATTCTGACAATCGTTATCTATTGTATTTTTGCATAATATGGATTCCTTCATGTTCCAGCCTAGTTTCTGATGCCTAATTTTGGAGTTCCACTCTTTATATCGACGAGTGCAAGCCTCAGGCGCACGCTCAGATAACCAAAACGTGGCAGTGTGGTACAAATGAGAATCTGGCTCAAAGTCCCTCCAAAAGGGCGGAAGAAGGGCGCGATGCAAGCTTGAGGGGAAAAGAAAACAAAGAATACAGGAAGCTTATTCCGAAATGCAGTAGTTAATCAGCATCCTCGTTCTCGCCGTCAGGATTTCTTTTGCTCGCCGATTTCCCCTCTTCCGAGCTCTCGTCCTCTGTCCCTTCCATTACTTCGCTCTCTTTCTCATCTTTCACTGTCCCATCAGGGCTCCGAGTGTCAAATCTCTGCCCCTCTGTCTCCATTTCCTCTTCTTCAGCCAACCTTGTCTCTTGCCTGTCAGTCACTTCCGGATATGCCTCCTCTGCCTCCCTGGCCCCGCCCTCAGAACCATCTCTCAAGATGGTGTTTTCTCGTGTGATGTCCTCGGTCTGGTCCTCCGGGTCTGAAAAGCCCAGGGGCCCGAGGCCATGAAGGTAAGTCCGACGCATGAGGAGCTCCGTGGGCTCCAGGGGTCCGCCATTGTCGTGGCTATCTTGTTTGGCGGCCTCGCGCTCCTCCGCCTCCCGTTTGCAGTAGGAATATCGGTGGTTCATGTGCTGCGAGTAAGAGCCAGAGTGGGAGAAGCGCTTGCCACATTTGTCGCACTGGTAGGGTTTCTCGCCTGAATGTAGGCGTGAGTGCTCGATGAGGTGGTGCTTGTGTTTGAAGGCCTTCTTGCAGATCTGGCACTGGTGAGGCCGCTTTCCTGCAGAGACACAAAGAGAGAGGAGCCAACAGGTTAGCTCAGCATCCGTAACATCTCAAAGCTATAAAAAGCAATTTATGTGGAGGATGCACAAACTTCAAATGTATTTCAATACATTGTTTGCATTACCATCAAATGTAAGGTAAAACACACATTACTAAGACACATCTTTCAAGTAATCGCACATTATCCCTCCTTACTTGTACCTCATGATTTTTTTACTTAATGTTCGGGATTAGTTTGGGCCAAAAAAAAAAAAAAAAAGTCCTGACTGAAAACCGCTTCATATCAAGCAGCAACAAACCCCACCGGTTTATTTTAGATGTTACCAAAACAGTGCAGGAAGGTGAAGGGGAATCCACAATCCTGAGGTGCTATTCTGAGGCTGTCTGTGACTGTTCTGAATGCAGCCAAGAAGATCAGGTGATTATCGCTCCATGCCGCACAAGGTGAAAGTGAGGCAGTCAGCATCCCTGACAGAGTTTATGACATCATGTCGCAGGATTCGAAAATGCTTAGATAAGACATTTGCCTCGTGATGCCTTGTGTAACGCATACACCAAACGCCTCACCTCCCGCACACCTTCCTCTTTTGCCAACTTGGCTCACATTGTTTACTTTCAGAAAATAGGAAATGAACTCTACTCTAATCAGTGAAGTAGGAGGGACTTGCCATTTGGCATTCAATCATTCCACCAGTAACATACTTGCCATAAAAACCCACACACTCGCCATCAGCACCAAGCACATGAACAGATGTACTATATTCTTGGCCATGAATAGCCCTGGCATGCCTGCAACACCTTCCATAGCAGCCATACTTGAGATGGTCCCCTTCCCCACCTCCCCTCATCAAGTTCAAAAATAGACGAGACGGCAGATTCCTCTCTATGCATTCCGACCGAAGAATGTAAGTGAGGATGATGCAAACGTGTGAAAGAGAGGAGTCCCCCAGGAGGGTAGGTCACATTGTGGCGTAGAAATGCCACGCACACATCAGGCTTTCACACACCTGGCATACTGCGCCATGTTGGCTTGCCAACAAAATTGTACTGACAATGTCTCCATATCGACTGGTGGTCCAAATGCTCAATTTAAAAGCTATGTGAGATTTTTTTTTTGTGGTTCACTGTACAAAACGCATGTATGAGAAATGGTTGTGTGTGCGTTTGCCATTTAAAGTGGTAAATATTTTTGTACATTTTAGCTGGATTATAGCTGTAAGTATCATTGGTGTCACCTGCTAATTTTAAAATATTTCCCCTTTGAGCCTGTCAAAAGGAAGAAAACCGTTACACCTTTGTCATGGGTTTGAAATGTACAACAAAAATAAGGAAATGGACAGAAAAAAAAGTAGGTATGAAAAAAATTAAAGCAGAAGAGGAATGAAAGAAACAAGAAAAAAAAAAAACAATGTGGTAAAAGGGGATTACTTGAAGGGGGGGGGGGGGTGGACGAGGGTAAAAAAAAAAGAGTTGTCTAAATGTGATATACCTGTGTGCTCATATTTGTGTCTTAGGAGGGAACTGGTCTTCTGGAATGTTTTGTCGCACAAGTCACACGCGTACATACCACTTTCAGTCTTCTTAATCTTCTTCCGGGCAAGCAGCGACTCGCTGTCTGTCAGGTCCTCTAGCCCTGACAGATAGTCCCCTGCGCTGTCCAGTAGCTCCCCCTGCAAAAGAAACAGATTTTAGACACGTCTGACACAATCCTAACCTGCCACCTAGGAAGAGACAGCCCCTGCCCCATGTTTGATCCCAAGTCTGGACAGAGCTTATCTCTGTAACCTGTACAAGGCCTTTATCACCAGAAGATGTCTGAAAAAGTGGGAGATATGGCTTGACTTACATGGGTTCTCTTAGCTTAGTAAACCAAGTAGTATGAATTCACGTATGCACAGAGCAAGGAAATTTTAGGAAGAAATAACCTTTGATAATTTATAGACAATTTTATTAATTTATTTATTATAGCTATTTAAATAAATCACACTTTGGCAAAAACCACCATAACATTAATTTTTAATGTGATAGTTAAGACAAAATAAACAAAACAAACAAACAAACAAAAAAAAAAAGAATATACTGGGAATTCTTTTTCCTGGTACCAAAACATGTAATTTACCTGGAAGCCTGGTTTCCGCTGGTACTTCCGGCGCTGCTGCATCTCAGCAAAAGTGGCTGCCCCTGCTGCGTAAGTATAAGCCATAGGTGGAAGGAAACTCATGGGATCCATCCCTGGGTAGGGCCTGAGTCCCGGGATGCTGGCTTGAGCCGTAGACATGAAAGTAGGAGGAGGGAATGCTCCATGAGGAGGAAGCGAGGTGTACATGTGCCCGCCACCAAAAGGGTTTATGCTAAAGATGGGGCTTGAGCTTTTCTCCAGCTGATTTTCGTTGCCCAAACTGTTGGGCCCACTGAATCCCTTCTTGATGTGGGCCAAATTTAAGGGCTCCGTTCCTGGTTCACGTGCAGAGTTGATAGTGTGGTCAATAGAAAAACCATTCGGTTTTGGCCTCCGTTCTGCCCTAGAAACTTGTTTTGGCAAAGACAAGTCCAGTGGTTCCCCATGGGCATCCTCAGAGGCGAGGCTGTTAGGGGTGTACGAACTGCTATGTGAGTGTTTGGATGATGAGGATGAGAGATTCAAAGGTGAGGGTGTCTCACCTCTCAAATGGTCCACAGAGTCAAGCAGCTTTTCATTGGTCTGCCTAATGTCTGTAAACTTGTGCCCTGAATCCCCATTGGTGATGGCTTGGATCTCTGCTGTCGAGTCGCCATATTGGCTTAGTGAAACAGGTGACCGGGCAAATGCTGACTCCCTGCTTAAGCCATGGTTGATCTCTCCACTTCGCTCAGGGGGAGGAGATCTTTTCCTTGAGAAGTGAGATTGAGCTTTCCATTGCACAAATGAATCCTTCACAAACTCCTGAGGAAGACCCACTGCCAGGGAGATCTTCCTCAGTTCCTCTGAGTTGGGCTCAGTGTTCATGGCAAAGTCGGTTTTCAGTACTGACATGTGATCCTTGTAGGGGTTGACTGGGCTGGTGGCATTCCTCTCAAGGGATGAGGGGATCACACCAGCCTGCTGCTCTGAGCCGAAAAGCCCCCTGCGGCCAGTTGTTACAGTATCATTAGGTTTGAGGACAGCCTTGATCTCCTCGTTCATCTTGCAGAGATATCGCTCGTGTTGATGTAATGGAATAGGGCCAGAAAATGTCTCCTTGCAATACTGACACGAGAAAGGCATGTACTGTGCATCCCTCTCCTGTGCTTTATCTTCAGATAGAAGATCCAAGGCGTGGCTGGGTCTTTCTTTTTTGATATCTACAGGCCGTCTCTTAGAATCTTCTGTTAAACTCTGGAGACATGCTTTGGCTTCATTGACTTTTTCCAGTGTGTAGTCAATGATGGTCTTGGTGGGGCTGTTGTGACCAACGCCAAGGAAGCCTTGCTGGGAGGCCAGTACCCGATTCTGCTCCTCCATTTGGGAGCCTAATTCCTTCATGTATGCTCTGAGCTTAGAGATCTCTTCCGGGTTGCCATCCATCTTCTGCCGGCAAACTGTGTTGTCCACAATCTGAAGAACCTTCTGAACCTCACTCATGTTGTTGAGGAACCCTGGATAGCTCAACGGATGAGAATCCAACCCAATGCCCAGATGTTGCTGGGGTTTCTGAGATGAACCGTGCATCCCCGGAGGACTACCTCCATGACCGCCGCCATTGAGAAAGGCTCCTGACCCACCATATTCTTGTTGAGATGCGATCATAAGACGGTATTCATTGAAGTCCATGGGCTCTGACTTGATGTCTGGGTGAGCAGATGGGTCTTGGAGGCTCATGGACCTGCCGTTCTCCAGTTTGTGACGGAGCTGAGCTAAGGCAGGACTGCCAGGGGAGGATGCAGCAGAATTTGGTGATGAGCCAGGCTTGCTGTTGACTCCATGGCGTACCCGTCCATTAATAGAGATAAGGCCAATGCACTTCTTGCTACTTATGTGGGAGCTGTAGGAGCCAGAGTGGGAGAAGCGTTTCTTGCAGTTGGAGCACTCATATGGCTTTTCACCTTAAAAAATAAATAAATAAAAGCATTACTTTGATTATTCAAATACAAAAATAAAGTGATGTTCCTTTACATATTTTACTTATTAAATTACGTTATAATTGCATTAGACTTCTTTCCCCATCCCATCAATCAACTTAATGATTGATAGGATGATGAGATCCTACAATAAAAAATAATTCTTGCATAATTATATAATTATGGTTTTAAATATTCATCATCTATCCAGACTATACAAACCACACTGAATTATCATTAGGCAGACTGGAGACATATGAAATAAGATTATATACATTATTGGCATTCTTTTCACAGCCACTTATGAAAGGAGGCTCTTAACATATTCAATGAAACACTTACCACTGTGAATGCGGAGGTGCTCCTTCAAATGATGCTTATATTTGAAGGCTTTGCCACACTCTGTGCATTTGAATTTGCGGTTACCAGCCCCTTCGTTTAGCAGTTGAGGCTGCAAGGGAGAGAAAGATTATAGAAATTGATACAGGTAGAAAACAGTCATAACAGGATTTATAATTCATTCTGATGCTGAAATAAATACTTATTAATATATATTGACTAATTAAACACAGAAAACAGACCAGAATTGTATTTAGGTATGTGTGTCCAAGGTTACTGAAGCAACAGTTATTCAGATTTTTGGTGCCTTTTATCTCTAGTACCTTATTCGTTAAACTACTATCTGTATACTTTAAACAGTTGTTGTCTGGGTTTAGTTAAAACAGTGTAGGGTGCATCTGTATTCACCATTCAAAGTTAAACGTAGGTGCTCTTCCTCCATTTGAAATTCAAATGTGTGCCCCAGATGCACAACAAAAACAACAGCATTCACCCTGCACCCCACACACAGACACAAAAGGTCTGTGAAAAATGTGTGGGTGTCCACAAGTGCACGTTTAATAGTCACTATGTACAGTACTGTGAAGTTCTTTCTTCAAAAGTTCAGTCATACTCATGCACATAGCCCAGTTTAAGATGTGTATTAGGGTTTCCATTTTCTGTATGAGTGTATGCAAATATATACACGTGATGAAATATAAAACTAAACCTAGCAAGGTGAACCTAGGAATAATGTTCAAAGCCTTCAGGAAAATACCTCTTTAGAGCAAGTAAACAAACACTTAAAGTCATTTAAGGATTAGGATACTCTAGATCACCAGGAAAAAAAGCCATCTGGTCGTGTTTAATTCAGTCTGAAGAGGTGCACATATGTGTGTATGTGTGTGTGCATATGTGTGAGTGTGATTCAGCCAGTAAGATGAGCGTGCAAGGCAAGTATTCCGAATTCTTTTCCAACGTGCCCAAGTCTGCTTAAGGTTCAAAGTTGAAAGCCCAAATGCGGGATATCCTGTTATAATCCTATCAAACAACTGAGAGCCCTTTTACCACATCAAAAACAGACCTTTTCCTTCAGTAATAAAGCAATATAGAGTTTCCAAAATAATTCCATATCACTGCATTCTTCACAGCATGCTCATGTTGAAACCAGCCTAAAAGGCAGAAATAACATCAGCTTTCCTGCATCTTTTGAGTCGACTCTTTTCCAGCAGCTGATGCGAGAAGTCGGCAGGCCTATAGGACTCAATGTGCTAGAACAGCCCACACATGGCCGGCTGTGGGGTGGACACTCAGGGGAGTATGACAGTGCACAGCTGTGGCTCCGGTGTGAAGGATTCAAGTATTACGGAGCTTCCGGAGGAGCTCATTCAATGCTGAAGCTATCAACAGGCTGAAACATGTTCTCCTCAGACAAGTAAACAGGCTCAGAATGAGAGATGCAGCATCTTTCACAATGAACCCAGACTTCTATAATACTAAATAAGCATGAGGAAGTAATGAGTGTGGGTACGGACTGAGGTGGACCTCCTCTCACCTGATCTCTGGCAGGCTTATGCGTGGCCATATGGCGCTCTAGCTGGGTGCGGTAGGCAAAGGTGTCACTGCACAGGGGACAGGGGAAGCTCTCATCGTTTTTTTCATGTCGGTACTTGATGTGCTCCTTTAGGGAGGTCAGCCGCTTGTAGCCCCGGTCACAGTAGGGGCAGGTCAACAGTTGGGCAAAGGCATCTGGCGTCCTCAGTGCCAGATCTGGGCAAAATTGAAAGGAGTGAACAGAGTGAAGGAGGGGGGGATTGAAGAGAAAAAAAATAAAAAATAGCATATGTGGGACAAACAGTTGCCATATGAGGCTATGGGAGAACGATAGGTAAAGCACTCCATTCAGTTATGTGAAACAGCAAAATATGCTATTCAGTTATATCATTAAAATATTTTATAAACTAAATATAAGCATTTTGTCCACACAGGCTAATTTGCAAAATAAAATAAAATAAAATCATTAAAAAAAAAAAAAAAACTTACATTTTTTGTCCCTTTGACAATATAAAATAACAGACAATATAAAATAATAAGTTATTAAACAAATTTCTAATTGCATTTGGTATTTAGTCTTAATGTTAGATCCTATTTGTATGTATAGTTTAATGCCTACCATTTTCATTTTCATCTTGTCCATTGGCCTCTGGTGTGCCCAGTCGCGTACCCTCCTCTGGGTCCTCTGGGTAAATGATAACAGTATCCTGCAGGTATTCGGCAATGCTCGCTGCATGTCCCTCACTGTCATCCAGTTTCCTCTTTGCAAAGAAGCTTTCCAGCTCTGAAGAGGCATCAATACCCTTAACTGCGCAGAGGAAGTGGGGAGAAAAAGCACAAATGAATCCAGTGTTTGATGCTCAGTGTCATTGAAAAGTACTAAGCTGAACATTAGGACACTGGCCACTTTAAGTGTGATGTAGTGGAGACCAAACCATTAGAAGGCCTTTCAAGGTGGAAGTATTTATTTAAGTTACAACATAATGGCCACTTCAAAGACTAATAGGAGCCAGCTTGATCATCAAGCACTCTTTAAGCATCCTCTTGCATGCTTGAAAATGCTTTAAACATTTCCAGCATTATGGGTAATTGGGTTATATGGCAATTAGGCGTGCCAGGGTAACTGATCTCACTTTGTATTGCTCATCGTATACATAAAATTGGACCCAATAATCTAATTATAGGTCATGTGTTATGTGTAATTGCACAGAACAAGATTTTAAACGTGATTTTCGTAAACAATAGGTTTTTGGATGCTTTATGGAGAACTACTTAAATATACTGACAGGATGAATACACAACTGTGCCTTACAAAAAGTAAACATTTATATATGTAAAAAAAAAAAAAAAAAAAATGAGTTAATGTGGGTAGATAACTAATAAAATGACAAAAGTTATTCTTAATCATACTTTTTTCTTTAGATGACTGGAAATTGGGTAAGCAAATGAAAATGTTATTGTTTCCTTGTAATCAATTTGAAAGTACATGGACTGAACAAATTCGATTTTGCCCTTAAACTCAATTTGGCTGCAAAATGTGATTTGCCATGCACTCGTGCTCAACTTAAAAATGTTTACTTTCCATCTCCCACAGACACACATGAGGGAGCATAATCTCATATGTGTGCCAAGCATGCATTTACACAGAGTTTTAAGAGGCGTCACACTCTTACAACACTTCATAATGAAAATGTTAAAGGTTTGGTGTCTTGATTATCACTTAAAATCATTGACCCAACTCTTTAAATATAGTTATTTATTGTGTATCTATGCATGAATATTTCAATATGTTGTGAAGCTATCTCACCTGTACCATTTCCAATTCCATGGAGAGAGATGTCAGGGCTCATGGAGTTGTACTCAGCTTTTCGCTCCGCTGTAATAAAGAAAAAATACTTTGTTTAATGATCATCATAACTAGAACAAAAACAATTCAGCTGCAAATGGTCTGCCATTATCAGTTCACTTTTAATTAACATGTTTAATGTATGTTAAAGTGTAATTAAAGGAGATAAACGTGACAGCACATCAAATGAAAAATCACAACGATAAAGAACATCCTACATATCAAGAAGAGTTATTTCTCAAACACGTTGACAACAGCTCAGAGAATGATATGCTTCTCTGTAAGCGGGACTTTAGAAATCATGTCAAGGTATTTAGGGAGGAGAGGAGGGTGGTCTGAGAGAAGTTTGCTCATATACTGCAGCTATTGTGTTTGTTCCTCCTCCTCCCCCTCATGTGACTTCGTACCGGCAGTCACAAGTATCATAAGCTTCCCCCACAAAAAAAAGGATATTCACCACAACGCAGGGGGAAAACAAGGGTACTCAAGACTCCTGACACACACACACACACACACACACACACACACACACACATACATGCTTCCACTGCATTAGTACTGTTTAATTTCAAAACTGCCTTCCACTTCCTTCCTCATTATCTAAGTATGACAACCGAGAGAGCTTCTGAAAGTCGACAAATTCTCTCACTTTTCACCACATTTAAGAGATGTCTTTCAAAGCAGAGTTTGAAATCATTGTGAGAGCAATGCTTCTTGAAGGGATGTTTTGAGCATCAAAAGCTTTAATAGACTTGGACATGTTTCACTGAACAAAGTTTTAAGGAAACAAGACGTTTGCTAATAGGGGGCTTGCCTTCACGAAACCCCTTCCTGATGAAATTGTCTCCTTCTGCGCTGTGCAGATAAAAGTGCAAGGCCTGGAGCCAGTCAAAAATTCCCTCCTGAGTTAGCATTGTGCTTTCCTTTGAGGTGCATTGGCTTAAAACTTCTTTGGGAGGGTTAGTGATTAGCTGTATTAGCATGAGGATATTTTAAGGTCATACGAAGGACCGAACGACATGTGTGGTGCATCAAAAATCCTGTTTAAGGGAAGCCAAAGTGTTATCAGAAATTAATTTCGAGTGTATGAATGAGAGAAATACAGTTTCCTCGAGTGACAAAATGGCAACTACATTAGAGTCTCAGTTCTGCTTGTGGTAGCTGCAGGCCCCCTGAGGTAACGGTGTGATTTTAACCACTGCAACACAGAAGTTCCATATCTCTTAGCTGAACAAATAAATTATATTTTGTTTCAATAGTCAATTTGACATGGACTTATTTCAAATGACCTTGTAAGTATGCTTGCAAATACTGGAGCTACAGTACAAGTGCTGATACTGCTATACAGTGTAACAAAACGAGAACTTTACATATCTTCTGAGACCCAGCAAATAAAAAAGCAATATATATAATGACAATGTAATGACATATATATTACATCTCATTACATTGTGAGATGAAAGAAGTGGTGTAATAATGAAAGTAACAACTTAGCATCATTTCTTTTCACTATGTTCTTTTATGTTTAGTAATAAATATAATGTCCAGATGTCTGAAACCACATTGAAGATCTGGGATATATATGTATATATATATATATATATATATATATATATATATGTATATATATATATATATATATATATATATATATGTATATATATGTATATATATATATATATATATATGTATATATATATATGTATATATATATATATATATATATATATATATATGTATATATATATATATATATATATATATATATATATATATTTATTTTTTTTTTTTTAAACCTGGAAATAAATACAATTTTAAGACTTGTGAAAAATGTAAAACAAAGTAAAGTTCTGATGTAAAACTACACTTTATATAAGACATATTTAATACTAGATATATTTAATATATATATATATATATATATATATATATATACACATTGCTTTTTTTTATAAATCAAATAAATGCAAATTAGAAGCACTTCCAAAAGTCATCTGTCGAACCCCACTGTCTTAGCAAAGCATATACAGGGGACTTGAGGTGTATCTTCTCTAGCAACCACAGCGCACTGATAAAAAGAGGGGGAACCACACAAGATGATTCATGCAGCCTCTTTTAAGATGTTGCTTTTACTAGCATATACCACAATATATATATTTTTTTCAGCAAGCAGACTCATACCTTCATATTTAATCACTAAAAAAAAAAAGCTACACTGCCAGAGGCGTGGCCTTCAAATAAACTCGGATGACGTTCATTAATCTAGCATATCATGGTGTGAACATCAACTAAACAAAACACCGTTCAAGCGAATGACACATCCCAGAAGACCCTGTTTAGTTCTGCGACTGTGACACTCTCTGAAGTTAAGTGATGCATATGGTTTAGTCATTAGCCGAGACTGATTGCTGGGGGTCGGGGTTTTTTCTTTCTTTTTTTATTTTTTCAAACCGGGCGACTCGCATGAGTTCTCCTTTCACTCTGTAACTGTCAGCCAGGCCCAGGGAATTGTGGGCCTATTATGTATGTAAATGGCCATCATAATGCAAAAAATTTCATTTAAGGCCTTTAATGAGTCTTCAGCAGGGCACGCTCGTGCTAAATGATAGCTCTCTGATCCTAATTAAGAGAATTTGTCTTTAAAGCCTCACTAGCTTGGGTCTTGTCTGTGATCTTGATCGCTTTTGGTTTTGGGTGGGTGAGTCAAAACGAAGCCAGAAGAAAGGGGTGTGGAGACAGTGATGAGGCACTGAAGATTAGGTGTAACCTACTTTGTGACAAAAGTAAGAAACCAAAGTAGAAATGTGAGCTAATATTCTAAGAGTTGCCATTACATCAAAAATGCCAAACAGCTGCTAGGTGTTGGCCTAATAAATAAAGCTGCTCTGTACTGGTAATATGAAAATGGTAGGGTTAAGTTAATGCCTCAATTCAGCCTGATATTCTCAGTGCTCACTCTTACCTGAACCATTCAGGTCTCCGTGGCGCCAGACATGGGCTCCTGCCCCATCCTGGCTTTCATTTTCCTCATCCCCTCGGCAGGAGAGCAGGGCATGGGCTACCCGGGGTGAGGCCTCCAGACTCGGCACACCTGCTGGACTGCCTTCACCTTCAGAACCCAGGAGTCTGTCCTCCTCGTCGGACCCTGAACCAGCATCCACCACATTTTCATAGCTCAGCACTGAGGACAGAAAAGAGTCCAGGTGTTATTATTTGAGTCTAAGCTCATCTCTAGAGTTTGTGCAGTCTTAGTTGTTAGGCTATATCGCTACAATCTTGGTCTGTTACCCCACTTATTTACATTTGCAATAAGCACATGGTAATAAAGTCAGAACAGGCCAGTGAAAGGAAAAGAAAAAAAAAAAAAATCCAGCAGAGGCATTTGTGTAAAATGGACATAGCCTGGCAAAAAGTAAAAAACAGGTGTTGATAACCTTTTCTGAACCAGTGATAATATAAATAATATAAATAATTACTGTATGTATATATACACACACACACATACATATGTAAACAGTAACAAATAACAATTTCAAGTTGTCAAGATAATGGAAACCTCACTAGACCAGATCGCTGCTTGATATACAACAAGAGAGAACATGATAAAGCAAACCAAAAACCCACACAACTCTGGTGGTGAGAGGTGGTGAGGGTCTAATAAACTATGAAGCTTACATCATGGGAACAGCAGTTTAACGTTCAGGTTCATTTGAAGTTCTTTCCTTGCCAAATAATGCATACATCTCCCCAGGCTCTCCGAGCACCTTATCTCAGAGGCATGCTGCCAAAGCAGTGAGAACTAGAGGGAAGTTTCTCTAATGGTTAGATTAAAAACCTAATTGCTGATTTCGGGACAATTTTCTCCTTCTCCCGAACAGCAAGTTTTGAAAAACAACAAACTTTCCCTTCCATCCGTGCTCTATTTCCCAGTTTGTTGGTTTTAAATGGACTCGTCTGGGCTGTGGAACGCTCCATTCCCTCCTTCGTACCTTAACTACCCCTAATCTCTCCCTAGGAGCCCATTCACTTAAAAAAAAAAAAAAAAATACCAATGACGTCTTTTTTTCACAGGTTCCCATGCAAAAAAAGGCTGACCGCTTCCCTTTGGCGGCTTTCGCCAGAGGACGTGAAGATTAGCCGCACGTATCTGATCATAATATGATCTTTGTCTGATCCGTGGGGCTGCATTTGCTCCCCCGGACAACTGCGCAACAGGTGCAAATTAAAAGGGGAACCATCTCGGGTACAAGGGATGGTCGAAATGCACTGACCCGGGCTGAATACCAAAGAGTGGGGTGAGGTGGTATGGCGGGGGTGAGGGGCGTGGGACAAAAAGCTTTCTAACTAAGAGGTGTGACCAGCGGGATTATTTAGGAGCGACTTCAGGCCGAGGGTGAAGACCCCCCCCTCCTTGAATGAAAAGGAGAAGGCGAGCAAAAGAAAGCAAAAGAGAGACATAAAGGGAGTGGTTGAAAGTAAGACATGAGAGGCTCTTTGTGTGGTCCAAGTATACCTTGGATGTAAAGCAACTTCATCTCGACTTTTCCTCTCCTCTGTTCCCTCCTCCTCCCACGTCTCTTCCTTTTCGCTCTCACACAACCATTTATTCCATCTTTAAGCCCGTAGTAAGTGCATTTAGCTGTGTCTTGCGCAGGTACGAAGGACAGCCCTGAATTTTGATATCAGAGCTAAAAAGCTGTGGCCAATCATTCAGAATTTGAATGGTGGGAGTGTTCTGAAGAAAAAGAAAGACGTGGGAGGACTGGGAAAAGAATCAAGAGGATGAATACAGAGGTCAGGGCTGAATATTAATAATAGTGAACTGCTGAGTGGTTTGACTTTAAGCCCACACAAAACACTACAAAAAGAGTAAAAGAGTAAAACTCTTTACATCACATTTTCCTCTTCTTGTGTTTTGTGTTTTTCGACAGCATATGCTAGACATCCACATTCCAAATGGCATAGCTTGAATACTTGAGTGGATGCTTGAGATTGTTTTTTTTACAGAAAGTCAGTATGATTTGTTCTGGAAGTATGTTCTAATTTTACTGTAATTGCATAGATTCTCTCACGACACAAATAGCAATAGAAAACGCTGAGGTTTGAAAACCATTTTGGAAAAAGGAACAGGCATGTTTTGAAATCTGTCAAGCAGATACTTTGCCTTTGTGTGTGTGTGTGTGTGTGTGAGAGAGAGAGAGAGAGAGAGACAGAGAGAGAGAGAGAGAGAGATAGAAAAGAAAGTGATGGGCACTCAAAGCAATCCATCAAATTATCTGCCTCTAAGGTCACAAGGGTCTGACAGATGTGATCAAGATATTGTATGGCTTTGTACACTTTTGTGCGTAGGAGTAAAAATTAAAAAGTAAAAAAAAACAAAAAAAAAAAACACGAATGACGTGTATTAATGTTTTTAGGATTATAAGATCTTTGTTTTCATCCATCTCACCTTTTTTTCTACATATTTAGCATTTTTAGATTGTAAAATTTGATCTTCATCTGTATTTAAATACAAATTGACTAAACAGTTCAATGAACTTCTTCAGGATGAAACACTGATTTATTTATTTTTCCATGTATGAGAGTAAAAAGTTAAAAAGAAAAAAAAAAAGAAACTAAAAAACAATATAAAGTTTTCATTCATATAAAATCTAAGATATATTTTCATCCATCTAACTTGTCATCAGCTTGTCACATCTTTAGCATTTTCAGATCATAAAATTTGATTTTCATCTGTAATTGAATTTAAATTGATTAAAAATTGGAATGAACTCCTGCAGGGTTTAACTTGGTTTTTCAATATTTCAGTGTTCAATTTTGTGTGTGTGAGAGTAAAAAGTTAAAATAAAAAAAAAAAATAAAAAAAGACCACAGTATAAATGTTTTCATTATTATAATATCTAACTTGCCATCGGTTTGTGAAATTTAAAAAAAAAAAAATTAGATCATACAATTCAATCTTCATCAGTAATTAAATTCAAATTGATTAAAAAGTGAAATGAACGCCTGCAGGTTCTAACTTTTAAGTTTTAAATTTTTCATATTTTTCTAGTAAAACTACAAAAGATGACTAAAACTATGACTAAAACATACCGATACTTTTCCATATATAAGTGTAACTTTATTTTATATGTACCAATCAGATGCACTTCCCCTATGTAGATCTTCCTCCATTGCAATTCTATTGGCTGCCATTTTAGTGTGTCATTCCGGCAGCTGTCCTGCCGTATAATTCCTGCAGTGAACGGTCCATTGTGCTCACCCTAGAGACAAAGAGGCCACCTCTCTTCTCTCTCTCTCTCCCTGACTTCTCCTTTCTCCCCTCCCTCTCTCTCTGTGCTGTTTCATATTCTCGAACAACCCCACCTATCATTCTGGTAGCTGTCCTTTGAGATTAATGCATTTCAAGATGGTACCGAAAGTCATCCTTACCTAGAACTGAGCAACAAGCTAGAGAGACAGAATCTTTTAAATGTGGAATACATTAGCAAACAAACATTTAACATAATTACAGAAACAATACCTTGTGTCAGTCCAGTTTGGACGAACTAAAACTCTCTCCGCTAACTGGGAGAGGTTCACACATTCCATTGCCTGGAGATGTGCGTGCATACACGTACACATGTTCTTCTGAGCAGTTTAGCTGTTTAGACAGGTATGTGTGTGCTCTGTCACAATCTCTTACAATCCTCTCATCTCATATGCGGAGTGTGTTCTCAGCGCTTGGGGGAACACTGCAGACACACCTGCAAACCCAAAGCCACACTGTCCACTGGAGCCATTTCACTGGTCCGTGATGAAAGATGATTCAAGCTTTCGATTATTTCAGACAGAAAAGGTTTCTGTTCCACTGAACGCTCAACAATCACATCCATATGGACTGAACGACAACTCCGCTGGCTCATACACCTTTTCAACATTCCCTGATCACAGGTAATCCGCCTGCTATCCATCGTTTCCCCTTCCTTTCATCTCCTTTCCGTTTATTCCTAGCAGCTGAAACAGAAAGGTGAGCGCGTATTCCACATCCATGTCGAGAATCAGACAGCCTGCCGCAGGTCTTTCCCAGGTGCCTCTCTGCCACGGTAATGAAACCCGGCGGAACAGACGGTGGAAAATAACTGCTCTGTTCTCTCTCTCTCTCTCCTGTGCGGTGCGCATCACCTGAGCGAGCAGTGGGGGAGGAGGGGGCGACTAGGTAAGGCTTCAAACAGTTGAAAGGAGGTCGCTGCCTAGTGGCTATAGCCTGGAAATGATCCATGTAAATCAAATCAGCCATCTTCCATTCATGTGCAAAAAGGACGAGGGAGGGCAAACTTTTACCTGTTTCATGCCTCAGAAAAGTGCACAGAGGTAATGTATATGCTGATTTAGCTGTTTGGTCTACAATAAATAGGTAATAAATGTATTATCAGAGATTTCTTTTTTAAAATGCAAAGTAATCTGAAAGAAAATTATATGATTTTCACCTGTTGGACATAATAATAAGACATATAATATATCTAATTTTAGGCCGAAAGAAAAAAATAGCTTTAGGCAGTCTATGAAGAATAGAAAATAGTTTGACAAGTGCAGTATTCTGTTTTGAGTCCTATTGCCTGTTTCAAAAAGGAAGACTGTGCAGGACAAGTGCATTACCTAAAATAAAACAAAAAAAAACCAAAATAAAATGAAATAAAATAAAATAAAATAAAATAAAATAGTTGAAAAAGGAAGTTTTGGCAAGACAAGCACATTCCATTAAAAAATCAAAAATAAAATAAAATATATAATCTGCTATAAGTGAAACTTGTCGAACTCATCAAGAGTATTATAAATAGCCGTAAAGCTAACACACAGACAAAAAAAAAAAAAAAACACAAAACTGTAATTCTGATGACGACAGGGTCTTTAAAATCAGTTCTGTACACAACTACACACTTTTCAACAATGAATCCATGACTCCCACACAAGGCTGTTTATATCAGTGAAGGCCTTGAACCTGACAGATAGCGTCTAGATTGGGTCTATTTTTTCTTGTGGGGTTAGAATGTAGATAACGGACGGTGAAAGTGCTCTTGTTTACGGTGTGTGTGATGGGAGAGGAGGCTCTCCGTGTTTGTTTTAAGGCCAGGCAGCCGGAGAGGTCACACTGGTGCTGGGGGAACAAAGGGCCCAGGAAGAGAGGGGCCACTTTTGTGCCGCCGTGATCCTCAGTGAAAACTCAGCAATGCGTGAACCATTACTGCAAACCTGGAGAGGGTGTGTGTGTCTGTGTGTGTGTGTACTGTTGTGGGCTTTGTTATCCTTGTATTTAAGTATTTCAGTACTTGCCAATATTTGTGAGTGTGAGAAAAGGAGAGCGAGAGAGACAGCGCGTGTGTGCGTGCACTTATCTAGCGTGCACCCATCTGTAAATGGGTGGCGGTGCTCCACAGACCCTGCCGTGAAGCGGCAACAGTAGCCTGGACCTAATTGAATTAAACTCCCATTTGTCTACTATAGGACCCAACGCAACAGGCAAGAAGAAGAGAAGGGGAGGAGAGGAAGTGGGAGAAAGAGAGAGAGAGAGCTCTCTGAGGCTTGCTCATGCCGCCAGACGGCCCACCTTTCCCCCTTCCTCCCCCACGCAGACCCACCATCTGTGCCCACCCCATGCACATGTTACCCCTCTCTCTCTCGACAACTGTTCTGGGCCTCTACCAGCCTCAGAGTGCCTGTGAGTGTGTGTGTGTGTGTGTGTGTGTGTGTGTGTGTGTGTGCGTGCCCGTGTGTGTGTGTAAGTTTGTAGAGCTGGAGACACAATAGCTCACTGGGCTACCCTGAGGAGGAGAAAAGACAGGAGGAGAGGAGAACACAATATGCTGTGCAGAGGAAGATAAAGAAGTCAACCTCTATCTCAGGCGAACTATCAGTCAGGTTGCACTCTGGGAGAAAAGAACAACCACAAAAAGCCCAAACCGCCTCGGGGCGAGAGAGCTGAAAAGAGACGACGCAAATTACACACGCTAACAAAACCTGCAATTTTAGGTTTTCTTTCCATTGAGCACGACGTCTTTGTACCGTGATACTCTACCATAAAATCGGCAGGTGAGGGCTTAGAAGCGCAGGCAGATGAATTTGTTGGCCGAGTTCGGAGTCTATCAATTTTTTTGGAAGTTAATATGGGTCAATTAATATGCAAATCTCCCGGCAGATGCTCAGTGGCTCTCAGCATGCGATTGGCCCGTCGGTCACTAGCTGTTCAAACAGTTTCACGAGCAAAACAACACCAGGTTCTCTCTCTGAGAAAAATCAATGAGACACCTTACGTTGTGGTTTTTTTTTTTTGGTTACATAAGCAATGTTTGTGCCTTTTTTTTTTTTTTTTCTCTAGTAAGAATGCAAAGCAATCAACCAACATTTACCATACTTGTTTTATATTATTTAAGGTCATAGTTCACTCAAAAATTGAAAATTCTGTCATCATGTACTCACCCTCACAACGTTCCAAACTTGTATGACTTTCTTCTGTGGAACACAAAAGAAGATATTTTGAAGAATATTGGGAACCTCTAACTTCCATTGTATGGACAAAACAAAAAAAACAAAAAAATTAACAAACAAATAAACATCTCACAATATATTATTTTATGTTCCACAAAAGATATGAGTGCATAACATAAATGAAGACAGATTTTTAATTTTTTGGGTGCACTATTACTTTAAAGCACACGCTTATATTGTAAACATGACTGGATCTCCCCATAGGCCATTAATATAAGTCCTATTGAGCTGTCTGAAACAGCTTTCAACTTCTCCACTTCTAAAAAAATTGATTCCAGTCTTTTGGTTACTTTTATGCAATGATATTTCCATAATACCTGTTTACTATCAGACAAAAGGCGAATCTAAAAGGAAACAGCTTGGGTTCTGCTAAGACTCATCAGTGGCATTGCCAGAGGTGCTTGTTGGGTTTCTGAAAGCTAACAGGTCCAGATGGAGCAAAAAATAAGACCTCAAAGGGGGGCTTTAAATGAAGGCTCCAGACCAGCAGACAGGTTGCTAATGAAATATTCATGTAAGGAGTGGCCCTATCTATCTATCTATCTATCTATCTATCTATCTATCTATCTATCTATCTATCTATCTATCTATCTATCTATCTATCTATCTATCTATCTATCTATCTATCTATCTATCTATCTATCCATCCTGCCCACAACCTTCCCACACTTCCTTCTTCTTCCCTCCACCATTTTATGGTATGCTTCATTTGTGAAGAAAAAAAAGAAGAAAGCAAGCAATCTTTCACTGGCACCACAAAGACGAACTATCTCTACCTTATCATAAGAACCCCTCAGAGAATTTAGCGATACATGGCTTGATTTCCAGCCTTCTTCTCAAAACTTCTTCTTTTTTGGACGTTCTTCAGTGTGTCTTGGCAAATGTTCACAGCATATTACCGCTAATTGTACTTTCACAAGTGCTGCCTTCATGGGAAACCATTCGCTTTTAACAATTCCCTAAAAATCCCTCACATTCTTTAGGTTGGTAAATGCTTCAGTTATGGATAGAGAGTTATACGTTCGATTCAGAGAGGTTAACTCAAGCCTAAAGGTGCGGTCATGTTTACTGTTGTTCTGCAAATTTTCTTGAGTGAAATCCAGTCATTTTAATATGAATCCACATGATTGGGAATTTAGAGTGAAGGTGAAAAAATTACCAATACAGATTTCACAACGGGTTCAGGTTGGTCACACTGACTAAAAGAAAGTTGCTTGGTTTGAAAGTGACTTCTGTTTGAGTTGAAATTTCACCAAAATTTCTCTAATATGAACGCGCCTCAACAGCTGAGACTGCCGTCTTGCTCTCAGACCATGCATTACCGCACCATTTCACCCACCTCTAGCTAAACTGAATGCGATTTCCCTCCCCATATCTCTCCGTATACACAGGCCACTCATATGTGCTGCTGCAGGGACAAAGATGGCTTTGTCAAACACACATGCATGCTGGATGGAAGCTGTGCTCTCCTGTGTTCAGCAGGCCCAGGATCAGCTGGGGTGGTATTAAACATGCACAAGGCTGCCTGTGAACAACTGTCAGCGCATCTGCTGCGTTGTTCTTTAGCATCTCTCTCTCCATCACTCCCACAGCCCCATCAATAACACTCTACTGCAAACAGCTCCTGGCTACCACCGCAAGCGTGTGTGTACAAGCGCCTCATGTGCTGTGTGTGCCAAAACACGAGTGAATAACACAGATTATGCCCTCATCCAGTTGTGTGTTCTAGTGCATGTCTGTTTGCAGCAGCCTAACCTGTTTTATGTGCGTGTGCGAGACTCTGCGCTCAATACCATAATAAAATAAAGAGCCTGCTTTAAGCACATGCAAATTCAAACGAGCGTAATCAGGGCAAAATTAATTTTGCTGTTGCTGATTAGAGACATTAATTAATCTGTGTGAGGTACGCGTCTAATCTGAAGTTGAATTACACCTCCTGTAAGATTAATTAGGACACGATAATAACATACGGCGCTGCCAGTGCAGATTACAGTAAGCCTTATTCCTTTGACTCGAAAAGAGCTGGGCGAAACCTGAATCGCCGCGCGACCCGCTGCTTAAGTACTTTGTTGGCGATTGTGGGTGCCGTATTCTCAACTAGTTAATAGTTAGCAGGGATTTCCAAGGTATTCAATCCAAAAAGGTTTTTGAATTAGGGTTGAGGCTGATATGTAATATCTCAGAGCTTATTTCCCGTTTCGAAATGGATTCAAACAGATCGTTTGACCCCACAGAAACACTACAGTGGGAAGTCGAGTCCATTTGTGGCAAGTGCGTGCCTGTGTGCGCCTGCCAACATATGTTTATGGGTGTGTGCGACTGAGGTGTTCGGAGAGCTCATGTGCACGGATCTGTGGTGTGGACTGTGGAGACCACAGCAAAACCTCACCAGTTGCCAGCTGGCAGTGTAGGTGGGAGCCTTTTAAAGAGGTCAGTGTGTGTGAGTGTGTGTGAGTGAATGGGGACAGTCCACATCCAATGAGAAATAGAGCCCCCTTGGTCCAGGACCTTCAATCAGAGCAGTTCTTTCTGATGTTAATGAGGGAGTAAAACACATCTGTTCAGCACCCCCTCCCGTACACACATCCTAATACACACATACACACTTGTGTGAGGAGTTTGGTCACCTGAATAGCTTCCCCAGCAGGTAGCACACAAGGGAAGGATTCAGCCCTTTATGTGGTCAGTCTTTGACTCCCCTGAAACCTTTTCCATGGCCTTTCCCCATAACAACCATCAAAGGTCAGTGACCCATGGGATGCACCAGGGACCCATATTTGGCCCTTCTGTATTGCCAGAATAGAGATAGAGTTGAGAGCTGAATGAATGAACTACAGTATCCACAATGTGGACAATAGCACTGATCAGTGAATTGTATTGGCTTGAGCATTTATAAAATTGCACCAAATAAATGTATTTACATAAGAAATACTGAAATTCTATATTGATATAGTAAAAAATATAAATGTGAAATTAAATGAGAACTATAAGAATTATAGTTTACATAGGATTATTGAGGAGGAGAATATATATATATATATATATATATATATATATATATATATATATATATATATATATATAATTTAATCTTTAAATACTAATTGTAAAAAATAATTTAAATAACTGTATCTAAAATAATCTAAATATTCTAAATCTTTTGATCTCTCTGTGTGACTATTTATTAACTGACTGACTGTCAAAAGATGGAGATTTTATATAAATAAATTAATTAAAATTACAAAAAAAATTACATCATTTTAGATACAAAATTTATATTTAAATATGTTTATAGTGATTTATAAAACAGCAAAAATATTTAGTTACCCTGGAAAACACACAGAGCATCAAGATGCCCTGATCTTGTTTTCTGGGAGGAGGTTCTGGATTAGGAGCACATCAAAGAGTGTGAAAGTGAGCTACTTTGATGATGTTTACAGTAACACACCTGGGGTAAAGCAAGGTGCTAATTAGCTCAAGTGGATAATTAGAATGCCGATTACAGGAATCAAAAGGTACTGCAGAGCTTAAAGCTACAGCCTGCCTCTGTAACCACTCCTTTGGGTAAGCTCTCACACACACACACACACACACAAGCATACATACAAATAGTCCAGGGGGAAGCCATAAACATCTCCTTGGCTCAGGCGATTATAAGGCAGGCTTAGAGTGGAGAACCAGTAAATATTGAGGGGGCCATTGTTCCCTTCACTTCCTCTGTTCAGCGAGGAGGATTCGTCTTTCCCCTTGATGACACCTCCAGGGAGCACACGCGAATCATATTATCGTCTAAAACGGAAGTCGTATTCATTCCGTCGACTGTGTTAAGGCTCTCAGAAGCCACATCATTCGTAATGCTGAGGACCGCAGGGCTTTCACAGAACAGGAAAGACCCACGTTAACTCCTGAGCAGCCAGGGCTTGCCGCTTTGTTAGGGAATCGTCTATGATTTAAAGCAGGGAGTGGCAAAGCGTTGGGCTAATAAAGCTAGCTGAGGCCATTTACAAACAGGTGGAATTATTGGCGTTAGAATTACTGTACCCTGGAAAGTCATTCCTGGGATTCTGTAACATTTCAACTTGGAACATACATTTTTTTTCCAGCTACATGTGATTCAACTTCTAAATATCCCACAACATTAGGCACATATCAAACCTCCAAAAAAAATCATATTTTCCCACCTCAGGCATTAAATACCTTTTATTATTTTCAGTTTTTTTTCAGCTTTAGACACCTTTTTTTTTCTCAACCCCGTAACGGACAAAATGGGATTGCTTTAAAAAGGATTTTACAAAGAAATTGTTATAAAACAAACATGTACCTACTGCTCATGTGTCCCTCATAGCAATTTAATGACAACAAACGTAAAATTTATCACAATTTTCACATTTTTATAGGACTGAAGCTACAAATACACAAATTGTGTGTCTACGGTCTTTTTATTTTTGTAAAAAATATTTTTAATTTAAAATTTTAATTAAAACCACAATGTTATTGTTTTAGTCCTTAACATGTCAGATGGTAATCAGCAAGAAATACTTTTGTTCTTAATTGTCTTCCCTATATTTTTCTAAATATATCAGTGTGACAAGGTGTGACGGGGTTGAAGACTGTAACACATTTGAAGGGATACATTGCCTTAAATTTTAATTTTTGGTTTTGTTTCTCTCTCATATTGTCCCCTTGTTTCTGGGTCAACATATCTGCATGGCCAACATTGTCTTTCTGCTGCAAATGTGGGTGCAATTTCTAATACATGATGCTTGTCAAAATTTAAGTGGACATATTACATCAAAAATTCTATTTAAAACAAAAATATGAGTTGACATGATTTTGGAGCATATATATTTACTGAAACCATGACTATTTTATATTTTTTCATTACAATTATTATAAAATGAAGCAAATAACTCAACCCTGTCACAAGTTTACAACCCGGTAACAATGAGAAATACATATATTTGTGACGGGGTTGAGTGTGACAGGGTTGTGGTTTTTCACTCAAAATGGCCACTGCTCCTAATGTAGTATAGGTGAGTAGACCATATATGGCATAAATAAACTAAGTACATTGTATATACTTATGGATTAAAATAAAATGTTGAAAAAGTAATAATTTTCCATCTTAATTTTATGTGACGGGGTTGAGTTGTTAAGCTTGACAGTACCCTCCCTGACTATAACATGCCTCAAAAATATGAATAAAAAGTATGATACTACTAATCATTTTCTGCACCACTATTAAAGAGACCTTAATGATGTCATTTCTGGTAAATAATGCCACATATGAGTGGAGACTAAATTATTATGGGCATATAATGGTTAATGTGATGGGGTTGAGTTCAGACTGAGGGACATAACTTTAAAGTCTCTTTTTTATAAAATATTTTGCATTTTTTTTTTTTTTTTTTTTTTTAGAAAAATATTATTTACAAGAAAGGAACACAAATAAATGCTTACATTGTTGCCAAAAATCACAGACACTATGCAAAATTCTTGGTTTAAGGTAGATATAAAACATTATTTTATGCTAAAAAAATATTAAAATGCAAAAAATATTTTTATTCATTATAATAAGTTTTGTGAAAAGCTTCTAACAATTAATTTTGTTGAACCACCACTTTAGAAACTGTGGGGGACTGAAATATTACAGAATCCCAGGAATGACACATACAGCTGATTTGTGACCAAATCCCTCTTGATAATGGCCATCAGGAGGAACTACCAAAAACAATGGAGTGTGCTGTAAAATATTAATCAAATTATTGCAATTATATTCACCGTAATAGTCTGCAAATGTTAGATTCTCAGTTTACCAGATGATCACTCATTTTAAGCCATATGGATATCACCATTAAACGTTTTGTTTTCTTAAGAAAAAAAAAAATGCATCAGGTAGTTTTGTGTTAAAACCTACAGACTAAAAGGGACCATATAACTGCCCTATAAGACAGATATGAGTTTCTAATTTCACACCCCAATGTTTATAGTTCTTTTTCATTCACCACAACTCTACTGTATAATTATCCCTATTATGTTCATAAACTTTCAACGCTGGGTCTGCTATTGTTGATTTTAGCTGTTGGGTAATACAACCGTGCCTTTAAAAATGCAATACAGCTCAAACCTTTCAGTTAAAAATGTCAAAATAAATATATCAATAAATAACACGATCTTTGCATGGTCACCTGAAAAGAAAGCTGATTTCTGACCTTCTCCCAGAATTCCATGGAAACCAGAGCTAGACAGTGGCCAAAAATACATGTTTTCTTAAAATACAAAAGCCTGTGAAACTGTCAGTTTTGGGGAGTTTTGACTTCAACAGGTGCCAAGAAAAACCTCCACGGTCTCAAAACCTGTTATTTAAACAAGGGTGAAGGACCGTAGGTCACATTCTCCCATGGATGGCTTCTCATTTTCTGAGCTCTTATAAGACAGTTAACTCTTTGAGCTCCATCGAAACAATATTTCGAGACATTACGAATGAAAAATAAAGAATTTATTTGCTTCCCTTTTTTTTTCTTAACATCTCTCAAGTATGAACTGATAAATAGAACATGCTTGCACGTTAAACCACAACTTTTTTTGGTACACCGAATGTCACGGTGACTTAGCGGCAAAAAAAAAGAAGAAAAAAAAAACTATTGCTGCTTTGTTTATCACATATTTACTAACACTAGCTCTTTTCTGCCCTTGTGCTGCTCTTATCAGTCATGAGGGGATAAGGTGTGACCTGGTAAGGGTGGCAAGTTCCACTTTCAGAGGTGTGATCACTGGGGCCCAGCAATTGAGCCAGAGGCACTTATAGAAGGAACTTAATCAGCCTTTAGCACCTTGAGATGGGCGCTGAGCAGACGTTAACCGAAATGGCAGCTGAACCTCTTTTGCACATGCAATGGACTTCAGTTTTTGTAGTCATATCGAGGAGTTTTCTCCAGCTATATGTTGGATACATGTGATTTGCAAAGTAATTTTCATTAAAAAAATGCTTAAAGAAATAAAAATAAAAATAAAATAATTAATTTATCTCATTTGTTTATCTGCATTTATGTAATGTTTATGTTCTACATAATTACTTCCAGTGATCCAGTGAACTAAGCCCTTAAACAATCTTAGCAGCGTTATTCAGCTTTCTTGGCGTAAACAACCTGGTGAGATTGTGAGTCACTATAAGCTTCATTTGAACTCAGATAGAGTATCACAAAGCATGTGATATACAGGCTGCTCATGCGAGCTACCGTGCCCTCACATACACACACACACACACACACACACACACACACACACAGAGCTACACACATATTTTCCTTGGGTCCTCTGCCTGTTTACCAAATATTTTGTGTTACCATGGATCGCACTGAGAAAGAAGCGAACATCTGACCAAGAGGCCGTGTCACTTGATTGAGCTCAACTTCCTTTCAAATGAAGAAGAGAACATATAGCTGATTAAAGTCCAAGTTGTCATATCAGCGTGCCATAGCCCTATGATTTACTTTCATATCCTTCTCTGAACTTCTAAACACAATATTAATTCAAACAAACCGCAATGTGAGCTGTACATATTGCTTGCGAGCTACATGTGTTAGTGCTACTACTGTACATGTACACTACTGTTCAATTTTGTAGTCAGTATTTTTTTTAAAGAAGTGAATACTTTTATTTATCAAGGACACATGAAATTGATAAAAACTTTAAAAAACTTTTACATTGTTACAAAAGATTTATATTTCAAATAACTGCTGTTCTTTTGAGCCTTCTATTTCTCAAAGAATACTATCAACACTGAAAATAATATGCATGTCTCTTGAGAAACAAATAAATAAATTATATATATATATATATATATATATATATATATATATATACATACATACATACACATACACATACACATACACATACACACACACACACACACACACACACACACACACACACACACACACACACTTACACACCCCAAACATGTATATTCTAATAACAATATTAAAGTAAGTCTCCACCCAAAAATAACAATTTTGTCAACATTCACTGTGGAACACAAATTAAGGTATCTTGCAGAATGTCTAGGCTGCTCTTTTCCATAAAATTTAAGCAAATGGGGACTGAGCCAAGGCAAAATGCACAAATTTCATCTGGGTTGTGGTAGACTGACTGACTGACTGACTAAATAAATTAGACATTTAGCCATCACTGATCAATAATCACTGTTGGTTCACATGTCATGTGACTTGGCAAGTTTAAAGGGGTAAGAGGGAAAGATTTTCAGTAAATTGCTTACATTTCTTTCAAGACCATAACATATTATACTTGTTTTTTAGAGCTTGACAGCAGTTCCTATTCACTTTTATTGTATGAATAAAAGCAAGCTTGGACATTCATTATTTCCTCATGTTTCACAGAAGAAAGTAAGTCATGTTTGAAAAACATGACAACAAGCAAACTATGACAGAATATTTTTATTTTGGGTGAACTATCCTTAAATATTAGTACAAACCTTACAAACTCTGTTGTGGTAAGGTTGGTTAAGGTGAGCAAAAGAGAGATGGAGAAAAAAAAACACTTCACCTCATCATACCAGTAATGTTGCTGCTACAGAGTTTCGTTTGAGAGGGAAAAAAGAAAGCTCTGTAGCTGTTTGTCTCTGATAAGACCCTAACACATAAAGATATGAACTCTTCCGTGTGTGTGTGTGTGTGCGTGTGTGTGTGTGTGTGTGTGTCTTTGTGAAAGGTGTTCTCCCTTTTCTTCCTAACTGTAACTAATTCTACTTTTACACATTTTATATCACATTCATTTGCAAGAAAACCCGCTTTGGGGAATCACCTCGCGCCGTTTCGAAAATCTAGACGTTCTTCAAACCTGAAAAGTTGCCTCAGAGAAGATGAGCTCCAGTCTAACGGCATACAGTATGCCCGTGTAAATGTTAGAAATGATGAAGCCATTCCGGCTTCAGCAGCCCACTAGCCTCTCAAGGGGATGCAAGGCCTACTTCCAAAAAGCCTGAATTATTTATTGACCTAGGTGGGAGTGCTCACTGGAAATGTTCAAACCCTTTTTGACAAAAGAAAGCAACATGTTTAATTCCTAATGTTTCAGATCAAATCAAAAATACACCAGCTTCACTTTCTCCATACATCATTTAATAATGACTTTACAGGCAAACAGTGTGCAGTATTATTTTACTCTGTTGCTATATCAGAGATCCTGATTTATAATTTTACCAAAAAAAAAAAAAAAAAAGAAAAGAAAAAAAAAAAAAAATGAGGTGCCCTTAAAACACATTCACACGCGCGTACACAAACAAAGCACTACAACTTGATCTTTGCCAGGTGGCAAATAGTACCTCAAGGCTCCCTGGCCCACACATCTTAATGTGCAGTATGTCAGATGTGCCGGGCTGACCTTTCACCTCTGAGAGGCTGACTGCAGGGAACCCTTTGTTTCACATCTAACACAATTCAGACCTTACTATGTATTGTAATCTCTGCAACAGGCTTGCATTGGTCCAGGGCATAGAATCGTTCTGGGGGTTTTTTCATTCCCCTGTGAAATATTAACTGGTTTGTATGTGATGTAATTTATGCGTGCTGGCACAGAAGCATGCCCTGCTAGTGGAGTTCATTGTGGATCTACATTTCTGAGCGCAGACTTCACATCTCAGCATGTTTAAAAAGTTAGGAAATATAAATGGATAGACGTTTCTATGATAATATTGTTTGGTATGTTCTTTCCTCTTTTTCCAGTTTTTGACTAGTGTAACCGGAGGGGAGTTTGACATGGAGCTTTGTGTGTGTGTGTGTGTGTGTGTGTGTGTGTGTGTGTGTGTGTGTGTGTGTGTGTGTGCGCGAGAGTGCCGCGATATAAATAAGAAAAACATATTGTTGCAAAAGCTTTTTGCCTTGGATATTCCAGTAAGAGTTTTGTTCAAGGGAGCAGTATTATATCTGAGACTAAATGTGTGGGGCATCTTGGGTTCTCTCACTGAATAGAATTTATGCAATTATTCTATGATGAATAACACTACAGATATCACCAAAGCCTCATGAATATTCGTGAAAGTCACTGGATGAAATGATCCCATTCCAGTACAGCACGCACTTTCACACTCGCACGTCGTTGATAGGTTTCAATCTCGCACACATTCAAACATCTAGCAATGTCAAACATATTTTTCTCAAATTGCAATTTTTAACTGTGCCCTTCCACCTATTTCCTGTGACAAACTTTTGCAGTAGTGAAACCATATAACTCAGCAGACCCCTGTTGATTGGCCAGCACTGCTCAACAACCCAGATCGCCATCCAGCAATAACACGCAGCCATCCACCATGCAAATCTGACCCCTAGCCATGATTTTTGACCATCACTGCATGCTGAGCTACACACTTGCATTTTAAATGGGTCAGTTGCTTAAAGGCCATTTACAGTACATTGCCACTGTACAAGCCAGCTGATGGTGGTTATAAACCACAATTAAAGATTCCCCTGTATCACCAAAATGTGTCAACTGTGTCACATGTCAAATGTGAATAATATTGTATTATACAGTGATATAGGTATGTTGTTTCCTAAACAAAATTAAAGTTTTAATATAAATGACAACGCTCGCATAATGTCTTTGATTCTCTTTAAGTAAAAGTAAAACATAAATAAATTGAATTACCAAATAAAGCACAGGTATAAAAATAAATAAATACAATATTAATATATGGTCCCACTTTATATTAGGTGGCCTTAACTACTATGTACTTACATTTAAATTAATCACTTAATACAATGCACTTATTGCGTACATACATGTTTTTACATAGTACTTATATTTTTAAAAATAGCTGCATGTAAATACATCTGTAACTAATTTCTGTAATTACATTTATAATTACACTGTTGACCCATCCCTTACACCTAAACCCACCCTTAAATCTAGCCATACCACCAAACCTGTCCCTAACTTTACCCGTATCCCACCTCAATAACAGTAAAAGTGTTTTGCAATACAATATGAACACAATAAATACATATTTATTTTTTAATGTAAGTACATAGTAGTTAAGGCCACCTAATATAAAGTGACCTAATATATTATTAATTAAAATAAATAAAAACAAATAGATTAGACTGTTAGTCACTAACAATAAAAGTAAATGTCTTAGTAAGTGGCTGCAACAAAAACTCTTAATTAGAGCCGTCTTAATGTTTGCTTAAGATAAGATGAACTACAAATGAAAGTGAATGACAAATAAAGATAACAAGTTCGTTTAGACCAGTGAAACATAAATTCTGATACTGGTCTCCTCACATCTGTCCTTGAGCTTACAGATATGGGAAACAGAGCTAAATACAAGACCTTTTTTTAAAGGATGACTAGTTTCACACTTATTTAACACTTCTTTTTTTTTACTTTGCATATATCTTCCTGTTGTCCTCAGCAACCTGAACCCAACCCATACATGTCTGACTACTGTGTACCAGAAAGATAATGTGAAAGGTCCTATGGGGGAATTAATTCAAGTGTTGAATAAACGGCAAATAAACGGCTCCTCAATGGAACTGTATTATACCTCGTCTAGCTCTACAGAGATGATTCGTCATGTTGATAAGTGGACAAAGGCCTAGATTACCCTAACAAACCCTGCTTTGTGATCCTGTCCCCCGGTTAAAGAGGGCACAGGGAGTAACGAAGCAAAAGGTACCACCGTCTGTCAATTTGAATCAATTTACACATCAGGGAACGGCAAGCCGCGTGTCCCCCAGTGCTACCTTCACAGTGACAGATGTACGTCTCCTACATTTGACCTGAGAAAACGACCCTTAAAAGCCACCTGCCCCCTGGGCACAGTGCGGGTAATTTGTCCCACTGTTCCTATTCGACACTGTCGATGGCGATGGTTGTCTGAGGTAAGAGGAACTGACAGCCATGGGCTCCCCAGGGCAAAACTTTCCACCCAAGTGAATCGGTAGGATGAAGGTTAAAAAAAAAATCTAATAAATGATTTCTGAGTAGTCATTTGGTCTTCATTACTCCCCCTTCAAAAGAAAAAAAACCCTTTCTCCTGTTCCACACCCTCATGCATTTAACGGGACTATTAAAGTCTGTTGCTTCATTGGCAAGTCATATTTTGCAAGCAGCATGATAACTGTAAACTATCCACCTTAGAGTTTAAAAAAATAATATGAGAACGAGAAAAGGTTTTAACACTTAACACTCCTTAAATGTTTAATATTTAAATTCATTTTGGTCAAATATTATCGAATATGTCCTGGCAACTGCACAACTTTAGCATTAGCTCCAACCATACCCACTGCCTCTGTGCAATTCCTAAAGTCCAATACAGCCTTAAAAAACCAATTGGTCAAGACTAACTAGCTAATCTATCCCATGACAATGAGAACATAGATTAAAAGAGAAGAGTTGGCTGCACAGTAAAACATATATCAAAATTTACAGTGGGTCATAATGCTAATGAAAACACAGAAGAGTCAGCTAAAATACTCTTTTGAGATGGCCCACACAACTGTTTCCCTCAGAAATACAATAATGATCAATCTCAGTGGAAATAACTTTCACTCCCACTTAACAACAACCCAGATTTCTTCCATGCGGGCCAGTGGCCAACACTGACGATTAGTTCTCAGGCTAGCATGTAGCAGCTGGACTAAGCTAGTGAAAAAATATGCATGCCTCCGTCATGGGTGTGGAATGTGACAGCTCATGCTCATAGCATTTTTCCCCATCCTCCTCCTTTTGATTAAACAAATCGCCATAAAGTTTTCCTGTCATCGAAGTGCATTGTGGAGTGCAGCGGGTCCCAGCGGGAAAAGAGCCATTCTTGCTAGCTTTTCACACTCGTATTTTATTTCCTTATTGTGTTTGGACTCTGGCCTACAACATCCAGGTGGAGATGATTTCAAGGGCGAGCGCCAAAAATGTGCTCTAGCAGCCAGGGATGGACAGGGATAACTAAGCAAGCTCACCTCTTGGCGCCGAGCTGCCATTTTGTGTCCAGCTTTGTATAAACATGTCATTCTTTGGAACATGTGGAACACACCGAAGAGCTTCGGTATGACAAGCACACACTTAACCAACAAACACACTACGCTAAATGTAAAATGTAAGCTGATGTGCGAGAAAGCAACTCTGATTATTTCAAGCAGAAGTCATAGAATCAGCCATTTTTAGCAATAATTAGCCTACCACAGTTGTTTTCTTTGCCACTTCCTGTTTTATCATATGACTGTGCTGAAATACGGAAGCTGGTTTTACTGCAAAAATCTAAAAGGACTCATTTGGAAAGAAAATCCCAAGATGTTATGGGAATCTCTTTTTCGCTCTCTCTCTTGAATAATTCATGAAAACTATATGAAGAAAACACACTGTTAAATGTTAATTCACAGAAATTATTTTCAAATATCAAGCAATTACAACATAATTCTACGAAAAACACTAAAATATAAGATAACACGTGTATACAAAAATATCACGAATTGACATGCCTCCTCAATGTGATTATTTACACATTTTAAACAGTAATCCAATTCACACCAATCTCAAAATGACACATTGTTCTTGAGAACTCGCGATCTACCTGGTTATTAGCAAGAGCTACATTTGCTTGATGAAAGCGCAGCCAAAAGAAGGCCATCCCCAGGAAAGGAGGGCTGGTCTGGGCTTCCTTTAACACAGCAGGGTCTGGTAATAAACGCTCGGCCTTTTGTTCCCTGCACAGTTGGCAGGAGGTTAGCCAACAATACAGCAGCCATAATGCCCTCTCCCAAGGGATGCTAGAGGCTAACACTGATTCTGTTACATTGAGTCGCAGCAGAAAGAAAGGCTAGGTCATGAACTACTTTTTGAATCACCTCAGCACCGAGCCATTGTTTTGTTCTCACACTAAAAACACCCTTTGAATACGAAGAGCCTTCTGTAATTTAGCTGGTCACACAATTGTGAACGCACACTACAGCGCAAGGTGTCTTTGATGCGTATTGTTTTCCAGACATACTATTTTTAGGTGTATGTGAGTGACAGCTATCTTTGGGCCGCTACAGTGGGAGACTGGAAGATCAAAAGGGCAACAGCTGTCTGAACCCCAGCTTCTCCCACAACCTTAAAGATCACCCGCCGACAAGACCTAAATTGCTGATACAATCTACTCATAGATGGCAGTTCCTTTCTGTAGAGAGAGGCCTGTAGGGCCGTAATCCCAGCAGACCCTCAAATGCCCTGAAAATTAGGCCAGAACTTTAGTCTAGACTCCTGAACCCCGGTGGTGTCAGGTTGCCAGGCCACCTGAGTTAGCATGTGGCCCTTTTTCGCCGCACCAGCATGTAATGTGTGCACCTCTGCCGGGAGGTAGGAAAGGAAGGGGTCTCCGTCAAGCGTGCTCAGGTGTTTTAACAGCTGTCGACCCCCTTTAAGGTGCGGGGGTGGTTAAAAGCACTAGGAAGTGACCGCTCGATCAACTCCAGATGTCGGAATAAGGAGCGGGGGGACGACACCTACAGAAGGTAAGACTGAAATATCAACCCGCCACGTCTCATTCCTGAGTCACGCTGGCATCTTTCTGCCTCACTCCCAGAGATACTTATTACTCGGGGAGTGTCGCAGTAAATCAGGAAATATGGGGTGGAGCTTGAACAGTGAAGCACATTTCCAAATAAATCCTTCCATTACCCCCAGATTACGCCTCACGTTCCCCCCTACCTCAGACACCTTTCAAAGTCATACAGCTCACCGACCGCCTTACCGGTGAAGTCGGCAAGAGGGATAAACATTTTGAAAATGGAAACCCGAGTGCAACTATCCAAAGCCGCAGACTGGGACCTGCGCCACTGCCGCTCTGCTCTTTAAATCCCAAAGCATTGAGACACTAGCGTACCCACTCAAGGTGCACTCTAAAGCAAGTGCGTGGAGGACCCTTCTGTCTTTCTTTCTCTCCTCCTCTGTCTTTCTTTTCCAATCAGTCCTCGGTCAATTTGACTATAGGCTCCAATTAGCAATTGCTTGGTTCTATTGTGGGAAAACAATTTGCCACTTAAAACGGGACTTCTCGAAATGCTAGAGCTGTTTTGCTTAGAATAGTTTTAAGAGCACTAGTCACTTTTAAGAGTCTTGATAGTGCAGCAGAAATAGGGATCGGTGTGAGGACAATATCGTATCTGAAATAGAAGTGTCGCTGAAAGGCAGAATGAGTTACAGCTTTTATCTGCAAACGCTCTCTGTACCTCACACACCCATCCTCACGCATACGCACACGCTCGCTCTCTGCGTATTTCCACATTTTACTCCCCCTAAACACTGCTCTTGTTTTTCTTCAGCCACAATCCTACATGAGGTCTGTTAAACACTCAACACATGTATGTAGGAAGCACTTGCACACCACTTCTTCACACTGTAAGTTCAGTTGTATCAGCTCACTAGCGTTACTTTTCAAAATAGCCTTCACTGTCAGCTTCTGTGGTAAAGGTGTAGAACAGTCATGCCCTCTAAAAACCAAACCATGTAATAGGTAAAGATAAGCAGCACTAATGTTAATTTCCTATCCCTGTTTCAGCTTTTGACACTATGCTTGTTTATAAGCATTGTTATAATCAAGCTACAGCAGCTTTTACATGCAATGTCTGATTAATGTGTAAATCAGAAGGCTGTATTTATGAGAACAATAAATATTTTTAATTATATAATATAATATAATATAATATAATATAATATAATATAATAACTATGAATTATGAATATAGAACAATGAATATTTTTTATAGTTTTGAAGTTTTTAAGCCCGTTTTCAGTTGTAAATTTTTGCTATCTGTCCTTGGGTGAAATAAAATAAGTTAATAACATATTATATTGTATTGTATTGTATTGTATTATGTGTTTGATTTATATTACCCAAGGACAGACATAATTTATATTTGAAAACGAGTTGAAAAAAAAAACAAAAACAAAACTACATCACTAAATCAAATGAACTGTTTTAATTATTTTTCCATAACCACTCTGAGTTCTGGGTTATATTTTGCAAATCATTCCCAGCTTCCTTGGGGACACCTTTTCATTGGTTCCGAAGCTTTCTCCCATCTTGGCGAGGGAATGCATTTCTCAGCCAGGCAAAAAAAAAATAAAAATGAGAGAAGTATCCTAGAATTTTAGTGGGAAGAACACAGGCCCACCCACATGATGCAGGCTAGGCTGTGCTGTGCTTCACATTAAAGAACAGGTTTTGCACAGTTGGGAAACGGGATTTATTCATTTCCCCAGGTGGAAAGAGATATTGTTGCCTCGCTTAAAGGGGCCCGTGAAACCATGCAGCTTTTATTAGAACGGTTTAATATTAATCATTCTGTTAGCTGCTGTGAAAAGCAACTTTAGGTTTTGTAGTGTCACGTCATTTATATACAACAGGACAGATATTTCCACTTGTGAGATCTCCTTTGAAAGATTGAAAAGCTGCTTCTTACACTCGTAACCAAAAGCAAACGGACAAAAAGTGCTCGCAGTGTGTCCAGTAAACACTCAAAGTTTGTTTGTTTAGAGTCTTATTTATTTATATATGTATGAGGAAACTTCTATTGGATTCAAACCGTGGACAGTGCTCAAAATTTATTTTCAAATCTAGAAAGTCATGGTTTCCTAAAGTCAGTTGTCACGTTGCCAATCTAGCAGTATGGTGAACTTGTTGCTAGTTAAGATCTAATAATAGACAACATAGCTCTACACAAGCACAGATAATCATCATGTATGAAAAGCTGGATGTGCAATATAGACTTCACACAGCACTGAAGAACAGTGAGACCGCTTATCAGGGATGAGTCAAATAATTAGCTAAACCGTACTGCAATTGTCACTTTGTTACTGTGCAGCAGAGGAAGTATAATAAAGAGGAAGTCTAAAGCTTTCTTGAGGGTGTCTTTAACCAGTAGACAACAGCAAACAGGCTTTTAGCTTTTGTGAAATGTGTGTGCATGTGAAGATGTTCTTACCTGTGTCGATAAACAGGTGAGATGAATATCAGCACCGAGGGAGAGAGAGAAAAAAAGAAAGAGAGAATTAGTGCATGCAGATTTAAAATAATGACCAGGCACATAATTAACATTTTAATAATATTATTTACATTCACCATTTATATATTATTTTATTTTACGTTTCATTTTCAAACATATATTTTTGTCATTATATAGTGCCTGATAGGGTTCAGTCTACGAATTCACCATATTCAAGGCTATATAACATTACTTATTTTGATCTCACAGGTTATTTCATCAAAAATATAGCAAGTTTCTCCCTCTCTCACATCATATAAAAACATTTTCTGACAGTTTTGGCTCTTGCTCTAGGGACCAAATGAAAAATAATTACTTTTCCTTCAATTGGTTTGAATAGTAACTGTAGACATAACCAAATCTTAATGAATGACTTTCTGGTCTAGTGCACGTATACACAACTAACATGTTAATTACTGTCTGGTATTGCTTGAATCAATTTGCATTTAACCTAGATTTCCAGTTTGACAGGGATTACACCATGTGATTGGTGTGGTCAATATGAACTAACACAGACTACCTCTACAAACTGACTTCAGCCTATAGCATATTCATAGGATTCATAGTTTTGTCCTATTTTGCGATGCTTCCTGCATCTTATTACTTAAAAGATCACAAAATAACAAACAAAACAGTAAAGAAAATACACAATGTTTGAAGTGAAAACTTCACTAAAGTTAAAAAAAAAAAAAAAAAAAAACAGATAAAAATTTAACCACAAAAAAATAGAGTATATAGTTACAACACTGCTAATCCGTGGATAATATGCCTTCCCTCAAGCTGTTCATAACAAACCAGGCATATCCCACAACACTATGGTTTCACAAATTGCCATGTCTCAGACATGCAAACAAAAGTCCCCCTTAGACAAGAGGTATGACCCCCACCCTGGCCTAGTGGGTCACCTATTTGTGCCTCCACGTCTTCTTTCCCACGCCAACCTCATATTCATTAGGGCTCTGCGTAAGGGAGAGTGTCTGCTGGGGCATTAGTTTCAGGTGAACTGGTTGACATGGTGCCCCAGAAGGATTCCTCGATGCATCTTGACCACCCACTCCCGCCCCGTCCCGTCTCCTGTCTCACCCCACATTGTTTATTTGTTTGTTTGCTTCTCCCTGCGTACTTGGTTGGCAGATAGAAAGAGCTGTTCCCCTCTGCTTCAGCAGTGACTGCCATAAACAAACGACTCATCGTGTACAGTAACACACACACACACACTTATGACAACCTCAGCATAAAATATGTCTACTTTTGCACAATCATAGGAAGCCAAGCAAATGTAAAGTGTGTCATCTTAAAGGTCACTGATATCTCATTCAATTCATTCCAATTCATTTCAGATGAGCCCTGTTTCAAAACAGCCCAGTTCAAATCAATGCAACAGGAAGTTCTCCGCGCACTGTAATGGCTCATGTCAGAGCGCCTAATTTAGGACACGGCTGAATCTCCACCCTTGCTCGAGTGTTTTGGAGAAGACGTCAGCAGACCTTCTCATTCTTCACAGAGAGGTGCAGTTATCACATAACCTGTGGAAAAGGGTGGGCGCCATCTCGGGTCTTTAATTAAAAGGGAGAGACTGTAAGCAAACTCATCCTTTTAAATGTTTACAGATGGCCGTGTGTCAACAGCTCGCTGCTGATTGCCGTCAGTCGACTAGCAACAGAGAGCTGGAGCGCGCTGTTTCTCTCAAACATTCGACCGTAGTTATCTTATGTGGTATGACTGTTTTATGCCACTTCCTATGTTGAGAAACATTATGAGTGAGTAACTATTTCAAACATAAAGCTGCAACTTTTGACCAAACAAGCTGCTTTCCAGCAAATATTTGCTACAAAAACATATGCTTCCTGCTCACCTCAGACTATTCAACTCAGAATCACAATAAGAAAGCGAGTCCACAGACATTTGCCCCTGCAGTCATGGGAAATAAGTGTGGGTCTGGCCTGGGAACTGTTTATGTGATGCAAACGTGCTGTTGACAGTATGCTTAGCTGAAAGAAAAGAAAATGAAGGTAAAAAGCAGCAAACAAGTGAACAAGGGTAAATAGCTTGTGCGGACAAATTTATAGATAACATTCACGGTCAGTTGGGAGGTTCCTGGAACGTTTTCGGCCGATGGTTTTTGTTGGCACTGCTAATGTAAACTACTCTTCCTTGAATCAGATGAAATGGGAAATTATTGGCCGGTCCCAAACACATCAGCTGCCCTTACATGACATGGGATTGAAACACAAAAATCCAACCATCGGGACTCGGTTCACACCGCCCGCCGCAAAAATGCAGGGATGTACTGTGGTGTATTTTTAGGGAGAACATGGAAAATGAAAATGGTAGTGCTCTCTGTGGCTTCTCAAAGCTCTTCGCCTCCAGGGACAGTAACCACCCATTCTAAGGAAAACAACATGTACAAGTACAATGTTTGAAGCAGTGACTCGTCCAACCTAAAATGAGCTGGCTTTTCAATAACAAATATCTCAGCAAAAAGCAATTCAGTTCCACCTATCTTATTTATATTCTAATGCATTATTCTGTCAAGTGAAGAATTTTTGAGTTCGTGACAAACTGTCTATCAATGTGCCGTTTTAATCATCTCTCTCATCAGACTGCGATGTATATACGCCAGTGATCACATACCAATGCAAAGAGAGAAGTCTCACGTGGAAAAATAAATTTACGTACCATCCTTGTATCACTTGTATCATTACACTGGCCCTTGACCCTAGTGCATCGGCTCTCTCTATGGGAGACGTACACAAACAGCAAAGGCTGTTTGTCAGAACTGACGCCATTAAGTTTCTGTTTGACTGTATCACGTCTGAAGAAATAAAATTAACAAATCTCACATTGAGCTCCTGTGCAGTTATTTCAACAGCTCCCTTGGCAAATGAGTCAGTCACCGGTCTGAGTAATCTTGTTACCTGTGAAATGCATGCATGCCACTTCTATCAGCAAAGAACTACTGAAAAGGAGGCTTAGCTCAGGCAAAACAAACTAGGTGATCGAAAGAGCCATAACTGTCTCGCTGGCTATGATTTTGTTTTGAAGGACCTTAAAGGACCTCACGATCTGAGGAACCTTTCACATTTCAGATACGAAACGGTCTTAAAGAATGACTAAGCGACATGGTAGGTCTTTTGGTTCTGACTCTGCAGAAAGCACTGTGCAATACGCTAGGTGCTGTTGGGAATTAAAGCGCACCTTCTTTTTCTCACCCTGGCGGTTTACACCACGTTTGCGGGGAACAATCCGTCTCACGGGAGCTCACAACATTCTGAAGCACCTTGTCAGATGCCGCCTGACCTAATCGCTCCACACAGCACCCCGGGGGAGAGAAATAAAAAAGAACGAAACAATGACTGAGGGGTTGTGTGCAGCCAAGAGGAGAAATGAGGGGAGGAGGGGAGGTGACAGCGACAGGGAAAGAGAATGGAAACGCTCCGATGCTAAGCCCATCGCTCTACCATTTCCTCCCCCTCTGCATACACACACACACAGCCAGGCCATTGTACACCCAGGGGGCTTTGCAGATAAATGGCCGCATGTTAACCACATTTGACGTGCTGCACAAAAGGGGACACCGCGGGTCCCATGACGCAACCTGCAACAACTGAAACCCACCGCCCCCCTGCTTCCTCACCTCACCTCCTCCTCCTGCTTTGCTCATCCTAACGGAGAGAAAAAAAAGACATGAGGTGCACTGATTGGGTGAGGCTGGGACGTCAAGGGCACAGAGAGGCAAGACAATTTGTTGCTAGGCTGTAAAGACTCCTCAGCATTATGCCTGACTGGGCTTTTTGACCCAATGCCATGTCAGAGCAGTAACAGGCCCTGAAACTGAAAAAAACAAACAAACAAACAAACATGAAAGTTATTTGAAAGACTTTCCTTTCTGTACGTTTCCAAAAAACATCATCGACTTTGTTGGAAAAAAAAATCATAATGATAATTATAAATAATAAGGTTAATATGTTTCGTTAAACTTAACAAATCTAAAGGGATGTTCCAAAGCTGGGGGAATGTAGTATAGCCTAACAAGATCACTGGACCTTGGTTAACTAAACATTCCATAGGTATGATGAATTTACTGTCATCTTAGAGATTGATGGGATTTTCAGGCCCTCCATGTGACCGAATGAAGCGCATTTGTGATGACAGGCCTGCAAACAGGCCGGTATGGAGCGGAAAACTTTACTTTGAGCATTTGCCATGGACCTCTCTTCCTTTGGAGCCCATTCAGGTACAAAAACTGACCTCGGAACACCAGAGCATGGGAGCCAGCCTTCACTTTCACTCCTGCACCCACTCTCACAAGTACGGAGCCAAAAAAAAAAGTGTGTGTGGGGGGGGGGGGGGGGGGGGGGGGGGGGTTTCGCTTTGCAGCGCCAGCACTAACCTTTTCAGCCTCGTCACGTCTTTGATGCCTGACGGACTACACAAAAGCACCTGCTCCATCCCCGGAGAGCTTCTTTGGTTCCCCCCGCACCAACCCCTGCTGACCTCACCGGCATTCCATGCCTTTGGGGGGCCCTTCCCATGGCTACCTCTTCCTCAGCTGCCCCCGGACCCTCCCGCAGCCGCCCCCTTCACCCCCCTAATCCCACAGTAAACACGGCAGGGCCGGCCTGTTTGGAGGATGCACGGGACTTCTCACAGAGCTCCAAGGAAAGGTGCACCATGGATAAGGCCTCGTTGCGTGGGAATGAGAGAGGAGAGGGTACGGCACCTCATTGAGATGCAAAAGGGTCACTGGCAAAGTGAAAACCTTATAAAGTGACAAAGGCCTCTCCAGGTTGATGTGGAGATGGGTAAAGTCTTTGGTTAATGCAAATTTAGGACTGGTGCTATAAAAGAATTTAAATCAATGCTGAAGTCCTGAATGCCATTACAACTAAAAAAGTAGTGTGTTACATAACTGGAGAGTTCACAGGTAAAATTTTAATCGCTCGAATAAACATTTATTCAGTGTTTCCTCCCACTTTTGTCTTCGCCTTAACAAAACAACATTGTCATGGCCATTCGTGTCTATCTGCCTCTATGTGTGAGACATTAGAGAAAGAATGAAGGAAGAAGAGAAATAAAATGTGTGTGTGTGTGTGTGTGTGTAAAAGATCAACTAGTGGATTGACAGCTGTGAGCTTTTTTTTAAAACAAAAAGGGTGTCCTGTTTTCTAATACAACATGATGAGAGGAGTTTCCAATACTAGATGCACCACATCCAAACTGAAGACTGGAGAAAATAAGCTCTGATCCATCAATAAGTATCCCTCACAAAACATGTAATAACCCACTGTCTCACACCTCAAACCTCTACACAAGTATCACTATCTTTTCCTCCCTGCATGTTTGCACAAAAGCTGGTGTGTGAAGTGAATCAGCAGGCGGTGCCACCCTCGCATTACAAATGGCTTGCTCAGTCCTTCCTCTTTCCCATTTCCTGTGTACCTTCCCAAAGCATCACGTGACCCCTAACACTCCCCTCCCCTCTCCTCCAATCGCTACCCACCATACCCAGCCAGCGCTGCTAGACAGCGCACTAATTGCAGACATGCCAGGCTACCACCATAATAAAGCTGGGAGTTGCCTGGATGTGGGGGGGGGGGGGGGGGGGTTGGGGGGGGGCATGGCTTGCTCATTTGCGAGGATGGCTGAGGAAGGTGCCACACATGAATATTTCATTAGCTTTAATTGCTGAGGAACACTTTCTTTATGGCAGTCTCGCCAAAGAGGCTGCCGCTGGTAATAACGAGGCCTGGCCCATTGTAAAACTTGAAAAGCCGATGGCATTAAGACCTGTGATTTTGCCAGCCTGAAAAGGTGGGTTTACTTGTACCATCTGGATCTGTGGCACACATGGCAATTCAATCCCACAACTGCCAAGCAATTGGAATACAATTAAGGGCTGACATCATTCAGTTACAGTAGACCCTCAGGGCACCTTGTACATCAATATAAGGAAGTCTAGCATCATTCAGTCAGGTAATTGACAACTTCAGCACTTCACAGCCAAGGTCAAGTAGAAACAGACCAAGTCCCGCTCGCTTTAAAATTCCCAGATCTAAAATATGACTAAAATTGAACACTAAAATTGTTAAATAAACTTTACTTCCCACACCTTTGAACATTCCCTATCAGGAATAAAAGCTTGGGATGAAGTGTGCAAAAGAGCTAGTCTGTGCTAACATCTCATTTGTAGCGACCAGAGGCTGCTTTGACGGTGCCATCAGATCCAATCCTCCTGAGTGCTAGCGCTTACACTAAGGAAGAGGATCATTTAGCCCAGGAATGTAAAGCACAGGACATCCTCCCTGATAAGGAGCAGGCATGCCTTGCCCGAGGTTGTGGGCCAGGAGTTATCGACTTGAAAGGCAGCAAGTCAGCACTACACTCAGGCCTTGGCTTCTGTGAGCGGAGAGTCTCCTCATTACTTTAATTGCTAGACCTGCAACCCTCAAAAAAAGTTATGCCCTGTAATCTCAGACGAGAGCCCTGTTAGTGGACAGTCAGAGGAGCAGTAAAACAGAAAAGGCAGAGCTCGGCGACTGCTTTCAAAACCTCACCTCAGATAATGATAAGACACAGCAGATTCAAGGAATGACGGGGAGTGAGGTGCTACAAACGCGGCCTGTCTGTTAAACAGGAGGCATAGAAGGAATGTTGTCAGGAGTAATTCCTCAGTACTGTTCATTTCCTGAGGTAGCAGGTTGACATTTGCTTATGACAGTGCCCGCAGCCCCTCTGTCCCAAGCAAGTGCTGGGAATACCACATACCACCCTTTCACACTTTGGAATTCACATCTGTGTCGTAGGAAGATGCCAGAGCCCAATGCAAGTCCTTTTACTTTCACTTTTATGTTGCAAATGGATGACTGAATAAGTATGTGTTTAGATAACAAGGCTGATGTAATTAGAGCTATTGGCCCTTCCAACATAGGCACGCATGTTTAGTTTGATCTCAGAGCAGTGCCTATGACTGTGGGTCAGAATAAAAGAGGCCATTACACTCAAGCTAATCTCTGAGAGCAATCTATTCCAATTACTTAACCACCGTATCACAGGCCAACATCTCCACCCTCATCACAGCAAAGGGAAGATATGCGCCGACAGACGCAGCCTGTGTTTTCCTAGCAGCTCGGTGAGGGGAAACCTTCAAACGCAGATGACTGGCAGCAAGGCCGCAGCCCATGGACACGGACTCTTTGGGCCTGTAATATAGATCTGGCATTAGGGTGGGAGCATTGTCAACAGAGTGGGCTTTAAGAGGCATTCACCCATACATGGGAGGTCTGGGTCCACAGATGTCATGACACCTTAATCCACCGATCCGTTATTGATTGTTCCATGTGTCTGTGACCTTGCCGGAGGTGTTCCGCTAATCAAACAGGACATGTCCATGTGAGTGCGTACGGTGTATGTGTGGAGTTTGTGAGAGAGCATCCATATGTGTAGGCAAAGTCGGACTTGAGGGAACAATTAACTGCGATTCCAAACTGTCGAGAAGGGGTGAAAAATAGAGGGGTTAAATGCATGAAAAACAACTTTTATCAGAAGCTTATCAATTTTTACGCTAGTTACATTCACAACAACACACACACACACACACATCCCAGTCGAGCTTAACCTTAGTCCCATTCATTATCACCGGGACTGTTGTTTCTGCTGCCTGCAGTGACATACCTCATTATTGACCTTGGTAAATCCTCGCTGTTTAGGCTAACGGCAATTTGGCGCCACAAAATGTCACAACGCTACTCTGCACTCACTCATGAAGAAAATGTGCACATGGTTAGTTAGGGGGAAGACGCACAACAAACTCTGTCAGTCACCTTGAACCGCAAACATACACATCCACGGCTGAGCACCTTGAACAACAACAGATAACTTGTAAAGTACAGCCTCTGACTACGGAAACATTACACACTATCTTGATCACCATGGCCGGCGTGGGTGTTTTTGGCACTCTTGGGCCAACTACCCACGCCCAATGTAGCGATGGACTGCATAAAACAAGAGCTGTGGCATTTGAAGCTGTATCATCTAGTAGAGAGTGGGAGAGCAAGAGAAAAGAGGAGGGAACAGACTCACTACTGTGAATTGCCCATTCCGGTTAGTCACAAGTGACACAGGACTAACGAAGCCTCTGGTGGTGTTCTCCTGTCCCTCTTAGCAGTGACAGATGTTAGGAGAACAGAGTCAGATAAAGCTCTCTGCACTAGCTTGGAGAAAAAAAAAAAAAAATGGGGGATGGGCTTAACTTGGAAAAAAAACAACATAGTTATGCCACGGTTAGACAGTTTCCTGCCACAAAGTATATAGGAATCTAAGCATCTCCTAGCAAATATTCCAAAATATCACAAGCTTCTGCGGGAGCTCTTTGAATTGGCATGTACCAACGCACTCTTTGCCGATGCTCCTGAGACAACTCCTGTACCTAGAACCATCTAATCTCTCGAGTCCAGAGAAGAAGTTTGAGGCACACAATGGGGGCACGTCTCTAAACTAATGTATGTTCCCTTGTCTTTGGCAGATAGCAGACTGCTTTAGCTTTAACCAGCCTCCCTGGGCCACCAGCATACAGCTTAATGCGATAATACGGCCGCCCGATGAAGCATTAGGCCTTCTGCACCACAGCAAACAAAGGACCCCCTCTTTCCAAGCAGGGTCCGTCCCCTCCCCAGTGTCCATAGGTGTTTGCTGAAGTAAATCGGCCTAAATCCTGCACAGCTTGGCCCAGCTGAAAGGGGAGGGGACTTGAATGAAGGTGTACAGATAATCTCCTTTTCTTACAAACAAAAAAAATTCGAGGGGGGAGGGAGCGAAACAGATAAAATTAAGAATTCATATCACATGGTGCATTTGAGTATTCTTACGTTCCCTCTCTCTCTCGGTATGCCTGTGGATTTGCATTTGTGATCCCTGACCTATTGAGGTACAGGGGGAAAAGCGAATGAAAGACTAACACAATAATGGATGTCTTGTCTGTCAGTGAAAAGACACAGGCGTTTGGCCCCTGACTGGATGTTTTGTCTCACTTCGTGAAAGCGATGGACTGCAAGAAAGTGTTGGTCCTGAGAGTGGCATCTGTCCCGCCACCCATACAAATCCACGGATCTCTAAAGACCAACGTCTCGTTTCTCTTATCTCTATATCTGGGTCGTTGGCTTATCTTGAATATGGCAGATGTATGGCAACTTTAGGGGTGGGGTGGGGGGAAACAAAAATATAAATGTAGGAAACTAGTCAAAATGAGTGAGCTAAAATTGAGCGTGTGATTTTGCTACAAAGTGACAACATAAACAACTAACACCTAACGTCTGTCGCGGCACTTTAAAAATGGATTCTGCATAGTCTCAAGCACTTGTGATATTTCTTTTGGGTCCATAAAACAATCTGTTGCTCGCCCCTCCATTCCACTGGCCCCCAGCTCCCATCCAATATACACACACTAACTTGTTTTCTCTCACTCAATTCTTGCTAACCTTATCAGTGTCTCTCTTTTTTTTTTTGGTCTCTCAAAGTCCCTCCCTATTTTCTCTCTCTCTCTCTCTCTCTTGTCTGCTATTCGGCCGTTAATAGTTCCAGACTGGCATCCAATAACATTATCTAGCCATTAGTGAGGACCCCATCCCTCGGCTGGGGCAGTTGACCAGCGTGGGTAGCGTAACCAAGGGAGTTTAACAATCGAAAAGAGGCACCAAAGTTATGTCACTCTACCTCTATACCTCTAGCTCTAGATCATAATTTCCACCTTTTCTCTCCTCACTTGCTCGCTCTTGCTCTCCCTTTCTCCTTTCTCTCTTGCGCTCTTTTCATCTCTGGCTTTGGGATGCTGAAAGCGAGAGAGTGGCCTGGCGGCAGTGAAAGGGCTGAATTGTGATTAAGAAGGAGGAGAGGAGCTCCTTTTCTTTGTTCTGCCCTCGGGGGTGTTTACTGAGGGGGTGTGTGGTGGAGGAGGGAGAGAGGGAGGGAGGGAGGGAGGGAAAAAATACAGAGAGAGAGAGAGAGAGAGAGAGAGAGAAAGAAGGAAAGGGGGTGGCTGAAACATGGCATAGCAGATATGAAAGGCATTCAGGTCAGCACAGATGATGGTACTGCTGAAGAGCTACTTGAGATTGGTGTGTACATGTGTTTTAGAGAGCGAGACCTCTATTTGTAAATGTGTGAATAATTAATTGTGAGAATTTATATATTTATTTTTTTGAAAAGACGTATTTAGTAGGAAGTGGTTAAAGAAGGAGGGTGAAAGGTATCTGCTGCAGCTGCATTCACAATGGCCCGGTTGTGCGCGTTACGTGCCAAAGACAGTACACTAGACACCCTGGTACTGCCGATTATAAGAGCATGCCAATGAGATGCCCCAATGACAAGCCATTGTCTTAGCGCTTTGTCTCGGTGAACCTGCTAGCCTCTTTATGGCATCCGAACAAATATCACACAATGTTCCTTTCATAGAAACAAGTGATTTAATCTGTTAACTGCTGTGACTCAATGCAGTGACTTTTCACAAAGGCTTCTGATAATTTGTATTAGTAACTCTAGCATCGGTTTCTAAACAAGCCAAAAAAATAAGAATGAATCACAAAGAAATTTTAAAGTGACAGCTGTAGAGCACATCATAGACAAATTATGGCTAATAACAGGAAAAACCTGAGAGAAATTAAAAGCCAATTCACATTACAACAAGCTTACAGCGATCTGTCATTAAAGAGAAATCGACACACAACAGCAGAACCATGACGATCTATAGAACGCTGCAACTTTATAGTCTTGAGCCTCTGACAGTTTTTTCAAGCTGGCCCTCACAGCTGGATGTGACGTGCTGTGAAAAAAAGGGGGAGGTTGGGGGTGTGGGAGGGTAAATGACAACCACAACACAACTGCAGCCAGAGAGCGGATCGAGTTTCACATAGGGCCTAATGTGACCTCCCATTGGGCCCTCGAAACAGCGGGGTGGGGCCGCGCTGCCAGAGAAGAGGACCTGAACTACAAACTATAAAAATACATTTGGAGTCATTATTTAACGAATCTGTCATTTTAATATTCAGTAACTTGGGTAAAAATGTGTATTTTTTTAAATAATTACTTTACTGTATTAATTAGGCAATAACGTAAACAATCGAATTTATACATTCAGTAATAAATTGTAAAGAATCATTTAAAATAATAATAAAGTCTGCTGAATAATTTTACGTAATTATATGTAGGCTTAAAAGCGCAGTTTTCAACTATTATTAGTATTATTTATTAATATGTGTGTTTTAATTCTGTTATTTACTTTTATATTATAACGGCCTGTTAAGACGATTCAAAACATTTTACTCAACTCACGTCCCATGCAACACTCCTTTTATAGACATCGCTCGATATGTATTATTTATCTAGTCCTCTGCTTATTCTCCTCAAAGACATTTTCTGTCATTAAAAAGAATAAAAAAGTATAGTGTCCCCAAAAGTTAAATAAGTGAGCAATAATGTTTTGCCTTTGCAAATGTTTTCAAACAACATCTGAAAATAATCATAAACTCAACATCATGCGTTTCTGTTTCAATCCGGATCAAGAGAATCGCTGATTGACCGCCTCACTCATTTTTGCCCCCTATTTGAAATTAAGTTTCAACCCATCGAGTTTATTTAGTGTCATGCACCCCGTGACAGGCTACAATGATTTTTAGAAAATCAATAGATCGCATTTAATAAAGTATCGAGGTCAAATATAGCTAACAGAGTACGGGAATATGAGTAAATGCTAATATCAAAATAACCAAAGCAATATTTACATTTATTTACATAAAACACAGATTGAACAACACAATCAGAAGTTTTTGTTGTTGTTGTTGTTGTTTGTTTTTTCTTTTTTTTTAAATATATTACGGTTCCGATTAAAATAAATCTTTTTCTCTTATTATATATATATATATATATATATATATATATATATATATATATATATATATATATTTATCAGTAAGAGAAGGACAGGACAGCGTGAGTGATAGTCTGAAGATGTTTGAAGATGAGTTTGTTTTTCTTTGTGTCTAAAATGCTCCTCGGTCCAGTCACCAGGACTTTTCTTTTCGTATTTGTTTCCTTAGGATTCCAAAAAAAACAACAGTCACTTAAATTTGCTTCAATTATGCCTTCAACACATACCGAAAGTCATGTGTTCAATAAGTCATAACGCTTGTGACTATTTATAAATTAAGAAAGTGACGAAAAGTGTCCCAACACATAACCTGTAACCGCACAGCAGTTCTTCACTCTGCAACTTCAGCAAAGACAGAAGTCCATAACAAATATAACTGTACAACTTTTACAAATGACACACAACACTCAAAACAACTTTCTTAAGCATTTAAAGGTATTTTAGAGCCGTATTGCTGTGTCCAGCAGAAGACACGCGAGCGCGCACGCACGCACGCACGCACACACACATAACGGTTTTGTGCTGCCTGTGAGATAATAGACGCTCACATCTGAACTCTCCCTCTAACTCTTACTCTGTTACAACTTCAACATTTCCACGGCAATGAAAACACTTCAAACCGGTAGACTTCTACCTTAACCACACAAGAGAATAGTTCACACTGTCGCTGAGTTTTCCGCACTCTTCTGTACAGCGCTTCGTTTGACAACGCACGATCTCAACCAAATCCAACTGTGCTTTAAAGACGCGAGAACAAGCCGGAGTTCAGTTTTTTTCGCCATAAGTCACTTTCTTACCGTTCTTTCTCCTCGGGTTGGCCTGTTTTCTCCTCTTACACCGGGGACCCTCCGCCATGATCTCCTGCTTCATTGATAAGAGTGGGTCAGATGGCAGCAGTCCGCATGGGCTCCGCTCCTTCATCCAAGATCTAGCAACCAACACACACACGGCAACAATTGGACTCTCGGGGCAGGAAGGAGGATGTGTGTCGCTCACAGGAGAGCAAATGATATTTGGGGGGTAGAGTGACTGAGAAGTCCGAATGAAGTTATCCAGGAGGGTTTGTTTAGAGGGACCGTGAGCGTCCTGCGCGTCCTGCGCGTCGTCTGATCTTTTGAAGTGTGTGTGCGTGTGTGTGTGTGTGTGTGTGTGTGTGTGATCGGACAGCAGCGCGTGAGTGCGCGAATGAAGGGGGACGGACACACCGACACCTTCAAGTCACCATAAAGCATGTGCTGTGCGTATAGAGCATTTCACAGAATGAGAAGCAATGAAAGTTTTCGGCAACTTGTGTTCAGTGGAAATGCTTTATGTAGTTTGTTATTTTTTTCGCCCTCTGTCAGCTTTAAGTTATAGGCATAATCTTGTGGGCTACTTTGTAAGTCTGATAGATGTAAATATTGGCTTCGTAATTTCTGTTGCCTGACTTATACTGACCGAATTTCATTTAGTATATTTACTTTTGCTCGGAGTTGTCATTAAAATCTCGTTAATGATTTAAAATACAAAGAGAAACGGTATTTATTATGAATTGTTTTGTTATATTTTCCTTTTAATTTTTTTTTGTTATTTTTTATTTTTTTAGGGAAAAAAAAAATAATAATAACCTAACCAAAACATTACACTCTTCTAATAACTGCTTATAACATATCGTGCATTAATCTTTAATTGGCAGCTTATCATAATGTAATAAAACCTGCAGTATTGTGCAGGCGAATCCTTAAAAATAACACACGGAATCCAAGCATAATAAACAAACAAATAAAAAGCTACATTACCCTTTCATCACAGCAAATGTAAGTCTTGGAAAATTTGTGGATGCTGATGACAAAATCAAAATGATTTTTTTCCATCTTATTTTTGCAATCAATTAGGCTATGTTTAAATATTTTAACTAAAAATCATAAATAAAACTAAAGAGATGCGGATCAGAAAAGGGTTCTTATGTTGTTGTCTAACGGGAAAGCATCCGTTTATGAGAGACGCGTAAACATGCACTAATAATTTTAACGAGCGACATCATCATCATCATCATCATCCCTGCGTGAAGCTGCCGGTGTGTCAGCATCCGTGAGGCGCGCGCACCTTTCTCACCTGCGCCGGCTGAAGCCAAGTTGATTGCAATCTCGTATTCGGGAGGGGGTTAAAAAAGTCAAATAGGGTGTTTAAAAAGCATCCACAAGGACTCAAGTACACACGAAACAGTCTCACCTACCCGATTATATATGAAAATTCCCCAAAGAGCCGGTTAGAGGGGAGGAAAACGCCAAAGAGATGTTTGGAGCGCTGAGGAGGACTCTGCTCTATAATGAGGGACCGTTATTCCTGATGGACAGGTTTGGACTGATCTCTGTGAGCCACAACACGGAACAAACCTGAGGACGCACTGACGTGTTCCGCCTCTTCAGATGACATTTCTGCGCTCTCTCTTTTACTTTTGCGCTCCTAGACTCTGACACACACGCCACCTATCTTTACACGGCGGGATAGATGGAGAAACACTGAGGTCGTCTGATGAACCACACCAGGTGCTCGCGTCTACCGTTCTGCAACACAAGTGGGACTTTGGAAAGGTGAGGCGGTGGACATTCTATCCTGCAAGCGGAACAGAGCCAGAATGGTTACAACTCGAGCATCGACAGCATGATCTTAAGGAAGAGGAGCAGAAAAGATGCAGGAGAGGCTGCCGGTGCTGCAGTGATCTGACAGGTAGCTCACCTGTGTGTGGTGTGTGCGTGCGTGCGCTCTTTCACCTGACATGTCATTGTCTTGCGCGGCGATGAATGTTGCATATTTGCACGCGTATGTCTTATATGTGATTAATACGGGCTGTTTACGGGCTCCAGGGTGCACAGTGCAATTAAAAGTGATAGTGTAGTGACTTTATGTTGCATATTTCAAGCCGGACCCAATGAATTCGTTGCAACAGGCGATCAAGAATCATTTATTTCAAACAAAATCTAAGCTATTACAACAAATCTCGATATTTTGTTTCGAACGTTCTCCCCTTTTCCTCAGCCTTCTTTAGCCCTTAATCTTTCATTTTAATACAACACTCCGTGATTTATTAAAGGCGCTCTGATTGGTACAGTGTGAAGAAATTTACCCTCCCTAAATTCATGCATTTGTTTTTTGTATGGATTACTAATTGACCAATAAAATGTCAGTGCTGTTTGATGTACTCATTAAAGACCAATTGGATTTCACTGGAGGCGTTTATATTAATCGATGCATTTTATTTAGAAATTGCTTGAGCATTGCGCACTTGCTTGGAAATCCCTCGTCGCTCGTGACGCCTATTATAATAACAGTAATAATATCAACAACAGTGATGATAATAATAATACTATTATTAATAATAATAATACGTATTTTATTTTTAATAAATTGTTAATATAGAATTCAACATTACTTTTTTTTCCATAAGACATGGGAACACCAGACGCTGATTTCACTCTTTTCCCCTCTTCATGCATTTTTATTTTTATGAATGTGTGTTTGTGCCGCTGTAGAGTGTGGCGTGAAATTGGATCATAGTCGAGAGAATAAAACCCTAACCTAGAAATTTATTTGTGTCGATTTTTTTTTTTTTTTTTTTGTATTCTGAGACACTATGACCTATTTTCTGGAGAAGTAAACGAAAGAATCGAGTGGAACAAGGACGGTGCTCAGCTAACCGTTCTGTGTGTGCTGTTGTGTCAATTGGCAGCAGAAGTTCTGCTGTATTACTCATTCACTTTGACTGGAATCAGCTCCCCTCGCGAGATTTCTCACTAATACATTCCGAGGATAAAACGGCATATATTCAATTCCTGATTCTCCAACTGCCATTCACAATGATAGAAACCAACGTGACCTCATATTCTTACGTTTCACCCACATACTTCTGTTCCCAAATGATCCCTTTGTCTCATTTATAACAAGATTCCTCTGCTCTCTCCATCGTTTGCCCTGAATTTAGTTTTGTTAAATTGTTAGGACTTAATCATTACTGCTAGTTAGATATTTATTTTGGTATCACTGAAAAAAAAGGAATGTCTTTAAAACATATAATAATAATAATAATAATAATAATAATAATAATAATAATAATAATAATATAAAAGATTTAATAAATTCTGTCAGCTGTTGATCAAGTGTGAAATGGCTTAAGAAAAAAAAAAAAAGAATAACATTAACCATTGACGAACCAGTGAGCGTAGAGGACAAATCAAACTATCACAGCATTTACAGAGAGCAAAACTTCCTGTTGCATCATCAGTCTGGGGGAGTTTACTGCTTTCACAAAACTTGAGAGCAGAGAATGAAATCCTGTCTTCACTCAATACAGCTTTACCAATAATGTTTGACAGGAAATCAGAGACCACTATTATTGATCTTTCAGATGGAAAAAGTCAAGGGGAAGACCGAACGGTCTGAGTCTTTTCCAGGTCTGAACAACTGTTTAGGCCTGATTTTGCCACAAAAACACAGAACATAGTCTGCTGACAAAATACCTGTGGGCGTAGGATGGAAAGAGGGAAGTTCTGCCTCATCATCTGCAGTGCCATTAGCCCCTCATGTAGATGAGAGTGACACGGTTTAGTCTAGGCAAAGTTAGTTTAAAATCAGCAAATTCTTGGAAATATAAAAGAGAACTGAGAGAATGAGTCAACAAAAACCTGAGGAAAGGTTTACCATACTGTGACCACGTGAGCTCCTAGTCACCTCCCCAACAAACCAACACACACACACACACACATACTGTTGCCTAAGTACATCTTGCAACATTGTGAGAGATACAATCTCTGTATGAACTACCCACCAGGGTGAGACACTGGAAAAAAAAAATGTATGTGTTGCATGCAGTCTGACACCATCGAGGACAACTACTTTGGAATTTCTGACTCAAACTTTCTTCAAAATATTTTCATGACACCTATGATGTTGCTCTGTCCCATATTTTAATTGTCACCACTCTCACTCCATCAAGCTGCACCCATTCCACCCCCTCTGTGTCTGGGCCGCTCTACGTCTCAGGACAATGGATGTCTGCATGTGGCGAGGGTCTTGCCCGACCTATTGTCAGTTTAGCATGGGGAGACTGTAGGTGCAGGTCAAACGAGATGGGGGCCCTTGATGTGCATGCAGACGGACACAAACATCCCTCCCCTGCGTCCCACAAGCATGACCTAATCCAGCTACAGACGCTGTCAACATAAACACATGACTAATCTGAGTGCATCTATGGCAATAATACCAGTCTAAATGGAAAAGAGAAGAGTGCTGTGGCCTAATCCTGAGGGGGGAAAAGTACAGATTAATAATAGACCTTGGAAATATAACACTATTTTGGGGAGGGGAGGTCAGGGCATGGTTTCACCTAAAATTGAGTGAGTGATATGCAGGGGCATATGGTTGCTCTATCAGCTTACAAAATAAAGGAAGATTAGTGCTTTTGGACGAGGTTCTGTGATGTGATTACACTCGTGTCTTAGAAAAGACTTGCGTTAAGGGGCTATTAATTGTGTAACAATCTCGACCAAGGCTTATAAGTCATTCTAATATCAAGTCTTGCGCTAAAACGACTTCAGCGTCTCATTTTTGTATTGCAAAATGAGTGCATTAAGGTCTATATGCAATTTTGTATACTGTGATTTGTTGACCTGAACATAATGCAGAGTCTTCATTCCAAATCTTACAGTGTGCAGCAGAACTGTGACCTCCTGACCCTCTCTGAAAGACAACAGGACCGCACAGATGGGAGGCACACCTTAGCCCCTGTATGATTCACTTTCATTCTGATTATTGCTTTAATATGGTGCAACAGCTCTTTTCCTGACCAGGTTCCTGTTTAGAGGCCTTCCTGTAAATGTCATGTGTTTCCATGAATAAATCAGACTTTATGACTACACAATTGCAGCATTTCTATGTACTAGCACTTGCTTTGTGCAACTTAACTCTACAGTCAAAACCTTTGCTTTTACTTCTAAATGACCAAAATAATATCATATTTACATATATATATATACATAGGGAAGTGCATATATGAGAACAGTACTCTTTTACTTGAAGTGGCTTGATGGTAAATGTATAGAAACCTGTTTCCACCTCAAAGTAATAATAAAATATAGGTAATTGTGAGATATGTTAAATAAAGAAATAAATTAAATTGCATTTACTAGAAATAGTCCCAAAATTGTAAGATATAAAGTCACATTCCGACATACAAAGTCAAACTGTGAATTTATAAAGCCAATTAAGAGAAACAAGGTCACAATTGAGAAATAAAAATTCACGCGGCAAGATGTAAAATCATAATTAAGAGATATAAAGTTGCAATTTTGAGAACAAAGTCACAAGTGTGAGATAAAAAATTGAAATTACTTTTTTTATTTTTTACTCTAAGGTCGAAAATGGGCTTTCATATTGACATCCGCTATTTCCGGCGTCATATTGCCACAACAGCCTTCATGTTTCATACAAATACGCAAATGCTGTATACTGTACAGGATCATTAAAATAGCATTATGTCTTTTACTCTTAGTGCTTGTTATGTTTTTACCCATAGAGCCTCAGATTTGGACCCCCCACAGCCTACCGGATTTGGACCCCCCAGCACGCACAGGAGTATGATGTAGCGGGTTAAGCCAAATGATACATTGTACTCGCCTGTGCCCCACTACGATCGCTGTAATTCCACCCATCCATCTATCCTACCATCCCTCCATCCTTTTCTCTCTACCCCTCCTCCTCTAATACATCTTCAGATTAAGGTAGACCAAATGTCACCACTGGAGATTACCGTACCTAGTAAACTATTAACATTTATGGCCCATGGAGGGATTAGTATACCTAGCTGGCTATTAGAGTCAGAGGTCCGGCGAATCGGTGACTAATGTGAGTGTCACGGGCAAATGCAGTGCAGTCTGGGCTGAAACCCAAACTTCAACACCTGTCAGGAGTCAAGGGTGTTTGCTGTGCCTCCACACACCTGTTGTGGGTCTATCAAACCGTGGAGCCCGCGTGATTCGTGCCAGGTGGTGACATTCAGATGCACGTTTACACACACACACACACACGTATGCGTGCAGACACACATACGCACATGCACACACTCACATGCACAATCATGAGCTCCCTGACAGGATGCCTAACATAAGCTGTATCAGTAAATCCCTGCCACAACACACCTACGCTCGATTTTTCTTGGCAGATGACAACTCCTTTTTTGAACCAAAAATGGTTACTTTTAAAATTTGAGAATACAGATATGATCTAATAAACTAAATCTAAATTCTTAAAATATTGATTTTAATATTCCATTTGTAAATACAAATTAAAAGGTTCATCTTTTAATTTATGATGATAAATAAATGTTTTAAATTAAATAAAAAATGCATTATTAATAAATCTGGTAAATCTGGTTTTGTTGCCTGTATTAACATCAAATGCAGTCACCTACAATGGAAAATAAGGATAATGCACAAGGTGCAAGTTACAAAAGCAAGACATACTACAGACCTCAAGTTGGGCGGTCTAGACGCAAGATACCACAAGGTCTTCTGACTGAGCCGCAGAATGGTCATCAGTGCCGGAGTAGTAAAGCAGGTTGTGATCATCCTTGGTGACTCAAAGGCTGACAGTGCTGACATGAACCGTGGCAGCAATGTAGTCATTTTAGCTATGAAGGCTTGTCTGAAAGTATACAATTATGATATATAGGATATTCACCATGAATAATCCAATGCACAAAGACATTTTTGCTCATAAATTAAATAACTGCAATTAAAAATATGTTGAATAAAATTTTAATTTGAAAAACTCAACGGATGTGTTTTACTGACCTTTAGTTCTGATCACAGGAATTCATTCACAATAGGAATGCTGGAATGTAATCAAAAAATATGTGTAAATCTTCCATGTTTTCTTTAAAAAATAAATAAATAAATAAATAAAAATAAAATGCATAAAACTTTGTATTTTAATCTGATAATCTGTTTATGTCATGGAAATACAGTTAATATCCATTTAAACCAGTTTCTGTTTTGAAAAAAAGAAAAAAAAAACATTTTTTTTTTTTTTTTTTTTTGTGGCGCAGTGCTATCCATTAGTGTTCACCTCAATGAGTCAAACCTTGCTCATCATTGTTCTGAAAGAGAGATGAAAGTTTTCTGTTTTCTTCATTCTGATAAACAAGAATAGTGATGTGAGGGGGAGCCACACAAGCAGCAGATGTCAAGTCTGCAAAGTTCAGTTTCAAAGTTGAAAGGGTTTTTTTTTTTTTTTTTTTTTTTTTTTTTTTTTACTTCATATATAGCATTGGTGCAATGGTAAAAGTTTTTTAATTTATTTAAAAAAAAAAAAGTATTTTAATTCAATGAAAAATTAAGTTTAAATTAAAATTATTTTAATTTATTAAAAATAAATACAATAAAGATACTAAACAAATATGATAAAATCACTAACTAAATGACTAACTAAATAGATATTTGAATTAAGATACATTATAAAATAATTAGCAGTGCAAAGAGAAAAACACAATTGTGCATAGCAGGAAGTACAGAAAAAAAAATGTAACCTGCAGCAAGAGTTCTTGGGCAGAGGTGCTGTAAATGAACTAAAGTGCTGAAGTGTGCTACAAAGGTCATGATTATGCGGAAAAGGTAATGAAACCTCTTATTGGAAAATATGCAACGGTAGCTGATACAGCTGAATAGACTGTTTAATTGTAAAGAATCTGTAACTTATAATTGCATTGAAATGAGCCAATGAGCTTGAGCAGGTGTCAACAATCTTTTTGACAACTAGTTCATTTATTGATTTTTTTTTTCTTGTAATCAGTGTACTATTCCAATAATAAAAGGGTAGATATTCAATTTCTAAAAAAAAAAAAATGATTTAATAAACTAAATACATTTTGTTTTAAAATATTTTCTTGTGCTTATCACTCATTTACCAATGTTTACCCTTTCGTGTATCTATGGCTTCTGACCAATGAGCTATTAATTAGAACAATGACTGATTTTGAGTCTAAATTATTGGTTTTTACATTTGTCCACAATTATACTGGAATGTAAGAAAATTCTAAGTAACACCAGTTTTGCTTTCATAATTTGCGATGTGACAACACATATCAAAACTCAATTCAAAAGTGAAAAAAGAAGAACATGATCGATCTTTGAAAAGTTTCTTTGAATAAAAGTTACAGTAACTTCTTGCCAACCTCAGGGGAAGCCATTATGAATAGGTTGAGAAATTAACATTCATTTCACATTCATATTTGAAAGCTATTTCTCTTTTAAGATCAACTAGCAAATAATTAGAAACCAGACAACAAATTTGCCTCTGGCACGACTGACTGCTAAACCTGCGCTAATGAAGTTTAGTTCATGTTGTTGTCAGTTAGAGGACAGAGGTAAAGACAGTTGAGAGAGGAAATATTCGAGTAATATCACTTCAAGTGACACAGAAGCCACAATGAGCCTAGAATCGTAATCAATGGTGCCCAGAGTGATGTGTCGAGCTCCTGTCAGGCAGACAAAGAGACAGGCTGTCAGGTCAGGGCTAAATTTACTCTTGAGCTGGTCTTTGGTGTTTCCTCAGGCCTGTCATAGCTGCCCTCAGGTTTGCCGATAAAGAAGCCCGGATACTCAAGTGTCTTGACAAGTCTGACAAAGGATAGGAACTGTAGGTTGGAGTGTGTGTGTATGTGTGTGTGTGTGTGTGTGTGTGTATGTGTGTGTGGACAGCGTTGGTGCGCAGTGTTTCTGAGCTCGAGAGAAGAATGATACAGGAAATCTGCTGTCTCCAGATGTACTAAAAGTGCATGGAAAGTCATTTGTCCTTCTGAACATACATTTATAAAGCTCACATATTTCCAAGAACCGCTGAGACTGTAAGCACCTGTGATCGATACAAGCACACCACTTGATTATCTCCAGACTTAGTTGCTGTTGTTTAAAGGGATATTTCACCCAAAAATGAAATTTCTGTCATCATTTATTGACCCTCATGTGGTTCCAAACCAGCATGACTTTCCTTTATTTTGTGGAACAAAATTCTATTCAGCATGGTTAATTTTGTCTATACAATGGCAGTCAATGGGGTCCAATGTTGTTTCATCGACCCCATCTTATGTGATCTACAGAAGAAAGAAAGTCATGTTTGAATACAGGTTTGGAACGACATGAGGGTCAATAAATGATGACAGAGTTTTCATCTCTAAGATACAAAACACAAAAGCTATTAGATGTAAGATAGCAGTTACACTGAAAATACAACACATATAAGTGTTGCGTTATAAATTGCAGTGTTGCAGGGTGCTTTATTGGACATTAGCATAAGCCAGAGAAGCCCAAAAGTTGGTCCGTGATGACCTTTGATTTGACCTAACATACTAGATCATAAGAACGGAGAAAATGGGGAAAAAACATGCCAGTGAAGGATACTTTCATTTCTAAATTAACATTTTTGTTTTACAGTTTCTTATTTAATTTTTGCATTGAAATGTAGAGAACATAATGAATTTTAGTGAATTTAATATTTTAATTGACTGAATCTTGTTGGTCTGATTGCTTCTTTTGTTCTCCTCATTTGTAAGTCACTTTAAATAAAAGCATCTGCAAAATGATTAAATGTAAATGTAAATTAATTTAATATAAAAAATGTAATATAGTTGTATATACTGCAAAATTTGCTTTCGACCTACATCCCTCAATTAAGAATAAAATTTGTCCTTTCATAGTAAAAAATTTGGGCACCTCTGGTGTAAGCCATATTCTTTTACAGTCAGTTTTCTCTTTCAGGTTAACTACTGTCATTGCAGAGTAACAGTTTGAAAAAAAATCCTGCTGAGCAAGTTAGTTAAAGATGGTGTGTTTATAGCTGGCCACTTGAATAATAACATTTGTGGTTTAAAGGGAAAAGCATTTGCAAGTAACCCTGTCACCCCCCTTGAGTACTAAGGTTTGTAACTGCCTCAGCCAAACCAATAGTTCATAAACATGAGCACCTTACGGTCTAAACACAAAGGCCATAAACGGAATGCATCTGGAAGTAAACAAGCAATTCAAAGGTGAAATAAGTTCGAAGGTGACTTCCACCATGATTTCATGTCACATACTTTTTCCTTTCCTTCTCTTTCTGTGTCACATGCGCCCATATATGACCCTATAACTTCAGCGAGCTTTGGCCCTGTGTTGGACCCTTAATCGGTTCTCAGGAAACAGCAGAACTAATCTTCTGGGGGAAACAGCGAGGTGAAGCCTGGTGGGCTGAAGAGGGAAGTCTGCAGGAAGTGACCAGCCTCTGATTACTGTACACACGGCTGTCACGGCCGTCATCACCTCCCCCTCTACACACAGAGTGTGTGTTGTGCATAGTTACCTTCTCCCTTTCGTACCCTCTCTGTGTGTTTGTGTGAAAGAAAGTGATAGAATTATTTTTTATGGACATTTAATGTCAACACTTTACTTGTGTTGTGTGTGTGCTGAATGAGGCGAGGTATGAGGCTCATTATCAGTGGCCTGCTCACAACGGAAATGCATTTAGCTATGCCAATCAAACAAAGTGACTTGTTTTAACAATGTGCTTGAACAGACAGTTCAGTAGGCCAAACTGATGTTTCATACACAGAGATCTCCAAAGGCTTGAACATGCACTAAAAATGAGTTCTGATAAATAGGTGAGGAAGGGGTAAGATGTGTCAGTAGGTAAGCTATGTCTCCCCTAGTAAAAAAAAAAAAAAGTAATATATTTAAAATACATTTATTTCATACTAAGTATAGTTCAAATTTATTAACATATTTACTAACATGTTGCTCAAGACTTACTGATATAAAAATTATAATTAAACTTAATTTGGAGTACTATTTGTGCACCATACACATTTCTTAATATTAAGCCTAAAATGCGTTTTAATGTCACTTTTGATGAGGATTGTATAATCTTTGAATAATATCGGTCTTTAAATACAAGATATTTAAAGTGTACTTGAAGTATATTTGCAATATTGCAAAACTCCACTTTAGCACAGTCAAATATACTTCAGTATATCTTTAGTTGGACTTCAGTACTACTTCCGCACAATTAAAGTGCATTAAGTACAAAATTATTTATTCCAATTTAGCAGACTTTAAGTATACCAGGTTAGTATACCAAAAATACAATTGCAGGGTATTTTTATTAAGTGTATGTAAATATATTTGTAGTATACTTAGCATGAAATAAATGTATTTCAAATACATTCTATTTATTTTTCACTAGGGACCCCTAGAATCTGGCACATTACTATATATTTAGAAAAAAAAAATCATATACAGTTGCATATGATTGACTGATTTTTTATTTATTTATTTATTTATTACACATTTTTGCAAGTCAAAGTAAGTTTGTCAGAGCAAACCTATCCAAGTCTAAAATATATATTACATGTTGGTGAACTGTCAAAGTAAACTATTCAAAATCTTTGGCTAAGGACTACTTATAAATTATTAAATTAAGCTTTAATTTTTCTCCAAAATGGTAGCTTTGGGGGAAAATTTGTGATGCTTTGGAGTAAGATGTGTCTGTGGCTCAAGAGTGATAGTGAGCTTGTACTGTATAAACAAAATATTAAAAATGTAATATTGATATAAATAATTCATAATACAAATATAAATAATAACAAAATAGCAGATATCCTGAAATAATTACCCATCTAATTTCTTATTGGCCAAGATATGTAAAATCAAAAGTGAGACAGCTTACCCCATTCCCCCCTACTTGAGCAATGCTGCAATGATTTCTTCATAATGTAATTCATTCTCTTCAGCAAAATCGCATTATGGATAATGAATTGCAAAATGTGCTGTAGTAAAGTAACCACATATAGATACTAACCAGAGAATAAAGCAATGTGTCTGTGACTTATTTTCTACATTGAGTTTTATGGTAATATTAACATGTACCTATTATTTCTTCTTAAGAAATCTGACATGTTCAAGCTTTAAAACAGAGGATGTTTTAACAGGTCTCATATTTTTCACTATCCATTCACTGCAGCAAATACGGTACATCAGGCCCTTTATCTGTTTATTCAGTTGTCATGTTCATATGTTAACTGTAAATATATCTAAGAGTGGTAAAACAAAATCCTGTCACAACGATTAGAAAAACAACACAACAGGAAAAATACTTCCTTGATGAAATGTCAGCTCTTTTGTAAAGCACACCGACTGCCACAACAAGGAGAAGATGCATGTTTGATCCCTCCCACTGTTGTCTGAAGCACTACAGACACAGATAGACAGAGACAGCGAGAGACTGAAAGACTGCGAGAGAGAGAGAGAGCGAGAGAGGCCGCAGAGAGGATTAGGTTTACCTGTGAGGGGCCTGTCAGGTAGATTTAGCAGCAGAGATGATAAGCGAGGGAGTGTGTAGGAGGACCAAAGCGGGAATGAATGAGCGTTTCACAGCGCTGTCGGGCAGACAGAAGAATAAGACACTATTTCTATCACAACATCAGGTTAGTCTGTCGGAGAGGAGTTTGACCAAGTTAAACAGGATGTCACGTTATCAGGGACTGCTAAAGGGAGTGAGGGAGAGCGAGAGGGAAGAGGAAAGATAGAATGTAGTTATGCACTTGAAACTGACCAGAGCCACAGCCGCTGGCTCAGAGCACCATGGGAAGAGGTTAGAAGTGATAAGCTAGTAATGTTCGGTTTACAGTAATGCTCCTAAATATTCCTTAAAAAATGCTACACTTTCATGAGAAAAGAGCAACTGAAATTATTATGTGTGAAGATATTATGTCGGTTGGCTTCATAAGCAATTTATTTATGGGATTTCAGTCTTCCTGTTTTTCATCTGTGATTATGCGATTTCCTTTCATGCCTATTGAAACAAGCAATTGCAGTAACCATTTTTTAGGATATTTCACTACGAATTCTTCCTTGATACACTTGTTAATGAATGATCACTTGTTAACTTTCAAAAGTTTGGGGCCTGTAAGATGTTTTTGAAACAAGTCTCTTACGCTCACCAAAATTGCATTCACGCATGATATAATTCATGTAATTTACTGCTGTGATGTCAAAGCTGATCTCACCATCATGTTATGTTGTTCCAACCCATTTGCTGTTATATATTTTTGGGAACACACATTTCTAAACATTAAAACATAAATTTTCTCTAGCAACCATGGGCTATGAAGCAACAAAATACTCTATTTTCAAAGTCTTCTGAAGCCATGACATAGCTTTATGTGATTAACAAAACAAAATTGTTAATTTCATTGAAAGTTACTATTCCTGACACCTAAATAAATAAATATCCTAATAACTTCAGTATAGGATACAACCTTTGTTAACTGTGCTAATCAAATAACTACACTTGTTCTTGCTTCAGGTCTGGACTTTAGTCACTGGCAGACTGAGATTTACTTAACTAAGTTGACAAATACTCAACATTCAGTAATTCAACAAATTTTATAAATTGTGGTTTTCCAGTGCAACCACAAATATGTAACATTTAGAGATGTTGGCTTGGAGTGAGAGCACTTTGCAGCTCAAGTATTATGGCTTTATTTTAGCTCTCAAAGGGAACAGAAGATTTCAGAATTTAAGTGCAAAAAAGGACAAGGAAAAAAAGGAAGTGTTTTGCTGTCAAGTTTAGAGCAATTTTCAACATTACAGCAAATACATTTGCACAGTGGACATATTTTTAAGAGTGTATGTCATTTTGTATGTGTGTGTTATGTGGAATTTCAGCTTAGAATAAACCAATAAATCTTGTCTGTTCAGAGTGGGATGCTGTGGCAGGTCATGTTAATGCTGTCAGCGCTGCTTTGGTTTATGTCCATCTTCCCGGAAGCTCCGCCTCCCCATCACCACTTAAGATAGCCCTTCAAATGTCTCCTGTCCTCCGCTGTGTTCCTCTCAGTTGTTTTCCAGAACAGTTACAAGCAGCATTCATCGTTGTGATACCTGGGGCTGCTCCTGTGGCTCATAAATTTACATGACCATATGTATTATACATGTATGACACAGTTGATAAAAAATACAGTTAATACAGTATTGTGAAATATTACAGTTTAAAGTAAATGTTTAAAATTGTACAGTATTTACTCCCACACACACCCACAAAAACACATGTAGAATTGGTATGAGCAATGAACCAAAATTAAGACCACACCAGGTCCAGGATTTCCTCACAATTTTATAGTTACAGTACACTTCTTCATTGTACTGTACAATGTAATGATCATCTGATATGAGCTGCTACAAGCACAGCTAATCCACAACCTCTACATAACTGTTAAACATCCCATGACATCAGTGTTTGTGGCTTAATCTAGAGTCACATTACCAGTCATCCTGAGTCAGGTGTCCATTTTAACTGAAAACCCCACAGACTGAGCCAAAATAAACTAGTGCCGCAACTGACAACGACCAGGGTGGTTTTTGTGGGAGGGAAAAGGGACCCCTTTACGGCTGATTTTCTGGATACATATTACTTACCTTTAAAAAGCAGAGATGTTCTCCAGGGACCCATCCAGAATCCGGCCAAAGTGTTAAAGCTATTGTGTTAACACACAGCTGGAAGCCACAGCTACTTCTGTCATCGGGCCCAGCTACAAATGTGTTTGTGTCTGGAACTGCCTGGCCAATTTCAAAAACCAGAAAAAAAAAATAATGCTCATATTGAAGCGGGAGTCATCTTCTGTTGACCCAGCTCATTTCACTACAGTAATGAAATTTCACTCCGTGACGTGGCGCCATGGACAGCTATAGCTTTTGTGAGCTTTAGAAGCGTAGAATATTGGTGTAATGCTACATGTCTGAATGATTGAATGCCCTAGGTTACAGGTTTTTAATGATACTAAGATGAAGCCTCTTCTCTAATAACATAAGCCTCCGTTTTGACGCCAACATAATGGGTGCTAGACACAAAAAACAAGCGAGTGAGTAATATGCAAATGGAAGGTATTGTTATAAAATGTGAAAGTTCTGACACTGCATTTCGGAATGCATACCCATTATGACTAAACACTTTTGCTGAACAAAAAACACCCTAACAATTGGTCAGATGATGAGGGCTGTGCCAGTCTTTTAGAGAACTGCATTCTGGATGTCGTCACTCAAATTGTTTGTCTAGAAAACTAAGCTGATCTTGGGCCATCATTTCAGGGTTGTGTTCTTGGCCTCCTGTTGTTCTTGGATCGTATCCTGCAAAGATCTTTTTCATTGCCACTCCATTGCCCGTTTGACAGTAAGGGTAGCCTACGCTCTGAGAAAAAAGAAACAAAGCTGTCACTGGGGCAGTCTCCCAAGGTACAAAAGCTAAAAGGTACATCTTTGTACTGTATTTACACCTAAATTGTACATTTTAGTACCTTAAAGCTACATATTAGTACTTTAAAAGTACATATCAGTATCTTTTGAATGGGTACCGCCGCAGTGACAATTTCTTATCTTTTTTCCCCCCCTGAGATTTTACTATATACTCTGAAGTTTAGGATTTAGGTTAAGACTGCATTCAAGTGACTGGCACCACATAGAAAGTTGTGAGTTTATTACTAATAGGTATTACTAAGAAGTGCAACCGACTTAACTTTGATATCAGAAAATATGACGCCTTCAGGCACAACAGAAAGCAGAGGAATGCAAAGTTGACTGTTTTTGCTGGAAAAATACTTTGAGCACGACACAAAGTGAAACAATTCTTAAAATATTATTCATGAAATTAATCAGCCAAATTGGCTTCAGACAGTTTCAAGTTAATTTTGCTTATTCGTAGATTATCCTAATTATAAGGAAAAGTTTAAAGAGAGAGAGATTACTAAAAAAAAGAAGAAGAGATTTTGCAAATGCACTGTTCTCCTTTGAACCTACCTTTTGACTTTTGCGACATGGAAACCTCACTGTCATCATTCTTTGCAATTTCTTTGTTCTGATAAAAGGGAACTGGTTAATAATTAAAAATATAACAGTTAGATGACCTAGCACTTTGTCGAGAAAATGTCACAATGGCTTGACAACATGTCATATTCCAATTAATAAATTATTATTATTATTTACATTTTTATATAAAAAAACACTGATTTTCATTACTGATAACCATAATACTCTATTTAGAAGGTCACAGAGATCATTCTGCATTCTTTTGTGCATGTAATTGCATACATTCCTCATTTTTGGTGTCTTTACATTTCTATGCTTAAATTATTTGAGGATTCTTTCATTTCTCTAAAAGAAGAAGTAAAAATGGAAATCTCTAGATGGCACAGCAGAGAGGGTGTATAATGGGAGGTTTTGGGGAATGTTGGGAACAGCAGCTTGTTGAATGATTATGGTTTTTGTTGGCGGTGAGGATCAAAAAAGGAGTCTGGTGGGTTGGCTTGGAGGTGCCAGGTTGCTGGGACAACAAATCAAAGATGAAGCGTCTGGTATGTCTGACTGGGTACTCATCACTCACGGCCAGAGCCTTTAGTGAGGGGGAAACTGAGCCCTGCCTGAGTACACAGCTCCCTAACCTCCCACCGTAGTCTCTTGTTATAACAGACAATGTTGACAGAGCGTTCAGCCGCAGTTTGGAAACGCAACACCATGTATCTGCAGAAAAGGTAGAGGCTTTCAGTTATGACAAAATGTGTTTAGATTGGGACAGAGCCCTGGAGCGGTGGTTTTCATGGCCATGCGTGATCGCGGAAAAAAAATTCTTCATGTTATTCTTCTTCCCATATGAGACACTGTCACGACTGGTGGCTAATGGAGTTATACGCAGCACACACGCCCATAGCAAAGAATGACATTTTTGATTTAGTACATTGGTTTAGGAAGGAAAGGACTGTAGAGTCACGGAGGATATCTTTGAAGGGTGAAATACAATCAGATCCTTTTTTTTTTTTTCTTTTTTTTTTTTTTCAAATTGGTAGGAACTGTACACTACCATCAACAGTTTGGGATCAGTACGATTTTTTTAATGTTTTGAAAAAAGTTTTTTTTTTTTTTATATGATCAAAAATACTGTAAAGGGATTAATACTGTAAAATAGTATTACAATTTAAAATAACTTGTTTTTTAATGTATTTTTAAAATTGAATATCAGTAGTCATTACTTCAATATTTAGCTTTCAGAAAATATTCTAATATGCTGATTTGCTGTCCAGGAAAAATTTCGTATCACCAATGTTGAAAACAGAAGGGCTGCTTAATATTTTTTTTTTTTTTTTTTTTTTTGTGGAAACTTTTTGACAGGATTCTTTGATGAACAGAAAGTTCAAAAGAACACCATTTTTAGTATTTGAAACAGATTTTTTTATAAATGTCTTTATTGTCACTTTTGATCGATTTAATGCTTTAATTACTCAAAGCAGTCATTTCCTTCAAATAAAATTTTATGGACCTCAAACTTTTGAAGCAACAAACCTACTTTTCATAGTGATGAATGCATAAGGTAATAATATTGCAATGTGGATCGGCATCTCAAGGGTACAGTATTTAGATGCAAAAAGAAATGCATGAAAAACAAAAGCATGTTTCCATAAATTACAAGGTAAATAACGTGTTTACACAACAGTTCAAAACAGCTGCTCTTCTCTTGTCTGTTACATTTCCTGTCTAAAAACACAAGGATGGAATGTGAAACCACCCCCTGATTTACAGCAATGAAACACATCAAAAGAAAAACACTGACAGTAATAGTTGAGCCATTTCCCTTCACTCAGAGAAAGCATATTTTAAGTAACAATTATGGCTATGAAAACTCTACATGGAGGGAGGCGCCTTGACTGCATGCCAGGAGTGTCTTTTGTGTCTGGAAAGTCCACATCAGTCCAGGAGCCCGGGTGAATAGTCACCGAGTGGTCGGAAAGGGAAACTATTACTGATGTTTTCTTTTGTGAGATGAAAGTAACAAGGAGGAAGCAGCCATCATAAATTCTTTGTTTCATAGGTGTTTCTCCAGCACGTCAAATCAAGCGATCCTTTTAATCTTGCCTGCAGGAACTTTCATCCCTGTTTGAGACGTATGTTATGGTAGAGACAATCAATAATACCAATAATAGTGGGGGGACATAGGGAGTGCCTGATTAAACACAACCGGAAATAATAACAACTCGAAATTTAAAAAAAAAAAAAAACCTTGCTCACAAGGGCCACTGTGGTTTGGAAGGAGCTGCCACAATCAGTGGCATTTTTGGCATCTTTAGCATCAAGAGCAGGTCGTGGGAAATAAACATGCTAAACAAAAGTGGGTGTGCTGCGACTCCCACACTCTCAACTGTATGCCATTATTACGACAGAAGTGACAAACTGGCTTGGTTTACCATACTTTTTTTTTTTTTTCTCAGGTTCTTTGCCAATGCATATCACACAAAGAACTAGAAGAGAAACATATACAATACATTTGCCTTATCCAATAATATAATATAAATATATAAACAAGGGCCAAAACATGTCTTTCTCCCAATCAAAGCCTCATCTAACATCCAAGGAAGTCCCAAAATATATAATACAAATAAAAAAGGTAATTGTGAGAAAGTATAAAATAAACAATATACGTTCTTGTTAAATAAAAAGTCACAACTGAGAGAAATAAAGTTACAATTGTGAGATATGAAGGCACATTTGTGAGAAATAACCACAACTGTAAGCAGGGACGTCATGCACCTTTTCTTTTCTTTTTTTGAGGAGGCACCAGTGACAGTTCTGGCATTTCTTCCTGAGACTGTTAGTCATGAAAGTCTAGTAGGTCTACTGTATTTTTTATTTAGTATGCAAGAGGCTGGGTTCAAATTCTGATCTCATATAAATTCTTATAATGAACCAAGTAAAACAGCCGTTTTGACAGCCAATGATCACCCTGCATTTTCATGGTATGGAAAACAGCATTTCTCATAAGAAAAGCTAAACTCAAAATAAAACAATAACTTGTATTATTTACTTAATTTTTTATTATAATTACTACAATTTCTTTAGGTCCAATTACATTCTTTTGAATTTTGAACCGAAGTAAGATCATATATTACTAACAGCTTCACTGTTATGGTTTCAGAATATTTAAAGTCTTGCATTTAAACCTTTAGTTTTTAGACAACCAAAGGCTAGCTGCTCTTTATCTTTGCGTATGGAAACACATTTTGTAAGAGGCTGTTCTCTGTAGTCCTTCAGAGAAATGCGCTGCACCTGTCACACAAATCTTCTGTAAGCATTTGGCCGATCAGCAAAAATCATTTTCACAAAAGATTTTGGATATATAATACATTAATTGACCTCCTTGGTCGTGTTCTGTTGACAAATTAATATTTTGTAACATTTTGGATTACATATATGGATTTTGGATATATTTATGAGTGATGGTGGAGACCTTTAATATAGGCTATTGTAGAATCTCCTTTTCCAAGAGGCAGGGAATTTCCAAGTAGGCACTTAAATTAGATAATAAACTACTGAAATGAGAAAACAAACAAACAGACAAACATTCTGTTGTATGTACATTCAGACATGAACACAAAAGCATTATTGTGCACAACGTATGACACAAAAAGTCCCAGCCAGGACAGAGGTTTTACCAAATCTCAAATCTCCCATAAACCATAAATCACACACATATAGGGATCATATAATGAGGAGTACACTGTGTATGATATTTTCTGATTAAAAACAGTAAATGTGAGAGAGTTCGTCAAACCTGTACTGTTCCTGGTTGTGTACTGCACCTGAAGGCCACTATTTCTCAGGACTATTTTAAAACGCGGGCAGATCCTTGTTTATACTTCCGGTTGTTGTGACTACCGCGCACAAGCTCCACAGACAACAGCGCACGAAGCTTCAAATATCAAATGAACCAGCATAAAACATCAGTGAAGAAGGTCTTTGCCGAATTTACATTCACCTAGTCTGGTACAGTATAATATTATCAGGCTTGTTTAAAAGTAATGTCGTTCTTGTCGCATATGTGCAATATTACTGACGCGTTGGTCACGCATTGGTCACGCGGCTGGTTTGATAAATGCTGAATACACAGTGCCAAAGCTAAATAAATAGTTTATCCAATTTTGAGCATTTGGTCTAAATTTAATGTGAATAACGTAAGATATATAAAAAAATAATAATAAATAAAAAACTGTATAACGCTTCGTTCGACTGGGTTGGGATATTTAATATGAATTTAATATGAAAATCTAATGAATAGTCAAAATTGCACGAACTAACAAGTTACCTGTTTGATCTATCAGCCTGTCGAATTTTCACGCAGTGAACACACTGATTCACTGAGTCAGAGCGGTTACTGAATGAAAACGTTTGACTCACTGAACTGCAGATTCATTAGTGATATTTATCTCTAAATGAAACAAGTTTTGTGACCTGGTTTTCTCGCTAGAAAAACATAATTCACAAGTCACTAATCGACCTTTTCTTTTAGCAACAGTCTTAAAAATTCTAGGTGTTTTGCAAGGAGGATGCCAAAGTTACATTCCTCTGAAATGATACAAACTAGGAATCAACATCTTTACAGTTAAAGGAAGTACTGGAAAATTTCACAAAGCACATAGGCCTATAGCAAGGCTGTCCTTCATTAAACTTCATTAAACATATAAATTTGATTAGCTTCATATACATTTAATTAGCAATATGTAATCACTATTGATTAATTTACAGCAAAACGTTTACCATTTAAAATAAATGTTTACACATTTCATGTTTTATGTGGTCAAAGGATGTTGCAGCAGTGTAGACCACAGAGAAGTGACAACATCAGGTTGTTTCCCCAGGTGTGGTTTGCTGAATGAGGAAATACAATGGTTAAATGATTGCACTGAACACCCAAACAGCACACTTAATTATTTAACTTAATATTATGAAAATATTATTTTTAATTTTTAATTTAGTTCAGTTATATTAGTTTAGTTCAGCTTTCCTTTAGCTCAAATAGTAGAGCATGGCGCTAGTAACGCCAAGATCATGGGTTCGATTCCCAGGGAAAGCAAGAGTTGATCAAATGTAAAAACTGTAACTTGAATGCTATGTAAGTCGCTTTGGATAAAAGCGTCTGCTAAATGCATAAATGTAAATGTAAATGTAAATGTTATGTTCCCTGTGTTTGAATTCATAATGAGTGGCCTTAAAATATTTAAATACTTCAGACACAAATAAAAATCCATGAATTTCATTGCATATACGTATGAAACCAAGTGGCTTGAGTCTAGACATTTTCTCAAAACTAGTGTCACTTTGGTGAACATTTTAAAGGTTGTCTTAATTTTTTAACAGTAAATCTATTGTTCAATCATTTAGAATCTAACAAACTTGTTTTTATGAAATTTTGCTTATGCTGTCTTTCTTAAAATTAATTGCCATTTGGTTTGATATTTTATTAATGCAATGACATACAAATATCGTGACATATAAGTGTCCAAATACCTTTGTGGGCTATACTGTATATATTTTGCTAATATTCTATTGTTTAATCATCATTATTGGCAACTTTATGTAGAGGCATTTATTCTCTTTCTCTCCCTCAGATTTTTTTATAACCTTATTAACAGACCTTACTGTCAGCAGTTCATATTTTAACACTTTCTAACTCCTATACCATAAACACAGCCTGCAGCCATTCACCACAGAGTGTCTCCATGAGTAGTGACCTGACAGAAGCGTTAACTACAGCAACTCCTCACTGCCTCACTAGCCGAGCTACCTTGCCAAGCTCCTCTCATCTATTTAACTTCAGTGATGTGATTCCAGCTGTCATTCTGTTTAATCCTATTCTTTACCTCAGTGCTCTCCACTTCACTCACACCTTCCATCACTCCAGTCCTCCACACAGGCTATTCAGTCCTCATCTCACTCTTCAGCTATGTGGCCACACAACAGGATTTAAAACTCATTAAGGGAATTCCCAACGACCTCCCTAATGAGTTATGAAGAGGCTGTATCAGGGTTGATTAGTGAGTTTGCTTTTGATGGGCCACTTCAACAATTGGACCCGTACCCGATTTGAAAAGGTTGGGGTCATGGCACGGCCTCGGTAACCTTTGCTGAAGAGGTTAGTGGTCAGAAAGGATATCAGGTACAAAGATGCCAGTGAGGAACCGAACAGTCTGTGAGCTACCTGCGATTACCCCGTCCCCTAGCACCAATTAAAAACATTTTAAAAAAGGCAAAATTTACCGGTTGCTTTGAACTGCTGCAATGTAATAACACTAGTCTGACCCTTGTTATTGTTGTTTTATCGGACATGATTTACATAATAATCAAACTATGATAAATCTGCAAGTTGCTTTAGATAAAAGTGTTCTTCTGTGGCAAGTCAGATGGGTTTTTAACCCCAGGTCTGGGGACTTCCAGTGGGAGTCTGTGGAAAACAACAACAACAGAATATCAGTATAAAATAAAACAAGGCAGCAGTGATAAAGCTTTATTATGTATTCAAAATTGTCTCCATTTCTGATGAAAGAAAATATAAGAGAATAAATTCACAAAGGGTTGGGTTGTTTTTGTGAGAGGTGACATTTCCCTGAAAGACTGGCTATTAAACTATCCTGTGAATGACACAATAACCAGCATTGTTTGCCGTTAGACTGAAAACTCCTAAATAATCCCTTTGTCATTAAGTTAAAATAAAGGTATTATTGAGAAAATGATGCAAAATACAGTATCGTGTGTTACAGTGCCTTAAAATGTTTAATCTGAACTTAAAGTTGCTCATGAATTAAACTAATATATGATGTAACAAATCACAAGAAAGTTTTAAAATCACAAGTCAGTTTAAAACTAATTTACAGTCTGGATAAAAACAAAAAAAAATAAATAAATAAAAATGCCTGTTTTTGCATGCATTCAATATCTCAAGATAAGCTAAACCTTTGAGTAACTTAACATATGAATATGTGACAATTTTATGCAATGTCATATGTGCTTTATTTCACTATGAATGATAATAGAACCATGTGAAAGGCACTTTTCCTGATGTTTGAGAATGTCAGAAGCATGTAAAAATGCATCTGACATTTTTGGTGCACTCAAAAAAATAGCCTCCAGTCTCATCAAGTGATTTGGGCAGCTAACACAAAGACACATGTGTTTTGGTAGCCCATTACAGCTAGGATCACACTGAAACGTCCTTTTTTTTCTTCTGACACACACACACAAAAAGTCAATCTCCAGTAAAACAGATGACTCCACTGAAATGTTCCGTGAATAGAGATGCTTGTGTGCTATCAGGATCTGGAACCCTGACAAGGGCCGTCTCTCCTTCCGTCACAGAGACTCTGAAACCCTTGCTTCATGCTCTGCATTTCTTGGGAAAAGAGCTATTTTTGTTGTTTTTGTGAGTTGTAAGGAACAGTATAACTAACATCCCTATAAATTTTTGACCTCATATCTAGTTCACTCTGAGCATCACTATAAATGTTTTGGTTAAAGATTTATAACACGCATTTGGGAGAAATAAGTAATGTAAAAATGAATCTGATGCAAGAGCTTGCAGAAAATACTTGTAGCCTCTAAACTGTTTGAATGATCCCACTGGTAAAATCCAAATTTGCACATTGCAGGCCAACCAGTAATGACAATTATAAGACATAAAGCACTATTGACATCTGCTAATGGCCTGATCATCTTTCTAATGGGCAATTTTGAGGTCAAAACAATTACCATACTAATGAAGTAGATAGTAGCTGAAGTGTCATGGGATCTAAACTGCCATCATTGTGACCTTTTGTGAGCTTTCTTATTTACTGTAGAATGTAGAACTTAAAAATGAAAGCAGGAGTATGCATTTCTTGAATTGAGCTTCTGTTTTCTATAGAAAGTGTTCATAATAGAGAGCAAAGTGCTTGTTTGATACTATGGACAACATCACAAACACTCATGAGGAAAAAAAAAACTACAAAAACTACAATGTACACAATTATTGTTGGTTTTAAAAAAAATCTGATAAATCTGGTAAAGCTGCATCAACATGAATTACTTGTACTTGTATGAATTAGTTGTATGTTGTAAAAATTGTTCTGAGTATGTTCTGAAAAAAGAAATCAAGTCAAGTAAATCAAGTCTTTATTTTTCAACAATATATAATGGATCTAATTATAGTTGTATAACCCTTTATATTCTTTGTAGAGTGGATGTGACACCTGATCCTTTTCTTTTTGCTCTGTCTATTGTTTATGGAAAACCCATGTTTTGATATTTGCTTCACACTGCCTTTCCCCCCAGTGAGGATGTTGACCCCTGGGAAATCATTTCACAACGATTAAAACTCAAAACACAGACCACATGAGCCAGTTATCTGCATTGAAGTCATACTGAAGGAAACATTTAAAACAGTACAAACTACAAAACAAGTCTAATTATTCCCGGCTGAACGAGTATGTAGATGGTACAAATCTAAAAGCGATATCGTTCTAGTTGCTGTGGCAGATGCACTCAGTTGAGTCATTCCAACAATAAAAATGATTGTTATGTTGTTTGGGAATAATTAGGTTGACATCCTCAGAAGCATGTCAGTGATGAACACAAGGGATTCAGGCAACGGTTGCTGGATGTCATGTTTTTTTTATGATTTAAATGACCCACTCATTACTCATATTTATAAGTAATTTGCAATCTCTTTCTTTTTAAAGCAGTAAAGCAACTTGCCTGTCGTTAGCTGCACGTTGCATGTCATGTCTGAGGTCATGTGTGTACAAGAGTGATGAGAGTGCGAGTGAGGCAAGATGGAGGAAATTTGCTGACTTAAACCGTGGCAAAGGTGACCAGGACTACAAGTGCACTGACAGCTTTATGAGCTGCTGGCCTGGGAGGAAAACTCTGGAACATGAAGCACTGGCGGAGGTCCCAGATTTACACAGGTACTAACCAAAACAAGCTGGCGTCATACCAGTGCACCTCACAGCAGCTGATGAGCTACAGAAATTTTATGCATACTTGACCTTCATCCATTTACTGTTGTGTATTGGCCAGAAATTGATCAAAGGAGGAAGTATTGGGTTTGAGACACTTGGCATGGCATTTAAAATAAATTTAGGAACATACACCAGTACAGTCAGCAATAATTACGCATTTACTGAATTAGCATAGTTTTGCTGAGGATGTCGGTATTTCGAATTCACTTTTCTGCCAACAGCAACTTGATTGTGTGGAAATACATATACATTAGAATAAGTTGTGTTGAGTGTTATGTTAGGTCACAGAGTGGCTGTATTTTTGGTTGTAGTGAGTGTTCCTACAGCTGGATGCCCTAACATTATTGATGGGCTGCACAATTAGGCATTGATTTTTGAAAATTAGGTATGGTATAGAAATAAGACACCCTGATCTTATGACGAAAACATACCTCTGGGAACTTTTTCGCAAGATGTGAAATACTTACCACTATGTATGTTTTGTGACATATTCGATGTGAAATATCCATTGGGTGGCGCTAAAAGTGTGATCGGGTTTTTTCCCAGGAACAGATGAACGTACATATGGTACGTTTTATGTGACGTTGGTTTAGTAGGTGTCACTGCAGTTCTGACTTGAAATGTCCGTTGAGTGGCGCTATAAGTCTAATGTTCCGTGTGTTTTAAAATAACGTACCATCTGCACTATACCTAAACCTACCCGATGGTATGAACAAAAGCGAATGTAATGTAAAAATGCAATAGCAAGCATGCGTTATAGCTTGTTTTTCAATCTCTCATCTTTCAGCTCTTTCATCGTGAGTCATGTTTTTCACATGATTCGTACCCAAAGATTCTGCATCCTAAGTCCAATTCAGTGCCGGCTGAGCTACTGAGCAAGCTTGTTACATCTGGAAAGCAAAACATATGGAACTGTAATCATAACTGTATATACAAAAACGATTACAAGTGCTCAGTGTTTTAACGCCTCTAGTGTTCATTTCTGTTGGAAACTGCAGTGATATATACTTATCGGTATGTTTTTCGCATCTTGCGAAAAAAAAAAAAAAAAGTTCCCAGAGGTACGTTTTCATCATGAGACCAGGGAGCAATAAGAGGCAATTATTACATGACAAGGAATAATATTTTTTCAAAATCCATTCTGAAAGGAAATGTGTGTGTAATATGCATAATATTATCAAGATGAATACTTAAATGTAACAATCAAAATGCTGACCATTTCTGACACTGTTTTCTGTGCATTATTTTTTAACATTTAAACTGTCATCCAGAGACCCCCAGGTGGCCTTAAGGGCCTTGTTAAGAAACATTCCTAAAAAGTAAAAAATTATTTAGAAATAAATGAAAATAAATAAATAGAATATAAAATAGTTTTAAAAGTTAACATTTTATAGATTTGACAGTATTACTGTTTCATTCTGCTCTATAAGGACTGTTTGCACTTACTTGTAATATTTGTATTTTTCACAGTATAAATGGGGGTGTGGTAAAGTAATTATTACCAAATGTAAATATTTTTCAGATAATATTTTACACATTTATAGTGGGTCTTTGTACAATACAGTAGTCATCACCAGTCATGTAACTGTACATCACACAACCTGTAGTTGCTTTGTCAGTGCAATTTGCTGTATGTGTGAATTCTCATGCAGTGTTTGATTCAAAACATTGCTGTCAACACTCACAGTACATTTAAAGCAAATCTTTAAAGCTTAAGTTTCCTGAACTCTTCTAAATAAAATCATACTTCTGTCATGCTTCCAAAACAAGTTTGTTTAAACATCTGTGATGGTATAGTTACTTTTTTCAAGTAGAGTGTAAATGCTGTGTTTACACTTGACCGCCACATCTCATTAAGCAGCCTCTGCACTCTGACTGCCTAAATACTGCGTCACCCTCTTTCTCTCAGTTTGTTTTCTCTGTCATTCACCATGTATTTGCACTCACTCAGCCTGTGGGTTTGGCCCCTGGCAGCAGCGCAAACTGGTTATGGTGTAACCGCACCCCTCGTCTGCTTCATCCTCCCGATCGTCCTCTCAGCCATGTGGTGTGAGGTAACACGGCTGACCACAACTGTAAGTAGTTCCACCTTCAGCTCATGGAAACCTGGGGAGAGGGCTAGACTGTCAATTATGACCAGCATCTTCCAGAAGAAAAATACATTTCTCACTGTTAGCGGTTGAGGTATGGCAGTAAGGAGTTTAATGATGAGGTGGAAGGGCCAGCGAAATTAAATAATGTCTGATGACCTCCATTATTAAGATTCATTAAAGGAGCGTCATTTCTGTGTAACCTAGTTTTAAAAACCCTGACAAACGCTGACGCCGTCAATAGCTTTAGTTGAACTAATGTGAAAAGGCTGATGTGCTACAGTCAATATACTAGTTCAGAGTAGAGTCAGTGCCAGAATAAAAAAAAAGCGGCATTTATTTGATCAAAAATATAAAACAGTAGAATTATGGAATATTATTACAATTAAAAAAGAAAGTGTTTTGTACTTTAATATATTTAAAAATGTAATTTTAAAGGATGCATTAAATTTATAAAATTGACAGTATTACAGCATTTGACCGCATATAACAGCATTTATAATGTTACAAAAGATTTATATTTAAAAACAAAATGCAGTTATTTTAAAAGAACCCTGGAAAAAATGTATCATATATAATAAAAATAAAATAATAATAAGCAACAAAAACTGTTTTCAATATTGATAACAGCTTTGTCATAGCAGGAATAAATTTCATTTTAAAATATATTAAAATAGAAAACAGTTATTTTACATTGTAATAATATTTCACAATATTAATGGTTTACCTTTTTTTTTCATCAAATATATGCATCCTTGGTAAGCATAAGAGTCTTATTTAAAACATGTGGCCAGTAGTGTAAGTTGCAAGAAAATATCAATAAGATAAATAAAGAAATCAAGAAATGAAAAGATATTTTTAAGAAATCATGTAAAATATAAACAGCATATTAGTAGATGTATAGTGGGGTCAAATTTATTTTGTCAACTTGACCTGGACTGTAGTATGGCACTATTATTATTATCCCTCTGGTTTTGGCTTCTAGCAGGTGAAGAGACATTTTTATGGGCAGACAGCTTATCCTAACTCTGTTACAACACTTGAAGAAAGATACTGCTAGGTAATATGCTAGGACATTTATTGAGAGGGACAAGCTACTAGTTGGGTCCAACATTTTGTCTGGGTGAGCACAGTGGTCTGGGACACTGCCCAGAGGTCATCAAATGACCCTGCTTTAGAGTAACAGAGATGTTTGCATAAGTTACAGAACAACAAACTCTATTCCAATCCCTGTTGAGTTGCCTTTATAGAAAGGATTAAGGACATTACAGTTGTTCTTCAATTGGCAGCAAAATTGCAGGCATTTTTAGATACTTTATTTTGGTCCGAGTATATGGTGGCATTGCACGTAACTGTGAATGTGGTAATCCTAGAATGTATTGCAATAAGCTCAGTGAAACCTTTTATCCAATATGGTGAAAGAACTTGATTATAAATGTACTGTACATATATTTTATTTGCCACTTAATACAATTAAAATGGACTATTTGACCTTTTCCCTTTACTATTTTGGCGGCATCTGTTTGTATGATTTTGTGAAGGTGGTTGCCTTCGTGAAGGCTTTGTAATTGACTCTTTTATGAACATAGGTGCCTCTTTAGTCTGTGATAAAGAGCAGACGTTTAGAGAGAATTAGTTCATAAAATTGTTTAAATATTAAAAAATTCCCTTTCAATGTTCCAACATTTGAAATCTCCAAAACAGAAGCCATAAATTAAAACACATGTGGTCAATATTTCACTATGTTTCTGTGGTTACACAAGAAAAACCCCTTAGTTTAGAAATGTAGGTGATGTGTTTTCCTGCCCATTTTTGCACAATATTCTCTCCTGAGGAAAGCTGTAGCTCCTTCATGTGAAACAGATGCCTAAAATCCACATACTGCAATCTTTCCTGAAAACAAAGTTCAGTTGTGTGAAAGCCAGTCTTCATTTCAATGGCGATTTGAGCGTGACTCAAAAAGATCAATTTTCAAATTAAGCCTGTGGGTACCTAAATAGCATCAAACACTTGAAAGCCTTTGATTTTAGTCCTGCATGCTGAATATGTCACAGTATTTACAAACAAGAATGCCGTTTAAATGCAGGCTGAGCTCTGAGGTTTAGACTTTGTGTTGTGAGTTTGTGTGGTGTCATGAAACTTCAAGATCATGTTAAAATGTATGTCACAATTTTCAAAAGGGTTTGATCTCATTACAAGTGAGAGGCAGTCTTTCAGCATTTTAATAAAAAACAGATATGTTTAAATTATTTATCTTATCAAACACATCAAATCATTCATTAAGAAAGATTAGGAACAGAAATTATAAAGTCAAATGGTATAATTGTAAATTGCACAATAGGTTAATGAGCCAGATCAAATGAGGAAAGAAGCAAGTGCCTCTCATATCATTTCACAAGGGCTTCACAAGATTTTGAGAAAAATTCCAAGAACATTAAATCTGGTTATTCACCTCCAATATACACTGGATAATGGTTATAAATAATATCTCAAACTAAGTTAGATCTGTTGGGAATATGATTATGGTTTTGAAGTCATGGCAGAGCTTCAAAGGCCCTGCTTGCTCGTGTCTGATGCCAAAGATTAAGAACACAGATGAAAAGCTCTTCGCTGTGACTGTATTAGAAAATTGTAAGGCAACACTGACTGTCACTGAATGAAATAATAAAGTGAATGAATGTAATTGATCAGTGTTACAGTTTATTAAAAATTAATCATCCTGTAGCATTAACTATAATTTAAGTCATCTCTATCAACTGTGATCTTTCAGTGAGTATACATCCTTGCTTGTCTTTACACAGGATGCATTCTTGTTTTCTATGATATTTTTCAGTTGTTTTTAAGTGTACACTGACAAGAACAAGTCCCTCAATTGTTCAATAATTGTACAAGTCATAAAAAAAAAAACATACGACCCAAACCATGAAGTTCAACCCATAAACGTAACCATAATTATAATAGGAGAGCTCTATTACATCTCACTTTTTCCAGTTTCACTGTTTAAGACATTGTGTCACATTAAAATTGTATTGTTTTTTTGTTTTTGTTTTTTTTTTTTTAATAGCATTTTTTAAATTAATCACACTAAATAATGTGTTACTTTGACAGCCATTATTAAAAAAGTACCATCACATTTTTAGGACATCATAACTTACTTCTCTGGAACATGATGAAATGTATTTATTTATTTAAATCCATGCAATGGAAATGAATGGTCAACAAAACTGTTTGGTCGCCAACATTCCTCAAAATAACTTCTTTTGTGCTGCACAGAAGAAAGTAAGTTATACATGGATATATATATATATATATCCCTTTAAAATGTACTTTTTGACCCCTTACAGCTAATGATAAGACTAAGACTCCAATCTAACAACTAAGCTTTTGGGTTTATCAAAAACTGCTCTGAAAACAACCATCATATTTCACGGTTCAGGACTCTCATGCCAGTGATGATCTGATTTTGGGAGCGTGTATGACATTAAAAATCCCTTTCAGAAGAAGGTCGTCTCAACAGGCATTTCTTGATCTGTACACAGGAAGACATGCACGTATGCACAGACACACACACACATTTTTGTCCACAAGACTGGGGGCAACTCTTCTTCACAGGAATTCTTGGGGAATTTCTGTTCTACCTCGCAGGCAAATGAAATTAGTGGGGATTGTGGTGACAGAGTGGCCATTGTGGGAATCATACAATGTGGTTCTTCATCCTCTCTGCACTGCTTGGGGTGGAAAGTCCTGTCTTGAAGGCTGGTTCACTGGCCTGCAGGGGTGCTGTTATCCTCCCCCCTGCCCCAGACACGGCGGGATGCTGGCCAAAAAGGAATGATTAATTGATTACAAGGCGAGGGGTGTTTGTTGTGGCCTTGGTTGACACGAGAGGTTGCCCTTATGGTCACCTTATGCACATGCTCGTTTGATACCTGTACCGATGGCAGACTTGGTGTAGCCAGTTTTAATTGGACAAACGTGACAATGTAACAAGTCACATTTTGTCATGCATATTTCAAGTTATGGTTTTATAGAGGGTAAAGAATTTGATACTAGTTCATCATTGTGTGTGTGTGTGTGTAAGGTAAAATGATAATTGAATAATTAAATTTTAAGTTAGAATTTATAAACCTTTTTCTTTATAGAGAAATCAACTGTATTCTGAAAGCCATGGTAGCATGTTTGCTTTATATTGATACTGATGTCATAATGTAGCAGCCAGCTGTGATGTCAAGATTGGCTTTGTTAAGAGCTTACAACTCAGTAACTTAATATCAATAAATATTCTAAAATAGCCCTAGTTAAAGTTTATGCGCTACTTGTGCCATGAAATTTGATTTGCAAGTAAATTAGCCTGAGTAATTCGCATTAAAATGCTGACTTCTGTTCAACACTCAAGATTAAGATGTTTATCTAGAGGAACTGAGGAGCCTGGTACCTGAGATTGGAGAAGAGCTGGAGATTCAGGGTTACAAGTTTTCCATGACAGCATAACATACCTTGTGATGTACTTACTATTTGGCTTGAAAGCAAAATCAAAAGTGGAAAAACATTGTGCGGTGTATGAGAAACTTTTTGTAAGGTTTGATTGGCAACAATGTGATTCTGTGCTTGAGGTAGAGATCTTTACCAGTGGGGTAGTACATGCATATGGACTGCGTGTGGAATGCCAGCTTTTGCATTTATTGAACACAGAGGACTTTACATTTCAAGCTTGGCAACTCGCGGGTAGATGAAATCTCATTGTTGGGATGGTATTCTAAAAATATGAGATGATCTGTTCGCTATTAAGGAGGTCTTTGTGGATGGCAGTTGGTCATACATTCCTTTGCACAATTACGCATTGCCCCCTGTTCTAGGAACAGAGGTAGCATTATATAACTGTAGCACACAATTGCATTTGGGGTTTCAAACTGACAAAATAAAAATGAAATGCTAACTCAAAACATACATGGGTAGCTCTCATACTTGTTCTGAATGTTACATTTGATTTTATTTGTTATGTTTTCAGGAGAAAGTAAATAAAATATCCCTTTGTCAAAATGGCAAGTTTTTTCCAGTGCAAATAAACACACTCTTTGTTCATAGTCTAACATATTTTTGCCTCAGGGTGCAGTTATTATCCTGTGTCTGGCCTGTATTGAAGTATGGGTAGATTTGCACGTCTAGATATAGACGTCATTTACTAAACCTTGACAAACAAGTCTAGGATGGTTCTGAAATATGACTTTGATCACTGTCAAATTTTAGTAATACCTCAACTTTGACAGTGATGCTGTTTGCATGTCTAACACTTGATCGCATTGCAATGGAATAATCAATCTGATTCTTTTTTAGTGAAATGGAAAAATCAGTAAATGCTTTATCACTCTCACTCTTTGATTCCTTTTTGCATCTATTTTTTGGCAGTTGGCAGTTTAGAAGCAAGGGCTTTTCCAAAGCAGGGAAAAACATCTTTAAAATGTTACTTTTTCAATGAAATCTGTAAATGGTGTATCCACACAGAAACAGTCCATTGATTGATTGATTGATTGATTGATTGATTGATTGATTGATTGATTGCCTGTTTTAACAAAACTGATCATGATGATGCAATCAGTGCAGTTCTGTGTATTGATTTATTCTAAACTAGACCAGAGCTACCAGATTCTACTTTCCTCACATTTCCTCCTCCTCCCCGAAAATGTCATTTGCAACACATGCATTGTTCCAAATATCGGTCATAAAAATTGAAACCATCACATGGTACAGACTATGGTTTAGAAGTTACTAATCTTATTTTACAGGGTTGTGGCACAGTTGCCAACTATTTACAAGGCTTTGCTAATTACCATCAACCCATCACTATTTAAAACTCATAGAGACCAAGAACACAAAAGCCACGCTGGCTTTAGCAAACAGATTACCGCTCTTAGAAGTACATGCAGTAAAGATTTAATCAACTCACTTGTATTCTGGCACAGAGCTGAAGTTGAGCTTTGACTTTATGGAGGCTGTGCATGATTTATCACTCTGTGATCCAAGAACTAACATTTCATACCTGTTTTTAAGCATGATTTCCAGTCTTATGCCAACCAAATACATCATTACTGCACACTCTATTTTTTGTGCGCTTTACCACAGTGAGTTCCTAAGTAAGTCCTACATGTCCTTAATTTTATCTTCTCCCTGAATTACAGCCACCCAGACGCTGGTTCCCTGGAGGATTCTGACTGTTGTGGCAGCACTAATTTAACCACTGACCTCCTAAATGATATTGTCTCTCTTTCTTCATCCAGACTTTTCCACATTCTCATTTGAGCACATATCTCTTCACCATGTTGTTCATCATGTTTCTTTTTTTCCCCCTGGAGAACCCCTGAGCCGAACAAAGATAATCTCGCTGCATTCCTCCGTTTCCTCCTGGTGGGAGGTAGCGCTCTGATTCCAGTGATGAGCACATCTTGACTTGCGGCACTGGCCCATCTGGGTTCAATATGCCCCTTGTCACTATGTCATCTATGCCTAAACAAATCCTTTGATTTTGGATAATCACAGACTGTCAAATCACAGAGTATAATTTCGTATTTTTGTCTTAAAGGCAAAAGATTTTGCTGTAGTTAAAACTACCTGTGTTTGAAACTGAGCAGCTTGATTTTAAGATTTGAAATCTAATCATCTGTCTTAAGACATTATGAATAGAATTAAACAAGTGACAGTTGATAGATTATCATTTGATAGCAATTAAGATAACGTTAACTTTAGATTTCACTTTTTTTATTCTTTGGACAATCTAAAGCAAGTATTGGACTGCAAGTATTTTTCTGTATTCTAATTTTACAGAGAATATGTTCTCAAATTACAGGGTTTTAGTTTATTGCACAGTGTGAATGCTCATTTAAAGGGAGAGTTCATGCAAAAATGAACCTGTATGACATTTTCATGCAACAAAAAAGGGGGTTATTTTAAAATAGAAAGCTATAAAGTTGCACTTTTCCATTCAGTGAAAGTGGACAGCTGTGGTAATCATTTACTTTCATTTTTTTTTTTAAACAATGTGTCTTGTGTAGTGCACAAATACAAATTAAAGGTAGATTCGCAGAATGCAAAAACAAACAATATTTGTCTCTTTAACTTCACACTTGTGGCATCTGTGTTCTTCCAGAGTAAGTTTTCAGATGGACTTTTAGATTGGATAAGAGGTACTAAAGTGAGCAGAAGGGAAACTCAGCAGCTGTTGGTGCCCCCCAGGTGAGCGGGACGCCCATGGCTTAAGGCTGTCTGAGATAATGGCACTGTCTCACCCCATCATCTCCCACTGTTTTTACATCCTACCAGTAAGAGTTTAATGATTAATCCTTCAAAGTGTTCTAGAGATGTCTGGGTAAACATTCACTCATATTTCCTTTGTGTAATCGCATAGCTCATTTTTGGTGTTTTGTTTTATTAGTAAGATGAGACCCTGATAGCACCTTCCACAATTGTTTGCTCACCAGAATCTCCTAAAAAGAGTTTTATACAGCTGTTGGTAATAGACCAATAGAAATTCTGTAACACTTTACAATAAAGTTCACTTAGGTCTCATGGCCAACTATGTTTATAGCATTTATTAATCTAGGTTAATGTTAATTTATACTATAGTTCATAGTTGATTCATTAACTAATTAAATGAAAATGTTCTAATTATAAATCTATGATCTTATAGATCTATACATAATATATATATAAGATTCTATATGTGTAGAACCTTTAGAACTAGGTTCACTTAGATTTTCTCAAAAGAAAACAAAACCGTTGTGTCAATATTGTAATGGTTGCTTTGATATATGTATATATATCTGAATTTTAAACAAACATCATTTGTGTTTGAGCCTACATAGTTTTAAAAAAACACATTTTGATGATACACAGCTCCAGTAAAAGAATCATGGCTATTCACTGCTTCACATTTGAAGAGGATCATTATCTTATGGACAAAAGAACACACAAGAACAGGTGACAGAGGCCTCACAACAGCCCAAATTCCCACTGACTGTGGCCCCTTTTGGCCTAGCAGATGGCACAAGGCTTGTTGCTATGGATAAGGAGTAAGGAATCCATTTTTTAATTCCAGATTATTTGCTTCAGCACGGCAAGCAATATCCAAAGCTTTCCCAAGGCCAAAAGGGGAGGAGGATGCATTGAGAGAAGACACAGGCCAGGTCAACAGTCACTTTTATAGTCAAAAGAACTTGTCAGTACAGTTGGCTGAGCTCGCCGAGACCTCAAAGAAACAGATTTGCTAAAAGTTGCTCTAGTTCGCTCGAGGTGCCTACTAAGGGGGGCGAAAAATGTTTTTAGCAGGTGAAAGCTTGTTGGCTCTCCTAATTAATAAAAACATGCTCTACCTTTACTGCTCTCAAGTTTGTTGTGTAGAATAATAACCGGTCCACTGGACACACACAAACATTGGATAAGTGGGGATTCCAGCCAAGAGGGAAGTGTTGGTGGTCTCCCAAGACGTTTGATGAAGGCGCTCTACCGCAGCAGCTGATATTTGTTTTGATCCCACTGATCTCTTTATCGGGCTCATTTGTAACAAGAAACAAAAACAGACTTTTTTACTTCAGAGAAAACAGTCATGTCCACCTAGACAAACCTAACGAGAATGATGTCAGATGTTAAGGGCCAAAAGTAAAAGCATAATGAGAGGGTTCAACAAAGGATATGGGAATGTCACAACTGAATATCATACTAATTTGTCACGTTCCCAAAACAGTGCAAAATCAACCAGTTTATTATAAAACAGAAGCAAGTCAGCTTGAGAAAGTAAGCTCATTAATATGCCAGTCAAATGAAATAGGGCAGATTTCACCTATCCGTCCAACAGTTTTGGGCTCTTCTTTGTATTCATGACTATAACTGTCTGTAACTTCTGGAATTCAACTATAGATAAAACTCAGTGCTTCTCCGGTGAGACAGACAAAGAAAAGCTTTTGTGAAAGTTTGAGTAGTTCTGATGTAATGACAGCAGCTCTCCATGCAAATGCTTGTGCGCCGTATCTCTGTGGATCTGATGCCAAGACTACATTTACACTCTATTATATGAAAAAGCAATAGCACCACATGTTTCAGAATGTGATTTAGTGTCCTTTCAGGCAAAAATAAATAAGACTGAAAATACAAATGAAAAGGTAACATTTAAGACTCGTTTCTTGCAAAAGCAATGGAATTTAATGAATATGAGGAAATGACACCTTGTTGGTTAAATTTGGTGTTAACAAATGACTGCTATGTTCAAGCAGGCCACCAATTTCCTTATAGCAGGTTTCATATTAGTCTGTGCTAGCAGCTAAGTTTCAATTGAGCATAGAAAAAAGTTATGCAGTTTCAGTACACTGTTTCTTTTAAGTGTGTTTTAAGTGATTTGAAAGCAGTCAGTTGGACATGTCTGCACAATGACATAAGCTGAACTTTTAGCTTCATTTTAAATGTCCAATACATCGCTTAACCAGTATAAGGTACTGAAAAAGGACTTGTGGTTTGGCTGGTTAGCGTTCTTCAGTTAGCCCCTGCTGGTAGATACTGGAACTACACCATCTAATTACAAAAATAATTTTCAATTTCACACTTATAAAAGGCAATATTGAAATACTGGCAACACTTTAGTATAGGGATCAATTCTCTCTATTAACTAATTGCTTATTAGCATGCCTATTATTAACATATTGGTTGTTTATTAGTACATAAGATTTGTTTTAAGAAATTAGTAGTTCTATTCAGTAATGAAGCGTTGCATTGAACAAAAGTGGGAGTAAACTTTTATAATGTTGCAGAAATGTTCTATTTCAAATAGAATCCTTTAACTTTCTATTCATGAAAAAATCCTGAACAAATATATCATAGTTTCCACAAAAATATTAAACAGCACTGATAGGTTTCTTGAGTATCTAATCAGCATATTCAAATGATTTCTGAAGAATCATGTGACACTGAAGACTGATAGGAAAGATATGGCTGCTAAAAATTCAGATTTTCCATCAAAGGTATAGATATATTCATATATTAGACATATTAGAAAACAGTTATTTAAAACTGGAATAATATTTAACATTATTAATCTTTTTACTTTATTTTCACTCCAATAACTGCAGCCTTGGTGAGCATAAGAGACAATCCCAAACTTTTAGATTTATTTATTTTATTTTATTTTTCATTTATTCATCAATCAATTATTCAATACTGGCTTAAAAGTGTGAAATTTACTATTTTCTATTTTCCCTTCTGCTGACTTTGACATCACATGCTGTCCACTCATTACTCGCCTCAAGTTACAGAAGCCAGTGGAGCCTCTACCTGTTTCCTACATGACTGGCATCATCAGCCCCTCCCATCACATGCCGTCATGTCAGCGGCCGTGTGCGACAAGCACATGACAAGCAAACAGTGCTAGGACAGTCTATTTGTCTGCGCAGGCAGCGTGGCGTCTCACAGTCTGCGCAAAGACTCTTTCGTCATGTTACATTTCCTCCCTCTCCTCCGTCTCTTCCTTTATCTGTGTCCCTCATTCTCCTCCTCTCGTTCCCTGCAGCTCAATTTCAGTCTCTCTCACATCCTGATTATAATGTCATTATCTCATTAAAACGGCCATCGATGTAAGCGCGAGCAAGCTGAGTTTAGCACACAAGCAGTGTTTACTGTGGTGAAGCTGAGGTATTAGTCATGGAAAGATGAAACTTTGTAACTTTTCAGTGATGTAGAACCCAATTCCCACATTCTCTAACCAGTAAGTGTTCGTCTGGACTCAGTCAGGTTGACAGGTCCTTTAAATCGCATTTATGTGCAGTATCTTTGCATCTTTGTGTGCTGTCTTTAATATTTTCTTTAAGCTGAAGTAGAATTATGAGAGTTGGATTTGTTCCATATAGATTTGCAAAGTATTTCTCTCTTATTTCATTAATTCTTATAGAGCGGACAAATCTTTGCTGGCCTCTGTCGTCAATTACTCTTCAGAGATGAAGTTCAAGTTCTCTTCCAGTGATTCATGGCCTAAACATATCCATTTTTCTACTACTTCTTCCTTTGAAATATAGCTTTTATTTACTAACTGTTGCTCAGTGAATCTGATCATAAAGAAAGAATGATTTTTATGCCAACAAAAGAAAAGTAAAACATAACAGATGTAAACCATTAGAAGGGAGTTACAGGAACGGCCACAACTCAAGTGGGCATTACAGTGCCAAAGCACCAGTGACGGAATACCACAGTGGATCAAAAGCAATAGAATCTTATCATATTATAATGAAAATGAATGATATTCTCACTTGGGTTTCTCAGCAGTACAGTAAGAGCTTTCTGAGAAGAGCAGAGCAAGGTTAAATTAGAGAACTGTCTGGCCTCGGGTCTCTTTAGATTTATTTTATGATTATTGACAAACATTGGATGGCTGTAAGAAAACCTCAAGATGTCCAGCCCAAGTGCAAATCCTTTGTTTGCTCTCTCCTTTCACTAAAAATTGAGCAGAATGTTTATATAAATGTAATTAGCAATTTATTGTAATTGAATAACTTATTCATGAGTCCCCCAATGGATTTCACTACACTGTTTAGATTTGGCTTCAGCAATGTTGTTTGTACATAAAGGCCAGCCACTGGTTCTTTTGAGGGATCCTGCCATTTAGCTTATTTTAATTCTCATGTTGAACGCTCCCCTGAGACGTGTCCCTCCTCATCTCTCTCTGCAGCTCTTAAGGATTATTATTGCAAAAATCTGGATGAAAATAGCAGGATTACCAGCTCACGTGTGGGCTTTTTTAACACTTCACTTTTAACTGTTTGAGAGCGTGTCACTTGTCAACTAGTCTGCCAAAGGGATTACAAGCCACTTTGTAGACCTCGGTTTATGATCACGTCTCATTAAACTGTGTTCTTCTATAATGCTCCTTTGACATTAATGTAGGTTTATACAGTGCTAATAGAGCTCTCTAATGCTATCTGAGAGCAACAACATTAGGAGAGCATCTTTCAAACAGTAGCTTCCTAAGCAACAAGATACAATTTTATAGTATTTAAACTCAAGCCCATTTTTCCCCTTTTTTTCTTTTCAAGTCCATTTTTTCCATCACTATATATATATTTTTTTTAAACATTCAACATCAAATTGATGAATTTCCACCAAACAATGAGCACCAAATATTAGAATGATTTCTGAAGAATCATGTGACACTGAAGACTGCTGTGATTGTGTCTGAAAATTCAGCTTTGCCGTCAGGAATAAACAACATTTTAAAATATATTCAAATAGAAAAGAGTTATTTTAAACTTTAAATATAACTATTAAATGTTATATAAAATAACTATTTTTTACTGTATTTTCAATCAAATAAATGCAGTCTTGTTAAGCTTCTTTCAAAACAAAACAAAACAAAAAAATCTTCCCGACCCCAAACTTTGAACAGCAGTGTAGATCGTATGCTGTTTTCTAATGCAATGACATTAGCTGTGTTGAAAATCATAATAACTTCTATGTAACTGATTTCTGAAGCTGTACTTGACATGTTCATTCTTTCCTGACCTCATAGCATATATGACTCATGCCGGATCATCTGAATAAACTCCAGCCACACTGGGAACATGCTAAACTATTTCTCTGTAGGGAGGAATCTCTGGCATTAAAAATTACGGTGAGGAAATGCGCCCATCGGAGACCTCTAAAACGTCGCAAAGGGGAGGATGCCACTGCGCGCATTTGCTACAACACTCAGAGGATGTGGCTTACGCACATTTTTAATTATCCTTGTCACCCTGAGGCCGGGCCTCAAATGTGTTTGTGTCTTTGACTTAAATGGCTCAAATGAAACCCATTTCCACAAACAAAAACCCGAACAGTTTTCCTCACGTAAATCAAGTGTGCCGAGCACCCCGCAGCTCTCCTCCCTGTCACTTCCCTCAGAGTCCTTTGGCAGGGGCTTGCAGTAACTTCTGGCCACGTTCTGGAGGAGATCCACCCCGGGTAATTGCGGCCTCCTAATTGCCCAGGCACCGCTGGGCTTTGTGAGGGGAGACAGCGGCCCGTGCTCGCCGGCAGCCCCCCCTCTAAATGAATGCCATGTGCTGGGAGTGAACGCCCGAGTGAGTGGCTGCGCCGGAACGTTCTTTGAGGTGGCGCCGTGACGCCTCCGGCTCCATCGCTCCGGCCCCGCGCTGCCAAGAGCAGCATAGTTCAACTCTTACGTCTCTCAAGACACACCTCTCTCTCTCCTGGTTTATTCTTTCTTTTGGTTTCTTTCGAGCTGTCTGTCTCCATAACACACCCTCTCGTTCTCTCGCCCTGTTTTTGTCTTTGGCTATCTCTGTTTCCCTCTCGCTCTTTATTTCTACTCTGTTTAAATAATGTTCATGGGATGTTGCCGCTCATTAGCAGCAAAGTTTGAGCCTCTCTCTGTTTCTCTCTAGAAACGGGGAATGCCCACCTCGGGAATGCCAGTATGTGCCAGCCTCTCTGGATAGACGACCCTGCTGTTTTTTCTCTTGCCTGGCCCTGGCTTCGTCCAGGATTCTCTGATGTCACTCAGAGCGCCTGACATCTGGGAGGCTAGTTAGCACACCAGAGCTTGAAGAGGCCATGTGTGTTTGGTGGGAAACCCTCATGCTGCTGTCCAGCTCACACACACAGAGCACAAGGCTCATTTAAAGGGCCAATCCTCTTGACCACATCTCTGTTTCCGTTGAGAGATTTTCGCTATTCTGGATTTGGAAGCAAACATGCAGTTTGTAGTAAAATTGTATGGATATTGCTTTACTTTCAAAATTGCACCATAATTGTCCTGCACCCTCTGCATTTTTCTTCATGTAATTTTATATAGACACAAGGTAGATTAAAAGGTGATGTGTGTCAGAGATAGATAGATAGATAGATAGATAGATAGATAGATAGATAGATAGATAGATAGATAGATAGATAGATAGATAGATCAAAAAACAGAATTCATTACCCTGTGATGAATTTCTTTGAATTACTATTCTGTTCTGTTCTGTTCTATTCTATTCTATTTTATTCTATTCTATTCTATTCTCATAACACACAGTGGCAAAAAAGGAAGTTGGAAAAACTCACCTTAAAAGGGTCTATTATAGTCAGAAACAACGCAGTCATCTCTGATGAGTTCAGAAGTAAACCCAGAGTTGCGTAATGTGAGCGAAGGTGTTGGAAAATAGAACTTTCATACCTCATTATGCATCATGGGAAACAGTATGACTAAAATCTGTGTTCTCATTGTTGTATAAATGGGGGATTTTTGTCAGAGAGACTCGCCAACATTTTTTACTCCTTCCCAAAAATCTTTACGAGATAGGTGCATTTTTTCCCAGGCTAGAACAACAGCCTGTTCCCTGTGGAACTGAGTGACTGACTGTAAGTCTCACACACACACACACACATACATCAGACGTCCCCCCGTCCTGCCCTACGGAGAAGCAGGAAACGTCTAAAAATAGGTTCGATTAAAGGTATGTTATGGCAGGGACACATGAGAAGGATGTACTTGTGTAAGAGAGAGATTTGCTCCTCAGCATTCCCGCCTCTGTTTCTCATGTGAAAGTTTGGGAAAGAGCCCAAGCAGCTGAGAAGTGGCCCGTTTATTTTCCTTTAAGGTTCAACATTCTCTGTGTCACAGTGCAGAGAAAAAGTAGTGTGTGTGTGTGTGTGTGTGTGTGTGTGTACATGTGCATTTCAAACACAGTTGTTTATAGAACATTTTAGTGGCATGTTTCCTGTGAAAGACCTTTGATAGTCTATCATTAGTATATTTTACATTAGTGGTCACCCAACACTGTTCCAAAATTCTTTATTGTACCAAAGTAAATAATTAAAAAGTATTGTTGTAATAATCTTATGATACATATTGAATGGGAAATGTTACTACTACTAATAATAATAATAATGTCATACTTTTTCCTTACTGTCCATAATCAGAACCAACCTGTGACCCATTTTGGGTGAGGAACGACCAGTTCAGAACCTCTATTCTATTCTATTCTATTCTATTCTATTCAGCTATGCCCCAAGTTTCTGTTATTGACTTCAAGTTTAAATATTGCTTTTTTTCTGCAATCAGTGTGCAGATGTGCATGACCATGCATGTGTGTGTGTGTGTACATGCAAATGCTCCCGTCTGCACTGCACCTGAGCAGCACTTAATGAACAGAAACCTTGTAAAATTATCTTTGTTACAGGCACTCAAATAAAAGCACTGCCTTCCAAATTTCAGTAATTTCATCCTGCCAAAGGCAATGCAGTCCCTCTGCAGCCTCTCCTTTTCATCATCCTTAAATCAAGCCTTTCAAATCTGATTAGAGATATCCCTCCGATGAACATGTACATATGAAACATTTGATGAAATCTTGTGCGGCCCTTCTCGCTCAGAATTTTCATACGCACCTTTATCTCTCTCAACACCCAAGAGAAGTCAAGAAAATGTTGAGCACACATTTCTAGGCAGGATCATTTAGGGCAATTACAAACACATGGCACCAAAGGGAGGAATAAATTGTAATTTGAGTGTATTGGCTGAAAGCACAGAAAGCATTTCAAGAGACGCTATACCTGCAGATACGCTAGATATGAAAGATTTCTCCGAATTGTTGCTTTGAGCATTTTTTGCAAATGTCACATGCATTTGGCAGCTCACGGAGTGACTTGCCGGTTTATCTTTACCACTTTTGCAGTGTTTATTTTGACTCCATCATTCCTGCTCTAATGTTGACAGAATCAAACTTCAACCAAATGGTGCCACAAGATGAGGTAAAGGCCTTTCGCACTCACGCTGCATTCGAAACCAGAATGAGAGCCAGAGCGAGGGACGCCACATCTGGATCTCTCTCCTTGTGAAATTAGTTCAAAGACTCACAGCTCCTTGATTATTTAAACATTGTTCAAGCCAATTGAGGCGCCTTCTTTTCAGAGGGGATGGAACTGTATAAAAATACACCGCAGTCACTTCAACACCCCTGTAAGAGCAAGGAAAAGAGGGGGGAGCGGAAAAAAAGAGAGAGGCTCCATACGGAGGACTTCTGTGGGCAGTGTGTGTTTGCTTTGAATCCTCTCAAGACATCACGTCGCTTCGGGGAGCCTTTTGACGTGCTCTTTACTCTTCGCGTGAGGCTTTGATGTGGTCTGGATGAGGGTTATGTAAATCAAACCCATAAAATACCGAATCACGCTCTAGATTTGAGCCTCTACAATGCTGTTGTGGCGTATGGAACATTAGAAAAGATTGTAATGAATTATAAGCGAACAAACCTCGCCCAAGATGAAAACCGAATCCGTTAGCGGCACATAAAGATGCAGAAAGTTTGTGACACCGTGCTTGTTTGTGTTAATGAGATGTGACGCCAGCTCTGTCTCTGGCTGATTTCCAATCATACAATTTCGGTTGAACCGAAGTGGGCTATTTTAGGGCCAAGGTTCGAAAGTCTGTCGCTACTTCAATGTGGGAAAAGTTTGTCCTCTGTACTCCCCTGTCGTCTGATGCATTCCAGCTCGACAAGTCGAAGAGTGTGAGGGAGTGTGGTCTAAAAATGCGTATTAATGTGTAGTATGTTGACACAAGGGATTTAGAAACGTGAGAGTCAAGCCATCACTGTTCAAACAGGTCAGTGTCACTATCTCACACACACATAGAGCACAGGAAGACTTCCTCCTCGGCCCTCTCTCTCTCCCTGCCTCGCTTGTATCAGAGGAATGGCATTCCTAAGCCATTTCTTTGCAGAACAGGAAGTGGGTCCAGGGCCAAAAATGATTAGGGGCTGGGGAAATCATAACATCCCCAGTGCCTGAGTGCTTTGGTGGGAGTTTTGTGGCCTGACACTGTGTCAAACACATGTGAGATAGCAGTCCCTACACTTAAGAGACCAGACCCATGGCGCTCTGGCTGCGGTACCTGACTCCCACCCTGAGAAAGCAGCCATAGTCTGAGCATTGGGGGATTCTACCCAAACAGTGAATTGTAGGAATCAAAATTGTGCTGTTGATTTAGTAATAACAATATGTTGGATGCGTCTCAATGTTTTACAGTACAAATGTGGTGATATTGAGATGTATTGGGCAATATGTAATTGCTAAGCAAGTATTCCTCCTCAAAAGGAGAAGAAAAAACTATATTGTCTGAACTGTGGAGATTAATTCAGTCTTTTGTTACATTAACAAAACCTCAGCGCAATAAAAGTTGAAAATAACCTACTCACAGATATAACATCTTATGTTTCCAAAGCCAAAACGGCATCAGTCGAACGTAAACGTTTTGCATATACGTGATGGAATACCAGGAGCTTTAGCAATTTGACATTCGACTTGTGTATCCCGCGCAGTTTGGGATTATGCCCCATCCAGATCCACTTGGCAGGATGTGTGCCTCAGTTATTAATATTCCACCAGAGCTTAGAGAAAATAAACTCCCTGTCAGAGCGTGTTGCCATAGCATCTGTGGCCGCCACAGAAGTCAAACTTTATTTGGCAGGTCCAAAATGGCTCCGCATGGCTCATTGTTCTCAATGGCTTCATTTTACAAAGAGGCCCCTTTTCAGTAGACGTCAAATTTCCGTTTATTTGCTCTCTACATTAATCATGTCTTTTATGAACAGAGTATAACTTTTTTGTCTTGTTTTTTGAGAAGAGGAAGAAAGGCCAGCAAAACAGGAAGTTTCTTGCAGAGCATGAGACAAAGAATCAAGCATTTTTAGCAAATAAAATATAAAGCGGTGCTTCGCGGTCCCACTGGTTTTAGCCTATTTTGCGCATTTCAATCAAGTCCATATTCTTCCTGTTTACCCAATTGAGTAATGATAGATTAGGCATATTTACTGTGATCAGTTGACTATTGATGATCTCGGAATATGAAGTTTCCATGCAGAATCTCCCCATAGTGTGACACTGCATTTTTGTCCTATACAAATTAATCATACAGTAGTTAACATACAGTACAGTTCAAAAGTTCAAATGGTTAGTAAGATGTTTAAAACATATTCAAATGGATTTTTTTTTTTTTAAATTGTAATATTTCATAATTTGTGATCAAACAAATGCAGCCTTCGTGAGCATAACAGAAAAACAAATCTTATCAACCCCAAACTTTTGAATGATAGTGTATGCATGTACATGCATTGTATTAATGCTATATATTTACAGTTGTGGTTCTGTGCAGATAATTGGTCAAATAAGACAGGAAGCAGCTAAATCTGAAACTAAAGCAGCAATTTCCATGATTTATTAATGCTGGAATGCATGCTGGGATCTGGGGTCCTCCTCCAGCACAATGTACACAGGTCAATGCAATTATTGTACAGCGAATTGTGCAACTGTAGACTGGGATTTTTACATTTACTATTAGTTTCTTAGGATACTCAGTATCACTGTATAACTATATACTGGATAATAGCATTCATAAATCAAAATGTAATTATTTTATTATAAGTAATGTATTATATAGTCAAATAGATATGCGAAATAAGCTAAATAGCATGATGTTGAGAGGAGGTTCAATAAAGAAGGACAAGGATTTCCAAGTGTCTCAGGCAGGCCAAATGTATTGTTCTTTCTACGAGACAGGCTGAAGTAGACAGGAGCCAAGGAATACACTTTATAGACACAAATACTCGTAAATTGGGAATGTCACCTTAAAGTCGGGGCATTTTTATTATTGTTGGTGGAGTTGCTGAGAGCCTCTGATAGTTTATGCTCAGAGACTCCAGCCATTCCCAAGTCCAGGAATCCACCGTGTTCCTTCTGCCTCTGTGTGAGGGGATGAGGGGATGACAGGGGCACTCACTGGACCTTGGGGTGATTTATAGCTAATGGTTAACCTATCTGCACACAAAACAGGATTATGTTGGCTTTCATTAGAAAGATTAAATTCATTTCTGTCACAAAATAGTTTTGTTTTGTAAAAGCGGATACTTAGAGTGAAGGTATTATATTAGACAGTTTAATGAATGCTGCTAAATGTGATGAGAACTATTTTTCTTGCCAACAGTGATTCTGTGGAAGGTCTGATGTCATTAAAAATTGTGGTTGCACATTTTTATGATTTGCCCACTTAGATGTTTGACTGAGTTTGTTGTGGTTGACTAATTTAATCGGCAAGACTTTTGTGTCTAAAATATAACAATGGCACTTATAATGCCATATGTTTTTAACATTTCTATAGAAACAAAATGAGTCACTCTAGGCAGGGGATAGATAGATAGATAGAGTGCTTATTTGTACTCTAACAAAACATAACCATGCATGCAGCATAAACTAAAAAATGCTTTTGCACAGGTTTATGGTTCATTCGGTGATCAAAAAAGCAGTATCTAGCTGATTTTCCCTTGCTGCCAAGTGGGATAGGGGCAACAGACAAAGGAAACATTCATATATTCCAATTAGATTTGACACACTTCACTGGCTCCAGTGTGTATGGGGGTCGGAAGGTCCATTTGCTGTCTGTTTTCCATTTTTGTTGGTGTCTGCAAATTAACAGAGAATGAGTGTGTTGCGTTTTTATTTTACCTCTTTAATTATGAGTGTTTGAAATGCATGCACACACACACAGCCTTTCGTCATTTGTAGTGAAGGAGTCTTGGCTACAAATATAGTACATGTGTTTACTGTTGACCAGTCCAAACATAATGTACTCTGGTATATTTATTAGCCTAGATGTTTTGAGATACATATAATGTGCATTAAATGTTCACCGTTTATCAATCATTTGTACTGCACTGAATTCTTAAAGTCACAACAAAGAAGTGATCTCAGTTATATTTCTAAGTCCAGCATTTGTGTGTAAAGTGTGCACATATATTTTAGTATATTTGGGTAGACACTGAAACGCCGTTTTATTATGATTTTATTATTGTTAGAAATGGATATTCTTAATGTTATTGTTAGGATCATGAGTCATATTATATAGGGAAAGAATTGTTATTTTTATCATTATTAATAATAAATGTAACTTGATTATCATATTGCTGTTCTCAGTATTTTATAAAGCAGTAACCCACTCAAACACTCGCATTACAGTGATTTTTACCACTCTGCTTTTTGTTATGTACAGGAACAGCCCTCTTTTATGGTAAAGTCATTGTAATGCACATTCTCTCACTGCTTTTTCTTTTAGTGATGTTAGGATTTCATTAATAAAAGTATAGTCATTTGCAGTTATATGGCTGACTTTATCAAAAAACAAAATGTATGAAATATAAGTGAAACACTGTAACTTTCTTATATTTTTAACCTTTTTTATGATGTCGAATTTGGTAAATGCTAACTGCAATCTTAAATGCAATTGCAATAAAACATCTAATTAATCTAATAAATTAGAAATACAATACAATCAACTAGTAATCTACAAAGCTGAAAAGATTTCTAGTTATGTCTCTAATGCTGTTTATTCATAAATGCTATCAGTATGTTCAATACAAATGTATTGTTATAAAATGTACATGTGCTAGACTAGAATGTACATAAAATGTACATGTAACCACTTTGCATACGAATACCTATGAGTACTAATGAGGTCACTTTTGAATGTCACAGTAACTGACTTTTAATTAAAGACATTTTACTAACAAGCAACCTTGGCAAGTTTCATTTGAAGGCAGAGGAGGTGGAGTTCATGCCTCTCTACCTCTCTAGTTCAGCGTTCATTCTCTAGGCCCTGCAGTTAACGTGGCGGTGTTTCTCAAAACAGTAACTCTAACCTTTTTTTGTGCTGTAAGCAGCCTCGCTTCAAATAAGGTAGACCACAGACCAATGCTGTCAACTCCACACAGGTTTGTCAAATGTCAGCCAAGCCACGGTGCCGCTTTCAAAAGGACCACAGCTCAAATTATATGTCAGATGAGAAGTCTTAAAACTGTTGACGAAAAAAATGAGGAGAAGAGGCTGATTTGGTCCGGATTGTTTTATTTTTCAGTCCTGTTTTGGGAAGCCTCCCTCAAATACCTGTGGAGGCCGGAGATGATGGACTAACTACAAAACCTTGACTGTGCTCAGCAGACCAAATTTTAGACAATCGACTGTGCTTTATGTCAAAAGGTACCGATTTCAAAACCGCAGCTGTGCATAAACATGCTATTTAGTGGAAATGACAACTTAACTACTTTCCATAATTTTTCTCTTGAAACATATCCATGTGCCTAATCAACAGGCACAAATGGCAAGGTCTATGAATGATGCCATATTTCAAAGTGACAAGTGTACAAAGTCAGCTCCAATATCATGTTATGTGACAGTATTTTACAGTGAATTGACATTTGGAGACCAAATTCAAAAACACTGAGCCTGACATTGATCAATTGTTGTGCAATGAAGTTCAGAAAATGCATTAGAACAAGAATATGACACATTCCTGAATTTGACAGTTTACAAGCAGTGCAGCAGCAGTTTGACATGTTGCAAAAACAGCCAGAGGAGTACAAATTAGTGGCCGTACGGTGTTCATGGACTGAAACCTCAGTCACATATACAGTGGGTTGAGAAAACAAATGGATGTCCAGAGGAGCCGACCAAAAGTGTGGTAAAGATTGGTTGGTCTGAGGACTGAGCTGTCGTGGAGAAAGTTCAAACCTCAGTGCTTTCACATTCTCAACAGCCCATAGTGCGGCGTGAGCCCGTCCACCGCCCCGTTCGCCACTGTATCAACACACCGTACGACTGTTTACTCAGGGCTTAGGAGGCCATGAAATTATAAAAATGAGTATCAACTACTGGATTCTATATCAAGAGCATTCTCCTCAGCCCTTGAGCAAATAAAGGCCCTAATATCTTTTTCTTGGAAAGGGTTTCTCCTTTTGTCTGCTGACGCCAGGGAGCTTTTCGCAACAGGGTGAGGGAAGCAGAAATATGAGGTCACGGGGCTTGCGTGCATGGGTGTGACTGGTAGGAGGCATCAGAGGCTTGCTATCGTGTTCCTGTGAGAGGTTCCTGCGTTCCAGGATTGAGGCTGAGGTCTGGCGCATGGACGCTCAGTTAATTTAACTCTCCATGCTTATTTCACTTGGCAGGCTGTCTGAGGATCTCAAATGTGATTGCTGACCATGATGGTTAGCATCCTTTGACCACTGTTTTCAAGTGAGTTTTCAAGCTTTCTATCAACCTGATATGAGTATGATGGTGAGTATCAGGCAAGTGGTTTCAAGGTGGTTAAGATATATATCCAGGGTCATGCTGTTTTAGGAAGAGTGACACAGTTGATTTATATTTGTGTCACTTTTGCTTGGACTGTATGCTGACTGCTAGTGTAGTTTAAAAAAAAAAATTAAAACAGCAGACTAATTTGCAAAGCGATAGATAGATAGATAGATAGATAGATAGATAGATAGATAGATAGATAGATAGATAGATAGATAGATAGATAGATTACAATGTTTAACAATAAATACTGTTTATTCAAAATAGGCTGTATTAAGTGGATTACAGCTAAATGTTATAACATCTGTGAAACTGATTTTGCTGTCACAACACATGCAGACACACATGTCCTCAGATGAGCTTGTAATTCCATGGATAAATGCTTTTAAAAAGCTAAGTTATATATTTATTTATTTCTCGTCACTATCTGCAGAACGCTTACAGTAATCTGGTTATCTCTTCAGCATCTGAGCGGTTTCTCAGGACCATGCATCGCTTTCTGCCCATCACCCTTCAAACATAATGCAGGTACACTGCCCTCCAAAAGTTTGGAAACACCCCTGGCAAAGTGTGGCTTTGGATGATATCAGCATAAATCCTTATAATTTTTTGGTGCAAAAACAGTACATTAAAGTAACTTGACATTATCATTGAAGACCAGCAATAATAATTTTCATTTTGATTACATAATAATGGCAATATATGCATGTCAAAGTCAGACATGTCCCTTTGCCAGCTGTGATTCCTGGTTACTGGTTTAAACTTGGCCCAGGTTTTTAAAAGATTTTTGGGTCAGCACACCTTAATAGCTTCAACAATTGATTGCCAATTAGTTTAGAATACAATGAACCTGTTTTATGAATGAGCTGTAATAGCTGCTAATGGTGGATATTTTGATGAATCGAAAATTTAAATATTTTCTATATATAAACTGTTTATATAATAAAATATGTTTTCGTAGTTTGTGTTGTCCCTTATCAGTGCAAAATTATCACAAATTAAAAAGGATTCATGCCAATATTGTCCAAAACCCCACTTTTATAGTATTATATATATAGTATATAGTATTATAGTATTTCTAGTAGGATTTTATCTGAGTGCGGGGAGGACACTGGTAAATCATGACCTCTAAGTTCATCCTCACAGGCCCTGCTGATCTGTGACACTGTTCTGAAATCAGGCATGTTGAGACCATTGTGTATCCCTGAACAGATGCCTTTCTTCTGGGCCTGGTACTGAGGGAACGAATATTTGTTGTCACAATTTCCTAGGCGCAAAAAGGTTAAAACGAGCCATAAATCCATGTAATGCCTCCAAATGCCACAAATCTGGAATAGCACATCTATTTGGCAGATGTTGGAACAAAGTGATACAGAAAAAAAGCAGAGGGAAAATGTGGGAAAGCATATTTCTTTTATTTGGTAGCTTGTTTAGATGAAGTACTGCTCTATAGCAATATGTTAAAGTGGAAAAAAAAATGCATTAAGGTATTTAAAAGAGTGAAGTCTGTGCTTAATTATACATTTCTGTGAATTGAGAACCTTTCATGCTTTAACAACCAAGAAAACAGTGTTTATTAAAAACACTGGTGAAAGGGAAGATATACATGTGTCTTGATAAGCACATTAGCTGTAAGGGGAAATGCAACATTTTAACCATCTGTTAATGACCTTGCTGCTCTGGAAGAATAATAGCATCACATCTCTGACATTTCAGTAACAAAGACAACGATCATCTCCATTGAGTGAAAAGAGTGGAAAGTGATCCGTGAACTGGAAAGCTCCCTCAGCACAGTTAAATTAAATGAGTTTAAACTTTTATGAAAGAGAGACACCAAATTATAGCTCAAATACTTCCATCGACAACATATAATTTAAAATTCACCAAGGAGATGTCTCCGCTGCCAAAGAGTGTGGTTTTCTTTTGAATGTTTTTCACATATGACAGGCTGCAATTATTCAATCCCAGTGAAATATCACTGATGTTTTTAAACAGACATGCGCCTCTCACCTCAATTAATCAGCCCGGTTCATTTTCTAGAGTTTTTACCACGTTCATTCAGGTTGTTTTGAGTTACATTTGAAGAGAGAAGCCTCAAATCCTTCCAAAGGCAAAATAATGGAACAATAATCATATCAAATTTGTGGTGAGACGCTGCCAATGCCGAGGGTATGCTTATTTCAGCCTAAAGTAATTCAATACTCTTCCAGTTCGTTGGTGGATTCATTAAAGAGTCATTTCACCTAAACAGGAATTGTGAAGCATTTTCCAGAAAGGCTGGTCAACTGATAGTTTTAAGATTCATAGCTACATTTTTGTAGTTTCTGGGTTTGCCAAAAAAAATCCATTTGATTTCAGAGGGTGTCAAAATGGGAGCCACAAATAAGCAACGTTTGGTGTAGCAGTGTACTGTGCACATTGTTAATTTTCACTTGTACATACTTGTCTTAATAAAATCATAGTGAGGTTCAATGGAAGTGAATGGGGCCAATCCATAAACGTTAAAATACTAATTTTTTCAATAGTTTTGTGACCCTAGATGAATGGATGTTTCAATAGGATATCCACAAGACAAACTGTACGTGTGTAAACATGATTTTAGTAGGAAAATAAATCACTTACTAACCTTCAGTGTAAATCTATATTCAATTAAATAATTTTGATGCCATGACAGAAGAATGGCTAAAATGACTCTAAAAATTACAAGAAAAACTTGTAGCTCAAAAAATACACACAGAAGAATAATGTAAATGTTTTTATTAAATTATTAACTTCAAATTCATCCTTAGATTAACAACTTTAAAAATTGGCCCCATTCATTTTACAGTAATATTATGTTGTGGTGGTTGTTAATATATATATATATATATATATATATATATATATATATATATATATATATATATATATTTATTGTGATAATAAACATAATTCTACAAATGCTGTCAGCTGAGCTTAACTTGTATTGAACCCTGAATATTCCTTTCAAACAGCTGGGAATGCACATCAGCTGCACTAGACAAATGATTCTGGATGGGGCTGGATGGATGAGGTTTTCAGGAGCTGAGCGCTTTGTCTGTGAAATTGGACTTCTGAATGGCTTCAGTCTAAATAAATTTTAAACTCACTGCTGGAAGCCAAGACTGTGATCAGAGGTTAAACTGGACACAGAAAGGTGGGGGACTGTAAGCGGGCATCCATCATCTAAGAGCTGCATAAATACTAAGGTTTAAATGTTGAATTATGGCACCAAAGCCCAGATTAAACTAGTCCTTAGTATAAATGGGATTTTGGGAGCTCGCCCCACTTGGCTCACATCCATGGTGACTGCCACCTCGTTGTGGATTGCAGAGTATCCCCTGTTAACTCTCACTCTTTACAGACAGTCCAGCATGCTTCCCTCCACTATTTTAAATTCACACATCTCACTCACTGCTTGCCATTGGCAGCATTAACCTTGTCTCTTGAGCTGTATAAGTTTTGCGGTGGACTCTGTCTCAACTGAACTTCTAATGGAATGGAATCTGATTGGTTGTGGCTGTCTTGAAGTTTTAAATGACAAAACCAAAATCCTTGCCTCAGGATTAGAATCATCATCCCTTCAGTGTGCTGACTATGATATCAAAGCGGAGAGTGATGACAGGATGCCTTCTGAGACAGAAAGGGCATTGGAAAACATACTTTTAATATTAGAGTGTTTCTTCAACTATGGCCTCTTTCATGTTTTAGGCAATGATTTTTATTTAAACTAGCAGATTTTTTTTACACATTTAGAACTTTTCTCTCTCTCTCTTGAAGTTTTAAAACTTTGAAACTTTTTATCATGCCTTCATCATTTATTTTTGTTACTTTTAAAATTCCTTTTAGATTTTATTATTTTGCCCTTGTATCAAACCCAAACATTTAATATTAAAATATGATGATCCATCATATTTAACAAAATCTATTAACCATCTTAATTATTATATGATTTATATAAATTTTTAAAAAAAACTCTAATTTATGTACAATTTGTGTATCTGTGGCGTCATCCCATCACATCCAACATATTTCGTAAGTTTTCAGAAGTTAGTGTACTTATTTAACAAGCATATAAAATATGAAAAGTGTTTGAATAAAACAAAGAAAAATCAATTATGTTTTTAAATCAATGTGTAATTTTAAACTTGGAAATACAAGTGAAAATATTAAAAAGCTTAATAATATATTAATTTAATATATGCTTTTAAAATATTATAAAATTTAAATATTTATTGTGTATTCTATTTATTGTGTAAAATAAAATAAAAAAATGAACTGGCCTTTTTTCCCCCTAAAAGTGTTAAAATGTCATTTCCATCACTATGACAAACACAATGCATCATCTGAGAGGTGAAGGTATCCGTGTGTATCACAGTTTTCATGTGATACATTGTAAATCCTTTGTTAGAGACAGTGTGAAAAGTGTGCATATTTGAAGAAACACCCATGATTTTGGTTCGAGCATGTGGTTTGGTATTTTGTCTCTCTAATGCAACTATCTACTTTTGAATGAGTTTTACTCCTCTTACTATGGGATGACTTATTCATGAGCTGAAAAATGTTGGCACACACCCTCGTGAATCTCTACAATACGATAACCCTGGAGATCGATGAGGAGGTCACACTGAACTCTACACTAGATTAAGGAAAAAAACATTTTTATCCATGGTTGTCTTGACCGGCTGTTCAATTTCAGCATGACACGTCTGGCCCCAGCTCACCGACAGCAATATGCCCAGTACATCTGTATCAGCACACTGAACACTTCTTGTATCTGACCGGATTAGTTCAGATGTTCCCAGGGACAAGAGCCCGTGCTCTGGAACTGCTGACACAGGTGGCGTCCTGCTCTCAATCCTGTCCTAAAACAGCTTTACAGCTGCCCGTCAGAAATAAAAAAAAGTGGAGGCAAAAACATCTGTCCGGAGATTGCTTTTTTAAGACTGATTAATGAAAATAAAGCTGCTCCACCAAATCCTCTACCTTGTCTGAGTAGTTTTTCCAAGTTGAACGTCCATGTGGTGAGATAAAAAAAAAAAAAAAATGTCAGGAGTGAAGAGGTCTTGTAAGCCTGGGCTAAATCCTCGGCCCACTGGCTTAATGTGTGACTGTCTGTTGTTGTAAGGTGTATTAGAGGTCATATAAATGCTGTATGTTGGTGCTTTTTTCAGTGTTTTCAATGTTGATGTGTTGTTGCTATTGTATTTGGCTGGAGAGATCTGATACCATTGTTTTGTTTTTTTGTTTTTTTGTTTTTTGTTGAGAACATAACCAATGCGTCTTTATTTGCAGAAACATTGCCTACTGTGTATAATGTATTGTTGATGATCGGCACTCTTAAACAAAGCCTCTCACACACATACTAAAACTATGAAAGTATGCTGAACATACTTTTATTTAACAAAGAAAATGACATAGAAAGTAATTTGCAGTCTTTGTATGGTGGAATTTAATTATCATTGAATTCCCTCTAAAACTGAATGCACTACATTTTGAAAGCAAGAATGCAGCACTTGGGACTCAAAATTTTAGCAGACTTAAAATAATCGTGATTATTTTATTTTGTATGCATGTTTGCAGTTTGTAAACTGGCTGCTACTTTTACATTATTTAAAAAAAATAAATAAATCATCAGGGGTTAGAGGTTTTTCGAACTTTATAAGCCAGCTGTTCTCTCTCAGGTCCTCTGTACAAGAAGGCCATCAGGTTGTTTCTGGTTTATTCATCACTGGTTCTTTGGAGAGTTGTTTTAATGTTCTGAGTTCTCCTTAAGAGAACATGCTGGACCATGGACCTCCACAGGTGGGAAATGAATTAGAGGAAGTTGAGTTCATTGTGCAGTGCATACAGTTTTGACTCCAGCTGAGAGCTCTTTGTATGTGGTCTCTAATGGCCACTAAGAGCCCCTAACTGGTTGGAGGTGTTGATACAAAGGCCATATTAGGCATGAGTATAATCACAGTTTGCTCGTACACTTACTGGGAACTGCATTCTTCACACAGAAGTTTCAGACCGCACTCAAAACAGAACTCACGTTACATGCAGCAATCCAAATCAACTGATGAAAAATTGTTCTTGTGTTTAATTGATTAATTTAATTTAACGTTTCCATTATTCAGTCGTTCAAGTAAACTAATATCAACCCTAGTAAAGAAAAAAAAAACTATGCCATAATTTATTAAAATACATTTATTTCATACTAAATATACTTCAAAGCTATTAACATATTTAATGACATATCACTTCAGACTTACTGATATAAATTTATAATAACATTTTATTTGGAGTATTTCTTTACTACTACTTGCAATAGTTCCACTTTAGCGCAATCAGATATACTTAAATATATCTTTAGTTTGACCTCAGCACTACTTCAACACAATTAAAGTACATTAAGCACAACATTACAGTAGTTGTTTCAATTTAGCAGACATTAAGTAAACCAGTTTAATATTCCAAAAGTACAATTGCAAGGTATTTTTATTAAGCAAATAAATATGTAAATGTACAGTATTTGTAGTATACTTAACATAGCACAGATGCATTAAATTGATGAAAAATGACAGTAAAGTCATTTATAATATTTTGTACTTTCTATTAATCAAAGAATGCTGGAAAAAAAAATTATTACAGTTACCACATAAATAATAGCAACATAACTGCTTTCAACATTGATCATAATAAATGCATCCTGAACATCAAATCAGCATATTATTAATGATTTCTAAAGGATTATGTGACATTGAAGACTAGAGTAATGGTTACTGAAAATTCAGCTTCATCATCAAGGATAACACACATAAATTACATTTTAAAATAGAAAAGTTTTTTTTTTTTGTAATAATATTTCACAATATTACTGTATACTGATCAAAATAAATCCTATGAGCATAAGAAACTTCTTTTAAAAACATAAATTCTTACCGAGCCCAAAATTTAAATGGTAGTGTATATATATATTTAAAGAATCAATAAATGTTACACTGTAATTAAAACTTCTTAGAGCATCAAAATCAATAATTAAACATGAAAAAAGTTTCAGTTCATTTTAATTTCCTTGTACATTCCATGTCATACTGTAGCATGACGGTTGAATCAAATAAAACAGAAAATGTTGTCTTCACCAGTTATCCCTTTATGCTCCTGACAACATTACTTTTTTTTACTTCCCAATATGTTGTTTGGGAAAATATCGCAAAGGATGAATAGATGTGTTAAGATGGTCAGCGTGATTAGTCTGTATTACTCTTCTCAAACTGACAAATCCGCCATAATCCGTCATCCAAGATAACATGCGGAAAAGTTGAAGGACACACTGCCAGAGAGAAATTACTGATATTTCTACTAAAAGAAGCACTCTGGGACTTTTTAATGTGTATGCTTAACTTGGCTGGCCCATCATTTCTGATTACACTAAAAGCATCTGACACATGCTAATTATATTCAATTTATCAACATTTGTTTGATTATTAATGACATGGGTGTCACAAGTGGCATGTTTTTTCATGATGTGTTCACTGTCTTGTCCAAATGAGCTGTTTTTTATTTTACCCTGCAGAAAAGCTTCCTGTAACAAACTAGCCGGCCCTTAACGCTTCCTCATTTGTATATCACTGATGTTAGTGCAGTCAGCTTGAGATGTCAGGCAACTGGAAAAAGAACACAGTGCTCAGAGCACTTATCTGGGACGGAGTGAAATGACATGGTCTCCAAGTGAAGCATGGGATAATTTCAAGTCGCCAGCAGCAAAGCGTCGAGTAATGTACGGGAGAACTTCTAACGTGTCCCCCAGTCTACAAATGGGCACGTTGGTTGTTTCTCACAAGGATTAGGCCGATCGGCAGTTCGTTGGTCCAACATTGTTGTAATAGTGGATTCCGACCAGGTGGACTCACGGGGGCATGTTGCTTTTCTCTAATCCGCGTGTAAAACGGAAGTGTAAATGTTCTGCTTTGTTTAGAGTCACTAAGGCATACGCTCAGGGAAAATCCAGCGTGTTTCCCATTTTAATACCTACCTCCATGAGGGTAACCAATCCCAGATGTGCTCTAGCACCAAATACATTTTCACTCTCTTTAAAACCTCTTTTTTTCCCTCCCTTCTGACTCAGGGTCAATGACTTGAGTTTCAGCTGTAGTGGTAGCTAAATATAGATTTATTGAGAGTCACTAAACGACTTGTTTTTAGAGCATTTGTCAATGTGGTCCTTAAGAGAACAAATATTTATGCATTTTTAAATGGGGATACGTCCGGGAGAGTGGCGTCGCTCTTCCTGGGGCTGACGTGAGAATGCAGTTCACCGCATGTCAGGTTTTAGTAAATCAAGATAATTGCTCATTTAAAAAGACAGTAAGTAAGAGAGAGAGAGAAAAAAAGGCCTGGTCCATCAGCGTCTTTGGCTGAAATAATAGACAAGGCAAGAACAATAATTTCTGAGGGGTGAAAAGGCGGTGGTCCTCCTGTTTGAGAGGCCGCCATACACAAACCAGTGCATCGCAAACTCTGTGAGAGAGTACGGGAGGGGTTGGAGGGGTAGGAACGTGTGAATCTGTAGTGTGTTATGATAGCTCTGTACAGGGCCCCCAGAGCGATGTCCTCTCCACGTTTTGGATCACCTAGGGGGTCCTTGCATCCTGTTCTTCTCCAGCAGGGAGAGGTGGGAAGTTCCCCCGACAGGAAGTGGGCCTGTCAGATCTGCAGATTGTGAGGGCTTTGAGAAAGTTCGGGGTGTTTGGCTTGCCCCGTGCTTTCCCAGGGAGAAGAGCCTCAGGAAGAACTCATGAGCCGGGGATTTAGACCTGTTTCCTTTTTAGATGTTCTTTGTGTTTTAGAGTATCTTTTCCTTACTGATTGGATGAATCTGTGCCCTGTAACAAGACTGTCACTGTGTTCTTCTTGTTATTGTGTTGTCTCCTGAAATGTGTACTGACAGAACATATCTTCAATAATGCTTTTTTTAACGGCTTTTACTGTCATACCTAACTCGCAGTTTGACTTTATATTTCACAGTGTGACTCCAAATCTCACCATTTGACTTTGTATCTCGCACTTTGATTGTATTTTTCACAATATGACTTTATATCTCACAATATGGAATATTGTGCATTTACAAATTTATTTTCATGACTGCGACCATTTCTTGAAATTGCAACTATATTCGCAATTTGTACTTTATATCTCAAAATGCGACTTTACATCTCACAGTTTGACTGAAGCCCGGCTCACACTCTGCAATTTTGGCCACGATTTGGTCGTCTGGGACAAATTTTGAAAATCCTAAAAGATTCCTATAATCCTAGGCTAAAATCTGTAGTCTTTGATCGCTGGTTTGACATGTTCACCGTCAGCCAATTAATGGCTGTTGCGATCAAATTTCACCTCCGACGAAATTCTGGCAGTGTCAGAAGATTTGGACTGTCCTGCAGTGTGACTACCCCTCCGCTCACGGAATTCATCTGATATGTTGCCTTTTCTATATAAACACTGGTTGCGCCGCTGTTTTCATGTGGGTGTGTAGAGCTGCATACACTATTCTTCTTACAGACGCCGGTATTGCCGCCGTTCATATACTTTTCATGATAGCCAACATTTCGGCCCCGCGTGCAATGCAGTTCGCAGTCACTGGATGTGTTTGGGTTGATAATGTAAAACTCCGGACAAGTTTTCTTGCGCGCAACCATTTTTAACTCGTCTCGACATTAATGACAACTGAGATCCCATAGTGTGACATGATCATCATGTTCGTACAGTCTGACAAGTACAATCCTAAAGGACTTTTAAAAAAATAAATAAATAAATATGCAACCCTGGAACACAAAGTCAGGCTTAAGTAGCACGGGTATATTTGTAGCAATAGCAAAAAATACATTGTATGGGTCAAAATATTAAGTAAAGATCATGTTCCATGAAGATATTTTGTAAATTTTCTACCATAAATATATCAAAACTTTTGATTAGTAATATGCATTGCTAAGAATTTCATTTGGACAACTTTAAAGGCAATTTTCTCAATATTTAGATTTTTTTTTGCACCCTCAGATTCCAGATATTCAAATAGTTGTATCCCAGCCAGATATTGTCCTATCCTAACAAACCATTTATTCAGCTTTCAGATGATGTATAAATCTCAATTTACAAAAAAAAAAAAAAAACTTATGACTGGTTTTGTGGTCTAGGGTCACATATGACTATATTTTAAAAATTTAACTTTATATCTCTGGGCTAATTTTTCGCAATATGGATATCTTGCAATATGGCTATATTGTTACAGAATATACAGGTGCATCTCAAAAAATTTGAATACCATGAAAAAGTTCATTTTTTTGTAACTTTTTTCAAAAAGTGAAACTTTCATATATTCTAGATTGATTACATGTAAAACATTTCAAAAGGTTTTTTTTTTGTTTGTTTTGTTTTGTTTTAATTTTGATGATTAGAGCTTACAGCTCGTGAAAGTAAAAAATCCAGTATCTCAAAATATTAGAATAGTTCCTAAGATCAATCAAAAAAAGGATTTGCAAAACAGAAAAGTTCAAATTCTTTAAAGTATGTTCATTTATGCACTCAAAATTTGGTCGGGGCTTCTTTAGCACATAAATTACAGCATCAGTGAGGTGTGGCATAGAAGCGATCAGCCTGTGGCACTGCTGAGGCACTAATGAGCCTTCAGCTCATCTGTATTTTTGGATCGACAAATATCCCATAGATTCCATATGGTGTTCAGGTCAGGCATGTTGGCTGGCCAATCAAGCACAGTAATATCATGGTCAGCAAACCACTTGGAAGTGGTTTTGGCACAGTGGGCAGGTTCTAAAATCCTGTTGGAAAAGGAAATCAGCATCTCCATTAAGCTTGTTAGCAGCTGGAAGCACAAAGTTCTCCAAAATCTCCTTGTAGACGGCTGCATTGACTTTGGACTTGATAAAACACAATGGACCAACACCAGCAGACGTCACGACACCCTAAATCACTGACTTTGGAAACTTCAAGCAGCTTGAATTCTGTGCCTCTCCAGTCTTCCTCCAGACTCCAGATCTTGATTTCCAAACGAAATGCAAAATTTACTTTTATCTGAAAAGAGGACTTTGGACCACTGAGCAACAGTCAAGTTCTTTTTCTCCGTAGCCCAGGTAAGATTCTTCTGACGTTTCTGTTTCAGAAGTGACTTGGTAGCCCTTTTCCTGAAGACGTCTGAGCGTGGTGACTCTTGATGGACTGACTCCAGCTTCAGTCCACTCCTTGTGAAGCTCTCCCAAGTGTTTGAATCGGCTTTGCTTGACAGTATTATCAAGCCTGTGGTCATCCCTGTTGCTTGTGAACCTTTTCCTACCCAATTTCTTCCTTTCAGTCAACTTTGCATTTAAGATACTTTGACACAGCACTCTGTGAACAGCCACCCCTTTCAGTAATGACCTTCTGTGACTTACCCTCTTTGTGGAGGGTGTCAATGATTGTCTTCTGGACCATTGCCAAGTCAGCAGTCTTCCCCATTATTGTGGTTTCAAGGAACAAGAGATACCCAAAATTTATTCTGTAGGGATGGTAATTTAATGAAGCTCAAATGTAAATATTATAATATTTTGAGATACTGGATTTTTGAATTTCATGAGCTGTAAGCTCTAATCATCAAAATTAAAAAAAAAAAAAAAAAAAAAAAAACTTTTGAAATGTTTACTTTACATGTTATGAATCTGGAATATATGAAAGTTTCACTTTTTGAAATAAGTTACAATAAAAAAAAAATGAACTTTTTCACGATATTCTAATTTTTTTAGATGCACTTTTACACTATATGGACAAAAGTATTGGGACACCCCCTTTTAGCAACATTTTGGACAGGACCCTTTCCTTTCTAACATGACAATGCCTCTGTGTATGAGGCAAGCTTAAAAAAGAAATGATTGATTCAGTCAGTGTGGAAGAACTTGACTGGTCTGCAGAAAGCAAAGTCCTCATCCCAGCTAAACACCAGTGGTGTGACTTTAAATGCAGACCTTGAGCCAAAAACTCATCACCAAACACCAATAACTTGTACATACACTATATGGACACTATATGTATTTCCATCTCTGTTGCAACAGTTTTGGAAGTGTCTAAAATGACTGTACACATATATACACACAATTCCCTAAAATATTATTATATGCTTTAACATTAAGATTTGTACTCATGGAAATTAGTCAAACCTGTTCATTAGAAGGGGGTGTCCCAGTACTTTTGTCCATACAGTGTATGTGCATTTATAGGATATTGTAGTAACATTCATTATTGAAACCCATTTATAAAACTATACATGGAGTCATATCCATAGATACAAAATGAGTATAAATTGTATTTATAGATTCATTATAGTTGTCAAGAATCTGTTGTTATTTTGTATCACAGGCATATTGAATTATTACATAAATATTCCACCTTTGTTCTTCTCATTTTTTAGGTTTATTTTACATATTCATCTCAAATACAGCCCTGTCCATCAGCAGCTACTACACAAATGGCATGTACTAAAATAAAATAACCCATTATCAGCATTGAAATGGAATGAAAAGGAAATTAAGATCTTACTGTCCTAAAGCCAAAGGCCTAAAGCTCTTTCACCTTTATCATGGCTGATAATCTCCCTCACTGTGATGTGGCTGAGCCCCTGGCCATCATGATATAGATGGGCAGATGCATATCAGCGCTGCCCTAGCAATGCCACCCTGGGTTCAGCCCACAAGTTACCTCAATGCTACATGGGTGAACAATTCAGGGATGCAGTCAAGGCAGTGTACTGGAGAATTAAAGACTGAAGTAAGAAAAACTGGCAAGTGAGCTATACTTCCTGTTAGGGGTCAGACATGGGAAACATTATTGTAATACAATATTGTAAATTTGTTATTCTTTAGATATTCATTGTCTGTGTTTTATTCCATATTTACAGAAAGACTGCATTTACACTTTGACTAGAGTGTTACTTCAAGATATGTGCATTTGCATCATTTTGTGCAGATGTAAGCTGTAATATTACATTACTTAAACATTTGGAATCAGTCTTTTTTTTTTAATAAATTCAGATTTTCATTCAGCAAGGATGTATGCAATTTATCAAAAATGAAGGTAAAGACACTTATGTTACAAAAGTGTTTTTTTTTCAGTAAATGCTGTTTTTTACATCAAAATCCTGAAAAAAACCCACAAAATCACACTTACTACAAAACTATTAAGCAGCACAATTGTTTTTAACAGTTATAATAATAAGAAATGTTTCTTGAGCATAAAATCAGCATATCAGAGTGATATCTGAAGGAGCATGTGACACTGAAGACTGGAGTAACAGCTGCTGAAAATTCATTTGTGACTTCAAAGGAATTTTACACTTTAAATTACATTCATGAAATGGACAAGTTATTTTTAATTGTATTTTTGATCAAATAAATGCCTTGATGAGCATAAGAAACAACAGTAACAAATATTGTTGTATATGTATCTGATCATGTATACGTAATATGTATATGTGTGGTTAATTAACTAAAAGCACTTCAGTTTACCATTATTCATTCACTTTTGAACTTGAACTTGTGCAGCTCAAGCAGGTCAGTCTCAGAATCTATGATATGATTATGATTATATAGTTTAAAAGAATCATTCTTTCAAGATTTCTTCTTTAGAAAACATTGTCAGTGCATTGTTAATATCATCATATCTTCATCAGTAGTATATTTGGATCAAAATCTCGCAATTACATTCATGATGTACATTTTTTGCTTATTATCATTTGCTTATTATTATCATCAACTTTCATGGAACATTTTTGATGAACAATTTCATCAGTACTTGAGATGGGGTTAAGATAATCACCCAGACCTCAAGATGGGTCAAGTTGCTCCAGAACTACGCAGAGCGCACTACACGTGGTGTCACCACTGTGTTAAAAGGAGAGCATAACCCCTTGGGGGCCGGACTAATGACAGCATTTATATGTGTGTGTATGTGTGTGTGTGTGTGTGTGTGTGTGTGTGTGTGTGTGTGTCCATTTGTGTTCAGGAGGGCTCCACTGTTTCCCCTCCCACTCAGGTCACTGGTAATGCACTCGTTGTACATCCTGGCCTCCACGTAGGGGGAAGGAAAAATAAATAGTAGCAAAAGAACGCGTCTGGGATCTGAGGGAGGAATGCAGCAGGGCATGGGAACGGCAGTCGCCCACAAGGATACTTTGGCCAGCCATTAAACGCCACACCCCCAGTCCCGTGCTATATCACCCCAGCCATCGGTGCTCGTGGGGGCTTGAGAAAAAGTGCGTGGGCGCTGTCCTGATTCAAGAGTGGGCAGGAATTACAACACCTTCTTCTCATTTGGTCTCTTTTCCTGTCCCTCTCTTCTCTCATCTTTCTAACAAAGTCTTTCTTACTCTCTAGGGGAGGGCTTCCAAAATCCCGAAGACAAGCCTAACTTGCAAGCTTCAGACAGTCGCCTCTACACTAAGGACAATTTATTTTAACCGTGGGAAGGGGGAGGGCAACTCGGGTGTTGTTTGAAGGTTTAAAGATGACAAGGCCTAAGGTCCATCTGGGAGGTGGGGGGGGAGCATGTTGTTCCCACGAAGAGCAAGGGCCGGAGGGGTTCGACTCCCCGACTTGCAAGAGCTGACGCACAGAGGAGCGATGACTGCGAGAGAACTGTGTGCAGGACGCTCATGTCAAGAGAGGAGGGAGGCAGATAAGGAGGGCTGCCTCATTAGTTTGGCTAAAGTTAACAGAGTCGACAGTGGAGAGTAGAGAACAGGTCACAACGAGAACGCCCGTTTGATTTTGAACAGAGGATGGATGGAGTGCAAAGGCCAAACACAACAAGCTCCTGAACTTTCCTTCTTGAATATGCTAGATACTGGAAAGGCATGAAACCATGTGTAATCTCTGAGATGTATTGTCAGTGGCGTAGGTTTCATTTGTACTTTGGGGAGGAGATACTATCGCTCCCTGAAAATAAATATAAAAGTTTATTTGTTTGTCATTTTAAATAAGAGGTAACAGATACTGTGGGATACAAAATCATGATCAGTCGGAATAGCACAACACTCATTTTTTTCAGTGTTAGAGAAGTCTGTTTTATGTTCGTGTATACTACCATTAAACAAAAAAAAAAAAAAAAAAAAAAAAAAAAAAAGCTTTTTAAATGTTTTTGCAAGACATTGCTCATGCTCAGCCAGGATCCATTTATTTGATCAAAAGAACAGTAAAAACAGTAATTTTGCGACAGAGTATTACGATTTAACTGTTTTTTTTTTTAATTAAATTTTTTCAAAATCAAAATTTTCAGCATCATTACTCCAGTCTTCAATGTCACATAATCCTTCTGAAATCATTCTAATATGCTATTTGATGTTCAAGCAACATTTATTGGTAATATCAATGTTGAAAACAGATGTACTGCTTAATATTTTTGTGGAAACTGTGATATAGTTCAAAAGAACAGCATTTATTTGAAATAGAAATGTTTTGTAACATAATGAAGATCTTTACTGTCACTTTTGTTCTATTTAATGCAGCCTTGCTTAATAAAAATTTTAATTACTTTCAATATATATTACTGCCCCCAAACTTTAGAACATTAAGTGAAGAGGGTGTATGAGTGACAAAGACAGTTTTATTTTCCTTTGCACTAGAATATTTTAGTACTCTTTAGTGTTACTTGAAATGTTAATCGCATTAATGATGCTTGTAATGTCAGTGTGTTGTGTTAATGGCCTTTACAGTAAGCAAATATGGTAATATGATAATATTCTGGTATTTATGTTGTCTGATGCAATGCAGATATTTGAGTGACTCAGTTATTGATTTCATTCTGAATGATTCATTTCAGAAACCTTGCACTTATCCACCAATAATAACCTTTTGATGAGGATCAAGTATCAAAAGTTTGGCATTTGTGAGTTTTATGGATTTTTCTGAAAACTGATTTATAGTTTGCTCCTTTACAAAGAAAAAAAGGCAAATTTTTGTTTGTCATATAAAATGTGGACAGAAAAGTATGATTCACATAAATGACATCAAACCCGTGGTGTAAATGTAGAATTTACTCAGTATCTTATAATCAAGTGAGTTATTATGTGCATATAAGTATGTGTATGTGTAAGACAGAGAGAGAAAATTAGTGTGGGTGAATTTATATTGTAAGAACACCTCTGATAAGACATTAGTATGAAATCTGCAGAAATTAGGTCATTTTGTTAAACATAAATCTCAGTCTATCAGTGTCATTATTTCAGCTGCCATTAAAAATGTCTTAAAAGATGAAAGATTTCTCATTTTACTGCGAGGAATGAGACGTGCCAAAAGCAACATCACTGTTTCAATACAGAGCAGCTAAACAAATTTCTTGGTTATGTTTAAACTACAAGTTAATTACCAAATTCTTAATTGAGTACAAGGTACATGATTATTTCATAAGCAGCATAAATATAATTCCACTTTCCATTTCAAATGTTCATCTTTTTACTGTCTACAGGTTGGTTTAATTATGCAAATGAGAACCCAAGTTTGGACAACCTAGGCTTTGATGTTCTCTAATTGTTGAGATCATCAAAGGCAGAATTGCCATTTGGTGTGAATAAATGTAACACTTTCTTCATTAAAGGGAGTCGTATGTTAATGAAGGTGGGGTAATTAAATATGGATGAATCCTGGAATGTTTAACAGGAACATTTGTTTCACCATTGGCACAGGAAAATGAAGATGGTTGAAATAACAGTTCAAATGAAAGGAGATCAGACAGAGACTAATCTTTCCGTTTCAGGTTGTTTTCTTAATTTGGAAAGCTCCTGCAGGAATTTGCTTGTTCGTTTGCAAATTCTGACTAGCATAATCATAAAAGCTGTTCGCCAACAACCCTAAATCCTCCCCAATCTGTTTCTCTCTTTGACCTCCGGGTGAGCAGTCAGTAGTGTGAACCCTTCATCAATAAAACAATAATCCTGTCATTAAAAAAGTCTAGTCTTTGATTAAAAAGTGATTTAAAAGACAGAAAATGTAATATAATAGATGGGCATCTATTACCCAGCCCTGAGCTGCTCTAGTCAAACATATCACCTTTTATTTTTAACTTAGAAACACAACGTTTGACAAAAGTTTTATTGTCTGTCTATCCATCTATATATCCATCCATCCATCCGTCTTGTTATTGTTACATTGCTCTATCTTTCATTCTATTTTTATTTAGATAGATAGATAGATAGATAGATAGATAGATAGATAGATAGATAGATAGATAGATAGATAGACAGACAGACAGACAGACATTAGTAAGTAGTACTATATCTCTAAATTACCTTGAATAAAAAAAAAAATCAGTAATTATCATTTGAACCCAGCTGTTTTATTTCACAATTTAAATTACAACACATTAGTGAAAAATATCTGCCAACCACCAATCCATGACCTGTCAATCCATAAAGCTTACAGTAAATGCTCGTGGTGAGTGTCCTATAAAACAGGACCTTTGCTAAGTATCATTAAGTCCAGCTACAGAAGGCTTTACCAGGCACCGGTGATGTGTGCATTAGGCATGTTGGTTAAGTGCGTCATAATACACAGATAAGCTGGGGACAGATGTGTCTGCCTGTTTACCATTGTTTTCCTCTATGCAATATGATAGATAAAAATATTCCCTGTCCTAATAGGCTTTTTTTCACTTATGCAGCTTTGCCATTTGGATTTTTGACATTCATTTAACCTCACGACGTGAATGTTACATAAACACTTATCTGTGGAGTGAAAGATGGTCAACGTTTGCTTCAAGTTTATTTTACACTATAGGTCACCTTTTGATGAAAACACTTTCCTACGTTCATAATTTATGAGACAAGGTCTGAGCCATGGACATTCATTTTAATATCCAGGTGTTTTCTCCCCACGTACCTTTTCATGTACTACCTACAGGGTCAGTCTACAATAACATGGCTAAAGTTACCACCATGCACAGATAAAACTAAAAATAATGAGCCTTGACACAAAGCAAACCAATACCATACTGACAGATATGTGTTCCCTATTTTGTCCCACTTCTCCATAGTTGTCGGGTCTGGATATGATCTCATATTTCAAGTACTTGTAACATCAGATAAGGATTCATAGTCCCACTTAAGACTTACTCTGTTTTCTCGAGTCCTGTTCTATCTCACACAGAAAAGAAAAATCACAGGAGCCACAACCTTCCACCAAAATAATGTGGGACAAATAGGAAACTGTGATAACGGATATTATATTTCTGTGAAAATGTCTACGACCTGGCCTTCTCAAGACAAACGCCCTGCTTTCATAAATGTTTACGAGGGGAATGTTTCTGTCGGCTTGTATTTCTTTTTAAGTGCAAGTGGTGTTGAATGGCCTTACAACTCTGTCCTCACCCCATCAGGAACTAGATCTATCTAGCCAGTTGTGGATGCATCATGGATTTGGAAACATAAAAAGGTCGCACTTTACATTACAGTGTTCATGTGTCATATTAATGTGCAATGTACTACATGTACATCAATGTGTAAATGCAAAGTGTTACCAGAAAAGAAAAATTAGGGGAAAGTGTGGGCCATTAGGCATTTCCGTTAAGTGAAATAAAAAACAAAAAACAAAAAAAACAAAAAAAAAAAACAACTATATATAACCATTCACAAACGGTTATATCAGAATAAATAATTGTTGTTGTGTTATAGTACCCGAGTTCGGTGTTTCCAATGAAACAAGTACAATTCCAGACAGACAGAATTTTTAGCACACTTTGTTCTGTCAAAGCAGGAAAGCAACATTTAACAGATTATAAGTTTTGGTGAAGAACAGACCATGATACACTGTTATTTTTCTAGAGTATGAGAATACTACCTATTATATAATAATAATAATAATAATAATAATAATAATAATAATAATAATAATAATAATAATAATAATAATAATAATTTATTATATTATTGTTAATATTATTAGATATTATATAATAATAGTACTTCAGCATACTACCTTTATAAATCCGACTCTCTTTATACTATTTATGACATTTATGAGAAATTATGATAACAATAGGTCTCTTCAGCTTTTGACATTTATGTCCAAGAAATTAATTTTTATTAAAACTGATTTTAACTCATCTAATTTTTCAAATTATTTTATTTATTTATTTACTTACTTTTATTTTTTTGAAAACTGTCTTTGAATATTATTTATTACCATGACTTGATCACTTAATACTGCTCATTTTTGAGTACCTTGTTTCTTTTCCATTGTTTCAGACAGTTCAGACAGTCTTAAAATGTGAAAATTCAATTAAAAATTGTGACTTAAAAAAAAAACAAAAAAAAAACAAAACTTTTTTTAAGAATATGAATAAAATAAATAAAAACAACATTGTATTTATTTTTTGAAAATGATTCTTGTTCATGTTTCAAAATGTATAGCTGTCCCACGGTTGTGACATTATGTAAGTGAACAGAGCACTTGAGAAGAAAGTTTAAAGTGCTTCCACCCAACTAAATATCCCTTATGAACAGATTCATTATTATTATTATTATTAATTATTATTATTATTATTGTTGTTGTTGTTGTTGTTGTTGTTGTTGTTGTGCATCACTGACAACCTAATTGTGTTGCTAGGGCCAGTTTTATTTCAAAAATGCTTAAAATGTCATTTCCACTGCCATCATTTCCACAGGGTCAATAGTATTCACAGTTAAAGAAACACCCAGTTAGTAATCTCTCCGTTTCAAACAGACTGTAGGCCTCCCGTGAATGAACAATCAAACCTTTTATCTCTACATCAGATGCATTAACTTCATCATTATATGACTTCATTTGACCTTATGTCAAAGACATGGACGTAAAATAGACAGGGACACAAACACAGAACTTGAGCTTGGCAGCATTTCCTAAGAATTCTTCAGGGTCTGTGTCACCCTGCAAGGAGAAACAGACAACCTCCTCCCCGCTCATCTTCTGTTCCTCTGTCCCAAGAGACAGTTTAAGGTGGGTGGGTAAGCACAGGAAATTCTCCAGATACTCTGTATGTGTGTGTTTTAAGCTGAAACATTTGTTTGGGGAATGTAATTGAACTTCAATTTAACCTGAATTCAGTGAGATCATTTTAACTGATCCTTTAGAATATCTCATGTTTATACCCGATGTAAAAGAGATATCAGGCCAGCTAACATCAGACAAGAGCTTGACTCACGCTGATGTGGAATAATGTTCCTTTACGGAGACCATTATCTGATCCAAAACTACTCCCAGTCACGGTTCCTCAATCTAAATGACATTATCCGTGCTCTGCTCCCTACTCCACAGCGTTTAGGTGTCTTAAGCGGTACTCAGAAGTGTCCAGAGGGGGAAACAGACACAGTCCAGTGACATGAAACAGCCTAATTGCCTGGGCCTTTCCTATCTCAAGGCAGAACTTCAGTCTTTTGCTTACATTGCACCACACACACACAGGCGTTTTAACTTGAACCTGAGGACACAACTGGGAGTTTGCTTATCAATGTGTAATGTAATGTAGACTGAGGGACAGAACAATCAGCTTTTAAAGGTAAATGACCTTTCTAAAACACAAGGTTGTGTGTGTGTGTGTGTGTGTGTGTGTGTGTGTGTGTACCTGTTTTTCTATTCAGGTGGGGACTTAAACCTGAATACACACAGACTCATGGGGACTCGTGTCACGGTGGGGACCTAAATTGAGGTCCCCACGGGTAAACAAGCTTATAAATCACACAGAATGAAGTTTTTTGAAAATCTAAAAATGCAAAAAGTCTCCTGTGAGGGCTAAGTTTAGGTGTAGGGTTGGTGTAGGGCAATAGAATATACAGTCTGTACAGTAGAAAAACCATTACGCCTATGGAAGTCCCCACAAGGATAGTGAAACGTGTGTGTGTGTGTGTGTGTGTGTGTTCTCATCATGTCCTTTTAGCAGCTGCATGGCTGGCTTTTCCTCATGACTTTTGTGTCTCCTGGGACTGAGCATGCAATTGCTAACACATCCTCTCTCGCTTTCCCTCTCTCTTTCTCTCTCTCTCTCACACACACACACACACATATAAAACTTGTGTAATAATGTAAAGAGCTTTGAATTCATTTTAAGTGAAATTATTAATGTGAACTGACAATGCTGTAAATTAAATTGTGTCACAATTATGTTTTATAATAGAATCTGAATTAATCGACATAAACAAGTTGGAAAAGTTGTCTGAATAAACTATGAACAAATGTTGCTAATTGCTTAAAATGTTTACAAATCGCAGTATGCACTGCAGCATGAATGAAGTAAGCAGATACAGTTAAAGGGTTGTTAATTTTTTATTCTGTTGTTGTTCTTTTTGTCCTCACTGCTAGCAGTCCTGTAGCTCAAGCACTGGATCATGGGGCTAGCAACAGCAGATGGACTTGAACCCCCATGTTTATATATATTATTTATATTTACTGTTATTATGTTATTTTACTTGTTGAGTTCTAAAGTCATACAAATTAAAAGAATACAAAAAAATGGCTAATGTAATGTTACTGAGGACAATTATTAAGATTTTTATTTTTTATTATTCTTGTGAGAACTTGAATATCACACTTTGTCATGTTGCCTTAATTTGCTTTTAACCTGTATGACTTTTTCAACATGATATTTTGTGTATTTATTTATTTATTTATTTTTACATACAGTGGAAGTCAGTGGTAACCAAAACTGCAAGGGTTTACAAAATTCTTCAAAATATCTTCTTTTGTGTTATGCAGAAAAAAAGCCATACAGGTTTGGAACGACATGAGTGAGTAAATGATGACAATGAAAATTTTTGGGGTGAACTAATCCTACAAATTAAAGCAACATGACGCATTGAGACATAATGCAAGACAAATTCTCACAACAGTAATCTAAAATAAAAATCATAATTGTCCTCTGTAATGTCACTTTGTTCTGTAACGTTGCTTTGTTTATCTTTTCTCAAAATTGAACATTAGCTAAATATGTTAGTTTATTTACAAGCCAAAAAATTTTTCCATGTTGCTAACATTGGAAATATTTTTGGTTTGAAACTAAAGTACAATCCACATGCACGTAGAAGTAGTTAAGCCAGTGAAATCACTTCCATCCAGACGTAAGCTCAAAATCAATCCCTGGTGATCTGGTCTATGGGGAAGCTGTCACCAGACTGTAAATCTGACTGTCACACCAGGGTCTGACCTCTGTCAGGAGAAAATCCACAGGGCTGAAGTCAAACTCCTCAGCAGTCACTGCTGTCAGCTGTGAGAAACTGACATGGGGCAAAATCATTGATGCAAATACTGCCCTCAAAAGAGATGTACAGTATTTGGGGATTGAATATTGACAGTGCGGCATGAGGGAAGAGAAAAGCACAGGCTCTGGTTTGTCTCCTCAGCTCCATTGTAAGAGTTAGTTGTGATTTTGTGTACATCGAGATCAGATAAACGTGATACAGGTTTTAAAAAAACAAAAAAGTTACGTCAAGAATGAATGTCACATACCCCAGGCTAAATCAGATTCAGCAAAAATGAAAAACAGACTATAAGCCACAAGAGTTGAGATCATTCAGACAACACCCATCAGTCAAACAAACATAGTTACAGGACACCAAAATCCTCACGTATCTCCAAGATGCTTTTGTTGGGACGCGAGGACTTTATCTAACAAAGTACAACACAGGATGACCGAACATCCAATCACCACTGGAAAACAATTGCGAACAAAAGTAAGACAAAGAAAATATTTAATGTGTCTACGTCGCTGGGCCTTTGGATGGCTTCATTTTGAGGTCAAAGGGTCATTTGCAAACAATGCAAATGGGGAGACAAACATGATACACACCTTCATCAAACTTGGCATTAGTTTGATAGCCCTGAAATAAAAAAGAACAGATAAAATGATTAAATAACGCAAGCTTTTTAGTTTGAAATCCTGTCCGTCTTTTGTGTTTATATGGTTAATTTTTGATGCATACCCCTACTGTTGTTACCTTTTCTAGCATTAGACATCTAAAATGTATTGCAAGTGGATGAATGTGAATGTGTCCAAATGAAACTGATACTTTTCAAAATGTATTCTAAGCCAGTTACTGTTGACTTGATGAGATCTGCCAGCCTTTATCATGGGAAAGTATAAAAGAGCAATTATCCCTATTAAACAACCCGTTCTGTTCTCAAAGTCTGTCCTAAACATTAAAAGATCCTGTAACAGCCCTCCTTATCTACATAGGGTTTGATCAGTCCAGAAATAGCTGAAAAACAGCATTTCCACCACACTTATGCAACAGTAACTGAGTCACCGGCAGTGTTGATGGTAAACTTGATGGAGATTAGGTAAGGTGGAGCAGATCTGGCGCTATACCTTATCTCTTCCGCTAATTTAGTCATGCAGTCAGCGTTCCAGAGAAAGCTAGTCAGCTATAGCTCACCGTAATCAGGTAATTAAAGCTATTTGATCTAATGGCTCTCAGCTCCACTGCACAATTGTTTATTCCCTTGATCCTCCGGCTTATCTACCTTGTTGTTTTTATAAATCTTGAAGGCAAATGAAGGAGATCCTGTTATTGTTTCCTGTCTCCGCTAAGTATTTATTTGCACCATTCCCTCAGTTACAGGCCTGTATTCATGTTGAACTTTTGAAAGAACTGTAGGATTGATCGGGGAAGTGGATCCATCACAATAACCCCTGAGCAGACAGTCGCTAACTAACCATCTTTGTCTTTTGTAAGTCATCAAGTTGTGTTTGTGCCTGTGCCAAGAAACCTTCTAGGATTTGACAAAACCCACCATCCCCTTCCCCCCAGAACTGGATGATCTTGGTAAATACAGAAATAAATAGAGAAACAACCTCAAACAAATAAATCCACTTTTAAAGACGCTCTGGCTTTAAACAAAGCAAAGGATCAGATGCGTCTTGAAGATGCCAAGTGAAAGGAGCCACAGGCTGTTGTTTGAAAAGATGGCTTCACTTTTGTTCCAGATTTCCTTTTGCTTCAGTTCTGTCTCGTCCTGTGTCAGATTTACAGAAGAGATATGTCTTGAGATTTAGGCTACAGCTCAGAGCTCGAGTTATAACATGCTGTAGCATCATTTGAATAACCAGTGCCCGAAGAACGGGCCTTTGCTCTTCATTTATCATAAATGAAAGAAATATTTTAGGAAGATAAATCAGTCCAAAGGGTTTATGCAGCATTCAGTTTTGATTACAACAAGAATTTTACTGAATTAGCCTAGTTTATTAAGGAGTTTTACCTTCACTGATAATTTGATCATGTCACTTCATAAAAAAATATAGCAATGTAGATATTTTTCAAAGTTATAAATAAAAAAAGAAAATACAATAATATGTTATACTTCAAAATTTCACATTCAATTCAATGTGCTACTTGTATTTCTTTGTAATTATTTGTAAATTTTACTAGCAGTTTCGGAGGAAACATTTGTATAGACTGATTTCTTTTTTTTTTTTTTCTTTTCTCAGTGTATACGGTATGATGTTCATGGTCAGTAAATATTAGTTTAGGATCAGAAAGATTTTTTTCCACCCTGAAATCGTGTTTTATGGTGCTCACAAAAAATATCAAGCAGCACAACTGTTTTCAACACTGATCATATTAAGAAATGTTTCTTGAAAACCAAATCAGCATATTAGAATAATTTTTGAAGGATCATACGACACTAAAGACTGGAGTAATGATTCTGCTTTGCTATCACAGCAATAAATTACATTTTACAAATATATTCAAGTAGAAAACAGTAATACTTCACAATATTACTGTTTTACTGTATCAAATAAATGCAGCCTTTGTAAGCTTTGTTGAGAGACTTTTTTCAAAAACAAAAAAAATATAAAAATTCTTGCCAAACTCCAAACCTTTGATTGGTTGTGTACTGTACGTAATTGTTATTAGTCACATTACCAATAACAATTTTGATGATTATTCTGTAAGCGATAAACCACAGAAAATTCTAGATGCTGAAGTGATTCAATGCACATTTTCTTGAATTGTAAACTGCTCTTTTCAGTCTTCTGTGTCCTGTTAATATGATTAATAACATGTGGAGTTATCAAAACATCATGCTCCTAATAAGCATCACATCACAAGACTACCAGTGAAACAACAGCAAGTCAGAGGATTGGCTCTTGAGTTTGTCTCCAAGACCCCCGAGGCGCAGCAATTTCACTTCTTGGCATGGGCCAGGGATTTCAACCCAAACAATGCCCCAAAGGCTCACTCATTTATGGGGATGAGATCAACTCAAAAACAACTAAGGGAGTGTGGGGGGAAGGGGGGAGCCTATAGCGCTTTATGACTCATTACATAAGCACTTAGCGACATGAATATTCCTCAAATACCTGGCATTGCAGAATGTAATCTGCTTACGACGACAGGACTGGATGTGCCCGGCTTGTGTGGCAGGTGTTTCTGCATTAGCTTCTGTTACAAAAGATTACGGAGGCAGTGATGGCAATCTTGGCCGTGGAAGAGAGGAGGGGGAAAACGTTTTAGAAATGGCTTAATCCAAGGGCTAGATTACCCACAAGGTACCAGCTAGGTAGACATCAAAGGCCGTCCCAGCCCACTCAGTGATATTGAAATGAAAACGTGTTCCCGCTAAGCTTGAATGGAAAGCGTCGCCGGAGGTTGTCAGCTCAGTTTTGGGAGAAGAGAGGCAATAGAAGAGCAATCCTATTCACTCTACTCATGACACTGTTTGGCTGCGCACTTTGCTTCTGTGCTTATCGCTTTGTTGGGCTGAAAGATGCGATGGAATTTTGCTCCCGTTTCGGAATCGCTTGATTACCTTTTGTTTCTTGCATCCATCTAAAATGGCACAAAAAAAAAATCAGGTTCTCTACCATTTCGTTTACCTGTTTTCAACGGTTCAACCTGCAGCTTTTCGAGAATCGTTGCATCATCCTTTTTATTAACCCAATTGCATTTGTCACGGTGGGATAAAACATCTTGTCTGCATTTCAAACGCATTCAAGCACTGAACACTTGGACCTTTTTTGGCACTTGCGGTCGGTTCACATGACCAGAAGGTCCTGGCTAATTTCAGCCAAAATCCCCAACAATGGTGCTCTCTGACAACGCTCAGGTTGTTATCTACAAGTGCCCTTAGAGTTGTGTCGCTCACAGAATGCCTCTTTGGAAAAAGTGCATGAATCACTCGCTCTGTTAACTTACACAGAGACACCGTCCACACTGCCCCCTTTAATATTTCGAAAGTTGCAAGAAACCCCCCAGAAGCTCTGAACCGTGTCATCCGTCACTGCTAGCCTGGAGTGCCGGGTCTCATGCTGCTGGGACAAATGCCACTGTTTAATGACTATGGAGACTCATAGACGCTTACTGTCAGGCTAATCAGCTATAATCATTGCACAGTAGTTAATTGACAAAGGTCACGCCTAGGTTAGGCTCTGAAGCTGCTAATGGTTATAAATAGAGTTCTTAGAGTGTGTCTTCTGTTTGATGTCACCGATACATCACCACGATATGCTCATCATAATCAATGAGGTCGTGCACTCATCTGTATCATGTATGAACAGAAAGAAAATCAGTCACATATTTAATAGCCATTAAGCAAATATAAGAAATATTATTATTATTATTCCTACAGAAATATACAGGAATACATCAGTCAAACTGCAGGTGGGTTGTTTTAATTAAATAATAATAACTTAAACAAATAAAGGTAATTTACAAAATTAAAGTTCATTGAAAGTATGTTTTTATTACATATTAAAAGTTTGTTTTATAGCAAAAGCAGATAACTCCAACAGTCGTTTTTTTGGCAAAAGCAGATAACTCCACATTTTGTTTTAGAGTTTTAAAAAAAACACTTGTTTAATCTTTGTAATCTCCTCAGATGATGTAGAAGTCTGACAAACGTTGTTGTTGTTGTGATCATAAACTGTATGGATGTGATTACACGCAATACACTGAGCTTTTCTCTCACCATTGTAACGCGCTGCTTTTGCAAGACTCCATGAAAACGTTTCAGCTTTTATTTTCCTTTACGCCCTGAAGAAGATTTCACAGGTTCATCAAGTTTGTCGAAATTATCCATCCTCGATCACTTTTAGTCAGCTTTGAAGAAACTCCTCTCTGCTAGCAGTCTTTTCAAAGTGAAAGTAGCCTTGTCACCTGACCTGAATACAGCACGCTGATTCGCTGAAATGGATTTATCGGCTTCTGTTCACAAACAACAAGGGGCTTATCGGCTTCTGCAGTAAAACGTGAACTTGCGATGCCTTGAAAGTGGACAATACCGGCTTTTTTGACAAAATGTATTTAGGGTTCAGATCGCCCTATATGTGGAGAATAATGCACGGCAATCAGCTCTTTTTTTTTTTTTTACTATATATATATATATATATATATATATATATATATATATATATATATATATATAGTATATGGGTCAATGACGTGACGCCTAAATTTTCTGTCCAACTGCATTTTTTCAGTTAAAAATTGGTTTAAATGCATAAAAAGATGTCATATACCTCTCCCACATATGTACCAACTTTAATTTTTCAAAAATCAGTTATTTGTAATTTTTCTGTTATTCAAAGTGTCAAAACATCATGTGAGGACGGTCGGTCCAGCCATAACTTGTTTTGGAAACATCTTTGAAATTACCCTAAATTTATTCAGATTAATTTTCTGCACTATTTGGCATGTTTTCCAAAGTGTTTTGTAATCCTGTATAAAACTGCAAAGCAATTGTATTGATATTTCCATCATAATATTCAAACAAACTTTGTCCATTAATCTTTATTTTATGAAATATCATGTGGTGCGACCATCAAGAAACTACCATTTTGGTACTTTTATGGTGAAATCCATTCAAAGATAGGACGTTGCATCATATAACAATTTGCCAAGGACCCATGGAAGTATCAAGCAGGTTTGTAACTTTCAAATCTGGAAAAAAATAACCTTTTTAATGGCTGGTATGTAGTTACCACATTTGGATATCATGTGGTATGACCTCAAAAAAACAATGAATATTAAGTTATTTTTACAAGCATTTATTTTTATTATAAGTTTCATAGTGACCTTTCATGGGAAGCTAGCTTGTTTTGTTTAGGTGGCTAATTCTGTGCTTGTAAATTTTGACAGAATTTGAATATATCATGTGGTGTGACCAAATATCATGTGGTGCGACCACTGCAGAGTGTTTTCCATTATAGATATATGTCCCAGATTCGCAGTTTTTGTGCTTTTATATTCAATTTATGGTTTATATACACAAAATGCTTTATTTTAATATCATTTGGAATAGATTTTTATGCAGTTTGGGTCATTTCGAGCGGTTTATGAGTAATCTTTTTACAATATGAGAATAAATGCAAAAAGAAAAAATAGGAATTTAGAGCATCTAATTTTAGTTTGGTAATTATGCATTTATTATATATTAATGATTATTTTAATCTATTTTACCAGATTCCACTGCCTAGCAAAGTAAAATAAACGCTCACTATAGGCAGCATGTTAATTCTAACCCTGCAGTCAAGCACAAACCCCAGATCTAATTTTCTGCTGTAAGAACGATGTTTATGATTTCATCTCAGAACCTGAGCCACCAACTCTAAATTGACCCTTAGCAAAGACCTGCGCTTAGTTACTGTTGCTGCGTCAGACAAACCATCCGACAAACCATGGCACTTTTATGCCACACATGTTCTCATGCAGTGAAAAATACATCACGGCGCAAAGAAGACAATGACAACACGCCGACATACAAGTCAGAGCAGGTTACTTTCGGTATTAAAGTCTCAGAGTTCAAATTTTGTCATTTTTTTCAAAGAAATTCAAACAACAAATACTGTTTTGTGGCTCTTTAATGTGTCGTGACAGATCGCTGTAGCACCTCAGTTCAAGCGGCATGTGACCAATCATCTCTTACTAGTTATAGCACAAAATACACATGAACGAACATCGGAAGGTATCTTGTTTCAACTATGAAAAGATGTCAATAATTACTATTTTTCAAGTTCAAGTCCACCGATGTTAATCTACTCTCCTGTCTGGTTTGTTTGTCGGACAAAAAATGGCAGATTTGGCATTATGATTGCTCAGACTGCCTGTTAATCAAACTCCCGGCGAAGGGTCATTTGAGCAGCCAAGGTTGGGCAAAGTTTAGAAATAACTTGGTCTAAAAAAATGACTGCACTTAATGCCATATGCTGAACTTTTCATACATGTTTCTTTAAATATTTTTTTTTTAACGATGTAAGATATTTGTGTCATTTGGAGCGACCACTCATGTGGTGCGACCAATAATAGCAATAACTGTATTAAATCTCGTTTCCGTGGCTGAAATATGACTCACTGCTATAGTATGCTTAAGTGAATGGTATTTTCAAAATATTTTTATCAGTTTTATGCAATTTACAGAAAAAATAAGTCTGCTAACTACAATTAAGAAGGCAACTCTGAAATTATAGATCAAAAATATGAGATCATTATGTACAAAAACTCAAAAGAAATACAAATACTTTGTTTCTAAACACTTCAATTACTGAGAACATCTAAAAAAAAATGTTAAGCATGTTAAGGAAATTAATTAATTTTAATATAAATCATGGTCACACCACATGACTTTTTTTATGGCTACGGCTGATTCATCTAGATGAAAAAACTCTAAATTCACTTAATTTAAATTTTTAATATGAATTTATGTGTACACAACCTTCTTAATGTTTGAACAACTACAAAGATATTATTATTTTTTTGTATTTTAAAATTTGCCTGTTGAAAATCCTTATACGTCAAGCCCCATATATATATATATATATATATATATATATATATATATATATATATATATATATATATTTATTTATTAGGGATGTGCATCTCCATAACTGAGGCCGATGCGATACGCATCTCGATGCATAGCCAACGATACGATACACAACACAATTCAACACAATGCGATTCGATGCAATAGAAAAAATACGATCGCTTTTATTTCTTTGGTTCAGACAGACAGCAAATCATAAATTAACGTATGTGTCTTCTGACTTCTAATGCCTCGAGACCTGTTTCATAAAACAAGTTTACCAAATAGGCCAGGCTTATTTCAGTTAGTCTGACTCACTGTCAAATGATTTGGTTCCATAAATTTAACAAAGATCAACCTCAGTCACTGTGGCTACTTATGCTGGAAAGCTGACCTGACTCAGCGCAGGCAAACTGTCAGGCTAAGCTGAGCTCACTGACCAATAGGAATGCAATGATATTGCCACTGACTCTCCCACATACTAGCCTTTCTCTCTGGTTTTATAACAGCTGTACCTTTTATAGTTAGAACAGATAGCATTAGAACATTACAATCTAACATTGCTCTTTAAAGCATTAACAATCACTAAACTAAAAGTTAAAATCACTAAATTAAAACTATATTTTAACTTCTATAAGAAACACACATTAACTCATCTGAGCTTAGTAATTAGGACTGTATTAGCTTACATTTTATTTACCCATTACAATAGTCCCTTTACAGTTACTGCTATCATAAAATGCATATTTGACTCAGAATTATTGCGCGCAGCAGAGCTCATTCACTCGCGTAAGCCTCGCCCACTTCTGACAGCAAAATGGATATATTTGCATGACTTTCTAACATTTACGGATGAAAAATATACTCGTGACATGTCAGTTATGCACTGAGGAAAACAAAACGTCTCAAATGTATTAAACAGCACATATATATTCGCTGTTTGCTATGGTGGATCAATTTGATCCATGATCGACATTAAGGGCCACTTAAGAATAAGCGTGCACAAATTAGTTACATTGTCGTTTATAACCGCTTTAGCCCCGATTGATTTGTTATTTCAAGTCAGGTTTTGGACTTTAATCCCGGCTTTTCCTCGAGTCTCCGTAGTGTTGTTGTGATTCATCATATTCACGCGCAGCGGTGATGAGAGAACGCACTCGAGAAACAGTTTCGAGAGGAAAAATCAATCTACATATAAAATATTGGTCACAGATTATTGGTCACTTTCTAAACAATAAAAGTGTAGCGCATCCACTAGTAATTATATATAAATAAATTGTTTTTTACCGATGCAAATGTGTCAGAAACGATGCATCGCGATACAAATGCCAACTTGTAGCCGATGCACACTTTTTAAACCGATGCATTGCATCGTTAACTTTTTTTTGCCGATGCACCGAGCAAATCGGGGAATCTTCCCATCCCTAATATATACACTATATTGCCAAAAGTATTCGCTCACACATCCAAATAATTGAATTCAGGTGTTCCAATCACTTCCATGGCCACAGGTGTATAAAATGAAGCACCTAGGCATGCAGACTGCTTCTACAAACATTTGTGAAAGAATGGGCCGCTCTCAGGAGCTCAGTGAATTCCAGCGTGGTACTGTGATAGGATGGCACCTGTACAACAAGTCCAGTCGTGAAATTTCCTCGCTACTAAATATTCCACAGTCAACTGTCAGTGGTATTATAACAAAGTGGAAGTGATTGGGAATGACAGCAACTCAGCCACGAAGTGGTAGGCCACGTAAAATGACAGAGCGGGGTCAGCGGATGCTGAGGCGCATAGTGCGCAGAGGTCGCCAACTTTCTGCAAAGTCAATCGCTACAGACCTCCAAAGTTCATGTGGCCTTCAGATTAGCTCAAGAACAGTGCCTAGAGAGCTTCATGGAATGGGTTTCCATGGCCGAGCAGCTGCATCCAAGCCATACATCAAGTGCAATGCAAAGCGTCGGATGCAGTGGTGTAAAGCACGCCGCCACTGGACTTTAGAGCAGTGGAGACGCGTTCTCTGGAGTGACGAATCCCACTTCTCCATCTGGCCAGGAGAACGGTGCTTGTCTGACTGCATTGTGCCAACTGTGAAGTTTGGTGGAGGGGGGATTATGGTGTGGGGTTGTTTTTCAGGAGCTGGGCTTGGCCCCTTAGTTCCAGTGAAAGGAACTCTGAATGCTTCAGCATACCAAGAGATTTTGGACAATTCCATGCTCCCAACTTTGTGGGAACAGTTTGGGGATGGCCCCTTCCTGTTCCAACATGACTGCGCACCAGTGCACAAAGCAAGGTCCATAAAGACATGGATGAGCGAGTTTGGTGTGGAAGAACTTGACTGGCCTGCAAAGAGTCCTGACCTCAACCCGATAGAACACCTTTGGGATGAATTAGAGTGAAGACTCCGAGCCAGGTCTTCTCGTCCAACATCAGTGTCTGACCTCACAAATGTGCTCTGGAAGAATGGTCAAAAATTCCCATAAACACTCCTAAATCTTGTGGAAAGCTTTCCCAGAAGAGTTGAAGCTGTTATAGCTGCAAAGGGTGGGCCGACGTCATATTAAACCCTATGGATTAAGAATGGGATGTCACTTAAGTTCATATGCGTCTAAAGGCAGATGAGCGAATACGTTTGGCAATATATAATATATACATACACAGGGTGCGAATGGTGAAAAGGGCAGAGGGGGATGCTTTTGAAAAAAAATTTCTCTCCAGGGTAGGTTATAGCCTGACCTAATGTTAGTGTAATCTGTTAACAACGCACATCACAAATCCGTCTTTTTAGGCAAGTTAATGGGTGTCACGTTTTTAAATATGATGGAAACTGTATTTAACGTGATCACAATTTAATAAAAACACTGTAAGTTACCTAAGGGTGACAGAGTACATAGGGCCCAGAGGTCTGGGGGGCCCGCGATCACCTACTGGCCATCGGGAACACCGGGACATTCCATTCAAGTAGTGGGCCGATCGCCGAAACGAGGGAGACCTCCCCGATAAACATTTCATAGAAGTTGTTTTTTTTCATGTTTAGTTTTTTTTGTTGTTGTTGTTTTTTGTTTTAAACTACACATTTTAAAGTTTATTATTACTTATTTTTAAACCACATAACCATGGTAATGAGGAGAGGACCATGGTTTTACTTCTTGTGACCATCATCCTACTAGTCAGCTAAACTCTGGATTCTAAACAAGAACTTCTTTCTTTTTAGATGTTTAGTTCTAATGAATTTTAATTTAAGTAAAATGTTAATTCAATAAGGGCCTGATTAAAGATAAAATCAGTGTCCTATAAATTAGGTGCTTATTATTTACAAATAATAAAGTTCTTAAAAGGGAGATTCACCGAAAAATGAAAACTGTCATCATTTACTCAACATCATGTCATTCCAAACCTGTATGAATTTCTTTCTTCTGTGGAATGTAATTTGAGAAATTCAAGAATTTTTGTCCATACAGTAGAAATCAAGGGTAACCAAAATGGTTTGGTAACATTCTACAACATCTTCTTTTGTGTTCAACAGAAAAAAGTCATTTTGAACGACATGAGGGTGAGGAAATGATGACAGAATTTATTAGCAGTAACTTGCCAGCAGTCTAGCTCAAAATCAATGCTTTACTGTCAAGTGCTTTTCTATGTGACAAAAACACATTAAGTTTGTTGCGAATTCAGTAATATCTATCGTTTCTGTCCTGTTTTTTTTTTTTTTTTTATTCATTTATTTACTCCAATTGAAGGCCCTAGGACCCATCAAAACATTCAAGAGAGAATTTGTGGGATTTGTTGGCGATATTATATATATATAAATAAAATACAGGGTGCAATTTGTAGGGGGGGATGGGGGGGGGGGGGGGATTTCCCATCCTCTGGTCTATTCATCCCTGCCCCTGCTGAATATATATATATATATATATATATATATATATATACACACACACACACACACACACACACACACACTCATCTGAGACCTGCAACCTTTCTCCACGTCCTGTCAGCAGACTCACTCAGGCGGGAGAATGTGTAAGCCTGTACCGCCGTGTTTGTTTAGTTTGCAGTTTCACTTTAACCTGTCCCGCGGGAGAACATTTCTGAAAAATGTAAAGCTTGTGGGACATTTTTTATTCCCATCTTGAAAGCTGATAGCAACTTTAGACAAAGTTCTTTGTCACTGCCTTTTTAAAGTACATGGCTGGGTTGTTAATATACCATGAAATAATATACCATGAAAAGTACTTTGTTTGATCTATTTTGTGTGCAAGGGTATGTTTCACATGGTTGTGCAAAAATATGTGATATGATTGCATTTATATGAATATCTAGCTAAATATATATCTATTTCAGGTGATATGATGATATTAATTTTTAATATTTTGAGTAACAATATTGTATTTCTGAGTAAGCATTTTGTAACCTATTTTTAGGCCAATGAATCAATCTTATGATACATCAGTGGAAGAAAACATATCACATTCTTCTTTGCACAATGAGTTCAAATGCATCCTCCCCAAAATGCTTTTGATAAGTATTTTTAACCAATGAATTTCGATGCTAAAGAACAAGATGTGATCAAATCAACAAGATGTGATCAAATTTTGCTCAGTCTTGCCTTTTATTTACCTCCTTATCTGCAGATGAGTATAGGGAGTATGTCCAATTCATCATATATGCATAAAAAAAAAATGTATGCATAATATAACTGTACTTTCTTACAGACAGCACAGAAAGAGATGACGTTTGCTGTGTCCAAGTGTGTGCGGTGTTACACGGCCACTGTTTGAGAGCTGGCAGAGGTTGACTGTAGTGTGGTCCCTCGCTCTCTGTGGTGTGAAAGGCTACAGATATCGACTGGTCAGATATTAAAGCTTCAGCAGGTGTCCTGTAGCACTGTAGAGACGGACCCTGAGTGAATGCATCAAATTGATCGCACAGATAAAAAGGCCCCTCATTGTGCATCAATAATGCATTCTCTTTATCTGGGTCACTATACGTCCCAGGAAGAGCAGTCACACTACATTTCCACATGAACCATGCAGTTGTGTTCCTAAACTGATAAATCTTCCACTTTGCCAAAAACTTAATTTACCTTGATTTGTGGAGATCAGTGTCTGTATTGGCACTGGATCCAGAACTTTATTCTATACTATATGTTCACTGACTTTCAAAATTTTGGGGTTGGTAAGATTTTTAAAATGTTTTTAAAAGACTTCTCTTATGCTCATCAAGGCTGTATTTATTTGATGAAAAAAAAAAAACAATAGTAAAACAGCAATATTCTGAAATATTATTACAATGGAAATATGTTATAAATTTTAAAATGTTATTTATTCCTGTGATGGCAAAGCTGAGTTTTCAGCAGCCATTACTCAAGTCTTTAGTGTCACATGATCCTTCAGAAATCATTTTAATATTCTGATTTGGTGCTCAAGAACCATTTCTTCTTATTATGAATGTTAAAAATGGTTGTGATTTATATTTTATTAAAAAAAAAAAAAACTGTGATAGAATTTTCTTCAAGACTCTTTTATGAATGTAAAGTTCAAAAGAATGGCATATTTTTTTAATTACAATCTTTTGTAATATTCTAAATATTTCCTGTCACTTTTGATGAATTCAGTGCATCCTTTCTGAATAAAGTATACATTTTATAAATAAATAAATAACTGACCCCAACTTTTCAAACAGTAGTGTATCATAGGGCTGCCTAAAGGCTAATCATATGCAGCCAATGGCATTGTATTTATTTAATATTGAATCGTAATTAATTTAAAATATATTTTATAAATTCAACTAAAACTTTTATTTCACAGATTGTTTATTTCAAAGATTAAATTAGAATTACAGCTTTTTATTGACTCAGACTTTGGAACCCCTTCTGTTCATTTTAGCACATTAAAAATTTGAGATGAATTGTGAACATTTTTTTTTAGTCTATTGACAGCCCTGCAAGAATAATTTCTTAATAATTATCAAGATCAGCAAGCCAAAATTAGTGTTTGTACTCCTTCAGCAGAAGTAGTGTACAGTGGAAGTATGACTGTGTGTGTGGTAAGGTCTACATGTTGCTGCATTTATGAGCTTACGTTGGTCTAGGTGAAAGTGTGGCATATCGAAAAGCTCCCTTTGAGAGTATTGATCGAGTTATGAATGACGAGCAGCAGGGTGTGTCCCCTTTAAACGCCTGACACTGGCCATTTAGCCTTCCTTTGGGAAGGTGTGTGACAAAGGAATCATTGCGAACACAAAAGCATCTTGTCACACCTGGAGGTACAATGTTGTTCGTTCTCACAGGAGCTCCACATCAATAACCCACATAAAAGAGAATGTGAAAACACTCCCGCTGCTATAAATGACTTTTACCATCCCATAATTTAAACTCTCTGTGCTTCACTATCAGGTGTATCATGTTAATTCTCCATTCATGTGTTTGATGAGCTCCATCCCCCTTTTTTCTTCTTTTCTTTTCCTTGTAAAGTTTTTTTTTTTTTTTTTTTTTTTTTTTTTTGGTAACCGTTCCTAGACCAAAAGCTTAAGTGTTTAATTCTTCTTGCACTTTTTTCATCCCTAAAAAGTGAGAGATGTCAAATTTTCCAAAGAACAGGCCTGTGTTTGAGCTACTGTGCCACATAAACATCTGCATAATCATAAACAGTTCATATCAACATATCATGTGATAGAACCACTGAAATGCAGCAGAAATGCAAGTGTGCTCAAAGCACTCTGCACTGAAAAAAATGAACATAGCAGGTCTTTGAAATTACAAAAATGAAACGTACGTACAACACAATTAATTTATGTTTCTGTTTGAACATGTTTTAATCAAGTAGATTCCAATTGTTCATATTGAGTGTTGAATGTACACATTTCTCTCACGTTGACTGATTTCAGTTCTAGATTCAATCAATTTCAATCTAATTGAGTTTTGACACAACCGGGGCACTCCAGAGCAGATGGTGTATTGCATCATTGAGAGGGATGACAAACTGCCGTAAAAGAAGAAATTGAATTGAGCGCCAAAAACTCTGAAAGATTCAGCAGTTGAGCCAACAGTTCATCTCGTCTCAGACGAACACCGATTTACTGAAAAGTTCAGCAAAATCTTTTATATTTGTTTTCAAGTAGGCGATATTTCCACTAGATAACAGTTTTCATAGTGTATAACAATTACAATGACCAACACTTTAACACTCTCTGCTAGTTTATCATTAAGCGTCAACAACCGGTGGCCAACAGTCAGTAGGCCTTTTTTTAAACGGGGGTATTTTTCATAAAAGTAAATATTGTGGCTCTATTTTCCACAGTTTGTCTGTACATTGAAACTTTGCTGACAGTGTGAATTGCTCTTCCACACGGGACAGTCACGAGTGTCTAACTTAACTTAGCTCATTTTTTCTAACGGTTAGCTCATTTTCAATGAGATAACGTATATTTAACGATAGAGAGAGGTAAAACGCGGCATAGAGACGGTGGCTTTCACATGCATGGCTCTTCACGGCTAAAAAAATAAATAATTATAATATATTGAAAATGGATATAAATATAATATAAAATACTTAATGTACAATATAATGTTTCTGTTAGCAGCAGTCACATCGGTTTCAACTAGTTATTGAACCGATTATTAACAACCAGTCAGACTCGACTGCAGAAACGCTTCTGCTGTGAGAGAAAGCTGCAGCCGCGAGCCGTTTCCACCGAACAACTAGGCCTTTCTGTATGCACCCAGCAGAAAAGCCCTGTTATCATGGCAGCTAGCTAATTTGGTTTATTCGCTGTCACAATAATAATAATAATAATAATAATAATAATAATAATAATAATAATAATAAAGCAGTGTTCTGAACATTAGATTTAGTCTGTTTTCGTTTTGTTTTGCGTTTTCATTGCCCTATGACAAAACACTAAAATAAGTCTGTTCATCTTTGCTTTGTTGATTTGTATGTTGTCTTTCAATTACTGACTGATTATAAAAAAATCTTTTACAGGTCCATCTTTGCACACACACTCAAGCTTTAAATGGGTAAGTCTTTTAATTTACTTTTGTATTGTTACTAAAGTTTTACATAATTCAAAATATACACTTGCATTATAAATTTTGTCAATCTAAATAAATCTTAAACATCATGAATAATTAAAAACTTTTTTTTGTTGTTTTTTTTTTTGTTTGTTTTGTTTTGTTTTGTTTTTTAGTGTGTTAGATTTTTCTCAGTAGACCTTTGTTAGTAGAACTTATTTTCATGCATTTACCTACATTTGTTTGTTTTGTGCAGGGCATGAATGAAGCCTGCATTAATGAGGCCATTGAAGACACCACTGTTTGGATTTATGTTTTCAAACAACATGCTTCTGATGAACCAGAGAACTGTAATAAAATTACCGTTGAACCACTGATGTCACATGGACTATTTTACTAATGACCTTATACGTTTCTGGGTCTGGGAACATTTCTGTTGCATTACTCTCTATGGAGGGTCAGAAAGCGCGTGGATTTCATCAAAAACATCTTAATTTGTGTTCTGAAGATGAACGAAGGTCTTACGGGTTTGGAACAACATGAAGGGTGAATAATTAAAGACAGAATTTTCATTTTTGGGTGAACTATCCCTATAAGATGCATGGTTAACCTTGGTAGTGAACTGTAACAAGCTCGTGCTCTACAGTATTTCAACTTATTCACTTTGTGCCAGGTTTGGATTATTTAAAAGTGTTTTGTGTTTTCTTCAGAATCCACTGTTTGTTCTAACAGTTTCCTATTTTGTATATGCACTTTTAAGTCTATTGTGACAGTTAATATTTTTTACAAATGCCTTTGCTGTTCTTAATCGACAGTGACAACAGTTAAGTAGGTTTATAAATGTCTTGTCGTTCTTAATCCACTTTGAGGATACATTATGTATGTTTTTGAATATGCGGCTGATACAGCCTTTAAAGTGTTTTTGTTTTGATTCTTCTGTGTAATCAATTAATTGCAGCTGTGCTCAGTCCTCCATATTAGCAAATTTGCTAAGTTTGACCACTCAATACAACAAAATTTAAGTACCAATTCTTGCTTTTTGCCTTTATTGTTGTCAATGCCAGTATGCATTTTTAGATTTATGATTTTGTATTCACACATTTGCATGTCTATAGTACATGTAGAATTTACGTAAAACAAGTTAGGTTTACATAACTCTGGTACCAGAGACAATGAAATTACTATTTTTATTTATTTTTTTTTTTTTACTAATAATTGCTAATACCTTTGAATAATATTAAGATTAGCATTAAGAAATCAAGTTGGTACCCTTGACACAATGAAATCACTTTAACAGTACACAATACATTTGTGTAATGCAATCAGTAATGACAAATAATATCTTGGAATCAACATTATTATTTTATTAAAGTGAAAGAAATCTTTTGGTTTGGGAAGCAATAAGTCATTGAGAAAAAGAGGACAATTATTTCAGTTGAACCCATTCTGATCATGTGCAACCGATGTACACAATAAAATTAAGTAAATTCAAAGTACTTTTTTTCAGTGTGTAATAGATAGATAGATAGATAGATAGATATCAGTATTTTTACAGTTATATCTTTTGCTTTAGTGCGTCAGTAGGAAATTTCAATTTTAGATATTTAAACATCCCTTTTGCAAATAGGTGCAAATAGTAGTGATAATAATATTCTTATAGGAATCTCATCTCAGCATCATCAAAACAGTCTGGTATTACATAAAGAGACATAAAAACCAAGACAGACTAAAACCATAGAATAAATTTGGCAACATATCTGAGACACTTGAAAACAGCTTACCTGTAGTAAAAAGAGTGAACACTTGTGAAAAACAAAAGGCTGAGTGAAAATGTTGTTAAAAATAATGCCATAGTTTTATCAGTTAACCTCTGTTAACTAAATTAAATCAATATTTTGTATGAGCACCCTTTTTTCTTTGGAAAAAAATAAATAAAAAATCCAAGCTACAGTTGTGCACAGTTTTCAAGACGGTTTGCAGGTAGGTTTCTTCCAAGCATCTTGGAGAAGCATCTATAGATTTATGAATCTCAATAACTTCATATTACAATATCTGGAAAAGGCAAAATTAATGTTTGAGAATCTAGAACTGTTGACAGCAAAATATATAACCGTCTTGTGTTTTTGTGAAGCATCTAATGTGTTTCACAAAAACAGTAAAGACTTGTACAGAGCATGTAGATATGAGATTCTCACTGGGCTAACACAGAGGAACACTATCCTTTAAGGTTTTTATTTCTCTGGCAGACAACCTACATCCTCATCGCCACGTGTCCCCAGAGAGGATGTATGCTTTGACTTATTCATTGTTCTTAAACATATATGTTGTTGTTCGCTCCCAGTATGTAAGCCCACAGACATAGGGTCATATATCGTGTCTCTTTTCACGTTTCGCCTTTATACAGCATACATTGCCAGTCGAGCTCTTCAACACAATCAAACGTGAACACTGGAATGATTGAATCTTCCCTTCACACTGCTGCTCTGCCTGGTACAGGACTGATTCATTTCTGAGGTGTGTGTGTGTGTGTGTGTGTATGTCGGTCTCAGGGCGAGGTGAGGATAGGGCCCCTCACTGTCTCCCCAGACAGCAGCACTAACAGGGCGTCTTTGAGGGGGGACCTCATCCGAGCGGGCGGGTGCACATCTGGGCGGCCGCACAACAAGTGGCCCACTGTGCCACGGACCCCTGTGGCGTATGAAATCAAACGCACATTCATAACACTTTCTGTGATTCCCCTCTGTCCCCGGTCCCCGTTCCTTAGCCAAAGTGCATCCTCGGGGGGTAGAAGAGGATCGCACCATTATCTGTGGGGCTCGGAGAGTAAAACATGCTCGAGCGCAAACTCGCACACAGAGGTTTTATGTCCAGCTGTTTTTTTTCCACACATGGACAGAGGAGCGCATCACAACGGAGAGGCTGTTTAAATGACAGAGCGAGGCCTTGTGGACAATCCAACTTCCTGTTGACAAGATTCCACTCCCATCATGCAATGCTCGCTATCGTATGCACAACCAGACGAGTGTCAAAGGCCACTTTTAACACAGCAGTGACACGAAGGTGAGGTCCGCAGAAGAGGACCTCAAACTCTTACAAAAAAATCATGATAAATTATATATAAGCAGACCTGACTAGCTCTATTTGATCCATCATGTGAGATATTAAAGGAAAGATCAATTGTCGTATCATATGCATATAATGCTGGTCATCAAGTTGATCAGGAGAATAGAGGGAAAGCTGAGAGGAAGAAAAGTATTTCTCAGATGTCCCACATGTGATTTCAGAGTTGGTCTCCTATGCAGTCATAGTCAGGTGCAATAAACATTAATAAAATCTATTCATTCCCCTGCTAAAACATCTGCCCATTGAAGCATTATTCTGAACATCACCGTTTTGTTATGCATGTATTTAGAAGCTCTTTTAGCAGATGATTAAGATTTCAGTTCACAAATGACATTAGAATATTTTAAATAGAAAAAAAAAAAAAAAAAAAAAAAAAAAAATAATAATATATATATATATATATATATATATATATATATATATATATATATATATATATATATACACACACACATACACACACATTTATTAAGTGAAACCACCTAGAAGACTGTGTTATTATGTGAAAGTCCTTATTCTCTGCTGCATTGTGTGTGTGTGTGTGTGTGTGTGTATTATTATTACTTTTATTATTACAGTGTATTACACAATTATTACGGTGCAAACTGGCAATGAGTTATAATGTCAAGGCAATGTAATTAGTGTGCAATTTTTTTTTTTTTTTTTAAGGAAAAAGCATGCATTAAATTACTCACACTAAATATGTCTTTACTATTTGAAATAATGTTTCTTGAGCAGAAAATCTGCATATTAGAATGATTTCTGAAGGATCGTGTGCCACTGAAGACTGGAGTAATGACTTCTGAAAATTTAGCTTACGTACAAAACAGTAGTTTTTAATTATAATAAGATTTCACAATTTTATTTCAAAGGCATTAAAAAATATTTTGAATGGTAGTGTATATATATATATATATATATATATATATATATATATATATATATATATATATACACACATACACATATATACACAGGTGCATCTCAATAAATTAGAATGTCGTGGAAAAGTTAATTTATTTCAGTAATTCAACTCAAATTGTGAAACTCGTGTATTAAATAAATTCAGTGCACACAGACTGAAGTAGTTTAAGTCTTTGGTTCTTTTAATTGTGATGACAGTTGTCCAGAAGACATTCATTGACACCCTTCACAAGGAGGGTAAGCCACAAACATTCATTGCCAAAGAAGCTGGCTGTTCACAGAGTGCTGTATCCAAGCATGTTAACAGAAAGTTGAGTGGAAGGAAAAAATGTGGAAGAAAAAGATGCACAACCAACCGAGAGAACCGCAGCCTTATGAGGATTGTCAAGCAAAATCGATTCAAGAATTTGGGTGAACTTCACAAGGAATGGACTGAGGCTGGGATCAAGGCATCAAGAGCCACCACACACAGACATATATATATATCACACACACCTGTTTACTGTACAAACACAAAATTTTACTGTTTGCACTTCTAGTACAACCCTTTTTCCTTAGCTCAAGTATGCAAACCTCTTTAATTGCCACATGCACTGGAATATGTATTACACTGAATGTTAAATTTTCAAATGAAAATGGCAACATGATCATTTTATAAAGTTTCCCTTCATATATGTTTCATATTCACTGGAGGAAACAGCTGTGGGTGAACACAGTGAAAATTTAGGCTACTGTAGATTGAGAACCGATTGCTTCCCCATGATATTTTATAAACTGTATTTATGACAAAGAGCTGAGCAGATGCAGATATTATAACAATATCGATAAACACACCTTGTCCTCTGTTTCTTGCTTTGCGCAACCGCGGTTTGCAGATTGAAGAATGCGCTGAAAGACGGAGAGGAGCCGATGGAAGTCTGCCGCCGTTTTCATATGAAATTTAAAGGTGACTGAGGCGATCACGAATTCGTAGTTTGTGGAGCTAATCGTAAAATTTAGGGCTATAGCCCTCCTAAAAATGGCCTAGCGACGCCCATGTGTTGGTCCATTCTGTTTTTTGAAAACCAAAGTCACTGCACCCGTTTACCAAGAAATTTTGGAGCACTTCATGCTTCCTTCTGCTGACCAGCTTTTTAAAGATGCTGATTTCATTTTCCAGCAGGATTTGGCACCTGCCCACACTGCCAAAAGCACCAAAAGTTGGTTAAATGACCATGGTGTTGGTGTGCTTGACTGGCCAGCAAACTCACCAGACCTGAACCCCATAGAGAATCTATGGGGTATTGTCAAGAGGAAAATGAGAAACGAGAGACCAAAAAAGTACAGATGAGCTGAAGGCCACTGTCAAAGAAACCTGGGCTTCCATACCACCTCAGCCGTGCCACAAACTGATCACCTCCATGCCACGCCGAATTGAGGCAGTAACTAAAGCAAAAGGAGCCCCCTACCAAGTATTGAGTACATATACAGTAAATGAACATACTTTCCAGAAGACCAACAATTCACTAAAAATGTTTTTTTTTTTTTTTTTTTTTTTTTTTTTTTTTTTTTTTATTATTGGTCTTATGAAGTATTCTAATTTGTTGACATTCTAATTTATTGAGATGCACCTATATATATATATATATATATATATATATATATATATATTGTATATAAATAAATAAAAATTTGACATGTCTTCAAGAAAAATTTGTATTTCTGAGCTTTTAATGTGCATGCTCCTCCCAGCATTCCTCTCCTGTCCAAGAGCACAGCTCCTAACCTCTTTCTGTCCCTATTTTGCTCATTTCGTAGGACGGATATCTCTTCTGACTCCATAACCACAATGTCTGTTTAGAGCTGTAGCTATTAACAGGAGCGCAAGAAAAGCATGAGAAAGAGTGGGGAGTGAGGGCTAATTCTGTACGTTATGGAAGAGAAGCTTAGTGTGAACTTGGGGCGCTCCTGCAGCGATAAATGCACTCACAGCTCTTAAAGGGCATGCTTGGGGTGAACATGCTGCTACTAACTTGCCCTTGCACCGTTCGTTTTCAGTCACAATCACGGGGAGCCCTGCCTGCTGCCAATATCCTGCAGATACCATGTCCAATTTCCTTCCAGTTCATTGATTAGCCTAGATGCAGTGGCCTGTTGAGTGTGAGATGTTTCTACTTAGTTTCATGTTGAATCATGTGAAATACAGCACAAATACTAAGGTCCTTCTTCAGTTTTCCTGCTTGAAAATGTACAAATTACTTTTTCGATAGTAGCATAATTTGCTAGATCAGGCTTGAGAGAAAATACTTATTGCATTTCCCTATTTACATGCAGTTAGACTTATTTGACATTTAGATAAAATACAGTATATAGAATCATTTCTATTAGGGCTGTCAATTGATTTTTAATACAATTAGATTATATACCAATTAATTAAATTAGATCATTTATTGCATATATCAATATTTGCTGTCAAAAGCCCAAAAATGATAATTCAAAGATATTATTGTGCATTATTGTGGCAGACATTATTGTGGTAGACAAGTAACTCAAAAGTGCATTCAATAAATTTTCCAGTAGTAGGGAAATCTTATGGAATTTACATGGTTTAATAAAAGTATATATTAATTTTTAAAAATAATAATTATAATTTTATATTTTTTTCTGTGTTTTAATGTCAAATTAAAAGTAGCTCAGAAAAGCATTTAATAAGTAGATATTCAATATGTATTGGGAAATCTTATGGAATTTAAATGATGATTAATTTATAAATAGTCAGTTTAATATCATTTCATTTGAAATGACTTGCACGGCCAGTTTCGAATATACTTAATTTAAAGCAGCAACTGAACTTTTTTAACTGAAGTATGTGGATTTTTGTACAGTATGTATGTATGTATGTATGTATGTATGTATGTATGTATGTATGTATGTATGTATCTAGATAGACTATATCTCACACAAATGCATTTTCTATTCCTCAGGAGTCTGTTCCTTTTACTAGCTCTCTTGTCTCCTCCTGTGGATTGAAAGCAATAAAAGCGTCACCTTGAGTGATTTGTGCGCCCTTTGGCATTTTTTAGTTGAAAGACACTAGGCTTCTTTGAGTATGGACACCCGTGGACCATCCCTCACAGCCTCCACATTGATATATGTTGTGGTTTGTCCCTGCTCTTATTCGTGCACAGCTGTGGCAGGCAGCGGGCAGGAACAATGGCCGTCTCTCCTTTGGCCCACAATGCCACACTTGTGCTGCCCTCTCTGGACTCCGAGGCGACCCCATCTCCTTTAGAAGGGAAAGAGAGAAGAGAGGAGTGACTTTACAGGAGAGAGATGTTAAATGACGATAGTAAAAGACAAAATTACTGGTTGAGGGAAAAGAGACGGAATATTAGAGGATAAACACGCAGCGAAGAGAAAAAGTGCTCCCCGCAGGGTGTTTGTCTTCGGTCAGGTAGCTCCTGGACTGAATCCCATTTTCCGACACAATTGGCAGACACCTGCTCTTCACAGATGGCAATAGCAGGACTCGATTTGCTACCATCTGCTCCATATTACAGAAAGGTGCTGCACTCTTCCTTAAACATTAAATAACGAGAATCTCGACACGTCCAGCGGAATGCATCTCCAAACGTTACTTTATCCCTTGGCTCTTGTTTGTCAAAATGGGTTGTTGCGGTATATGTTTAGGAATTATTTGGCCTGCTCCACATACTTTGGCGCCCAAGGTCTGTGTTTTGCACAATAACGAGAATCTGTTTTTTTGTGTGCACCGGGCCACTCGTTTTTGCTGCTATTGATTCACCAGGCAGAATTTTTATTTTTTTTATTTTGTTAGATTTGAGCTCCCTAATGAGCCGAAGAAGTTCTCTGGTTCATCTTGAAAGGTCAAAAGCCCAAGGAAAGTGTTCAGGTCAAAAAAAGTTAGAGTATTTGACCTCTCTACCTAACATCTAACACCTTTAAACACCGCCACCCTCGTTCTCCATCCGACTTGATTATTCCTATTTTCATAAGTCAAGATATAATTGCGAGATCAATTATTGATTGTTTTCTGACTTTGTTTATGTGATCTGCCAAGCGCAATTGTGTTTGTATTCATTATTTGAATATGACGTTCTCGTGAGGATTTGGTTGCATTCGAGAAGAGGGGAAGAACTTTGCTCAAGGCAAGAGCATATCTTCAATGTCAGATCACACACACACATACACAGGCCTCTAGACTTTCATCTGCAGCGATACCGAGATGCTCGGCAGCACAGTTGGAGGTCTCTAAGTTGGGGCAAGGGCTCCTCAGACAGAGCATTTCCTCCATGCATACAACACACACACGCATACGAAGACACGCACAGCACACTTGCTGTCGGCGTACTTGAATTATTCATGAAGGAACAGGACAAGAAGCTACAAATGAGGTTATGCAGACCTGCGCTGAAACATATGGACTTCTCTCAGCAGGAAGACGATGCTCTTTTAAATCTGTGCCACTGCATTCACTTTGAAATAAAATGGATTGGGAAGGTATTGTGCACCGAATAATAATAGCAATGTAAAATACCCATGGTTAGCGAAGAGCACTCATTTAGTGAAGCCATTTGCACAGTAAAAGGGAGTTGAATCTGTGATTGGACAAGAAATGATCCATATTTAAACACTGATATCTGAATTGCTGAAGAGGAGCTATTAGGTTAAGACTACATCAGTCCAACTCCAGTCCAAATCCAGGTCGTGTGGTGAATACATAGCTATTATTAAAGATTTTAGGGAATATATACACTACAAAACCATGATATTGCAGTAATAATAAATAGTCATACTTTTTGTTTTCAGGACACTTTGATAAAGAAAATTCAAAAGAAAAGTATTTAGTCAAAATACTTTTGATCAATTTAATGCATCCTTGCTAAATAAATCTATTCATTAAAAAAAATCCTACTGACCCCAAAGCATTTGAACAGTGTATTTGTGATAATTTAGTGGTTATAATTTTGTTATATTATTGTTTATATAAGCACAAAATCAAATACATGTATTATTGAATATTTGTGTGCGTGCTTATATATGGTATATTTTACTTGAGTTTTGTTTGTTTTTATGTGTGTGTTTATATATTCATGAGGATTTGTGTATATATTTGCTTCTCCTCACTCAGCTCTAATTATCTTTGTGAATTAAAGCATTTTGTGGTGGACAGTCAGATATTCTGAAAAAAATAAAAATAAATTATTTTTGAGCGCATCAAATGTAACATATTGTCTGACATTTGTCTTGCCAAACGTTCTGAGCACTCATGCTTTACTTCAAACTTCCTTTATTACAGACTCTCTAATCTGCTGCCAGTCTGAAGATCTGAGTCATTAGCTGTAGGCCATTCCAATAGATTTTCCCTCAAAAGAAGTTTGGAAACGACAAAGAGAAATGATCACAACCTGTGGACACACACAAGGGTCAATGGCCTATACCACTGCCACCAAACTTGGACGGGTGGAGGCATTTCTCTTCAGAGGTAAAGAACCACAGGAAGTGGGCCAAGAATTATAATGGCAGTTGCACATTTAACCTTCCTTTTCTTTCTCTGATCATGCATTTGTCAGTGCACATGCGCTCATGGTGTAGGTGACGTAAATTATTGCTTAGACTTTACAATAAGCATTTTGTCAAGTCAATTTGCTATTTGCTTTATTTCCATTGAACATAACTGGCCTACCTCATCAAATACATATAATTCATATATATTATCAGTACTTATTTTATATTTATTTATATTTTTTGTATTATATTTTTATATGAATTATACTGAATTTTATATTTTTATCCTTGACAAATTTATTATCATTTATATCCTTAATATAAGGTGCCTCATCAAATATATGTAACTCATATATATTATCAGTACTAAATGTATTTTTGTATTATATTTTTATATTGTACCAAATTTTATATTTGTATCTTTCATAATTTATTATAATTTATATCCTTAATATAATGAATTATTTTAAGGGGACATATATTATAAAGAATATAAATATAAAATTTTGTATAATAAAAATAAATACATAAATATTAATAAATATATTTTAAAATGTTATATGAGATGTAAAAATTAAACATAACTGCACAGAGCACCAAATACTGTCAGTTCTGCTACTTGGGTGTAGATAAAAAAAATACTGCACAAGATAACACACGCACACACAGAGTCACAGAGGTAAACCTGAGGCACTCAGCCGGTAATAGAGCAGACATAACAGAATGCCGGGTATTCCCTCAAGATGTCACATTAGATCAAACACAGAGCGAGCCAGAGAGAGAGAAAGACAGAGAGAGAGTGAGTAATGCAGGAGCGCTGGCCTCAGGTGTACTGGCCACGGCTGTCTGCCAGACTCTGACGCGTGCCAGGTGAAACATGTCATCCACAATGTCTTTGCTTCAATGAGGCAAGAAAAGAGCTTCCCAGCATCGGCAGGCTGAGGTGCAGGAGGCAGCCGGCAGCTGCAGGCTCTACCTGTCTGTGTAACAGGGACGGTGGAGTGGGATAAGTGGTTATGTAATTTGTTGTTGAGCTGCAAATTACACGCTCTGTAACTTTTACCCGCCCAGTCAAACATGGGGCAAATGGTGGTGTGTCCTATGCAACTACATGTGAGGCATGAATATACGTAATGCGAACACAAGGTGTAATTTGTTAATGAATGGTAATGCTCTGCTCACGACCTGCACTGAGCTCTCTGTAGGTCTGTTAATTACTTCATTTGTGATTCATGATGAGGTGTGATTACTTAGCAAAACACATCCTGACACAGAAGAGTCTGTTAACTGCTGTGGGAAATGTAATTCAAACTGCTTTCTAGAATATGATTGGATGAGACGAAGTCACTGTGAAGTAGCGATTACACCTGTCAAGAAAATTTAGAGAGGTTTGTGCTTAAAGCATGAAAAAAACATTATATTAACAAGGTTCGGTTTGTTTAAAAAAAATACACAAGTAGGTATTAAACTAAAAATGAACAACCATTTTTTTTTTTTTTAAACATAACAATCTAGGTTAATATTCATTCATAAATATATTATTGTTCATTGTTAATTCAGGTTCTTTCATAAAATATTAATTTATGCAGCTTTAAATATTGAAAAATGTATATGCAGTAATTAACATTAAGTTAATTAATTCTGTATTGAACTGTTATTTCATTTCATTAAATAATGCAACAAATTGAACCTTTGTAAAATAATTTATATATATATATATATATATATATATATATATATATATATATATATATATATATATATATATATATATATATTTATTTATTATACACACACACACACACACACACACACACACAAAGTATATAATTTCAAAATTAATATATATAAAATACACTAAATACACTACCATTTAAAAATTTGAGGTAACTTTAATACTTTTATTCAGCAAGGATGCATAAAATTGATCAAAAAATATCAAAAAATATCTAAATGTCTTTACTAACGATGTTCAGTTGAACTTTAAAGAATCCTCAACAATAATATAAATATAAATAAGCACAACTAAAACCAACTTTGATAATAACAAGAAATATTTCTTGAACAGCAAATCAGCATATTAGAATGATTTCTGAAGGATAATGTGACACTGCAGACTGGACTAATGAATGCTGAAAATTCAGCTTTGCCATCACAAGAATAAATTACATTTTAAAATATATTGAATTAGAGACTATTATATTGTAATAATAGTTCATAAAATACTGTTTTACTGTATTTCTGGCATGGCCTCTCTATCCATCTGTGAGGCTCTAGCCCAATCATGTTATTTGTAAATTGTTATTCAAGCCAAAAAGAAATCAGCTCATACATTTTCTACACTGCAGAAGAAGAAGAAAAAAAAAATCAACAAGCCCACAGTTAAGACTGTTCTCACGTGCATAAATGGATTGAGAGCTTGCTAGGGGTGAGTCCCTGCAGGGCCCTTTGTGCTCTTGAATGATGGACTATCTTCACAGCAAACCTATAAGAACATGATGTTGAATGCCATGAGCCACATCCACAAACACTCTGCCAAATACCTCCAGAACCAGCAGATCCGTCAATGTGAATCCTCAGCCTGCAGGTGAAGGGGCTATTTTTGCAGCAGATATGTGATTATACATATGATTATACTCAATATCTGATCTTTAGCATGAAAGTATTTCAGTGAGTTAGACATCTGAGCCTCCGACTTTTGCGCTCTTCATGTTTAAAAGTTGAAAGATATGAAGCAGGCTGTGCATTAAGTATTTAAAGAAGGAAATATTGATGCCTGAACTTGAATATATAGAGGATACCACATTAAAGTTTTATTACAAGGAATAAAAGTACCTAAAGCAAGATGTTCGTACAGGAGAGGCGCCGATACCAGGATTAAATGATTAATGAACTCTGGAGGGAATACTTGGGAATCTTAAAAGCCCGCGCTGCAACTGGCGAAATGGTTAAAAAGAAAGAGAGGCTACATATTCCATGCAGAGTGTCAAACACACAGACGGAGCGGGTGAGTCTGTTCAATTGTTCCGAAAAACAAACATCTTCATTTATTCATTACTAAAAAACAGATCGCGTTTAGCTGCGTGAACTTTCCTATGCCTCTGTGAATTATCTGCCAATTTTCCTCACGTTTTCAACGATTTCTCAGATGACCAACAAACACTTGTTTGTTATGCTAACGGTAAGCGCGCTAATATAGCAAACTCAAGCTGGAGTCCGTCACATATTTCAAGACTGAATCCCCGCTCGCTTTGTTTACAAGAGTCACGGTCCTGACTGGAAGGAGGCTGCGGGCCCCAAACTCAAGTCTTATGAAAATACATGAAGTTCGAGCAAAATGTTGGCCAGAGACATTAGTGGCAAAATTTGCAGTGATTTTTTTTCTCCCCTCAAATATCTTCCGAAAAGTTGACATAACTTCAGGTCCTGACTAACAACCCAGTGGGAAGAAATGAGTTTCAGTGCAGTTTTGGACTGTTTTCCTTAAACTGAGCTGTGAGCAGTTTGGCAGACATTTCTGGTGCTCTTTCGGAGGTCCTTTGCCTATGTGAACGCGAGTGATGCATCTGCCAAGGGTAGCAGTGAGAAGTCTAAAATCCTGGAGCGAAAGATGCAAGGCCTACATTAGTTATGTGAGCTTAGCCAAGGCTCTGTTTTTCTCCCTGGCAAAAGTTGTTTTTATCAGGCCCCTGTCAGGCTCATTTGATAGCACACTCCTTTGGTTTTACAACTGCTTTGGCTAAAGAGAGACAACCCACTGAGCGATGAAAATGGCGCACACCCAGACCGTATCTGCGAAGACTGACAGGTCACAGCCAAAAGTGTATTGCGTTTTACCTTTATCAGCTTCAGACTTTGATTATACAAGAGCGATACATGTGCAGGAGACATCTGATATGCCAGATATCCAAACTGGACGGAACCCAGGCTTGTTCTGTAAGAGCTTTGCGAGGCATCCAGCTACAAAATGGAGGAGATGGAAAATAAAACTATTTCCAAATCTGTAATTGTGTGCTGTTCAGAAATGTTTGTGGAATGTATAAAGTGCTGAATTGGATGATGTTTGCAGAATGGGACAACACCCACAATGCCGTGCTGGGACTCGCGCTGGGCCGTGAGACTCGGATCCAACTGAAGAGTAACAGCATCGTTAAGCTGTCCAACTTGGGATAGTTAGGAACAGGCGATTCTCCAAAACTGAAGAGAGAACAACAGTCTCTGGTTGACGACTGCGATCCATCATTTTATTAGCAGAATTTCAATCCAGAGATGTCCTTGTTGGAATTTGGAAATATTATGTGATGACAAGGATGCATCACAGTAAGCAATTTCATATGAAGATGATAGGAATGGATATGAATAGATCTGATGGCAGAGTTATTTTATTTCAAGTAATATTTTTAATTGTTTATTTTATGACAAACATCACTTGAAATAAAATACAAATATATATAAAAAACATCAACTTCAGTGTTGCCTTGCAACTGGCTGAAATAAAAGAAAGTTTAAGTACTAAATTAATTAAAACTAAGACTAAATAAAAACTATAAAAAAAAATGAATAAAAATCACAAAAACAAAACAACTAAAACTTTCACTAACATTAAAAGGAAAACTTAATATAGAAAATAATAACACAATTTCAAAACAAAAACAAGTTTGTTTTTATTTATTGTTTATTATATGATTTTATTTTAATGCATATTAGTAGTAGTATTTGTAATTGTTGGTTAATTGAATGCATGTTGATTAGCTTTTTAAAGCCACTATAGAAATTTAGGCATTTTTGTTTTTTTGTTTTTTTTTTGGTACTACTACTACTACTACTACTACTACTACTTTTTGGTTGGTAGGTTGAATAATTGATTATTTATTGAAAAGGGATCTTGAGCTTTTCTAAATCACTCTAGAAATATATACACTTTTGACTACTTAGATTGTGTATATTTATTTATATTTATTATTATAAAAATGCTGTCAGCATCGATAGCCTTGTGGGCAGTTCCCTGACATACAGCACTGTTGCGCTATGGACGTCCCGAGTTTGAATCCCGACTCGAGGACCTTTCCTGATCCCCCCCCCTCTCTCTCCCTCCCACTTTGCTTCCTGTCAGCTCTGATCTGCCCATCATGATAAAGCCAAAAATAAATATTTAAAAAAAAAAAAAAAAAAATTTCAAACATACTATATGATCAATAATTAATATTCTATTTCATAATCTGAATTGTGCATATAAATATCAGAGCTGTGGCGTAAATGTGTCACAACAACATTCCTCATAACTCCTCTCAACAAAGCTGGAAGTTAAAGGCAAAGTTAGTAGTGGTTCCAGCAAGAGCGGAGTTTAACCAGGAGCAGATGGAGTCTAATCCTAAGGGTTTCCCTTTGCTTCCGGAGTCACCCACGTCCACAGGTGCTCGCCTCTTCTCCCCCCATTCCCATTTTAAATCCTCCCCCTCCATTTCCTGTAAAGCAGGTGCAATGTTAATCCCTACTGGGGGTCAGCGTGGCAGCATGCCTCTGGCTAGACCTCCACCTGCTCATGTTGAGCAATACCCATCCGCAAATGTATTCTCTTATGGAAATAATCGCACTCTGATTGAGGCTAAAATAAAGATTTGTACAAACGCTACATCGACACACCGCAGTGAGGCTGACCTTTATGTACAATGCATAATCACTCTCGTAGAAATACAAAAACAAGAATAAATAATGGTGTGAAATATTGAATCTGTAGAGAATGCATGAAAGTCTGCCGTTTGTGTTTTGAACCGCCAATCAACGAGAGAGCTGTTTCACTCCATACTTCCTGCCTGAGTGATCACCTCTCGCCTTCCTGTCACTCAAACCTCACATCTCAAGTATTTCTGAGAAAAAGAGGGAAAAGTCAGCTAGCGCCTCAAAGATGCCATGTGTCAAAGAGCCGGACTTTTCACACTTGAAAATGTACATGCAAAATTTAATTTAAAATTTGATTACACACATCCTCTTCTGCACGCTAAGATAAAACAGCATAGCTGACTTACAGCACGGTGGCCCATATTTTCATCTAAACCAGTCAAAAGAAGTTCACCAGCTGGAGTGTGGCAGAGCTAGAATGTGGAGTCACATGTTGGGATAAGTTACAGATCTGTGAGATTACTGCAGATGGTCCGTGCAAATAATTCAAATGAATCAAACTTGTAACGGCAGCACTTCTCATTTCTTCCATTATGAAATTATCTCATTCGACTCCGAAGACCAGTTAAGGCCTATTTTTAGTTCATGCATCTTGATTGATTCCAACCGCTGTTTTGTGCCGCATTTTGCATACTTACATGCTTTCATTTAGGAGGAGTTTATGTATGTGGAGGTTTTCAAGCTTTTGGATGCCTAGACCACAAAATATGGCAATCCCCTTGCAAGGGACCACCTTTCTGAATTATAAAGCCAGCTGTATGTTTTAATGTACAAATACTCATTTATATGTCAGAAAATCTAAAAAATTAAATTGAGGGAACGCTCACTTGAGGTAATGCCACATGTAACTCTACAACTCAAAGCACACTGCCAATGTTTCTAAATTCTACTAAGTGTTAAATATCTGCTTGTTAATCAATTAAAAAAAAAAAACATTCTGTTGTTTATTTCCCTTAATTTTCCCATTTTACTTTCAAACCCTTACAGGCATGTTATCTAAACCACAGGTATCATGTCTTTCTGAGACAGTTTCTTAAGCAACCCTCCCTAACCCTCACTCTAGTTTTTCTTTTGCAATCCTTGTATTTTCTTCACCGCTGTCTTCAAATGAGGTAAAAGGAGAAACAGATAGAGGTGAAACTGTTACTTGTGTGTTTCTGTATTGAGAAACTCAAAGACAGCATTCCAGTTAAGGTTCAGCCTCCACGAAAACCCAACTGCATTATCAGCATGATTCACTACCCAGATCTCTGCGCTCAGACTTTGCCAGGTACATCTTTCGGCCGACTGGATTGCGACAGGCCACTCTTGGCTCAACCTTAGTTCCCTCTCTCATAGTTTCATGAGGAAATTAAAAGGGAAGAGGTGACTCTAATCAGAGGTTAGATTATTTTTAAACATCTGGCTAAGAATGTTGTGCAAAACGCACAAAGTCAAAGAGGGAAACAAAAGTTATGTCTCATGTAAACGAACAAAACCGGAGGAAACAAAAGTGAAAAAACTTAAGTTAATACAATCAGAATCAGCATCATGTCCTGCTGGGCCCCTCCAATTTTTAATTAAATTAGATATTGAATATATATATATATATATATATATATATATATATATATATTTGATAAAATGAGGCATGTACTATATGGTTTAGTTTGTTAGAGGGTAACACTTCATTAGTAGCATTGAAAAGTTACAATGAAAAATACTTCACTAAAACATAATAAATTACAACTTTTACTAATACATTATTGAAATCAAAAGTTATATCTGTTAATATTACCTAATGGGCCAAAACTGATATGAACTAACAATAAACAGATGTAATTAAAGATTAATATGTACCATAACAAATGTATTGCTCATTGTTAGTTAATGTTAGTCAAAACATTAACTAATGTTAACTAATATAACCTTAATGTAAAGTGTTACCTGTTACAATAGTTTGCTTTTGTTTAAAAAAAAAATGCAACAATATATAAATATTTCTATATTTTTATATTCATTTGATATTCTTCTTATTCATTTGATCTGTAGAAATAATTCTGACCACACCATCAGTGTCTCTAAATTCTGATCAAATTTGAGATTATTCTTTCATATTAATTTATTTTGTAGAAATAATATTTCTTATTTATTTAATATTTCTCTTAATTTATTAATTGTGGTAAATAAACAAATATACACACATATACAACTAACATTTTTGGCAAAGATTAAGAATAAAATATATTTATATATTTTTCAAAGGTAAATGTAATATACCATGGTCATGTATTATCTCGCCTATAAAAATGCATGGTGCCTTATACTACAATATCTAGTAGCATAGCTACTTGTCTTAAAATTTTGGAACAAGTAAATAAAACAGCAATTTGGGAAGGAAAAAATATTAACAAATCTCTATGAAACAATTTCAGGCCGTTGTAGACTACTGTACAAAAATATGATTGTCATTGTTCTAAGTGCTTGATTACACAACCACAACTGCCTCTGCTGAGGTAAGCTGTGGTTCCCTCAAAGAAAAGTCACTGCTCTCGCAAACCTTTACCACAAAGTTACAGTCTTATTATGCCAAATTACTGCATCCAATCTTGGGCCTTAAAGGTAGCTCATCATGCACTGATGAAAAACACATGAACAAGCACAGGCCTTCATTTCACTATTAGGAATGATTACAAATCGCACCAGGGGCCAGTCCTGTAAGATCTGCAAGGCAGAGACTCCACTAGCAGTCATTTGCGTTAATTACCCGACATTATCAACAAAGGAACTGCGTTTGTCGAAACCTGTCTGATTAGGGACTGAGAGACATCGGCCTCATGGGAACGAGAAACAAATGTTCTCCCTTTATTTGTTTGTATAGTCACAAGTTGCCTTAAAAACCCCTAAAAGTCATCAAATTTGCATGTTGTTTTTTCTCTGGATTACAGCAGACATCCTGTATCCTGAAGACTGTGTTTTAGGACCTTAAAAAAGGGTAAAGTTTGACCCGTACTTTTGTTTACATTAGTGCCGTCAACTTGGTAGAAACGATTAGAGGCGATTGGCAGGTTTTTTGATGTTTCATAATATATGATAATTTATGCCAGTGGGAAATCATGCACACATAAATGGCACCAGATACAAATTGTCTATCTGAGGCAAACTTGTTTACATCAAAAGTGGAAGAAAATTTGATTTTATAAAGATTTTCAAATGACATTTTAGCACACAAGGTTTTTTTTCTGTGGTTAAATAGTAGCTTTAAGGGCAGTTTATATACAGATTTTTTTAATTATCTAAAGAAGCTCAATTAAATTGTAAACAGCCAATCACATTTGTTTCAATTGCACATTTTGTTGAATAATTTGTCAACACGTGAAAATTATAGACTGCCAAGGAACATGTGGGTGGGAATTGTGCTTGAAGTATTATAGCAGGGTCGAGTACAAAATGCAGTGTTACAAGTTAAGCCCACAGATATATTTTAGTTCTTCCTGTCATTAGTAGTGATATCTCCCCCAATGCTAATGGATCTGTAAAGCATTACCATAAATCTAACCTCCCCCATAATATTAGAGTTCTTATGGGTCACTGACTCGCCAGATTCTACTTGATGCCTTCGCACCGTGTTAAAAGATACAAGCCCGGTAGCCTTGTGTAATTCATTTCTAACGCTACGCGCTAACCTTTCAGGTTGCACTGCTACCTAATAAGACATGTACACATTTGACATGAATAGGCCCCTTGAAAAACACATTCAAATATGAGTAATATCGCTTTGACAGCAATCTGCATAAATTCAAATGCAGCCTGAAGCATACACTGGCCTCTGTTTAAAATTCAGAATTATCCTTCTTTTAGCACACACACTATGGCATCTGTCCTCTAGAATTACCGCATGAGAAATGGCACCTCGCTTTCATGTAAACGGCAAGTTTTGATGAAATAATGTGGACTGTGTCAGATTCTCATCACATCTAGGTGTCTATGGTATCACATCCAGGTCTCAGGCAACATATAAACAAAACACACTCAAGCATGTAAATTTATTGACTAATCTTGCTGCGCTTGTTAATAGAGCAGATATTCTTACTGTGTTAAGGAGGTTTATCAATTTTTAATAACTTCTTTGAAATTTCATAAGGGAGAGATGATATCTTAACAGAGCGGGGAGGAAGGCATGACAGCTCTCATTGATGTTGTTTTTATTAGAGAAGGTGGACCACAGAGAGCGTTGGACCACCGAGAGATTCATCAAACGCACACAAAACCCCTGCTGAATCAGCATCACTCTCAGGGGTGTTAAGAATACATGTGAATCACATCTAACAGAACTGGTTTGACACTCATTATGTGATTAATATGGCTATAAATAGATTCAGTGATATAATATGTACGGTAATTCACTGAAATATATTTAAAAAAAAAAAAAGACTCAAATATTTTAGTTGATTTTATTCAAATCCCACTTCCTGTATTCCATCTGCAATATTTTTATTTACACATAAAAGTGTTGCTGTTTGCTGTTTTATAATATAAGTGTATAAAAATTATGGTAACACTTTAGTATAGGGACCGATTTTCACTATTAACTATCTGCTTATTAGCATGCCTATTATTAACATATTGGCTGTTTATTAGTACTTATAAAGCACATATTTTGCAAGACCATATTATATATCCCTAATCCTACCCAATACCTAAACTTAACAACTACCTTACTGACTATTAATAAGCTGCAAGTTACGAGTTTGAGGCAAAAGTTGTAGTTAGTGGTTTGTTAATAGCAAGAATTGGTTCTTAAAATAAAGCATGACCAAAATCATTTATACATACATTTATTTGATCAAACATTACAGTAAATTGTAAAATATTATAATTTAAAATAACTGTTTTCTAATTTAATACTCAAGTCTTCAGTGTCACATTATCTTTAAGAAATCATTTTAATATTCTTTAATATCCTGACTTTGTGCTCAAGAAACATTTCTTGTTTGTATTAGTGTTACAGTTTTTACTGCTTAATATTTTTGTGGAAACTGTGATACTTTTTTTTTTTTTTTTTAGAAATCTTTGATGAATAGAAAGTGCGAAGAAACAGCATTTATTTGAATCTAGTGTAAGAGTTGTTCATGTCACTTATTTAATGAGTCCTTGCTGAATAAAAGCATTAATGTCTTTAAAAAAAAAAAAAGATTTTGTGTATATGTTTGGTGTATATGTTTTTGAGCTATATAAAACATGAAGCTATATTTTACAGAATCTCAAGGTAAGGTAAACTCTGAGGAATGTGCAAATATTTCTGTAATTGCATTAGACTCTACAATTAGTTCATGTGTACTTAAAACATTGCAGGAAGTTAAATACAGCAAGAGGCAATTAAATGGGACTAAGAGGATGATGGGAGTGAATTCTGTCCCAGACGACTGTGTCTCCCCAGGGGCGGAGGTATTTGTTGCTGTAATAGGAAGCGTTTGGTCAGCACTGAGCAGCTGAAGTGAGCAATCAGGTCCGTGGCAGATTACCTTACCCAGACGACAGGCCTGCTGGGAGCGTCCTGATCTAACGGTACCTGACATGTCTCCACACAGCTCCCTGCATGTGACTGCGTGTTTCTGCCTGTATGTGTGAGAGTTTAGGGTCTGCTGGCAAGTGATAGCTGGTGAATAACAGGTTTTGCTAGTCTGGTGAGCTGGCTTTTTTTTTAGGTCGAGAGGAATCATGTGAAAACTAGTATTAATTATGTGAAAACTAGATTCAAAATTCTTCAACACTTTACCTACCCTCAGAGTTAAAGTGCTTTATGTACCAGAAGAGGAAGCGACAGTAGTGATTCAGTCTCCTTAAGCCTTTTCCTCTATCAAAACATTCATGGCCTTCAACTCGACCCCTCGTGACCCCAGCATCTGTTTGAGGAAATGGCCCTTATGCATCATCAACTAAAATGAACTTTTCCTGTGGCCTTGAATGAATAGGTCATTAATGAGATATTCAAACAAACTCTGAGAACTGTTATCGCCATATCACATTCAAAGGATCTACAAAACAGGTGCCATTTGTATCCCTCGCATGTTATTTTTCCCCCCCACCAAGTAATTTTTAAATGTTATTTTTAAATGCAAGTCAAGACTCAAGAGTGACTTTTTTCTTTCATCATGCTCTTTTACACTTTTTTCAATTCAAATATTTATTTATTTATTTAAAAAGACTTGAAGTTGTGCCACAATTTATGCATCAACCATGTTTCTATCATATTCTTTTCTCTATTTAAAGCAATGAGGGTTACATAAATCATTCTCTGAAGAAATAAATAAAAATAAAAATAAAAAACTCCCCATCATCAAATTCCCTTTTTTAAAATCAAATTTAGATTCTAAAACACACCTTGTAGTTTCATAACCGTTTAGCACAGGATTGCATTGTCAAATTAAACACTTAAAAGTGTGTAAACACTTTTACAAAAAAAAAAAAATCAAACCGGAAAAGACACCTAATAGAATTACCTGTTTGTGACCATGGATTGAATGTATTTGATACCTGTGATCAAGCATTCAATCAATAATTAGTGTTGTGATCCACACACAAACAGGCTCAATCGTCTTGTGTTTAACACTGTCTAGCTTTACTGTGAAGAGTGAACAGAAAATGGGAAATCCAGAAATCAAATGAAGCCTGTTCTTTACTAATATCACAGATTGTCAGAATGTGTACAGACAACGCCGACACTGTCAGAACCAGGCATATGTTCAGCTGACTGCATATAATTTGCTTAGTGACATTGTAATCTATGCAAATGATTTTTAAGCTGAACACAATAAGGCCCTCTCATTTCGTAACATAAATAAGTATGCATGAACAGACAATTAGAATATGATAATGTAAATATCAATCAAATCGTGGGGAAAACATGGCATAGCTAATTGCCCATCTATTTGATTGCCAATAGCCACAGGCACTGTTTTTCTCATTCAGTTTTATTCATTTTGAAGTTTGCCATGTAGATGAACTTTGTTCTGGCCGTTTGTCAGGTTTCGATTAATATGGTGTGATGTGTTGTTGAACAGGATTACAGTGTGAACTATAGGAGCACCCTCAAATGTGTATTCTTGAGTGTCAAAAAGACACATGGCATCTCAAGCCACGACCCAGGGGTCAGCAGTGCCTGTGAGGTCAGCATGTCACTGTTTATTCTACAGTGGTTACATCAGCTAAAAAAACAGCATTGTCCAGCTTTTTTGTCAAGTTGTTGTTAGTCTGGTGGACCTCACCAAACCAAGTAAAAAATGACCATGAATGACAAACAGTAACACTAAAAACGGCTTAAGTTAAACAACAGTCAGCAATATGATTTGTAATTTGGTCATCATAACATTAATTTACATATGTAAAAAGTTCAAATGATGCTTTTAGTATTTCAAACTTTTCCTTCAGCCTATTTGTCAATTTTTGAACTCAAAGTTTAAGATCTACTTAATTCCTCAAAGTTTTAGGAGGAAAACACACATCTTTCCATATTTGACAATTTCAGCAGATGTCCTTAATTATTTTTGGTCATTGTGGTATAGAGACAACACAGTTCTCAGATTTCTACAATAGTTCTCACAAGCAAAAAAAAAAAAAAGGAGGCACCGAACACAATACAGTTAAATAAGTCTAACTATGTATCTCCGAATTAACCTTAACATATTGTAGGCATTTATATAAACAAATCAAAAGTAAAAAAAAAAAAAAAAAAAAAAAAAATTACTTTGTCTTTTTTTAAAATATGTAAATGCAAGAAAATATTTTGTTTTTGTCTAACTCTGCCTACCTGCCTTTTATTGGGCGGGACTATGTTTGTCCAGCCACTCACGCCATGTTGCTGTACAGAGTCATTGCACATTAGAAAGTATTTTAACACAAAAAATAAATAAATAAAAATAAATAATTTACTCACATCCCACTTTAAACAGTGCCTACAAAATAATGGCCGCTGTGAGGTCAAAGGTACACACCTGACATTTCCTGCTTTTCCTGATTCTAATTGGCCATATCCGACGTTTACATTTTTAAAACCAGGGGAAGTGTGGCATTTACCCTTATGTAAACACACAACGCCATTCAAGATGCAACAGCTGTCGAAGATTTACATGCCGTATGCCAACCAGTTCCACAAACTTGCATCATTAGAGTGTAAATGCTCAGACAGCAAGGTACCTGCAACATGTCACTCACTATATTTGTTATTTGAGCAGACGTGAGTTGAAAGAATGAAAGCCAGCAAGAAGCATGCATGAGTGATTTGTTACTTTATTTTTAGCTCAATGCCGTCCATTTACCATTTCGGTTATAGCCGTGATTTGTAGAGGATAAATTTTCATAGCAGCGGAAATATTGCATCATAAAAAAACCAAACGCGAGAGTATATGTTAAATATTTAAAAAATGTGATCAACTCAAGAACCTTGCATGTTTAATGTAAATCGTGCAGGCATTTGTATTTAACAAATCTAACAGTTCCCATTTTCATATATAACCTAAGGATTCATCGGAAATCAAGAAGCCTATAAATTACACGAAACAATCAAGTTCCCTAAATCAACACTTGAGTTCCCTAAAGGCTTGTTCCATACTGTCGTTTCACATTCTCTGTCAAGTTTTTCCCTTTCAAACACACACACACGCACTGCAGCATGAAAACGTACACTGTGATTTTCTCATTGAAAAATGGCTGTGAGCACCTATGAAAACCTTCAGAATTGTATTCCCCCACATCATTTATTTTCTTTGGGCTGCTGAGTCTTTCTCCCATGCTTCATGCTCTGGCTGCGGTGAGCTGACAGAGAACAGGACACGCCTAAAAAACCCTAAAGTGTCTCTGGTGGCCGGTGTCAGTTGTGCACAGAGATTGTGGTCCTTGGCCCCGACCCAAGGATTAGGTGTTCCAGGGAAGAGAGATTTCTTGGCCCTCGCCAATCCCCAAGAGTGCTTTGGGAATTGTGTGTTTGTGTATATGTGCATTTTCCCTCCTCCCTTCTCACCTCCTCTGCACTTGAGTTTTACGCCATCTTCCTCCTCCTCCTCAAAATGCCCACGATAGCACGCGGATGGCATAATCAGGGCCTGCCCTGGCTGGGTGGGTTTATAAAGACTGACAAAATGTAGCTTAGATTGTGAAGGGGGACAAATCTAATAATACAGTCAAACAGAGTGGGAGAAAGCAAGAAAGGGGGGAGAGAAAGAGAGAGAGCAGTCGAATAAGTGAACGGTGGGGGATCTTGGGCAAAGGAGGTAAGACAGGATATGAAAACAATGGACTCATTGTAGAGAGATGATAGAGGGATGAGAAGGAGATCGGTGGAACACAGCACCATCTACAGGCTGATAGAGCACACCATCAGATGATCGAAGGAGGACGGCCAGAAGTGGGTGGGATGGCGTTTCCTTTTATGAGTGGATATCAAATGTGATTGGGAAGAATAAATGAATTCATTGTAGTGATACGGGTGAAATCGCTTTGATAAAGAGATGGATTACGTTGGTTTTATAGTTGCTACATCAGAAAGAGTGAGTCACTATGAAACCCTCTTTGAGGTGTTTCCACATAAAAGGCTTCGACAAACAAGAGAGAGGTGACCTGTAGTGACAAAATGCATTCTTCTCCATTTCCTGCGTTTTTACGGGCTGCGCTTGAATTTCAAATGGAACAGTTGTATGAATGCCAGCTCCGATGCTTCCGCTCTGCTCCTAAGTCTCTCTTTCTGTTCTCCAGGTGACCGTTTTGTAGCCCCACCACCTTTCCTGTGCCAAAAATGCCAACTGTAACAACAAAGAGTGGCAGATGCCAAGGGAATCCCAGACGAATGACCTCCGTGAAGCCAGCCTACCAAAGAGAAGCAAATATTTGCCCTGCGTGTTTGAACACATGGCGCGGTGCCACAGCTGCCCCTCAGAGCTCATACCGGCCCGATAGGCTTACTCGTCCTCCAACTTTACTCCCTGGGTACACTATATGACGTCAGAAAAAAGTCTTCTCGATTTTCGACCATCGCATCATAGAGAGGAACATCAAGTTCAAGTTGAGCTTTACTGAACATGTCGGAAAGGGGTAGGAATATTCCAGGTACAATACTAGTGAAGTTCAATCATAATTTTGATCATCACAAAAATTAAATGACTCTTCTCTCTTTTTCTTTAAAAGCTAAAATCTGGAATCTTATACATAAAATGTTAAAACGCTCACAGTTGAAAAGGTAAAGACATGCAAATGCATGTTAATGTGATTTTAAGTGATTAAATTTTTTTTCTGTGTAAATTTACATTGAATCATTAAACCCTAAAATGATTTAAACAAATATACAGCTCAAACAATACATATGTTTTAAAAGAAGAATTCATCTAAGTGCCTTTATAAAATAAGCTTCACATTTCTGCTTTTAAACGCTAAAAATCAGCCCTATTCACTTCTTTTAAGTGTCTCTACCACATTTCTGTGATAATCAACATTATACCAAAATAGACCTTAACTTGTACTGAACCAAGAATATTCTTTATTTTTCCTTTATTTCTCCTTTTCTTATTTTCTTTTATTTTAATCAAACAATTTCAAAAAAAAAAAAAAATTAAGTCTTTTTATTACCATTGCTGACTCTTATTCCATTCAGGTCCAGCACATCCCAGAGCTCAGCCGCCCTGAGACTGAAGTCTCCTTACGGGACACTGACTTCAAAGTCCATTTTGGGAGGACTGATCTGAAGAACGCGAACCGGTCTCTGATAACCAACAGAGCAGTCAGGATCAGTGGAGAAGCCACCAAATGAGATCTCTTGGGCATCAAACACACACAATACATAAAATATGTGCATATCATATTAATGTGCTGTTCTATTCTTCTGTTGAGGTGAAGCTGGTTGGAATACGCTGACCGTCTTGACTGTGCATGATTTACTCGCCAGTAAACAATGTTACATCGAAAACATATATTGGCTCTAGTTTTGCTTGACTCTTTGACTAAGACTCTCTTCTCGGAAGAGTTTGCACGTCATACCAGGATGCAAAACTGCACATCTGACCCACCTGTGCACTCCATGACCCCATAACCCATCATCCTCCATCAGATTAGCATGTCCACTCCAAGAAATGAGCTCTCAAATCAGCATTTAATCCCTCAGGAGAACAACAACAATTGCAACGTGGTACAATATAGGACAGATGTGCAAGACCTTAACCTGGGACAAGAAAATATCTTGATGCTGTGTCAGCCAACATTTAAAAAAAAAAAAAAAAAAGACTTAATCTGATAAAAGGGACCAGAATAGGTGCGGCGCAAATTGAGAAACTCTGAAAAACTTTCGAATGTCTGTCTGCATTAGGGTATTGTCCTTTAATCTGACTCCCACCATGCTGGACTGTAATCCCTGTGTCCTGTAGGAGCAATCATCAACTACATGATGGGGAAGGGGAGGTTAAGAGGCAAAATGGAGATGTGAACAATGTGTTAAGCTCTGTCAAAAAAAAAAAAAAAAAAAAAAAAAAGAGGATTTCAGTGGATATGGAATCAATCACTAGAGCTACTGACTTTATGGCTCTGCTAAGCTTGTTCTACCAGCTAAACAGGTGTTTTTTTGTTTTGTTTTGGGTTTTTTTTAGAACAGTGATCCAGGGTGAAATGTTTGAAAAATTCTTCAATGGTAAACAAAAAGTAACTTTTTTCCTGAAATATTCCACATCGAGCTCCATGTCGAAAATGCATGACTCCAGGAGTTGGCGTGCGGCAGTGGTTCCAGCCTGCTCAGCCCACGTCGTCTCTAAAGACCCTTAAACCAAAGCAAACATTTCAACAACATTTCCATCCATTCCTGCTCCAACAGTGTGATGAGAGCAGGTTAAAGCTGTAAGCCATCAAAGTCTGCCGAGCAGCGTGCCCTGTTTGAAACTCATCTGGATCCCCCATAAACACTCGGCTGCTAATTGGCTGCACATGTGGCGCTGAGTGCATTTTAGCATGCGTTAGTGTGTGTGTGCCGCAGCATGTTAGAATGTGCATGCGTGTGTTGGCATACAACATGGCTTATCAGTCTCATCAAAAACAGCCTTTCCTTAAACTGTCTGCAATATGAAAGGAACACAAAGGCGGGAATAGCTTCATGGTAAATATCTGATCCGGAGAGTAATTGGTACCTGTCTCGGAGATCTGGCTCTTTGATCGACACTCCTTTCCTCTTCCGTAGTTTAAATGTGGAAACATATTTATTGGTGGCTCCCCCACATCCGATTGTCGTGCGCCATCTGGGCAGGGTGCTAAAAGATGCTCGCCGCCAAACGTGCTCTCTGAGCTCACGATCCTCGCTTCTTGTCACACTGCATATGAGAAAACCTGAGAAGAATGACATACAATTTAATTATTAGTAAGGAAAACTGTAAAGGTTATAATTTATCATCATAACAGGGCACTGAGAAGAAAAAAAATAAAAGAAATTAACTTACTTCAGATGATTCCTTCTATAGATGGTCTATTGTTGCACAAGCAAATATTGCTGCTAGTGTTGTCCATAAGAAAAGAATGAATTAAAAATTATTGCATTATCACATATGTAAGTAACTGAAGAAAGGGTAAGTGCCTCTGCCTCCTCTCCATATACACGGTCTGATTTTATATATATATATATAAATAGTGTATATATATATATAATAGTGTATATATATATATATATATATATATATATATATATATATATATATATACACACATATATACACACACACACACACACGTACTAAGAGACCTGCACAACAATAGCTCGAGCTGTACAAAGTATGGACTTACATTACAGCTGTACTTCAACCTTGAATTACTTCAATGGTAGCTAAATCCCTTATTATGGAATTTATGTAATGATTAAATGCATTAATTTTTCAACAAGTTACTTGAATAAGTTCAATAATAAATGAATAAAAAAAAAAAAACATTGGCAGCACTGAATGCCGCATCATGCAATTCCATGTAACAAGGAACATTTATCCCAAAATAAATCTAGGGCATAACACAATAACATAAAAACAATTCTACGAGCACTTATAACTAAAACATCTGTAAATATCATATGTTTGAGAGTGTGTTCAAGTACAATACATCCCTTCAGTAGAACTATGAAAAATTACAGACATGAAAAACATGTAAATGCATCCTGTTTGGATGAATAATATAATGACACTGCAAGCTAGTTTAAACATAAGTGAACCTTCTGAGGTCATGTGACTAACACGGTGTCTTGCTGGGACAGGGTTGACAGAGTCATGACATTTCACCCCAGTGCATCGCTGCGTTGTCTGTCATTTTGAACATGACTGAATGACGGCTATTTACATGCCCTAAGGGACAGTATTATGTGGCAGGAGCCAGATCACATGCGCAGGGTCCACTGAATTGAACGCCTGTTCTAAAGGGGGATTTCTGCCACTGTAGAATCCTTTCAAAAACAACATCCATAAACTCATACTTGCCTCTAAATAAAGTCATAAACTGTTATGTCATTAGGTTTAGAATAGGCCTGTGGGATTGTTTTGTTATTTTGTTGCTTTTTTGCTGCATGACATCATTTTATAGAAATTATATAATTACATACACAAAATGTACGCTGAGATGCTAAAAATAGTTTACCCCAAACCACCAAGTTGTTTAGATGTGCAGTTACTATAGGTAAAGAATCATTTAGGGCTTTTATGGTTGCTGGGGCCAGATGCTACTCTAAACAAAACCATCGCTCTTATGTATGTATCATATCGCCACATTAAATAACCGTTGGTGCGCAGGCAGTGTATTGACAGCACGCAGGCCAACACAACCTCAAATGTCACCTATAAGACCATAAGCCACTTTAGGGATTTCAGTGATGCGATAGCTCACATATCATAATCAAACAGAGTCTGGATGTGATTACAAAAGAGCCAAAGGCCTCAAGAAATCCTTCTGTCCTCTCAATAACAAAAGGATTGCTTTTTCTCCCGCTAGCTGGCCACGTTCTGTTTCATGACAGAAACAGTGCCTCAAAAACGTCTTTAATAGCCTTATCAGTCTGGTTGGAAAACACAGGCCCCCGATTCTCGCTCCGTACACCAGAAATGTTGCCCTTCAAATGCTTAGAGAGTCTGGAGTTATTTAGCTCTGGTCCCCAATTCCAGGCCCGTGCCAAACCCAGAGTAGCATTGGAGGATTGTGTTTAAGAGCTGGCACAAGATAGCTCGGATACTTGTGTGCAAAGACACTGCCAGAGGGAGGGTGCCAAGAGGGCCCATCTCATCTCCAAGCTGTAAGCAACTGGAAAGTTTCAACAATTGTGGCGTTACGTTTTGTCTTGGACTGGGATATTATGATGTTCTGCATGTTTTATTTCTTGCATTGAAATCACCTGGACAAAGCAAAATGTTTATCATTAATGCAAGTAATATTGTGCTGCAAATTGTGTAGATATTTTAACAATTAAAAAAACAAGTAGAACAGAAAAGAAAAGAGAAACATTGACAAAGACATACGAAAATAGGCTATCATTAACACTCAATCAAAGACGACACAATCAACCTCAAAGCTCCGTCGCTGATTTCTACTGGAATATATCATTGCTTGATCTACGCAAGTTCCATTACCTCCAATGTACATCAGATGGAGAGGAAATAAAATCAGGATTTGCAGGCTGAAGCGCTGCGTCCCATCCAGCTTTTTGCCAACGGGAGTCTATGAATCAGAGGCAAGTGGTGGCGAAGAGGGGCTGTGAACCTCTCATTTGCAAGAGCACAGAAGTGTGTGGCTTAGGAAAATGGCTGTAATAGCAAACATATGTGCCATATGTAACATGTTAGTGAAGTTGGGGGGTCTTTTCAGAGTGGAAATCTTGATAGTTGCTGATAAGAGCCCTTTCTTAATTTAGTTGACTATACAGGAGGAAACTACTACATGTATACACAAGCACTAGACTAGACAGATGAAGCGGGGTGGGGGTTGCTTTATGACTATATTACTTTTATACAACAGCCCACAGTTGTTTGATATCGCTTTTACAAAAAGTTCAATAAACATGAAGTCAATATCGAGTAGCTTACGTGTTAATTATTGCCAGTTACTTTGTTAGCTCCTCCAAATAAAATAAATAATTCCAAACAAAGCCTATCAGAACACCAAGCTACACAATAGACATGTTTAGTTCCTGAATGATTCCGAACAAGTCTGTTGGATGACGAGTGAGTCGCTTATAAAGAGAGTCACTTGTTCTCTGAAAGAATCGGTGTCTATAAACGAATGGTTAAATGGATGATTCAGTGACTCATTTATTTATAAAGCCACTGGTTTTGTTCCTGAGTGAAGCAGGGTTCTTGAATGAATCTGTTTAATGAACGAGTCAATGACTCCCTCACAAAGATAGCCAATTGTTTCGTTGCTGAATAGATCAGAATTTTGAACAAATCGACTGAATGAACGATTCAGTGTCTAATTTTGTTACAGAGGAAATCTGCATTTGAATTAATCAGTTCAATAAATGAAGACAGCCTTGCTGCCACCTAATGGCGAGAAGATGTAACCTGAAAAAGTCACCAAGGCAACAATAATCGACTGGAGAAAACGACATTGCTTTACAAGACAAGAAATATAAGATTTAAACAAAGATGTTTTCCTGTTTGATCTACAAATTAACTAGAAATTAGTTTAACACAATATGTAATCTGTAATAATGTTATATTTCAAAGTTCTTATTTTTTTAAGGAAGTGTGTATCCAGATGAGAGATGTTGTGTGACATCTTTGGAAAGTATTATCCTACTGTAGTTTAGAACTGTTTTCTATCACATATGCTGCAAGTAATATGATTATGAAAGCTACATAGGTTACTTAAGTGAAAAATACAAATAATTACAAATATAAAAGGCTTATTCTTTAATGATACTGATTTGCCAGGGTTACATAATCAGAAAAGGTTTGCCATTATGCAAAGTAAGATATGATTTCATAAAATGAACAAAATTTCAGATTTCATGCTCTGACTGAGGTAGCATTGATGTTTATTGACACTTCAGTTTTTCTCAGTTTTTATAGCTTTACTGTGAAAACATGGTCTTAATTCTTGGAGGGTGATAAAAACTCACTTTCAGTGAATGACACGGTTTTCCTAAAATAATACTCATTTTATGATGTTTCCAAATATTTAAAAGGTGTGTATAATTGAGAACAATGTACACTTCATTTGATGTGAAATTATGCTACTGAAGCAATGGTTGGAGGCTATATCCAAATGCAGGAATGTTTCACAGAAATGTACACTTTTCATAGAAATCATACAGTAGCTCTTTCTGTGTCTTCCTCTGATTCACACATCTATTTTTTTTACAGAAATATTTAAAACGTCATAAAATCCATTTTTCTTTTTTCTAATAATCTTATATAACTGACCACTGTCTTTGATTTTGTTTTGCCTTTACAGATGTACAGTAAATGTATTTTATTTTGTTGTTTTAATTATATTGGTTGCATATGGTATCGGAGAATGGAGAAATAAAAAGTTAATTCTGTGATTAATATTGGCTGCATTTTTTAGGATTTCCAGAACTGATAATGTTCTTGTTAATGTTAGAACTGATAATGTTCTTGTTAATGTTAGCTCTGAATATATTACACAAATATGTGTGTGTGTGTGTGTGTGTGTGTGTGTGTGTGTGTTTAATCGATTCACAGTGCATATACAACTATGGCATAGGTCAATAGTCAATTCAGTGAAGTTCAAAACCCTTTAAGTAAATAAGAACCTCAATGCCATATTCATCTTTTGAGTTTCATTATAATGGCAGACTTGCGGTTTATTGTCAGTTTCTCAGCAGTAGCAGCTCTAAACTAACATGGTTCATTGTGTGTTCATCTATAACTTGAAGCCTCCATTCTTCAAAAAAAAAAAAAGAAAGAGAGAGAGAGGATGCCACAAGGACACCAGCACGCTGGTTTGAACGGATTTGTGTTATTGCTAAGAGACCACTGGTCGAAGCCAAAACCCCTTCCTTCCTTCCGACCAGCCTTAGCAGTGAACAGCTTAAGCTGCAATGAATTAAGAAAATGAGAACCGGAAAATTGCACTTTTAATTTTCTGACCTTGTTCCATTTCCTGCGCTAATGTCCAAGCGCTCTGGGAGCCACATCCCTCCTTTGTTTTTATGACTTTTATAGACAACACTCGACCATGTAAACCCTATTTTCAATACAGAGCCTTACAATAAACATTTTGTTTTCAGTTTGGATCGATGCATCTGGGTTTCCTCTGATCACAGAGTTTCCAGCAGAGAAAGGAGAAGAAGTGGCTCAAATAAAAACTTGAGGGACATCATGGAGATTTTGGAAGATATTTGATCACCATAACAATATGATTTTAATGTGGCAGAATATCCCCATGGGCCATTATAGCCTGTAGTGAAACCCCTTTGAGCTGTACAAAAAGTGAAAGGAAGTATGCCAAAGCAGAAAGTTCTCAGAAATCACTCAAACAGATATTTGATCAAGATGGGTGATTTTCATCAGAGTTGACAATGGAAATCTCTGTTATTCCCATGATCCCCATTTTCTAAAGTCCATTTTGTTCATTGGATTTTGGGGGACTAGTAGGTGTGATTTGTGAAACGGTATGAGACAGATATCGCCCAAAGGCAGCTTAAATTGCCCAAGTTTCAATGGCTCCCCAGCGCTGTTATTACCGAGAATATACATTGCTTGAATCACCATTAGTCAACAGCTGGCTTACTGCATTTAAACCAACCGAATGGACCATGAGAAAATGAAACCGTGTCAACAACAGCAGTCACATGCAGAACTAAGTGATGACATTCAATTGCTGTGGGGTATGTGGAGGCCTTATTAATCACAATACTTTTCATCATTGCTTTACTTTTGTATTCAAACATTTTTTTTGAGCATTTCTTGTTTGTTTGTACTGCAGAATCCTCACTGGAAAAACAAGTCAGTACCCCGCGCAGAACAATAACTTATTTGATTTTAATGAGAGTGTTGATGTTAAGCCGGCTCTTTATTTGTAGCGCACTATTTAGTGTAGTGTGTGAAAAAGAAAAGGGGAATACTGCATAAATGTCTTGCGTTAGCATTTGGATGTAAGCCACTCTGTTTTTGCTCCATGCAGAGATTCATCGCGCCCTCAAGGAGCCTTATTTAGAGTACAGATGCATCTCATCTGCTGGGTCTTAGAAGCCATGCCACATGGGAGGACACAAATTTGTTTTAAGCAGGAATTTAAATACACACATAAAGAAAACTCTCTCAGTGCCTTGGCCTTGCAACACAAACTTTGCAGATTTCACTCGTCTATTTCACTGAAGTGCTCAAAAAAAGCGACCGCTGCCCTGTTTCAAATCACGCACCGCGGCCTAAAAAGAGGTTACGCTCCACCGCAGACAATGGCACATACGTGCGATTTGGCAGTTCTGTATTGTTTGTGTCAGCAGAGTAAAGTAATTTATCCAAGATAACCTAAGGAGACCTCATTTGGTAGTGTTGAATTGACCATTCAGTCTTATCACAGACCTTTCTGAGATGTTCGTAGTCTCTGTGTTTTATCCGAGTTTAAGTATCACAACTCATTGCCCTTGTCTGATTTAATTAGTTGGCACTTTATTTGTGAGTTAAATGACCATCTCTTGCTCTTTTCAAATATGAAATGACATTGTGACAAGATAGCGATTCAAATCTGCCTCTCATTGTGTCTTGCTGAATAAATTAAGCAGATACATGAATATTCATAATAAGTTGTAGTTTATCTTTCTCTGCCTTCAGAGGTAAAATGATTGCAAATGACGTTGTAGATATCAACGCAAGTTTTTAAAGTTAAAATATATTAGTTTACTGTTGTATTTGAATAACAAACTGTAAGATGACCCTAGCTTTGGCCTTATTTCTACATGTGGAAACTCCTTGCAGGCTAGGTATCCTAACTCAGAGCTTTGCAGAAAAAAAAAAAAAAAAAAAAAAAAAAAGTTTACGACTTGAACTCAGACATGAAGAGAAATTGCATGTACATGGTGTTTACTCAAAATGTTCAATAAAATGATCTAAAAAAAAAAAAACATTTTGTTCCTTGTTCTTGTGGTGCAAGCTTAAATTCATGCATTAAGCAGATTAATGAAAAAGAATATATATATGTGTGTGTGTGTGTGTGTGTGTGTGTGTGTGTGTGTGTGTGTGTGTGTGTGTGTGTGTGTGTGTGTGTGTGTGTGTGTGTTAATTTTCAATTTACTGTTTAAATAATATCACTGATTAGAAAAACACTGATTGGAGGTCATGAGGCAAATCACAATTTTTATCCCATGAAAAAAGCATACTGATTTTTAGCATACTGATAAAATGTGCATATTCAGACAGTTCTTATAGTTTTATTATATAAAAGGTATTATTTAAACATTTTATTTTATTTTTATTAATCCAAAATAAAACAAATGCTTTTACTAGAATTGTTTCAAATTCAACCAAAAAGCCTTAAACAGCAAAGTGATTTTTGTAACTTCTAGAAAAAGAGGGGGAAAAAAGAGAGAGATTGATAGAATTAGATCTGACCTTTGACCCTTGCTGCTTCTCCAGGTTATAAAGTGACTGAGCGCTATGGCAGCTCATTCTTAAAGGGCTCGTAGGAAGGACACACTGCGTCTGTGGTGAACAGCCCTCTGGTAGAGTGTTTCTGCGCGAGAAAGCTTGAGGACGCATCTGAAGTGCTTTGATAAAGTGCTTTGAGAGAAAATGAACTCCCTCATGGATTTAATGACATCAAAGAGTAAGTCTCTGGCATCGTAATAAATTCAGACCAAACTCATTGAGAAAGAGAGGGAAATTGAGCCTTGATTATCACAGCTTTTGTGTGACATTGAAAAGACTAAGAAGGCCAAGGGAGGAAGGGGATAAGAAAAACCCACTTGTCCTCTCAAACTAGCCCACAGAAGAGAAAGAAAAGAGCCGTTTGAGGATAGTGTGCTGCCTGCTCGTCAGAGCGCTACATGGTTCTGAAACAGAAACTTTTCTGCCCATTGGACACAGCTTTTATAAGCATATATGAGGGACAAAACAAAGCCAGGAGTAGCAAGGAGCCCGCACAGTGGCTATTATTTATTAAGAAAAAAGAAAAATACCAAATCCCTTGATGCATTATTTATATGTGATCACCGTATTCACACTGGTCTTTTTAAAGTCAAACCAAACTGTGACATGTTTACAATATGAGTCTTTTAGTAACTTTCTTTTCACAGTATAAATCTTTTTTCAGACGCTCCATTAGACTCTTCTGTGTTTCATAGCAACAGAAATAATAATCGAGTTTGTGAGCACAATGGGCCTGACATCAGTACCTTGTCACAACCATTCTTACTTCATAAGGGGGTGTGTAATTTTACCTCAGTTTGAGCCAAATTAAATGAATGTTTTCATAGTGGTATCCAAACACTTATTCAAGTAGCTCACCGACTCTGCCCTCCACACTCTGACTCATAGGTAACAAACATATGACATGGAAATACTGGATATAAGAGTCAGGGGGGTGAATTATGGGAGGTTTAAAAAAAAAAGACATTGATGTAAAAGTCAAGCCAGTATGTCATTACCTCAAGCTTTTACAGCAACACCTTTTGGCGTACGTTTTGGGTGAGAGCTGAAAGTTTACTGGTGCACTGGCTTTCCCATCAAGACATTTGAGTGTGAATTCATGCCTCTAGAAATGGCCAGATAATTGCTCCGTTAGTTTTGATTTTAGGATGCCTGTCTTTTACTTCAGCTTGTATAATAGATGTCTGGTTACTGTTAAAAAAAAAGTTGATGCAGTCCTGGCTGTGCTAATCTGTGGTTTGCATGAATGTCTTCATTTCAGTATTGTGACTTGTTTACTGAATAATGTCAATGAGTAAGCGAATTAGCAATTGACAAGAGACAGCGAATGATTGGCGCAATGGAAAAAGTCTGGAAAACAGTGGGTGTGCACACACTCATTTAGCCTTTGTGAGCCTGAGACTTCTTTCAAAAACACATACATACATACATATACTATGAGGTGCCAAACAGGAAATAATTATATAAAAATCTGAATATATAGATGCAAATTGTGAATATATAGTTATAAGCCTGAATATATTGTTATGTCTGAGTATATAAATGTAAATCTGAATATATAGTTATAAGTCTGAATATATGGAAGTAAATCTGAATATATAGTTATAAGTCGGAATATATAGTTATAAGTCTGAATATATAAATGTAAATCTGAATATATTCTTATAAATCTGAATATATAGTTATAAGTCTGAATATATAGAAGTAAATCTGAATATATAGAAGTGAATCTGAATATATAGAAGTACATCTGAATATATAGTTATAAGTCTGAATATATAAATGTAAATTGTGAATATATGGAGGTAAATCTGAATGTATAGTTACAAATCTAACACTAGCTTTCTTTTTTCTATTCTATCTACTTGTTTCTTTAAAAAAAAAATAAAAAATACCTAGGTTTCTTAATTCTATATCATATCTACTTGATACGTGTACTGCGTTAGGCTAACTGAGACTTGTCATAGTGCTTGCATGTTGTTGCTCTTTTGTTGGTTTTGATTGCTTCTGTTGTCCTCTTTTGTAAGTCGCTTTGGATAAAAGCTTCTGCTAAATGACTAAATGTAAATGGAATGTAAATATATGTGATGCGATATGGGAAAACCCGTCGGAAGGCGAATGTCAATTTTTTTTTTTTTTTTTAATTAAAATATTATTCTATAACATCTTGTCTATCGTCTCTGAAAATATCTTGGCAAAATTCACTTGTTTAGTACAGAAAAATAGCGATTTATTGCAGCAGGCAGAAAAGACTGTGTCTTTCTCGGTTGCTGTGATTTTGCCAAGTAAGACATGTTCCTGGATCAACAATTTTTGTTGATCCTGGATCAACATTACTTTCCAAAAATATAGACTTATACTAATATATACTAATATATTATACTAATATAACCCAATCCCTACCCCTAAACTTAACCGTACCCATAATTTTTTCCTAAAATCAGAGGGAAATGATAGCTGATTAACAAGGGTGTAGAAGCACCTAACCCTGATCGTAAGCCTAAAACTGATATTTCCTGAAAAGTTATCCCTTAATTCTGATTGGTTGATTGGAATGTTGTTCCAGGATCAACAAGGATGTTGATCCAGGAACATGTTGTACTTGGTGAAATCACGTTCACCGTCTTTCTCTTATGTTAAGAATGCGCTGAGGAGGTGCTTTCTCTTAACATCACAAAAACCTATCAAAATAAACCACGTAACATATATAATAAAGTTGTATCAATGCACATATCCCGTCAGTCCTGTGTAAACTATGGCATGCAAAGTTTGTTTGTTTATTTATGTATTTATTAATTTATATCATGATATGGCGGAGCGCGAGAGAACAGTCTGAAGTAACGTTAGCTGCTCACTTAAACGATCTTGCACGTCTCAGTCTGCTCAATCTTGGTGATGGTAGTGCCCTACACGATGTTATAATGGACTATTTCACATCCAGAGATGAAGGATTGGAAGATGAAGTTACTAAAGAGGAAGAGTCCGATGACAGTCTGTTAGCCTATATGCACAGGTGCGCGAACAGTTCTAAATGTAAACTACAAGGTAGTTACACTATTGGTGCCATCTAAACATACAAGGGCTGATCAAAAGTTCAGAGTCTATGCCCATCATGATTAACAACGGAAAACTGTCCTCTTCAGGGTAACGTTAGTCTGTTTGTGTAAAGATAGACAGCTCTCATTAAACCCGTGAAGTGAAAGTGAAACCCGTCTCACTTTAAACCCGTTTTTCTCAAAATTCCATTCCTGAAAATCAGAGCTATCAGCCAACTTCAGATAGCCATAACTTTTGTTACGTTCAAGCTATGGACAAAATAAAAACAGTTTTGGAAAGGGCTTGAACCCAGCTTTCATGGTATCAAAACCTAAAAAGGTAAAATTTCACCATGTGTTGGGTTTTCGTATATCGTATAACATATTCAGATTTACATTTATATATACAGACTTATAACGATATATTCAGATTTACATTTATATATTCAGATTTACTTCTGTATATTCAGACTAATAACTATATATTCAGATTTACTTCTATATATTAAGATTTATAAATATATATTCAGATTTACATTTATATATTCAGATTTATAAGTATATATTCAGATTTACTTCTGTATATTCAGACTAATAACTATATATTCAGATTTGCTTCTATATATTCAGATTTACATTTATATATTCAGACTTATAACTATATATTCAGATTTACTTCTGTATTACAACTATATATTCAGATTTACATTTATATATTTAGACTTAACTATATATTCAGATTTACTTCTGTATATTCAGATTTACATTTATATATTCAGACTTATAACTATATTCAGATTTACGTCTATATATTCAGATTTATAACTATATATTCAGATTTACATTTATATATTTAGACATAACTATATATTCAAATTTACTTCTGTATATTCAGATTTACATTTATATATTCAGACTTATAACTATATATTCAGATTTACTTCTATATATTCAGATTTACTTCTGTATATTCAGATTTTTAAGTATATATTCAGATTTACTTCTATATATTCAGATTTATAAGTATATATTCAGATTTATATTTATATATACAGACTTATAACGATATATTCAGATTTACATTTATATATTCAGATTTTGTTATAATTATTTCCTGTTTGACACCTCATACTAATATATATATATATATATATATATATATATATATATATATATATATATATATACATATCTTGACCCAAGATGTTTGAACAGTAGTATATACAAAACATATCTGGATTTCTGCTTTTCTGTTTTCTGATTTTCCTATAAAAGCTTTATCTTCATCTGAATAAAGTAATTAAAACCACATAATTCTATGAATCACAGACATAAAAAAATGTTACCCACAATATGTTACAGTGCCATCTTTGTTGCTCAAATAGTTTCAACAATAAACTTTTTGTATCAGTGACTGGAAACTTCCTATAAATGGCAAGTAGATGTGCTGAGAAGTTGTGAGATATTTTTATCAATTCAGAACTGTTTAGATTTACATATACAGTCGTTTTGGTGTTAAAGCTTGGCTAACTCAGGCATCAACAAAAGCAAAACACTACTACACATGCCTAGTTGTTAGTATTTCTGTGACTTGTTTAAGTTTTTTTAAGGCATGCCCACTTACTGACCTTTCAAAGACTGTGATATACAACAGCAGACTGATGAAGGCCCAAATCTTTCAATCGAAAAATGTCTTCTCAGCTCCTTTGAAATATTTTTCATAGGCCCATATTTCTTTTGAACAGCAGGTAATTAATATTGTGCAGTTATGTTTATGGTGGGGTGCCATGCCTGAACTGACTGAAAACACCTGACACCAATTACACCCTTTTCAAGAGTTCATTATCCAAACATTCCACAGGCCTTTTCCATTAAGGCCTTTAATTGTTTAAACCAGGATTGTTCCTGAAATCTACCTTCCTGCAGAGTTTAGGTCCAACTCTAATCAAACACACCTAAAGCAGCTAATCAAAGTCTTGAAAATCATAGGCAGGTGTGCTGGAGCAAAACATATTCCAGACAATACAGACCCGGCAATACAACATGTTCTTTGTTAAGTAAGACATATTGTTATATATTATTATCAATATTTTGTGTCATTCATTAGTATGATTTAGAAGTTTTAATAACATTGTAGATCACCCATTCAGAAAAGTATAAACTGCTTAACCAAATCATTTAAAAAACACACTTATAAATTATTTTAAATATGTATTGTAAGCTTATATAACAAATTAATAATAATAATAGGTTACACTATTTTAAGGTGTCCTTGTTACAGTTTAATTATACATTTAAGTACTGAGTAATATTAATTAACTACATGTACTTACTATATGGTTAGGGTTAGGATTAGGGTTTGGTTTAGGGTTACTTGCTTGTAATTATGTAATTGTAATAGTAAGTACATGTAACAAGGACACCTTAAAATAAAGTGTTACCTAATAATAATAATTCTATTAAATTCTAAAATGCTACAAACAGATTTACATAACATATTTGGTTTTATTATACATTGTAATATTTTATAATACATAATATTTTTTTTTCGTTTACACATGATAAAACCAAATTCTGATTATTTTAACAAATATAGCAAATCTGTCAAAGTGTTGAGGATTTTCTGAAGTGTAAACATGGTACCTCAATTGTGCAAAGTTTAAATCATTCTAATAGAGAGAGAGAGAGAGAGAGAGAGAGAGAGAGAATGAATATATACTAAATACTGTGCTTTAATTTTAATTAATTTTATTATAGTGGCAGAATTCATGCTATTAAATAATAATACATTGAAAATATTTTAAATTGTAATTTAAACAAACAATATAATAAAAAGTGTTCTAAAATACTTTTAAATAAATATTAGTGGCTGGGTTGAGAGTCCTTCAGCAGAATGTTCAGAGGAAGAGCACACTTTGACATAACCATCACAAGCCTCACAACATAACCATCACAAGCCAACATAACCATCACAAGCCTCACACACAGCAGTCTCACTCAACTCAATGGCTCCACCCAGCAGTAAATTCTCTCCATTTTTTCATAGTGAAGGCAGAGCAGGAAATGATATAATTGTTGCATTTTTCCCATGCCCATTTGCCCTGTGCTTGACCCCCTCCTTTGGCTGCTGGGAATGGTCACTTAGTGATTAGTGCTGTGAGCGTCTGAGTTTTCATCCCCAGAGATCTGTATAGGGGGTGTTAAGAGACTTTTACAGTGCGTCCGTGTGGCTGTGAGAGAAAACTTGTGGGAAAAACGGGTTTATGTGGTGCTGCCGCTATAAATAGAGCATCAGGAAATCTGTTTAACAATCACTCATGGGATGTTTAATGAGTCTATAGTTAGCAATTCCAAAAAGAAAAAAGAGAACAAAAAGACATTTTTAATCAATCAGCTACATTGCATTGCAAATTTGCAGTGCGCTGTGCCTCCTTTCGCAGTGGATTTGATTACGGCTGTTCAATATCAGTCTGTTCTTCAGTCGATTAATATTGTGTATAATAAGGATGCTCATGGGAAAGGCAACATCTAAACAGTGAAGCGTATTGTCTCTTAAATCCAACCGAGTGACATCATGTCGTTTTACCGCTGAGGTCATATGAAACGCCCTGCACGGTGCTTCCCAAGAGAAGACGGTGGAAGATATTAGGTGTTTCGGACACTCTGGGTGGAAGCCATATTTCAAGGTCTAAATTAGGTCCGCTAGTCTCAATCCTTGACCGTAATGGTGGGAAATGTCAGTATGATCTCAGGACATTACCCAAGTCTGCTGTCATTATCTATTAATGTTAAACTAGCCCTCAATAGTTCCCATAAACATTTGACTCCTAATAAGATCAGAGAAATTAATCTGGTTGCTTCTAATAAACACTATATTTGTAGTTTTCTTTTGTGTCTCTGAATGAACAATAGACCATTTTTCATACACCAAAGTCTGTAAATTACAGTAAAATTTCTGAATTGCCAGATTTTTTCAGTAAATATATCATATCTGCTGTGCTGTTCATACAAGGAATAGTTCACCCAAAATTGATACGCTACTTTTGAGCAAACTTGATTCATTTATTCAATATCATAGGCCTACATGTTTGTCATCCTCTCCTCACCTTCTGGAAAAAAAAAAGAGAAGCCTCAAAAGCTTTGACATATTTCAGTTACTGAATGAAACAAATCCAGACCAATCACAATGACGATATATCATTCTGGCTCCAACTATCAGCCAGACCTCAATTTATTTGGCATCTAAATCACTTTTGTGACATTAATAAAGGAAACCAATGTGCTCTGTGATTCCAGTCCAGCTTTTCCCTTCCAAAGGTGAATAAACAAGTCATGAAATCTGGGCAGCAAGCACTGTAGAACTATAGACATACTGAGACCCAGAGAATCACATCCAGTCACACACATACACACCTCTTCCTCACAAAATGAATGAACTCGTACTTTTTTTTTTTTTTCCAGATACACAGGACTGGGCGTAATAATTGGCTTCCATTTCCTTTTATTGAGAGAGAGCACTATAAACTGTTTATGTATTTTAGTGCATTGCCTGACTTGAGAAGTTATATCATAGTTCAACTGAAAGTCAATTGAAAGGTTTATTCATTTATTTAAGTACCCTAAAATTGACATTTTACGTGTTTTTTTTTTTGTTTTTGTTTTTTGTTTTTTTAATCATAAGGAGAAAGAGAAAAAGGAGAGTACACTAAATCTTGTAATGTTTCATATTCTCTAGTGGCAGAATTTATGACATATTAACTAATATTACAAAGTTAAAATACATATTACAAGTTAAAATTAAAAATGTAATAAAAAGTAATATTTTAAATCTGCTTTAATATATGCAAGAAAAATAATAATGGAATTTAAAAAAAAAAAAAAAAAAAAAAAAATAACTTTTAGCCATATCTACAGGTGCAAGACTGACCGAGTCATGCAATAATTGTCTTCATTTGTGTTGTGTACATTATGATTGCATCTAATCATTTCTCATCAGTAACAGAGTTGTATACCACGTTTTACCTTTTTTTAACAGTTCAGGATGTCTGGTGACTGTTTATATGACAGATCCCAGAAGCCTTTGTGTTTGAGATTGGGACTATTGTAGTAGCCCAGGAGGTTTAGTTAGTTTGGTTTGGCAACAGTCCTTCATTTTAGGGTTTCAAACTACTGTTTAGTTTTTGCATAAACAATTGCATTGTTCAATGTCAACCTTATTTTTACCTCCTTTCTTTTTTGAAAGTAGGATCGTGTCAACAGTTGGACTTGGAGTGGTCCTAAAAGTCTTACTCATGAATTCCAGCCAGGCTCTCATTGATACAGTAACAAAGCACGTTGAGTGTTGTAGGCCGTTCGGTTAAATCATACAAACAATGAGGATTCTGGAATTTTCATTTAAGTTCTGACACGTTACAGCTATTTATGATTATTGTGCACTTAATATTTCAAAGATGACAGAACTGTGTAGGGAGTTGTGTTTTAGTATCACAATACATGTCTGATTTATTATACTTTTTTCTTTTGTTCCCTGTATATTTTATTTAGTGAAGATGAGAATTTATTACAAATAATTAATGGATATTACAACTGCATTTTTATTTCTTTGTGTGATTGTGTAAACCATCAGAGTGATTTACGAAGTGGATATTGGAATAAAGCTGTTGGCTTGTGGCTTGGGAACTGTAAGAACTGGATTAGAAGGTTTTCGGCCTGTGAAAGTAAAAAATAAAATAAAGAAAATACCAACAAGCCAGCAATCCAAGGTCCACAGTGGTCTTGTGTGTGTGTTATCAGTGGAGTGGCAGTGAGGTGGGGGATACCGGGGCATTATACAGCAGTACTGTGGTATCCGTCTATGATGAATAATGCCAGGCTTAGAAGATGTGCCCAAGCCAAGATTTGAAAAGCTTTGAAAGAGGAGGAGGAGAAAAATTGGGATTGTTCTTAAGAAAAAAACATTTCTATATGCACCGTTTGTTGTTATACAGTAAATGTCAGCAGTTGCACATGTGGTTTTAATTATATTAATTTATAGCATTCTTAGTTTTAAATGTCCTGTTGGTTTTTGTGAGCATCTGAAACATTTAAAACTGAAAAAAATACAATAATATGTGCTATTTATCTTTAATAATGCTCCATTCTTGCAGGGTTTCAGTTAAGGCCAGTATTTGCTATACAGTATCTGAGGTGATTTTGTCAAGTGCATGGCTTCCTACAGAAATTGCTGTCACTCTTTACTTCTAACATCTGCTTCCATTAAAAGCCACTCAGAATGGTAATTTAGTGACCTGCTGAGCCCTGAAGCCATCTCTACTGAAGCACACCTGTGCTTTTCTAAGTGTATAATGGGATCAGGACTATTAGTCAGCAATTAGAGATAGTTTAAACCTGAAGTATTACCAGATCACATTACAGGCACTGGCCAAAACTGAAACAAGTTCACAAGTGCAAGTCACCAGACAGAAATGGAAACCTCTTAATGCTTATATATTTATGCTGAGAACATGATCATCTTGTGCTGAGATACTAGTATACAGGCTGCTTTGTTATAAATGCTGTGGAAGATTTGTTTGTGGAACATTAATTAATGAGTGGTCATAAAATAAAATAAAATAAAATAAAATAAAATAAAATAAAATAAAATAAAATAAAATAAAATAAAATAAAATAAAATAAAATAAAATAAAATAAAATAAAATAAAATAAAATAAAATAAAATCCATGATAACATTCTTTGTACAGCTTTTTAATTATTTTTAGGCTATATTTTTGGTACAAATGAACCCTTAAAATAAATAATGTCACCTTTCTTTATATAAATATTATATTTAGTTATTTCCACAGCTATGACCCTTCATTTGGAAAGTCTAGTTGACCCGTTTAATCCCAAATTTTTCCCAGACATGAAAATATCCAAATGATGTGTCATTAGTAACCCTTTGAAATAATCAAGTTATTTTTTGAAATTTTTATGGAAAAGTGTGTGAAAAATTGTGTTTTATGGTCAGTTCACAATTGTGACCGGTGGGATAATGTGTGTACCGAATTAACATATTTCTGCAGTCATAAAAATTGTTATATATCTTAGCCAAGCTATTTTTAAACTGTTTGATCACATTCTAAGGTTACTATTATGCATAAACAAAACCTTATGCAACATTGATAGGAACACTGAGATAAAAAAAAAAAAAAATTCAACCATCAACCCATTTAAAATTTTTTACTTTTTTTGTAAAATATAACAATTTTTTATATTAGTACTACCAGCATTACAACATCAATATTGCAAATTTTTTGTAACATTTGAATTTTTAATTTAGTGCAATATTTTGTCATTGCAACATTTTAGTGTATTTTTCACTAGCAACTGCAACTGGATTTATATTGTACACCTAAGTTCACTGTTATCCCACTGGTCACTATTGTGACCGTCAACATGTTTACTCATTCTATGACCACACTCAACAAAACTGAATAAATGTGAATTCATATATTAATACTAGACACCTTAAAGATAATATGTACCAAAAATCTTTGACATATCTTTATGTTGACATACTTTACTAGCCTTTTGTTTTGGAGCTTTGATGCAGTTATCATCTTCTCAAGGTGCAAACAGGAAATAAACTGCTCTGGTAATGTGACAATTTGCACTAATCATGTGAAACTGCACATATTTAATTGAGACCCTTTATTTTTTCCATATTTGGAGGAAGTGCACTAAAACATCAGTCAGTAAGGTTTTTAGAGCTTTATAAATGAAAATCTTTTTTTACGGTCACTATTGTGACTGGTGGGATTAAATGGGTTAATGACAACATACTCCATTTCATATTAGTAGGTGACATAAGTGTTCATATGGTTTTGAGTATTACTTGAAGCAGCCGGCAGTAAGGAGTTTAAAACATGCTTATCTAAACATTTATATTAAGAAGACATTGTGCACCATGTGAATTTGATAACTTTTGATTGACCCTTGTGGATTATTAAATCTTAAACACACACATACAGTGACCATGATTTGCGCAGCACTTAAAAACATGTCCAAGAGCTTACCTAATGTTTCACTTGTGGACCCATTTGGCCCGTCCAACACCCTGCAGCTGTTAACATACCGTAAAATGCTCAGACTGGGCCAAAAGGCAGGAAGTTGCTTGTATTTAGCCATCAACTTGATAACCACCATTATTTTCTTTTCTTATGAGAAAAATAAAGAACAAACTACACAAGAAAACTTCTGTGGGAAAAAAACAAAAAGAAAAAAGTTACACACGTTCAAGCTTAAATTACTGATGTGCACTTAAATGGTTGGGATTATCATAACATGTTATGTTCAATCTGTCAGTAGGCAATAAGTCAACGTTTTGAAAAGTGTTTTTGTTTGCTTTGAAAAGCATGTGTTAAAGCATGTCAGACGAGTGTTAATGTCAACATGCCACCCTCTAGTGTTCAAAAGAAACAACAGAGATCAATCACTTTCCCCTCAATGGAAATATTTGTAGCAGAAGTAAAACTAAATAAAACAGATATACAAAATAAATAAGATTTATTGCATACCCATTTTCATTTTAATTTAGATGTCAAAACTAATTACAGTAAGTTCAAGTTCAAGTGATATGACCACAGATTATAGGCCTAAACATGAAAACATTCAATTAATATAGTTTTGGACTTAACCCTAACCAAATATCTAACACCATTACATATCAAATAATTGATTAAATAAACATTAAGTTATTAAATTAATGGGAACTATAGGAATGTATAAATAAATAAATAAATCTTTACATTTTTCTGTTAATAATGGGCAAAAAAAAAATAGTTTTCAACTTCATAAAAATGTTTGTGCAGGTAACCTTTTTCAAAATAAAAAAGAAAGAAAGAAAGAAAACATTTATTTTCATTTTCATCAAAGCTTTGCCTACTCTTTAATAGAATGTTAATACCGTCCTTTCTTTTCTGTCTAACCTTTTGGAAAAGAGACGATGAAAATGTTTTGTTTCAAATCCATGATTTTTTGTTGTGTCTCCTTAGGTGGGTAAATTATGACAAAATGTTAATTTTGGGACAGACAATTCTTGACACACAGAACACAATTTAGCCGCAAGGTGGCAGCAAAAGTCTGTCTATAACAGATATCTCAGTTCATGTTACATGAACACTTTAATTTTTTAAAGACATTTTTGAACGGTAGCCTACAGTAGTTAGTAACATAAATGTTCAAAATGTACAAAACTAAACAACTACTGCAAAAACGTGAACTTAATGGTCTATTCTTGGTGTTTTTCTACCTCAGTGCTCAAAATAACTATAGTTATAGCCTATTTATACTGCAGCACATCCCTGCATTTCAACTCCACAGTCCCATAAATGGATGAATTTAGATTCATGTGATTTTTGTTTCTGTAACCACTCTATCAATGTAACTTTTAAAAATCTTACATTTTAATTATTGTAGCCTATATGGCGCGTTCATAATTAATCACATTATTTTAAAACAAATAAAGCCTCAAAAAAAATAAAAAATAAATAAATAAATAAAATTGCCCAAAAATTACAATTCTGTCATCATTTAGGCTACTCACCTTCATGTCGTTACAAACTCTCCCACGAAACACAAAACGAGATTTTAGGCAGTCACCAAAAGTAACCACAGTCACCATTCACTTGCATAGCATTTTTTTTTTTTTTTTTCCATACAATAAAAATGATCAGACTCATTCTGCACAGCACCTTTTGAGATCCACAGAAAGTAAGTTCTATTTTATCCCTTTAATACACACAGTCAGTTAAAGTCAACTGTGGCTCCTTCTGAGATGTTTAGATAGATGATAAAGATGAACTAAGACTCAGCAGGGGGAGCCCATCATCCTCTGACTCTCTGTACACATTAAAACAAGCACTGTAAAACAAACACAAATGTTAATTTAACTAGATATAATGCAGAAACAGAATCAACAGTATGATAACATTCATTAATTAATCTTTCATAAATTCAATGATGATTTATCATAAGAAGGCAATGTTAATCAATCTTAAGAAGAGATCTTCTCCTCCATTGGAGTGCAGCACTTCAAAATGAAGATCTTAATGAGGGTTTTTGGGTAACGCTACACTAGAGCCATCTCTATAACCAAAACCCTGCTTCACCCTTTTGTAGAGAAACCGCAAAAGTGATGTCAGATTTGTGTAATGAGGTAGTTTCCACCGCCACCTTAATGAGATTTTCTTGCAAGCGCTTATGGCTCCATCTAATGCAACATAATGCTGAACGCAAGACCCCCTGTTGATGTCTGATGATGTAATACATGATGCAACCGGGTGTAAGGCTTTGACCAGATTATATAAAAGATGAGGCCGAGGGATATTGGTGGAAAGAGAGAACAAGTCTTGTAGAACTTTGTATAAAGGTATAAATGTGGATCTGAGAAAGTATATCTTCTCTCTGTTTGGTAACAGTCTCCAAATACTCTTTGTTGCCATTATGCTTTTAGAGTTATTAAGAAACCTTTTGATATATGAATGTATGAAGAGACTATATTGTGACTGATACGATGAAAGACCTAATCTAATCATCAAATTTTGTTTAAGTAAGCTCTGTTGTTAAATTGAGGTTTGTTGAGCAGTGTGTTCTATAAATACTGATGTCCTCTGTGAGTTTGAACTGTGTGTGGTGGGGGGTGAAAAGCTCTGAAGCCATGTGCCATTTTAAACTTTTCTTTTATGTGCCTTTTTACTTCATGTAACCGCACATGAAGGCTGGCTCCACAAGATCAAAGAAAAGACTCCTGTTTTTCAGAGGGCCTATATATATACTGTGGGTACCAGAAGATTAATTTAAAATCTTTAAAACATAAATACATAAAATATACAAAAAAAAAAAAAACATTTTAGTTTAAACTTGGAAATTAATGAAACATTTGGCATGAAAAAATAGATCAAAGTTATGATGTAAAATAGACAAGAAATATTTCAGATTCTCCACCATTTTTAGGTCACTAATCTAATAATCAAATTTGTGACACTGATCATGAGAACTACTTTGTACAGATGGGCAGATGCTCTTTTTCCATTACAGCTCAAGATGCTATTTGGATAATCTCAAATCATGCTGGAGAACATCATCATCATGTATGAAACAAATTTGAAGATTTCATGCAGCTTTAGTGCTGTCATGAAGCAACTGAGAAACAAACCAAATCGGAAGACATTCCGAAATATTATTTGTTCAGTCTAATTGGTGTGCTATTAATCAAATTTGTAATGAACAAACATTGTATTCAATTAGAAAAATGCAAAATAGAAGCATTTTTACTATAGTGGTCTCAGGTCTGCTGTATGAGGCTGCTTTAACAACTGTGCATCAGAACTATTTTATGCTAAAGTTTCACACCACACAAAACAAACCAAATTTGTAGTGTGAGACCGTTAAAGTAATATTTTAGAGTTTAACCACAGCAAAACATAACTTGCCAACCACCAACATCCTGCCTATACTGTAACTAAATGCTTCTGTGCACAGCAGATCATTTTAAAGGGTTCCTATTGTGCTTTTTAATGTTTACTTTAGTGTGTAATGTTGCTGTTTTTGCATGAAAAAGATCTGCAAAGTTTCAAGTTTCTCCAAAGGGAGTTATTTTCTAAATCAGTAAGAGCTGTTTCTGAACTCGATTGCAGTCCTGGGTTTTCTTCTGGGAACATACACGTCACAATATCCCACATTTAAATAAATCCTGCCCAAGGCATACGCTAAAAAAGTATGAGGGGGCGAGGCCTGGTTGAGTTGCTTTAGTAGAGTGTTGTCGCCATTAAACGCCACAAGTGTGTGTGTTTAGAAAACAGTATTTCAGAAGTTTAAACTGACAAGGCTTTTTAAATGCATGAAAAGAATAAACGTTTCATGATGATGAAGAACTGCAATGTCACGTGAGCGTGCGTGTGATTGATAATCAAAAACAAACAGATATTTTGTTTTTATGCATATGCAAGTTTTTGCATCCACCCAAAAGGAGAATTTACAGCATAATAAATGATCTCTGGGGTTTTTTGAGCTGACACTTCACAGACTCATTCTGGGGACACCTGAAACTTTATTACATTTTGCAAAATGGGGACCTTTTTAAAAACTGAGGAATTATTATCCATTGATTGGGACATTAAAGGTGTCAGTGTGCCCCAAGGGCATGTGTTGGTGTTTTTGGGCTATTTATACATGGCAGAATGTGTGCTAAGATGATGGGAGACATGTGTTCAGCCAGCCACATTCCCTCTAAGCCGCGAACCAAAGAGGAAGGTGAGGATGGGATAAGAGCACCCGTCCCTCCGCAGCAGGGTTTGCTGTTTCAGCTGTAGGGGATCCAGCTATATAGGCTGGTATCTGAGTGCAACTTGCTTAACACGCAGGACAGACATTTTTCTGTCATCGCATGTCCTTTGTGACTCTTAAAGGGATAGTTCAAAGGGAAAATTCTGTTATTCATATGTAGCAGAGTGAGGTATAGCCCCGGTATGACTGGCTGGCGTCATCCAAATAGGTAAATCGATCAGTGTTTGTACTTCATTATGACTGGTTAGTTGTGTAAGTTTTATGAGCCTATTAGTGCCTGTGTTGTGAATATAAAAGAGGGAAGTGTTTGGCTGCTTGGGATGCATCATCTTTGGTACCGCCCCTTTGTGACATGTGGTGCTGTTGAATGAGTGCTAGCAGTTGGGTTATCCTCCTGTCTGTTATGTGTGCTGGCTGTTGCCCAGTTCTCAGGTTAGTCCCTGTCTTAAAGATGCCTTTTGCCTGTTCAATGGAGAGTCTTATTACTTTGTTTGGTTTTAGTCATGGGCCTGCAAGTAGCTGTAATCCTGTGTGGTGAGCGACCATGTGTATTGCAGTATTGTACCATTTCCTTGGTATGTGGAAAGTTTATTGTTTGTTTTTAACAAGTTTTATGTGTAACTTTTTCTGTTCAATGTCCAGCAGGTTTGATTGCACGTCCAGGGGTTTCCAATGATCTTGATTGAAGCCCAATGAACCTCAAGTAACTGACTGCACTGCTGCTCTGTTTCGTCTTTGTTTTAGTTTTAACAGTTTTGTCTGGAACTCTCACCTGGGTCCGTTCTGTTGTTTTGTTTGTTTTATGTGTTTGAAGCACTGGCACAGGATTGCACGGGTCTGTGTGTGAGTTAACTGGGAGGCTAAGTTTCTGTAATCTGGCTTTTCTTGGCCATTTTATTTCCCTCCTCCATACCAGTGGTTGTGTTTGTTTGTGCTTTGGTGTTTTTGTGTGTAAACCATTATTGAATCTGACTTGATTTGTATGCGTTTTTTGTATTGTTTTGTGTGGATTTAGGTCTTTAAAGTGGGAGGGGTTGGCCATGGTACCCTGTACTGGTGTGTCCACATGGAGTGCTGTGCTTAACATTTTGCCTTTTTCACAAGAGTGCGTGTCATGGGTTTTGAGTGTGGGGTAGAAATTTGAGGGTCTCTGTTAGCCACTTTCCCCTTTACTACTTTGTTATCTCTATTTAATCATTTTGTATGTTACTTGTATTGTGTTTGTTATGTGATTTGAGACCTTGTGTGATGTATTGTATTGACTGACTGTGTTTTTATTAATTGTGTGTTTGAATAAAGTGATTCTTGTTTCCTTTGGCAACAAACCTGTGTGCCCTTGTATAGGGCTGTTCTTTTCTGGTGTATTCCAGGTGGTGTAGTCGATTATAGGAGTTCTCTTATTATTGGTAACTATTCCTACCTGACATAGATTCAGCGTCAGCGTGGGGGAAAACGATCCTTTCCCCCTCATTGGAAAAGCATGGTGTTGACCCAGAATGGTGTACATAAAATAATTTCTGCTGCTCGACAGAGCAAGATACGTCGAAAAACTGAGCCGTATTGGGTCGGACTGTCCGTACGGTACCTGTGACTGGACAAATGACCCAACGGAATGACCAGAGGTGTCCTGACACTTTTTGTTACCTGATTGAGTCTCCAGCAAGAGACAGCTTACTACAAGCCTATACGTGACGGTTTGTGAAAGTAAACATTTGTCGTTTTGTTTTGCTTAATCTTAATAAAGTGATAAAGACTAGAGTAAAAGCCTGTCATACTTTTTTATTGATATATTAAAAATAATTTTAACATTGACAAAACATAGGTCTTCTGAAGTGCCTTGAAATGCACAGCATTGTGTGGTGTATGCTAAACGTATAGCCTAATCATTTTCACAAATACACGCCGTAAAATAAAAAGATACAGCCTAAAATAACATGAAAATATCTCTTACGAAAATTAACCGTGGTTACAACCAAAAAAAACATGGTTATTATAGGTAAACCATGGTAAAAACAAATTAAACATGTTTTGCTACACTAACCATAGTTTACCCATGGTATTTGTAGTAAAACTGTGGTTATAGGCTACAGCTGGTAATAAAAACGCACAAAAAACACGGTTAGCCTATTATAGCCTACTATTACTATAATAATACCATTGTTAATTTTCGTAAGGGATTGTATATAGTAATATGAAATAAATGTCTTAATAGATTGACATTTACATCACAAAATATCAGGGAGTGACATTTATTTGTTGTGAAGGAGGGTTGCTGTAAGCCCCATCAGAACAGGATGGGACTAATGACAGGAGCTCATATGAATATTAAGCTTGACATGTTTCATACGCTGTATATCCATAACTGCTGTCAGAGTTCTGATGTTGTGTGCTACCCGCTCAGATTGTGCTACCTCCGTCTATTTATTCGGCAGTATATAAATCTTCAGATGTTTTTTTTTTTTGTTTGTTTGTTTTTTTTTTTTACTTATTAGAGGTACAGAACGTCACACAGCAACTTTTCGGCATTGCACCAAGCAAAAATCAATCGAAATCATAACAAAAAAGTAAAGATCAAGCATCTAACAAGGTCTCCGTACATTAATTCGAACGGTTTGTTTTCCCCCACGGCATAAACGGATATGACATTTTTGTGGGCGTTCCCAGCAATGCCGACCAAGTCTATCCTGTGTGAGTTTCTTTTTTCTGTTGAGCACAAAAAAAAGATATTTTGAAGAATGTGGGTAACCAAACAGTTACTAGTAGCCATTCTATAGTATTTTTGGTCTCACTTTATTTTAAGGTCCAATTCTCGCTATTAAGAAACCATTAATTATGAATTTTGCCTCAGTAAACTCCTAATTTGCTGCTTATTAATACTTAGTAATTGTTAAGTTCATGTGTTGGGTAGGATTAAGGATGTAGAATATGGTCATGCAGAATATGTGCTTTATAAGTACTGATAAACAGCCAATATGTTAATAACAGGCATGCTAATATGCAATTACTAAGTGTTACCATATATTTTTTTCCATACCATGGAAGTCGTCTACCATATAACTATCTGTTTACCCAACAGTAGCGAATGACACTGTTGAAAAAAACAGCATGCTGGTTAAGTATGTTTTGAAGCATGGCAGCTGGTTTGAGCTGATTTAAGCTGGTCTTTAGTTGGTCATGAGCAGTGTTGGGCACATTACATTAAAAAAGTAATTAATTATAGTTACTAGTTACTTCTCGCAAATAGTAACTGAGTTAGTAGTTTCAAATGTCAAATAACTCGGATGCCCCCAATATTAAATATGTTAAATTAATGAAATGGACTCTAAATAGAATAAATTATTATTATAAAGCATTGTACATTAATCTACACTATTTATCCACTGACACTTAGCATCAGTCAGTCAAGCATTATAAAATGGTATTATGATAATTTAGCATTATATGATGATAGAACTTTAGTAATTAGAATAACCAAGTATAAATGCATATTTGTCATGTTGACTGAACTTGGGGCTGGTGGTGGTGCTTAAGATGTTGTTTGTCATTTAGTGTTTCTATAAAAAAAAGGGGGGGGAAACTTGATAACATAAAACTACTACGAATTCTACTACTAATAACAATATAAAACGCCCTAAGGATTAATAAGCTGCTGGGTTCATGAATATGAATCACGTAGTCTGCGTTTGCTCAAATTGATTTGCTGAAATCAAAACAGGGATGATAATAGGTGAGCGCCAGCCAATGAGATTGTCGTTTGCGCATTAGCTCCGCACACTACCAGAGAACCCGGCAGTTCTTAAAAGCTGAAGAATTCCAAAGGAACTCCGTTATTTTGACAGGAAAATACAACAAAGAATATCGTTTACATGTAGTGCGTCAATTCTGCATGTTATGAAAGACTCTCTTGCTCTGTATTTTTCTTTGCGGGTGTGTGAGACAAAGCGACGGCGAGCCGTGCGCCTTCAAACTAGAGTTTACGGTACGTCAAATACAACTACACTGCGCATTCATTCAGATTAACTGAAAAATAAAATTATAATAATATTATAATAAATTATAGTAACGCCGTATTTTATTGTCAGTAACGGTAACGGCGTTGTAACGGGGGAAACAGTCATTTATTTGATTACTCGTTACTGAAAAAAATAACGCCGTTAGTAACGCCGTTATTCCCATCACTGGTCATGAGCTGGTTCCCCTTCGAAAGTCCACTTCACGCAATGTATGGGAAAACTCCTGTTTTACTCTGTACTGAAGCCTGATTTATTCACGTTTGTGTAGCTGCACAAACCAATGGCGCTTTAGCCTGCCAGAAAGGGCGGAGCCGACCACTAAATAAGTCAGCTCGCAGCGCCATACATCAGATCATTCTCCTTCAGCGACGAGGATCATCTCTTGGCTGACTTTGGAAGAAGCCGAGAAGAAGCCTTGGAAGAAGCTCCAGCTCTGCTCGCCGCCGTTGAAGACGCGACACGATCCCTGTGGCATCCGGCACCTCGGAGCAGACTAGAGCAAATTTCCGCGCGCGTTGTTGCAAATGTCCCTCCCGCCCAGCCCTACCGTCTTCTTCCTCTCCTAAGAGGAAGAAACAGCGGGGCAGCAGATCCCTCTCTGCGGGCTCGAGCGGTGTCGCGTCGGCCCAGGGCACGTGTGCCCTGCCCTCCCCGCATCCTCTCACGCCGGTGTGCTTCACACAAGAGGACCAGCGCCCCTCCTCGGTTGCGGGTGGCTTGGTCTCATTCGGCGCTTCTGAAGAGGACATTAATATTGAAGACGTCACCGCCGACGACTCCGTGTCCTTGGCGGCATCTGATGCAGAGGAGTGGGGCGATTCTGTTGAGGAGCCCGAAGCTGTTCCCCCCTCTCAAGTGCCGAGACCGAAACCGGACACCGAGCTCATCCACATCCTCGCTAAGGCGGTGGAGGACCTTGGCCTCGAGTGGTCGGCTCCAGATGAGCCCGCCCATGGCCTTCTTGACGAGTGGTACCTGCCGGGAAGCCGTCAACAGTCCTCTCGCAAGTGCCCCGCCCCATTCTTGCCTGCAGTTCACGATGAGCTCACCAAGACATGGCGCGCCCCCACTCGGCCCGAGTGAACCCCTCTACAGCAGCAGCTCTCACCACCGTGGACGGCACTGAGGAAAAGGGGTACAGCAAGCTTCCCCCCCTGGAGGAAGCGATTGCTGCACATCTGTGTCCGCCATCTGCCCTCGGCCTGAAGGCCCATGTAGCGCATCCCTCTAAGCCCTGCAGGACCACCACAGCGATCGCCAACAGGGCATATGCAGCGGCCGGCCAGGCCGGCTCGGCGCTGCACGCGATGGTGATTTTACAAGTGTTGCAGGCCAAACTTCTCCGCAGCTTAGATGAGTCTGGCCAAGAGCACCAGGAGACCTTCAAAGACCTTCAACAGACTGCAACAGCGCTCTCGGTCGACGAAACGCTTCCCTTTCCTGAAGCGCCAGGGTCCCCGCCCACGAGTTGTGCTGGACCCCGAGCCGCCGAAGCCGTCCTGATGCGCTAGAGAGGAAGAGGAGGGCTCCCGTTCTCACCTTGGCCGTAACGCCCCGAAAAACAGCTCGCTTTCACTCTCCATCCCTCCGAGCTCCTCTGAACGATGGAGTTTTGTTTCCAGCGGGTCACATCCTGTAGGTGCAGTGCGTACCCGAATGTTTTACCGCTGTGATAGCAGACCCACATACATTAAAGAGCAAATTTCCTCTTCATACTCTCACACGCTCTCACACAAACGCAAGCTCCCCGTCTTCTCAAGGCGAGCTCGCGTTCGAGAGAATAAACTCTCGCCTCCCATTTCTCGGCCTGGGCAGCCATTCCAGGAGTGTCGAGTTGGGTTTTAAAAACAATTCAAAGAGGATACTCGCTACAGTTCGCTCGTAGGCCACCTCGCTTCACAGGTGTCATTCAAACTTCTGTTCCGGACAACGATGCTATTATTCTCTGGCAGGAGGTGCTGACACTGCTTGGAAAAGGCGCTGTGGAAGTAGTGTCCCCAGCAAACAGCGAGTCAGGCTTTTTCAGCCGCTACTTCCTCGTTCCAAAGAAAGACGGCAGGCTCAGACCCATTTTGCATCTCAGACATCTGAACCACTCACTTATGCTCGTTCAAGATGATGACTATCAAACAGATTCTCGCACACATTTGTCCCGAGGACTGTTTTTTGACTGTGGATTTGAAAGACGCGTACTTTCACATCCACATAGCCCCCCGTCGCAGACCGTTCTTGAGATTCGTGTTCGAGGGAGTGGCCTATCAGTATACAGTCCTTCCATTTGGACTATCCCTGGCCCCACGCACTTTTACGAAGTGCATAGACACGGCTCTCTCCCCTCTGAGACAGATGGCAATCCGTGTGTTAAATTACCTCGACGACTGGCTGGTTCTAGCCAGATCAGAACGGGAACTAATAGCTCACAGAGAGCTATTACTCAGCCACTTAGAACACCTCGGGTTGATCATCAACCCACACAAGAGTCAGTTGTTACCTAGACAGCGAGCTGTCTTTCTGGGGATGATTTTAGACTCTGTCAAAATGCGGGCGTGGCTTACGCCGGAACGATCCCTGATGATTCAGCGATTGGCGGCTTCCCTCAAACCGGGGACGTTACGCCCCCTGAGGGTTTTTCAGAGGCTGCTCGGCCTTATGGCGGCCGCTGCCTCTGTGATTCCTCTGGGCCTGCTTCACATGCGGCCCCTTCAGTTTTGGCTAAAAGCCCGTATCCTGTTTCCTGTCAGGGTAGACCACCGCCGTATCAAGGCCGTGGACCCCTGGAAGACCTTTCATCTGTTCCAAACAGGAGTGAGGTTAGGCCTGGCCTCCAGAAGGAAAGTGATCACAACAGACGCATCCAACTCGGGTCGGGGCACGCAGTTGGAGGGCAATCCGGCACTTGGCTCCTGGTCAGTTTAGCAGCAGTGCCTACACATCACCTGCCTAGAGATGTCTTAGCCCTGAAAACCTTCCTTCCAGCCGTGAAGGGTCACCACGTTGTGGTCCGGTCAGACAGCATGACGGTGGTGGCTTATATCAATTGCCAAGGCGGCCTTGGATCTCTCACTCTTTACAGGATGGTTCGTCGCCTCCTTTTCTGGGCACAGAAAGAACTCCTCTCGCTAAGGGTGGTTCATGTGCCAGGCAAATTGAACCTTGGTGCAGACATGCTGTCCAGAGGCAATGTAGCCCCGGGCGAGTGGGCGCTACACCCTCAGACGGTTCAGGAGATCTGGACAGTCTTCGAGAGAGCAGAGGTCGACCTCTTCGCTTCAGAAGACAATTCTCACTGCCCAACATTTTTCTCGATACAGCGAGATGCTCTGGCCCACGACTGGCCCAGAGCTCGCTTGTATGCGTTTCCCCCGATCGCCCTGATTCCTCAGGTCATCGGGCGGGTCAGGGAGACCAAGTGTTCCCTCCTCCTGGTGGCCCCGCTCTGGAGAAACCAGGCTTGGTTTCCAGAGCTAATGCAGCTCTCAATAGCAGCCCCGTGGCCCATTCCACTGAGGAGGGACCTTCTCTCGCAGGCGAAGGGCTTGATTTGGCATCCCTGGCCAGAGCTGTGGAGCCTTCATGTCTGGTGCCTCGACAGGAGTATATTCGACTCCCAGCCAGAGTAAGCAGTACCATTTTAGAGGTGAGAGCGCCATCCACGAGACGGCTCTACAACCAAAAATGGTCAGTCTTCCTTCATTGGTGCTCTGCACGGCAATTGGACCCGGTTTCGTGTGACGTGTCCTACATGCTGACTTTTCTACAAGAGCTGCTGGATAAGGGGCGCGCCCCCTCCATGCTCAAAGTATACGTGGCAGCCATCGCGGCGAATCATTCTCCTGAGGCTGGCCATGCAATAGGCAAAAACGATTTGGTCGTTAAATTTCTGAAGGGCGCAAGTAGGCTGAATCCTCCTCGCCCTCAGACTGTGCCATCCTGGGACTTGTCGTTAGTCCTGCGGGCCTTGAGAGGCCCCCCTTTTGAGCCGCTCAGCTCAGCCGACCTGCGGCCCTTATTGCTTAAAACGGCCCTTCTTCTTGCTCTGGCGTCGGTTAAGCGAGTAAGCGACTTGCAAGTGCTGTCAGTCAGCGCCTCATGTCTTGAGTTCGGACCTAATGACTGTAAGGTCATTCTGAAACCAAGGCACGGCTATGTTCCTAAGGTGCTCTCAACTCCTTTTAGAGCTCAAGTGATCTCCCTATTGGCGCTCCCCGTTGCAGATGGCGAGCAGGGACCGAACACGCTCTGCCCTGTCAGGGCTCTGAGAGTGTACCTGGAACGCTCTAGGCTGTTTAGGCAGTCTGAGCAGCTGTTTGTTTGCTTTGGAGGCCGCCAGAAGGGACTGCCGGCTACAAAGCAGAGACTCTCTCGCTGGATCGTTGATGCGATAGCCTTGGCTTATGCATCAGAAGGTTTGGAATGCCCCATTGGTGTGAGGGCCCACTCCACAAGGGGAATGGCCTCCTCCTGGGCGTGGTCCAGTGGAATATCTATCAGTGAGATCTGTGCGGCCGCCGGCTGGTCGTCGCCGTCCATATTTTCCAGATTTTATAACTTAGGCGTCCCTGCCTTGCAGGCGCGAGTTCTATCGGTTTAAATGTCCCACTATCCCCCTTGGGTGAAGTGGTCATAAAAAGCTCTCAGCTATAGCTTGGGGCGAAACATGCTCAAGTTTTAAGGGGTCCTTTTAGTGCCTCGAGACTGGGCTCGCAGAGCAGGATGTCCTGTGTCTACTCATAGTATGGAGTGATTGGATAAGTTCCCCATACATAAGTGGACGTTCGAAGGGGAACACTCTGGTTACTGACGTAACCTCGGTTCCCTGAGATAAGGGAACGAGCATTATGTCACTTGCCGCACTATAAGCTGCACGAATCGATGACTGTCGCTTCAGTCGTATGATCTGATGTATGGCGCTGCGAGCCGACTTATATAGTGGTCGGCTCCGCCCTTTCTGGTGGGCTAAAGCGCCATTGGTTTGTGCAGCTACACAAACGTGAACAAATCAGGCTTCAGTACAGAGTAAAACAGGAGTTTTCCCCATACATAATGCTTGTTCCCTTATCTCAGAGAACCGAGGTTACGTCAGTAACCGGAGCGTTTATGCTGGTCCTGAGCTGGTTATGAGCTGGTACTGAGCAGGAGCTAGTTGCTTAGGACCTGCTTAAACTAGCTCATAACTAGCTTATAACCAGCACAGGACCAGCTTAAACCAGTTTATAACCAACTCAGGACCAGCTTAAACCAGCTGCCATGCTTCAAAACATACCTAACCAGCATATGCTGTTTTTTTTTTCAACAGGGGAATGAATGATGACATACTATTCATTTATTTTTATACTTTCAATTTTTTTTTCTTTTTTTCCAATACTAATATCTAAACAATCTTAATTCAAAATAGATTTACTAAGCAAAATGACATAATATACTGAGTCTTGCTTTCTGAAAAAAAATTACTAAAATTATGTGAGTTTATGCTTAAAATGGTGGGAGGGGAGTCTGCCAATGAGGTATGAAAAAAAAACTTGTTTTCCATTTGAATTAGGGTTATTTTTCATATCCTTTTTTTTTTTCTTTTTAATTAATTCATTTTACTTTAAGCATTCAGATTTAAGAATGTTTACATATTTGTAGAGGAAAACCAGACAAAAATACTAAGAAATTCTTATTCTTTTTTTTTTTTTTTTTTTTTTTTTTTGCAGTGTATGAAGTTGCATGACATATTTTCATGTTTCTAAAGATGGAAAATCTTGATGGTTTTCGGGGTTTGTGTGTATGGACATTCCAGTTGTAGGGTTAGTGTGTGCATGGGTGTGTAGGATAATTAGCGTGACTGTCGGCATATGTGTGAGAGAGCAGGAAGGAATGAATATGTGTGTGTGTGTGTGTGTGTGTGTGTGTGTGTGTGCGTGAGGAGGGGGTTCATTATCACATATGCAATCAGCAAAGCCTCGTTTTCTGCATGAGTCCAACCCACAGTCATGTGTCTGCATCAGTGAAGCAACCACCAGTTTCATGTTTTGTTTTCATGTTGTGTTTGCTTTCCTCTCTTCTTCAGTTAGTGAAACAGCTGCCCTCTCACGAATAGCTGTAAGCTTCTGGATGAAATGTGACTGGTTAACAATGGCTTAGTCCTAGCGGGCTGATGGGGGATGGGGCTGGGGTTACTGGTCACGTGATATGAACCATATTTAATACAATCTGAACTACATACAGCAGGACTTACAGCAGTGTGTGAGTCAGCGACACAAGCTGTGTCAGTGACCCACTAAAGACCAAATACTGTGTGTTTGTTAATACCAGTCGTGTGACCAAACCTGGAATTCAATGAGAAATACAAGTACAATGAATTCTCACAACTTCACTCATGCTAAGCAACTGCGTAAGCGATAATGTGCAGTCAGCTGGTCATTATCACAAAATAAACCCTTGACAAGGTGATCAGGACCCCAATGTTAATTGAAGGGGTTTTGTATCCTTCTAAATGGGTTTATTTTGAGATAATGACCAGCTGACTGCACATTATCCCATTTATTACATGGCTACTTACTAAATGAATAAATAAATGTGAATGAAATATTGATTTGCTTTCAAATTTTGTTATATTAAGCAACAAGCTTCATATACTACCATTATCAAAAGGTTGGAGTCAGTAAGATTTTTTTTAAGGCGCTTTTATTCAAGGATGTATTCCAAGGATGAATTAAACTGATGGAAAGTGGCAGTGGTGACTTTATATTGTTACAAAATATTTCTATTTCAAATAAATGCTGTTCTCTTAAACTTTCTATTCATCATACAATCCTGAAAAAAACACAATTGAAATCAATTTTCAACATTGCTAATAATGAGAAATGTTTCTTGATCATAAAATCAGCATATTAGCATGATTTTTGAAGGATCTTGTGACACTGAAGACTGGAGTAATGGCTTTTTACTGTATTATTTTATCAAAAACATCTAGTCATTGTTTTATGTTTACCATAAAAATAATACTTTCTCATTTCCTTCATTTCAGCATGAGGTCTGAAGTAATAACAAAAATAGCTGTGATCAACAGCTTCAACACTGTTTCCAGAAACAGCATGAAGGGTGGGTGGAAAATAGCATCATTCTCTGTGTCACCCTTGCTTTTGTAATCACTCTAATGTGACATGTAGGTCACCACGGCTCACAAAGCTTAATAGAGTTGTGAAGTGTATAATCAACAGCCATTAACAGAGTGACGTGTGAGACTCACATCTGGACGAGCCTGATGGTGGATCTGGAGCCCCGTCACATCACATGCTGCTTACGTTCAGACTTCTTCATTATCTTAACCTTGAAGACATTATTAGTCAATCAGCTTAGAAGGACTGTGCTATATAGCTAGACCAATACAAAATAAGCTTAAACTAGCTAAAGCAGCATGGATGCTATAGTGCAAGATGGTCCATTCAACAGTGATGGTTCTAAATAAAATGATGTTAAAAAATATTAAAGGTCAAAATGTAAACATAAACCAGGGCCTTTAATAAATAAATGCTGTTCAACTTACATTTATATTGTGTAATATTTGTCTTTAAAACAGAAGAAAGTAAGTCATACAGGTTTGTAACAACATGAGGGTGAATAAATGTTGACAGAACTTTATTTTTCAAGTCAACTAGCCCTTTAACATCATCAGTGGCTGTAATGGCTGATGAAGGTGCAGTCAGTTACAAAGTTTCAGACACAAACTTAACCTGAGCTACACAACCCACAACAAATAATGCTGGAGCTTAAGGTCACATGTTAACCTTTAAACAGAGTGATGTTATTGGGCCACAGAGGTCCTCTGATGTGTCCATTTATTCAATTAGTGTAAATGTCAGAGAGCATGAAGTTGAGGGTGGTATGTTTGGGTTTGATAGCAGACACTGCATTATGTGCTTTCCTCACCTGATAAATGGATCTTTGTTTGTTTTTCTGTAATCTTCTAAAGTCTGTTATAAAATAGATCAAACAAGAGAATAGACTTTTCTGCTGGCCTGGTTCAGATTTGCTTCATCCTGCCAATATTTTTACTGGCCCCACCACAAAACAATGCGTTATTTTAAGCCACAAAATTTTTTTTTTTTTTTTTGGTTTTTAGAAATAAATAATAGCATTAAAGTTTTCTGTTCTTTCCTTTAAAAAAAAAAAGTAGTTTGATGCCATATGTGTTATGTCACTTTACCTTGGTGACATATTTAAAACACAATTTGCACCAATAGTTTGCAATTTTTGGCACGTGTACATGATAAACAAATGTAAGATGAAATTATAAATTGCAAGGTATTAATATTAAAATTATCTCACTGGCAGACAGTAAGAATAGTTATGACAATATGTCAAAAAATTAAAACATAAAACATAGCATAATATATATTAAACTGAACATTAATGAGCAGAAAATGCAACAGCAGTTAGAGAAATTATAATTAGGACTACAACAACCAAGTCAGCGCCATTTTTGGGGTCAGTGTTATTTAAAAGAAGCTCCAGGATTTTGGGGAAAACCAAATGCTTCAAAACCAGAAAATCAGAAATAATCTCAATGAAAAGACATGACAAAAATACTTTTTACAGTCAACCTGCTGCAAAATACAAACAAAATGACATACTGCTGAGCTTTAGAGATGTGGTGGCATTTCTATTTTTACTTCGTCTCATTTAAGTAGTTGATATTCATATCCTTGGAGGATGCAGAATGTGTCTTACTCATCCGTGCATGATGTTGTCAGGAGCTTGATGAATTATTCATTACAGGCTTTTATTTTTGCGTGCCACTTTAGGTTTGGATCAGCCGCTTAGAGCATCATTCAGGTGGCCGATGGTATTTGGTGCAAAAGAATAGTCAATATTTATGTGGTGGGGGTGGGGGGTGTTCACTGTAGTCATAGTTACAATTAAATTGTTCCTTATCAAAGTCAAGACTGTTTAAAGCAGCAGACATAAAACATTCACGCAGCAGACGTCCTCACAGGATTCACCTCACTCTCAGCCCTGTAAATATATTACACTTTGTCTGATCTTGACACTTCAAATGTTCATAAAATGCACATTTTGCCAGTTTTGATTTAGCTGTGTTTTTTCTACACTTCAAATAAGAACTTCAAATAAGTATTCAGCACTCCCGTAAGGATATTGAACATGTATGAGAGCAGCATGATCTATACACTATCCAGCATGCTGGAAATATGACCATTTAATGGTTGAATAAAAGTACATTTGTGACTGTTTATTTAGGTTTTGGGATCAGAAACGCTGACCGCAGCTTTCTGTTGAAGTGGGGAGGGTCGGCATGACCTAACACATCGCATCTAAATTCTGCTGCTAAGAAAGTCATCTATTATCCATGCTGTGCTTCCTGCAGCCCACGCGCTCTTTTCATAGAGAGATTATGCAATTTCCACCCAGCAGAAATCCCATTTCTTAACATCAGTAAGAGGACCATTACAGAAACACTATAGAAACAGTAAAGAAAGATCTTCACGCAGACATGCATAAACCATCTCAAGAATGTATGCATTGCATTAAGAAGATCACGATTTGGGTTTACTAACATTTGTCAGGAAGAGTTTATGCTTTTTGTGACCCCCTGCTCGCTGACGATGTAACAGAAACCCACCACAATAGGACTCAAAGACACATTTATAATGAACACAAGTGTTCTGGACTTGCTGACACATTTGTGTGTGTGCGTGTGTTTTCTGTATTGTCATATTATGCTATGGTGTGTAATTATTGTATTTTAAATGGATGGACATCTAAAGTGTCTGGTTAAAGAAATATTTTGCATTCCTACAAATTAAACTGTTGACAGCATAAGTGGCATAATGTTGAAAAAAAAAAAACTAATTTTTTCAACAAAAATCTGGGTTACAGTGAGTCATACAGTGGAGGTGAACAGGGCCCAATATGTAAAATAAAGACAAAATATGTGTTAACACGATTTTACTGTGAAAAAAAAATAAATCTTATGTGTGTAAACTACTGTATAGCCAATTTTACAACTTTGGTGCATGACAGTGCAACACCATAAACTCAGTACCCTGAACAACTATGAAAATGTTAACTTAAACAGATTTTCTGCTGAAATAATGCAAAACTATAAGTTTAGATATTTGGTGTAGAAACTATTTTCACTACTATAAAGAAATGTTACAGTGAATTTCAATTTCACGTTAAATTAAATGTGACATTTTGAAGTAGAAAAACTTCATTCTTTTCTGGTAAATCACACTCCAATAATGAAAATATTTTTACAGTATAACTGCCTCACTGTAACCTTTTTAAAAATAACATTATGGCGCAGATTGGTTGAGCTTAATTCGTACTGAACCTAGAATATTCTTTAAATGTTCAGAAGTGGAATTTTATTGACAGATGCGTGTAAAATAAGTAAAACCGATATAAACGAGGGGAAAAGAAACCTTTTTGATTCAGTGGTGAATTCACAAACCAAACTCCACTGAATCCAAATGTCAGTATCAATGACAACGCCATACTATTCATTGTGAGGGCTAAAACACACATCCACAACAGAGCGCATTCACAGTAAATGTGCGCACTAATCTCCCTGAGCTCCAGAGAATAATTCTTCCAGCATGAGTCGACTGTAATCATTCAATCAGTTCACTCACGAGAGCGCAAACCGCCCGAGCAGCAGATTCCTTCAGCGAGAGTCAGAGCGGAACTCAGCGAGCGCGGTAATCCAGACACGCACGAGCACACATGCACAAACTCACGCGTCCACGAGGAAAACAAGAGCTTGCACATCTATTTTTTGCTCTGCGCGACCTATGGTTTTACAACAGATGCAAACCAGACTGAAAGCCTACTGGCTAATCGATGTCAGAAAAAAAGGTGAACCTGTAGCCACAGAATCTGATTCACTGTATATGGTTACAGAAAAGCAATGAGTTGAAGTAACATGATAACAGCGCATCATCTACCCGCTGAAGCAGGGACACAGAACAAAATGATAGGGGCGTGAGTTGTCTTCATTAGATAGTTGAATAGGTTAATTGAATTGGCGTCAACGGCAGGAGGAGGACGTGATGTTCTGTCTGATGCCAGAAAAGCCATTTCTGAGATCACCCAGGTGGAATAAGCCTGAGGCAAAAGGTGGAGTTTTGTTGCATTACCTTGTCATATGAAAACCTGTTCAACATGAAGTGTTTAACTATACCGAAGTACCAGACCTCTAATAACTAGAGCATTTGATTAATTAATATTGTTTCAGGCAAGTCATACTACACTTACACTACATGTTGCATTCATACTCCTACAAATACTGGACACACAAGCTCATGCAATGAAGTTTCACATTTCACAGTGTTCCAGAGTTCAGGCTTGGTGAACTGACTTGGAAATTTTTATTACGTGAACCAATAATAGATTTATTAGGTATTGTTCCTAATCAATAGTTTAACAATCAAGTAATGTCTCCACTATTTTCTTTTGGCTTTTGCTGTTTTCCAAATGAATCATTCTTTATTGTCAGCTCCTTTTAAACTGGTCAAGTGGACAGTCGGTTAGTGATTCAATCTGAATCATTCAGACGCCGTACACTGAATCATTTAAATACAATTCAATAAAAATTGAAAATCTGTCCTAAATAGCTGTTTAAATGTACCCAAATGTTCTGTTCATAATCGGATTGATGGCAAGGTGTAAACACCTCAGTCGAGCCGATTAAGCTCAATCCGAATTAAATTTTGATTTTGATTAAAAGTGGTGGTGTAAACCTGAAGTATTCTGAACTGAAATTTTGTTGTAATGCACGTCAATGAATCTGTGAATAAGATTGCAACATATAGTTCATATAAACAGATTTTTTTTTAATCCGAAATTGGAATCGATTCATTTTGACTGATGAAAATAAGTGCATGTAAACAACATGCCTATTTAGCAGCCTAGTGATGAAGTGTATCAAAAAAGTATTGAAACACAAATATTACACAAATAGTTTGTGTACAACACTACAAAAAAGTAAGATTCTTAAATGTAACAACCTGTTTTAGCCATGTAGCTTATACTCTGTAGATCCTTTCTCTAAAGGATCACTTTCAGCTATTAAAGAATTAACTAGTTAGCCTAACTCATTTTTAAGAACCATCCTTGTACATTCTGATGTTTATTGACAATTGATATAAATTGTATTATGGACAATAGGTAATACAAGACATGACCTCTAAAACACTGTATCCCATGATAAGGTTAGTAGATTAAATCTGACAAGAACAAAGGCTTACCAGCAGTACAGTGATCATGCCAACTAATGCAAACACAATCAAATGAGATACTATTGTGCGGTGGAGTAACATGCATGTATATCAGATATCCCACCCGTAAGTATTCGCACGATCAGTAAAGAACTGATTCTGTGTTGGCTGGAGCTCAAGTTGTTTGAGTGCTGCATTGTATTGTACTGTGAGGAAGGGAGGGGAGGATCTGGAAAATAGCCACATTACTTAAAAGCCTTCAGCACTGATCTGAGACCAGCATTTAGATGTCCTAATTGTGGTGAAGATTATGATTTGTTAAGCTTTAATTCCTTGGTAATTGTATAAAGCTAAGATTTCAGTGAACAACGACAATGGAGCATGCTTTTAAAGAAAGGGAATGAATGGCGCTGTCATTTTAGTATTAGAATTAGCCTATATTGACTTCAGACAATGGTTATGATGAAGGCTGTCAATTTAATGCAATTAATGATACAAAAAATAAATTGGTTAAAAAAAATTAATGCAATTAATCATGCCCCCTCACCTTTACATGAAGTCCATAATAAGGGATTGTATGTGCTCCTCTGTTAAAGAATAGCTGGAATGGGCGAAACAGAGTACAGTTTGCAACAACTGGATTGAGTTTTGGAAAAAGAATTATAGACATGAAATGTTGACTGTTGACTACACGTTTTCACACACCAAAATGTAAAATGTAAGCTAGAAAGTGAAAGCATGGACTGTAGACCAGCAGCAGACTTGTGTTCAATTATATGGAAACAAAATTAACATCAAATTTATTTGTAAAGGCACATTTTATCATAGTGCTTTTTATAGAAAGTGCTATTCAAATGATAAAAAAGTGCTATAATTAGTACTGCTTTCAAGTGTCATGCCAATGTCTTCATTGTTCAGTACGTAATTCTGGGCTCTCTATTGATTGAAACATAAAATTGCAATTCACTTGTAGAGAAACACTGGAAGCATAAAATTCTGTGGAAAATTAAACCAACTGATTTTATGTACGGTGAACTAAATGAAAATCCATTCAATTATTTTGATTTGGAGGCTTTTTACAGCAGATTATATGCAATTAATTGGGAATATTTTAGTTCATTAGCATACCATGAAATTAATTTGCTCACAGTTTGCAGTCGATCAAGTTATGATCTATAACATACAGTAAAGGGCATGGAAGTCACCAGGTGGTGGCAATGAAAATGAAAAGACCATCATTCAAACATGAACATCTCATTCCTTCTAGATGGAAGTTATTTTGGTAACATATTCAAGTACCTTTTAAAAGCTAAACAAAGTTTGTAGCTTCCTTTTTGCCTTGGCAGAGGAATAGAGATCACTATTGATTTAATACGCAGCACTAACACTGCATCACTGTGTGGAATCGATCAGCTGTTCAAGCGCTAAAGAGTGATTGTAAACTTGTGGAAAAAATAAACCTTACTAATGGGAAACTAGACCACTATTTTACTAAATGGTCAGTCAGACCATTAATGAAAATCAGCTGTTTCCTGTAGTTTATTTTTAAAGATTACATATAAAAGGATGGGTACAACATTTCAAAGTTTCACAGACATGTTGCAGACCCAGCAACCTGAGGGATGAGGACTTCATCAGCAGTAAAAGTAGTTCTTTAGACATGAGAATCATAAGAAATGGAATGAATCTAATTCCAACTGCACTTAAGTCTCACAAGTACACATATATGACCATAAGTAATGACTGATTGAATCTGATGTTCAGTAACATCTCTGACTGATTTAGTGAGTGAATGAGTTGTTTTAGACCAATGAGTTTGCCTGTGACTCATTTATGTGTTGCTCTGAGTGACTCAGTAAAAGGAGTTCTTATTAATTCATAAGAATGCAGACATCCTTGAATGATTAACAGAATTTTAAAAATATATTAAGCCTCAAGTTGTGTTCTGGTCGTTTTTGACCTGTAGAGGATTACAATCTTTTTATCAACTTGTTTTCTTTCAATTAGCACAGGTTTTGTATTTCTTTTTGGAACTGATTGATTGTAGGCCTAATTGAGCTTAGCTTTTGCACCTCAGTTTTTCAGTGAGCATTACCAAAATTATCTGCAAATAATGCTCTTTTCACTCAAAAACTGAAGTGCATAAACTCAGATTAAAGAGGCCAGTAAGTTCCAAAATCAAATACAAAGCCTGTGCTAAATGAAAGAAAACAAGTTGACAAAATCGAATCCAAGATTTGGTGAAAATATACCATAGCAAGAGATTTACAAGTAATTAAAAAAAAAAAAAAAAACCTAAACAGTTAATTCAGTTCTGAATAAGAACTCGATTCCCAATTCAATTCTCAACATTTTGTCCACACACACAAAAGGTAGGAGGCAAAAAAGTTGAGAGCGAAAACAAGGAAAAACAGTCAACCATCTAATGCACAGTCCAGCATACAGTAGCCTTGGGAACCAAAGACAACTGTTGTCATGTCATCTTTGGCACTTTCTTCTCCGGCCTAGAAGAGAAAGATCATCTGAAAAAGTGAGAAAGTGTGTGAATTTTCCCACTATTCTTGGCCAAGCTGAGTGACTGCATGGTCTGTGCGTTTAGTGGCTGCTAATCATCTCTTCCCATCGTTGTTGTGGAAGTGCATCCTGTGCCAAGGCCTGAACCACCCTCGCCTGGCACACTGCCTGGACCATCTCGCCCAGCCTGCATAGCTGAAGTGGCTTGTGGAGCCAGCATGGACACGCAACCCAACGGGACGCTCCTCACAACACCGCCCAGCGTTAAAAGAAAGCAGATCTGTTCCGTTAGCATGCACATGCTAGCACTGAAAATACATTCTTCTCATGCCAAAGCATAGGCCCGATCGGTGCACATACTGTACTTACTGGAGAACATATATCTGTAGAAGCCAAAGAGAACATTCAAAACCAAAATCTGAAATTTGCATGCTACAATTCCCGATCTTGCAGATTGCTCTCCAGCGCAATCTATAATGAGCCTAATTTACATATAAATGAGGCATGTTTGCATAAAACATTGACTTAATTTAAATAAATCACAAAACAGCACGATTTCAATGTATTTGGTGTAAGATTAAACACGATTGCGTATGGTTTTTGCACAACCTGCAGGCTTTTGCGCTCAAGTTGCACAACCGTTAAGTGAATTCGCTCTTAAATATATCAAAACACAGCAGAACTGGATATTTGTTCAAATATTAATGTCGCATTTTGAGGATTACAATCGTTCTGGTGATTCTGTGAGGGTGTTAATGATGATTATCATATGAGGACGCGTTTCTGAATTGTAATCTTCTTAATTAGCGCTCGCAGTCATCTGTTGTGTTCATCAGCGGTGATGTAAATGACTGCATTAATAATTGATTGTTGGCACACTGATCTCTGGCTACATGCTCTTAACAGATGGCCTGATGCTGAATGGAGGTTTCTGCAGCTGTTGGTTACAAGTTAAGGCAGGTAGAACTGGATTTCATTTTTCCACCAAAAGTTGTTAGTCTTTTTACTGCCTCCATGGATTTCTTCAAGTCTTCTTTATAAGGGCAGGATCACATGCCCTTCATCCCTTGGCAAACTTGGCATACTGTGCTGCCTATTTCCAATTTTTGCTCTTTGTCTGGAGGGTTTTTTCAGCTTGGTCAGCTGACTAGATTTGTTACTGCCAAGGTTGTCCTTAGATACCCTTGTTGCACCTAGTCTTTGCAATTCAAGCTTAATCTGTTACACGGGGAAAGCGCAGCTGTGTAGTAGGGAAACAACATCAATCTTACAGCTGTGGAGATGTCACGCAGCTTACCTATTTCCACCCCTGCTGTCCCGAACAGCCGTAGCGCACATGCTTTGACCTGTTTAGTAGCTCTTGAGCCCTGTTTTCAGATAAAATATTATTGAGGGAGCAGCATGGTCTTTTGTAAGAATGCCCACGCAAGGCCTTGCCAGGTTGTGGCTGAGTGTATCGCTAGCATCAGATTCCATCCCCATGGAGAGACAGAACCAAGGAAACCAAGGGGCTGATGAATAAATAGTATCCCTTACTGTGAAAATGTTACTCTAGTGTGCTGTAGACTAACATGCACATGAGCAATAAAGAAAGACAGCAATAAGTATTTTTATTATGCATTAACCCTTTATAGTCAAAGCCAGTTTTATTTAATTATGAACTGAATAGGAAGACAAACACTAGTAACTTGTGATTAAAATGCATTGAGCAATTCATATGCACAGTCCACTAAACCGCATGCTGCAGGCTAGTAGCAAAAATATATTGTATTTGGTGCATCATGACCCACTGATAGCGTGTCACAAATTATGTCCTGCTTGCTATGGACTTATTTAAATTTTCTGAAATTTGCCTATAAATACATATTTTCTTTTCTAAGTGTAGTGGATTCAGTTCTTAAATAATAAATGCAATGTATTTTTGCTACTAGCCTGCAGCACCATTGCTGGCCTTCTCATTAACAGCGTGTTTCATGCACTGATGATATTTCATACATGTGAGCTTATTATAAATATTATAATGAGATTAGAAATAAATTTGCTGTTAAGAAAGCGCAAAGAAAGTCGCTTTTATTGTTTATTTAGTGATGAATAGAATTTGTGTGTGTGTGTACTGGTGTTCACATTTAAATGTTCAACATCACACAGAATGGAATGAAATGTAATGCATAAATGAAAATTAATATGTACAGTATGTGTAATGTATATGTATCTGTGAATTGGTTGAGAACCTATTATTAGATCTGTTATACATGGGTTCATCAGGTCTCTCTTCTCTCCCACACACTGCAGTGTTTGAAGAGTGTAGTTTAGAGCACTGGCACTGATGCCCTTTACTAGTCTTCTTCAATCCTCTGTGGATTGCAGTTCAAGCAGATATATGATGAAATATCTGCTACAGACCTCTGTGTGAGGAAATAGTAAAATGGTCTTGGCATATGTTTGCCAGCCCTTTTTTTAGATTAAAACTTTGAAAACATAATGTTACACTGAACTTGAAAGACAGCTAGTGGTGAAAATGTCAGGATTTAAAAATCTTCTTGCAGACATTCTTTTAAATGGTGTTTCTGGAAATAGGCAACTAATGGCACACTGTAAACTAGAAACCAACTACATTTCTTTATACCAGAAGTAGAAATGGGTTATTCAAGAATGTCTGTCATGTAACAAATAAACAACTCCCTTTATGTATCTTTTTCATAATTTATCTTTGGCTACATTATAATGATTTTCTAATTCTGATTAAAGATTGCATTAAAATGTTCTGGGAATGTAGAAATTAAAAATACAACATTTTAACAAATGAACAAAATAACTTCAATAAAGATTTGTTCATTGTGCTGAATGAAATTAAAAGATAAAGTCAGTTGATCAGCTCATCCCATTCTGCATATGAATTAATTTAAAATGCATGACAACTTGAATAAAGAGAGCTTATGAAGTGTGTATAGCAACCATTATAATCTCTGAGATCTGATTCCATGAAAAAAAAAAAAAAAATTGGGCAAACATGAACAACTCTTCACTATGTTTTTAAGTATAAGTTATGTTTTTAAGTGTCTAAGTCAGGGGTGTCAAACTCAGTTCCTGGAGGGCCGGAGCCCTGCAGAGTTTAGATGCAACCCTAATTAAACACACCTGATCCAGCTAATCAATTCCTTCAGGCTTATTTGGATACTACATGGTTTGTGTGTTGGAGCAGGGTTGGAACAAAACTCTGCAGGGCTGTGGCCCTCCAGGAACTGAGTTTGACACCTCTGGTCTAAGTAGTCAATTTGGCCAATGCTGCATTTTCTGTTAGTTCTGTACAGTTTTTGTTTACAGAACACTAGGCCTACTTGATTTAAATGGTAACCAATATTAATGTTTGAGAGTTTTCCTCCTGGTAGGTTCTTAGCATTCAAGACACAAACTGGAATGCTTTCCACATACTGATAGTGTCTCTCAAAACTACATAACATTTACATTTACATTTACATTTACATTTAGTCATTTAGCAGACGCTTTTATCCAAAGCGACTTACAAATGAGGACAATAGAAGCAATCAAAACCAACAAAAGAGTAACAACGTGCAAGCGATATGACAAGTTTCGGTTAGCCTAACGCAGTACACGTAACAAGGTTTTGTTTTGTTTTTTAAACAAGTAGATAGAATATAGAATAGAAAGATAGTGTTTTCGTTTTTTAAGAAAAGCTAGCAGTTAGAGAATAAATATGCAATTGATAGAGGGTCAAGTGTGTGTGTGTGTGTGTTTAAATAAAAAGAAAGGAGATAGATAAAATAAAATTAGAAAAGAGAATGCTATTAGAGGGTCAAATAAAGATGGAAGAGATGGGTTTTTAGCCGTTTCTTGAAGATGGCTAAGGATTCAGCTGCTCGGATTGAGTTGGGCAGGTCATTCCACCAGATGGAAACAGTGAATGAAAAAGTCTGAGAAAGTGATTTTGTGCCTCTTTGGGAAGGCACAATAATGCGGCGTTCACTTGCAGAACGCAAGCTTCTAGAGGGCACATAGGTCTGAAGTACTGAATTTAGGTAAAGGGGTGCAGAGCCAAAGGTGGTTTTGTATGCAAACATTAATGCCTTAAAATTTACGCGAGCCGCTATTGGTAGCCAGTAGGGCTGTCGCGGTGAAGGAATTTCCCTTGCGGTAATTTTGAGTGGCTCAATAGCGCATATATATATATATATATATATATATATATATATATATATATATATATATATATATATAATCTGTGTGTATGTGTTATGGTGTAACGATGTCATATTCAGAAACCGAGACTAAATCGCGTTGAAACAGGAAGTGAAGTAAACAGAAGAGAATGACAAAATAAGGGTCCACATAGCAAAACATAAACCTGACCTTATATATATATATATATATATATATATAACATTTAGTTCTGATCCTCGAATCTGACTGACAAGATACTTTTTCTGTTGATATTTCACGTGCGTGTTCTTGACCGGCTGTCAGTCAGTGCAGTTTCATTGTTGCGCCACAAGGTGGCATTAAGAGACTGTCTTTGAGTGAGTCTTTAAACCGTTCATTCAACTACACGTTCAAAAACGCTGATTCATTCAAACAGAGATGTAATGAAACACGCTGTTGAAATCATTTTAACTTTGAGCACCACTTTTAAAGGCTCAGCTGACCAGCAGAGCGTCGATGCTCAGACAGAGATTTCGCTTTCCTTGGACATGGTACATATTTTCACAAATATACAAGACTCTGCCTGAAGGACAGACGCAGGTAATCGCAAGCGCTCAGTCGATCTCTCTCTCATTCACTGTCTGTTTCGGCTTGTTAAGTGCAAATTTACTGAGCCTCTGTACAAATCAGCATGGTACACATTTATGTTATCATTACTAATATTCAGTACACATGCATGAAGTGTAAAATGAGAAGGGCGTAACCTTACGAAAAAGAAAACACGGAAATATCGCGGTTGCTGCGGTTGTTGTATTCCTCTGCGGTGATAATCGTCAATAGCGCAGTATTGCGATATTGCGGTTATCGCGACAGCCCTAGTAGCCAGTGCAAATTGATGAACAGAGGTGTGACGTGCGTTCTTTTCGGCTCATTAAAGATTAATCTTGCAGCGGCATTTTGGATTAATTGTAGAGGTTTGATGGAATTGGCTGGAAGACCTGCCAAGAGAGCATTGCAATAGACAAGTCTGGACAGAACAAGAGCTTGAACAAGGAGTTGTGTTGCATATTCCGAAAGAAAGGCCTGATCTTCCTAATATTATATGAAGCAAATCTGCAGGACCGGGCAGTTTTAGCAATGTGGTCTGAGAAATTCAGCTTATCATCAATCACAACTCCAAGGTTTCTGGCTGTTTTTGAAGGAGTAATAGTTGATGAGCCTAACTGGAAGGTGAAATTGTGATGAAGTGATAGGTTTGCTGAAACTACAAGCAGTTCTGTCTTAGCTAGATTGAGTTGAAGGTGATGGTCCTTCATCCAGCAAGAAATGTCTGTTATACATGCTGAGATGCGAGCAGTTATCATTGGATCATCAGGATGGAATGAGAGGTAGAGTTGAGTGTCATCAGCATAGCACTGATATGAAAAGCCATTTTTCTGAATGACAAAACCTAATGATGCCATGTAGACAGAGAAGAGAAGTGATCCAAGGACTGAGCCCTGAGGCACCCCAGTAGCTAGATGTTGCGACATGGATACTTCACCTCTCCAAGATACCTTGAAGGATCTATCTGAGAGGTAAGACTCAAACCACTGGAGAGCGGTTCCTGAGATGCTATTTCTCAATAGGGTTGACAGGAGGATCTGGTGGTTGACCGTATCAAAAGCAGCGGATAGATCCAGCAAGATAAGTAATGAAGACTTGGAAGCCACTCTTGCAAGTCTTAGGGCTTCAACAACTGAAAGCAAGGCAGTTTCAGTTGAATGTCCACTTCTGAAGCCAGATTGGTTACTGTCCTGGAGGTTGTTCTGTGTGAGAAAGGCAGAGACTTGGTTGAACACAACTCGTTCAAGTGTTTTTGCAATGAAAGGTAGAAGGGAAACCGGTCTATAGTTCCCTAAAAGAGTTGGGTTAAGAGTGGGTTTCTTAAGAAGTGGGGTTATACGAGCCTGTTTAAATGCTGAGGGAAAAACTCCAGTGTGAAGGGATGTGTTAACAATGTGAGTGAGTGCAGGTACAACTGCAGGAGAAATGGCTTGAAGGAGATGGGATGGAATAGGATCAAGTGGACAAGTAGTAGGATGACTGGAAAGGATGAGTTTAGAGACTTCTGCCTCAGAGAGTGGAGAGAAGGATGTGAACGAGTGTATGTTTGATGGTAAGATGTGTTTGACAGTTTGTGGTGTGGAGAATTGTGCAGTGAGGTTAGTAATTTTATTAATGAAGAATGTGGCAAAGTCGTCAGCTGTTAGAGTTGATGAAGGAGGGGGAGGAGGACAAAGGAGGGAGGAGAATGTTTTAAAGAGCATCCGAGAGTTAGGCGAATTGTTAATTTTGTTGTGATAATATGTTCTTTTAGCAGTAGAGACATTAGCAGAAAAGTCAGAGAGAAGTGATCAATATGAATTAAGGTCAGTAGGATTTTGTGATTTGCGCCATACCCTTTCTGCAGCCCTGAGCTTATAACGATGTTCGCGGAGAATGTCAGATAGCCAAGGGGCAGAAGGGGTGGTACAGGCTGGCCTGGAAGATAAGGGGCAGAAAGACATCTAAACAAGATGTCAGAGTGGAACAGAAAGTATCAGTAGCACTGTTAGCATCAAGATATGATAACTGTATAGAGGGAGGAAGCGAAGATGAAACCATAGCAGATAACCGGGAGGGTGAGAGTGAGCATAAGTTACATCGAAAAGTGACATGTGGAGGGGTATGTGTTGTGTCAGGAATCATGTCGAGGTTAAGAGTGAGGAGGAAGTGATCCGAGGTGTGCAGTGGAGTAACCAGCACATGATCAGTGGAACAGTGTCGTGTGTAAATAAGGTCCAGTTGGTTGCCTGATTTGTGAGTAGCCGTAGTTAACACTCTCTTGAGAACAAAAGAGGCAAGCAGAGTGTGGAAGTCTGCAGCTTGAGGTTTATCGAGGTGGATGTTGAAGTCTCCAAGTATAACTAAGGGAGTACCATCCTCAGGAAAGGTTGAGAGCAACACATCTAATTCTTCCACGAAGTTACCTAGTGGTCCTGGAGGTCGATAAACAACTACAAAATGGATTTTTAGAGGGTAGGTAATAGTAACCGAATGTGATTCAAAGGAGCTGTTGATACACAGAGAGGGTAAAGGAGTAAATTTCCAATTATTAGAAATGAGCAGACTAGTACCTCCACCTCTTTCAGTTAAACGGGGGGTGTGGGGAAAGGAGAAATTATTGGAGAGTGCTGCAGGTGTAGCATTGTCCTCTGGTTTGATCAAAGTCTCTGTCAGGGCCATGAGGTTTAGCCTTGAATGACTAGTAATGGAAGTAATGAAATCAGCTTTGTTGACAGCAGACTGACAATTCCAGAGACCAATAAAAAAAGAAAGTAGTGTATTAGCAGACATAGGCAAATTGTGCAGGTTGTTAGGATTGTGCTGCCTACAGTGTGTGATGCGAGGTTTGTGAGTGGTAGTGATAGTAGTGATCTGAAAACACATAATAAGAATTAGTTATAAAACAGAAGTGAAACAAGTAATAGGAAAGAGGATAAATAAAAAGTGATACTTTTTACATAATAATGGAAAAATGCACTCTGTATAATCAAACACAACCATTATAACCATTATAAATTAGGGTTATTATAGTTAACTAAAATAAAACCAAACATTAAAAAATCATAATTTAAATTATAATAAACCTTAACTGAAACAAAACATGAAAACTTTTTTTTTCAGCTATAGTTGCCAAGGCAACATTCATCATTTTATTTTAGTTTAACTTATGTCATAAAATAACTAAAACTAAAAAATAACTATACATATTCATAGACACTAAAAAAATGACAAAAACACAACAAAAATACTCAAATTTTAAAATTGACTTTAAAGTTGAAGTAAAAATGAAAAATATAAAAAATAAATATAGTAATATAAACTATAGCACTATCTCAATGATACTAAAACAACAAGGTTTCATAATACAGTAAAACAAAAAAAACACTATATTGTAGGAACACAGAACATTAAGCATACATCTACACACTATAACCATAGACATATACATACTGTACATATAAATTGAATTTCATGTCAAAAAGGTTGCTGACCCCTGCCATACACATTTACACAGGTTAATGCTAGCAACTATGTCAGATGTATGTTGATACAGTAATAATTGAAGCTCACATTAAAAGCAAACCTGAACTCAGTGACCCTTCCACTAACGGCCTTGGAAGTGTCCTCGAACCATTTGTCGTGATCCTGTCAGCACATTGCTTTCATCAATTGTACAGCCGCTCACTCGATCAAAGGGATCTCAGCAGAGAGCTGGTAAGAGTAAGCTCCTCTGATGAGACCAAAGCTCTGCAAATGGCACTTGCTTCAGCACTCTCATGTTGCAAATGATCAGCTAATTAAAGTAATATTTGTATAAATTGCTCCTTAATTACAACCAGCCAATAATGAGCTACTCCAGAGGGAGGGAGGGTTACCGACCCACACCAGTGTGACTATTATTACACCTTACATATGAGCATGAGTTTAGTGAACCATCAACCGTTCCTATTGACAAACATACACACTATCGATTCCAAATGAGTCATATAACCAGAACAGCACATACAACCAAATACTTAGACAACACCTGGTCACTGCTGACACTGAAAGGTAGTTTCTGGAAAACTAATCTCTGTAATTTGCAAAAGTCAATTTTCTGATTGCGTTTGTGGTTATGTTCCAGTAAAACAGTCCTGCTTAATCTCCTCCTCTCACTTTAAACAAATACTGGTAATTGATCTAGAAATGTGGGCCAACTGCCCTGAAATAACGCCTTTCCATCTGCCTAAAAGCAAAGCAGGCTATGCAATTGACCTATCGGTAAGCCCCGCCCCCCTTAGTTACTGTTGCTCCCTCGGACAAACAAAAGGAGTTGCTCACTGTAGTGCGTTCACACCAGACGCAACTTGCACGAATAAATCGCTATATTCGCATGTAGTTGGACGCTTGAACATTTTGAGTTTACTCGCTTCATTCGCGCGTGAAATTCACTTCACAACAGACGCGAATTCGCGTCATGGGAGGGGCTTATATAGCTCTAAATTGAGTAAAGAGCGTTTTTTACAACGATTGTCCGACCTCCTCACTCATTTTCTTCCAAGCAAGATCCTTTTTATTCCTGTTTCTATAAAAGTACGAAGATGTATCGTACAGCTCCGGGTATCCACATACAGCGACTATGATTTTGTCCTCCGTTGTTGTTTAGGATTTCTGCCTCCGCTCGCTACGTCGTAATCACGTCACTACTAGAGCAAGCTCCTGATTGGTTAACGCGGCGCGAATTTTCGCCAAAGTTCAGATTTTTCAACTTGCCCGAAACGCTCAATTCGCGCCGCAGGATGTCTATTCGCGTCTTTGCTTTGACTTAACATGTAAATCACTCGTGCTTAACGCTTCATTCGCGTCTGGTGTGAACGCACCTTATGACAGCTGCAGTGTGAAAACCTTGTCCCACGATGTTTTTGCACAATTTTGGACACAGAAGGCCACCAAATGGGAATTAAATATTCCATGGAGGGATTTATCAAATATTTTAAAATAAATACGGTGGGTAACTCGAAGCGAGGGTTTACAGATCACAATGCAAGCGGGAGAAGTCTCATATTACGGTCGGTCATCACGATCGCGGGTGACAACATGCAGGATCAACACTGTTCATGTATCTCAGGGTAAGATTAAATTAATGTACATTTTACCAGTTTAATATGGAGAGGCTCTGAAATGTAGACCTGCGTTTATGTGTTTTTGCCCTACACTGTACAAGACGAGAGAACTGTCTATTTAGGTTTGTATACGTTGGCATGGACTCACTAACTTTAACATTAGCTAGTTTTAGTCAGAGATACCTTGCTGAAGCACAAGATAACTTTTAAGGTTTTGCTTGAGCAGATGAAAATTGTAACTTAATGAGTGTGACAACCAGAAAATGAACGTTTTTGTCTTCATTTGTATTGGGGTTGAATCCTTCGGGACATTTTGCTCTGTTTTGTTTGGATTCAGGAAATGTAATAAAATAAATTATATTGCCCATCCTCTCAGGATACCTGGAATCAGTGTTACAAGTACCACAGGCACATCGTTTTTCAATTTTTGAAGCATAAACCCCATGAAACTGATGCGAGCTTCGGATCTTCCAATGTTTCTCTATGGCGCTGAAACCTAAAGATGTCCGAGTTCCGCTCCCCGTGCAACTAATACTCGACTGTCATTGGCTAGTCTGCGTGCGAGGGGAGGGGCTTACCGATAGGTCAATTGATACACTGTATTCTTTTATACGAGATCTAACGTTATGACACCAAAGTTCTTCATATGTGCTTAGAAAGCACTTAGTTAGACAATATTGGCACTTCTCACAAGGGAGGGAAATTGGTGTCCCATGACAGCTGGAGTGCTTTCAGGATAATGTGACATTAAAGACTGCTTCTTACCGTCTGTACAGGATTTCAATGATTATGTTTATATATATCATAATTTTATGCAAATTCAGACATGCATGCTTTAAGGACACCTAACAGAAAAAGTTATCAATCTGAACAGTTGAACATGTCAGTTGTGAATATGTAGTGAATATAAATTAATGAATATAAATATTTATGTGCATTGATATTAAGATTTAAGATAAAAAAAAATTCTGTAATTTGGATATTCATTTATTATATAATTGGATCTTTATAGAATTAGATAAATTGTTGATTATCATACTGGATCGGCCATCCAAAAAAGGGTATTTTTCTTTTTTACAAATTGACAAATTTTGATGTCAACTTGTTTGTTAAAATACGATCAATAGGTCACACTTTATTTTAAGGCCCAATTATCGCTATTAACCAACAATTAACTATGGCTTTTGCCTCAAAAAACACCTAATTTGCTGCTTATTAATAGTTAGTAAGGTAGTTGTTAAGTTTAGGTATTGGGTAGGATTAGGGATGTAGATGCAGAATATGTGATTTATAAGTACTAATAAACCACCAATATGGTAATAATAGGCAGACTAAGGTGTTACCGATCAATTACATGTTTATTAGTCACACAAAGTTTGTCAAATGTATATTTAATAAACTTTAAATCAGGAAATGAAGAGAGTCTATTGGCACATAATGATTTCATGAAAGCTCTAGCAGTCAAATGTGAACTATCGCAGGTAACATCGATTTCAACAGCTGAGGGATAAATTCACTGAATGAACAGAGTACTTGCACAAACACTTCAGAGTTCTGTTAAATACGGCTCCAGTGCTCAGGACATCTATGCAGGAAGCTAATTTTGGGAAGGCAGAATAATTTGATTAAAATACCGAAAACACGAAAATCAAATCATGAAAATCAAATCATCATTTACTCACTTTCATGTTACTCCAAACCTGTATGGCTTTCTTTGTTCCAATGAAGCACAGCAGGGAAAAATCTTACAATATACCAGCATTCTTTCACATACAAAGAAAATGGGAACTGACAAAATGACAAAAATATCTATAAAATAGTCTATATGACTCATTCCATGAAAGAAAGAATGTCAAAGGGTTTGGAACAACATGAGGGTGAGTGAATAATGACAGAATTGTCATTTTTAGGTGAACTATCTCTTTAAGAACCCCTAAGGCTTCCAAACTAAGCTCAGCCATATTGGTTATTTCCTGTTTAACCCTCCATCACTGCACTTCATGTACTGCAGTCACATCAGAGACTTACACGCATGCTACAAAATGACAGTCTTAGACCAGTTGTTCATTTGATAAGCAAATAACTTTAGGTTTATTGCTCAGTTACATCAGTGCTATGTGCCAAATCCCATCAGTTGATGTCTATCAGCTCTGGGAACTGCTGAAGTCAAAAGGACACATATCGCTCAAATGAGTGGGAGATTATGGTTCCTTTGAGAAAGAAAAAATGGTCTTCCAGATGTTTGATTGACATTAAAAAATGAGTATTGCTCAGTTTTACTAAAATAAACAACAATCAGCTGCTGGGCTTTTTCATTTTGTTTCACTTTTTCTGCGGAGTGGAAGTTGGATAATTTTCTATGTTTATTTCCCATTTACACTCCCACACTATTTCCTCATGTCCTCCTTGACCTCATGCTGAAAGAGTTTCTTTTTGCAACATGCACTGGAATATTCATTTAATAGAGATGGTTATAAAGGGAATAACGAAGGTCTTTTGTTAAATATGTAAGATGTGTTTTGTATGGTTTCTCTGAGAAAGCCTTGCGCAGGTGCAACACTGTCATTTTTCATTTCATGACACTGTTCTCACTCACGACGGTCTGTTTAATGGGATAAATAGCCGAGGAGCATCAAGGTTATGGCGAAGGCGTGATGTAAATGGACCAACGCATCAGGGGGTGACAGTTGAGCAACAACAACAAAACATGAGCCACTATTTAAAAGGTGGCACACACATAATGCAAAACTCCACAGCACCTTCAAAATAAAAGGCTTTTATTTATATGCTATCAATACAGTTAGCTTTACATCTTTTCAATGGCAACACAACGGCTCCAGACAAAGGCACGGTGAGAGGCAGCTATGTGAATGTGAAAAATATTGTTCAAGCTCTCTACAGCTGCCTTGCACACTTTTGGTGACCGGTTTCTACTGTAGGCTTGGCCGGCGCAAGCGGCGCAGTGTGGGAGAGTGGCTCTCGACCTTGCAGACTGAAAGGGTTTCCCAGGGACAAGCCACAAAGAGGTCTGTCCGTCAGAGGGGCCCACGCACGCCGCCTCAAAGATCCGCAGCAGCTGTCACGCTGGAGTTCTCGCCAAGCAACAACAGTTCTCTGCTTTGAATAATTTCAGTGAGATTTGAATAAGCACATTTTCAAAAGGGCTTTTGCCAGCTTCAGGGTGAGTGTGCGAGCAGAGCGAAATGAAATTAGGTGACTGGAGTGAGAAATTGAAGCTCGAAGTGAAGTGAGAAATTTAAAGGTGTGAGGAAATCCATCTCCTGAGTGCCAGTGGAGAGATTCAAAATGAAGTGAACTAATATCACACTGTTTTAAAACAATTCATTGTTTACTGTTATGGCAATTACATATATGTTTTAAGTGTTATCCAACTTTTTTGTCTCATGCTGCCGCCTCAGCCCCATCAGTATGTCTCTACCCTTTAATCAACCAAACCAGAAATGTGTTAGCCTACTTTTAAGTCATACAGTTAATTCCATCCTCAAATCTGATTGGTCAAACAGCAATCTGATAGTTTGCATGTTTCAGAAAAACTCTGTTGACTGTACAGCCGATGAGTGACTGCCTTCATAAGTTATTTACTCATTTATTTAATCAATTCATTCAAGACCTCAGAGTCATCCAGGAATTAAATAAGTGATGATCTGCATGAATGAGTCATTTACTCATTCATTTAATCAATTAGTTCAAAACCTCTGATTCATTCAGGAACAAAACAACTAATTTGTGTTGTTTGGAGACCTGACAGTCAGTTGACCCTTCGCAGGGAGTTTGATTGACAGGCAACCTGACCAATCATAACGCAAAGCTGCCATTTTTGTCCAACAAACAAACCAGGCAGGAGAGTAGATTAACGCCAATGGACTTGAACTTAAAAAATGGTGCGTACTGATGTATTTCCACAGTTGAAACAAGATACCTTCTGATGTTCATTCATGTTTATTTCTTGCTATGACTAGTATAGAGTAAGAGATGATCGCTTCACGTGCCGCTTGAACTGAGGTGCTACAGCGATCTGTCACAACACATTAAGGAGCCACAAAAAAGGGTAGGCTATTTATTGTTTAAATTTCTTAAAAAATGACCAAATTTGAAAGCTGAGACTGTGTTTCATACCAGAAGTAACCTGCTCTGTCTTGTCTGTCAGCGCGTTGTCAGTTTCCTCTTTGCTCCGTAGTGTATTTTTCACTGAGTGAGAACAATGTGTTGCGTGAGAGCGCCATGGCTTGTCGGACATAGCAACAGTAACGAAGGGGGGCGGGTTTTTGCAAAGGGTCAATTCTACTGGGACTTTGTTTGAAACTCTTTTATTGGTGGAGCAAATCTGCACAAAGTAAAGGCCTGTTCACACGAAGGACCATAACTAAAATAGTTAACTATAAAGTTTGAATATTTATTCTAATTCTATGAGAATAGGGAAGTCCACACCACAGCTGTAATGATAAAGATACAAAAACAATATCATTGGAATCACTTTTCACAACTTTACAGCTGATGAAGGAGACATTGACAGCCAATTTAATCCAGCCCACTTTGAGGAGATTTAGCATTTAAAGCGACACATGACAAAAATGCAGCATGTGCTTGTAATATTGTTTTCTTTATAGTTATTGTTCTTGTTGTAACCGGGTCTTAACTGTCAGAGTAAACATACATTACTCAATATTAAATTTTTTGTTTATTTAACTCTTTATTAAAAAAATAGTAATCCTTTAGTGCTTTTGTACAAAGCTGTAATTTGATTTAAAGAACAATCAAAAACCTCTTAACTGTTTAAGTATTTACTGAGCAACATGTAACCCTGATATATTGTATGTACTGTAAATATTATGATGTGAATTTTAAAAAAATAGTGCTACTCATCTTCATCATACAATGCATGTTCAGTGATGCAAGTGATATCTGATATTAAAAGGTTCTGGTTGATCTGACGGGTTTTTGTACAAAATACCCTCGAGTCATCCACATACACCATGTAGCATATATCACCGCATTTACTGCAGACAGCTTCAGCAGTTAGGAACGTAGGCCCCAAGCTCAGGTTTCATTTGCATCTCTGATCAGGATTTTATCTACAAATAATGTGCAGACGCCATCTCGTCTCCTGGTCTGTGGCGTTTGATCTCAGGCGCAGTGAGAATCTGATATCAGGGGCTCTTGTAAAAAGAGACAGGCATCAAAAAGCTTGCCACGGAATAAGTGTTTACCCATGACATAAGGAGCTGTCAGTGTGTCGTCCGTGCTGTCGGTCCCCTCAGGATAAAGAGCTGTGCAGATTTGAGGACTTTATCCCTCTAGAAGGGATTATATGTGGTTACAGGGCAGAAATGAATCGTTAAAGGAGACTTCCGGGTTCAAGAGAAGTTAAGCTCTGGCTTAACATGGCATAATGTTGATTGGCAAACAAAATATTTTTGATTTGTTGCTTAAATGCAAAATTGTTGTTACAGTAAGACACTTACAATGGAAATATAGGGTCAAAATAAAAATAAAAAATATATATACCTAAAATGACACTTAGGTTATGACATCAGATTTCGCATAAGTTGCAGAGCTCATGAGAACAGGCCTCGATTTCACAGCATCTGCTCCAAGATACTATTGTAATTGTCAATGCCAACATTTCATTGTCTGACAAGCTTACAGCAAAGCGCTTGTTCTTCTGCCAAAAAACAAAACAAAACACCAATAAATCTGACAACTGATTTTTTTCTCCCTTTTTTCTGGTAACTGACTTTGCATTGATGTCCTCTGGCAAATCACATTATTCATAACTGTTGACTCATTATTCAAAATCATTACCACGCAGACAAGCAATTAAAATGCACCCCAAAGTTGTTTCCAATGTGTCATTTTCAGGGACAACTGGGCTAGCATACAGCACATTTCATAGTACACAAAGATTTCTATTGTTTCAGATGGAAGTAACTTCAGAGTTCTTGTATTTTGCCATTCTTTCATTCAGAAAAAAAAAAATAAAAAAATCTCAAAATATTGCTGATTTGGGATGAGCTTTTAGCATTCTAATAATTATTTTCATCAGGAAAGTATGTGCAAATATTCATTTAGTATCAGCATTCTAGGTCTCAATGCATCCTTTTTTGAGACTGAATATTTTCCTGAATATTACTTTTTTATTGAAAACACAGAGATGGAAAGATTATTCTTTCCCATAAACTTTTTTTTTTGCATTATTTTTTGCTTTATAACTATTAAACATTAATATTAATACTTAGCGTTTTTTTAAAAAAATGTGACATGATGTTAAATATGTAACGATATGTACCAAAAGGTTTAAATGATCACTTTCATTTCAGCTTTCATGAGAAAATGAATGATTGGTTCAGTGCTTTCAGTTCTGTTGACAGGTTTTGGTTCTGTTAACTAGTTTTGCTAATTTAAACCAGGAAAAAGAACATTGTTCCTAATAATACAGTATCGTTAAAAGCAAAACCCCAAATAAAATAAAATTATTTTTGTTAAATCTTTCTAGTTTGATAGACATTTAAACTTAGGTCTAGAAGAGAACATCATTTGTATAATTTTTTCTCTCGCTTAAGGAGTCCCTAAGGAGACATGCTGATGGAAAAGAGATGAAATTGGAGGAAATATTATATTTCAATATTTTTGCATTCTTTCACAAAACCACTGCATTCCCCCAAGAAATTGTGCATTCTCTCTCTCAAAAAAAAATAGAGCTTAGTCAGGTTAGATACCATACTGAGTTTAAGACCGAAAAACAAAGATGGAAAAAGGGCTGTGAGGGATAGACTTAGAGTCTTTACAATGGCATGCTCTGTTTAAAGGCTCTAGATCACTTAATTTTGTTGTCATAATTTTGAAGAAACTTTGCATTATCTCACAAAACATTTGCATTCTCTCCCAATGTTTGCTTGCAAAAGCAGTGAAATATAGTATTTTCATTTTTCTGTCAGAATACTTCAGGCCATTAAAAGAGATGTCATTTTTTTCTATCTAGTTTCTTCAGCATTTTATAATCAATATTTTTACAATATATACATCATTTTGGTGTGTTTTTCACAGTAAATTGTTTCATTTTAAATAAAACAGTTGTGAATCTGTGAAAACAGATTGTTTTGAACCACTACAGGGAATTGAAACCCATCTGGCAACCCTTCAGACGTGACAATATCACTTTTCCAGAATGCGGCCATGGCTGACAGCAACAGCTTCAATGAATCAACACAGCGGAGGCATATGCAATTTTCTAAGCTCCTCTCTCTGACAACTTGAACAATATCTTTTTCAACCTATGGCTGTAATGGTTGAGGCCTGTCAACCCCAGCAGTCCCTCTTGGTACTTGCTCTCACATGGAGCACTTCGATACATTCAGTGTGATTTAGATCAACTACTTGGACAAAACCACTTCGGCAGGAAGGTACGAGGAGGGGAGAGGATAAGCAGGAACTTGAGAAATGGCTCTTTTATCAGCACTAAAGTGCTGGTTGATCGATGGGCTGAGATTAAAGAGACTCTGATGCTGGCCACGCTTGAGAGAGACATCAGGAGAGCCTGCCAGGACAAGTTTCTCAGAAGCGTGTTTATGTGAGTAAGCGTATAGCCGATTTGGTAACTGGGTTCAGTTGAGGACAGGAGTAGCATGGGGATTCAGGCCAGAACATTCCTCTAGAGAGACACGATCGGGTTGGCCTGAGGGAAAAGAATCTGCATTTTGAGGATACAGTCCCAAACCGTTTGGCATCTGCTCAGTGCTATTGGTCAATCAACAGGTTTTCTTACAGTTTATCTTAGTTTAGTTTATTCTTATCGATCATTTATAGTCTCCAATATCTAATCTGCAGGTTTGACTGTACCTTTAAATTCTTATTGCTCATTTCTTGCGTGGCACCTTCAAGAAGCATTCTGCACAGTAATGTGAATGAGTTGAGCAATCTCAGTTTGTCCTTCAAGAATTTGGCATTTTCCTGTAAGTATACATTCAGCAGAGAAAGAGTTCATCACAGGAGGGTGAATAACCGCCCCATTTCCCCAAACGCCCCTGAACTAACCAGGTAAGTTGAAACAGGCCTGTATGTAATTAGCAGCACTTGTTAAATTACTATTGCTCACATGGTTAATGATTGTAATAATCTTTTGCATGTTACTCGCCCCACAGCATGGACAGGAACGTGTCCAAAAATAATTGATCTGTCTTGGTCAGCCATTCTCATTTTCATAACATTAAGAGAATTATTCATCTCAAGAAAACCATTTTACTTTTACATTTTCTAACATCTTTTACTTCATTTTTACCTGAAAACTCTTTGGATCTTTCATTGCTTGAACAAACATACACTACCAGTCAAAAGTTTTTGAACAGTAAGATTTTTAATGTTTTTTAAAGAAGTCTCTTCTGCTCACCAAGCCTGCATTTATTTGATCCAAAGTACAGCAAAAACAGAAAAATTCTGAAATATTTTTCCTATTTAAAATAACTGTTTCTATTTGAATATATTTTAAAATGTAATTTATTCCTATGACCAAAGCTAAATTTTCAGCATCATTACTCCAATCTTCAGTATCACACAATCCTTCAGAAATCATTCTAATATACTGATTTGCTGTTCAAGAAACATTTATTATTATTATTATTATTATTATTATTATTATTATTATTACCAATATTCAAAACAGTTGAGTACATTTTTTCAGGATTCTTTGATGAAGAGAAAGATCCAAAGATCAGCATTTATTTGAAATAATAAGCTGTAACATTATACACTATACCATTCAAAAGCTTGGAGTAAGTATAAATTTTTTTATTTTTTATTTTTTGGGGGGGGGGGGGGGGGGGGGGATTAATTAGTTCAGATAAATTTCTATTTCAGATAAATGCTGTTCTTCTGAACTTTCTATTCATCAAAGAAACCTGAAAAAATTCTAAAAAATTATTTTATGTTTTCAACATAATAACAAATGTTTTGGAACAGCAAATCAGAATATTATAATGATTTCTGTAGGATCATGTGACTGGAGTAATGATGCTAAAAATTCAGCTTTGAAATCACAGGAATAAATTACATTTTAAAATATATTCAAATAGAAAACAGTTATTTCAAATAGTAAACATATTTCGAAATTTTACTGCTTTTGCTGTACTTTGGATCAAAGAAATACAGGCTTGGTGAGCAGAAGAGACTTCTTTAAAAACATTAAAAATCTTACTGTTCAAAAACGTTTGACTGGTAGTATATAGTCCACTACTTCCATGATTAATTTCTCATATGAAGCTGACACACTCTTATAGCATCTAAACAGATTTGGAGAAATTTAGCATTACATAATTTGCTCACCAATGGATCTTCTGCAGTGAATGGGTGCCATCAGAATGAGGGTCCAAACAGCTGATAAAACATCACAATAATCCACACTCCATTCCATCAGTTAACATCTTGTAAAGCTGTGTGTTTATAATAAATAAATCTTGGATGGCGTGAGGGTGAGTAAATGTTCAGCAAATTTTCATTTTTTGGGTGAACTATTCCTTTAATTTTGTGCCCAGTGTAAAATGTACAGGCCTAAGAGGAAGAGCATTGGAGGACAGCTATTTTCCAGCCATTCAGAGTCCCTGACGGAGCTGGACACACTGAAGAGTGAACAATGATTACAATAACTGAAGGAGATCAAATGAAGTGGCTTTTTAATTGCAGGAGAGAGGCTATTACTGACTCGCCCATGCGGAACCAGCTCTGCTAGGCCAGCACTACCACATTTCACTGCAAATAAATCTATATAAATAATTAAAACATAAAAAAGGCAAGAAAGAAGATAAAAAAAAAACAGCAGGGAGATTCACTCACAGTCAGTAGGCGTGATAATTACAGAAAAGGGCAAGATGAAATGTGGGGACAACAAGACATGGAATGGGGGCAGAAAACTAAACAAAGAGCAAGGAGGGTAAACAAAATGTTCCTGAAGAGTTTACTCTGGTGTCATCTGCTATATGTGTCAACTCTGACATGTGTGGTATTTTCGAAAGTTTACCTTTGTTTACTCTTTAAAGTGTGATAATGCACAGAAACCCCAAGTCCTTATGTATTCTTTCTTTCTTGTAATATACAGTGAGCATCTTATGATCTTTCTTTCCTGATGTTCTGTAAATCTAAAAATGTGGTGCAAAGACTGCAGCAGTACTGTAATGGGGGGATGTGCCGTACCATCTGTGCTGTGCTTTTGAAGGTCATTAGCAGGTCCACATGGAATCTTTGCTCACAAAACTCTGCAGATTTTCACAGAATTGGAACATTTGTCTTTTACAAAGTTCTACCGCATGTTTGTTTACTGAAATGCTTTCAGCTACCGATAAGAGATCTATGCAGAAACTGAAACTGAGAGAGAGAGAGAAAGAGAGAGAGATTCTGTCTGGTTCAGTTTCAGTCATCACACATGAAAATCTTCAATGATGTAAATTACTGCATAAATGTAAAATAAAGAATTCTTAAAATGTGAGGTTCTGTGCAGTATTCAATAAAATAATTTTCACGACCACATTTGAGTCAGGAGATGCCATGACACTTTTACAACCCATAATGCTACATTAATCATTAGTGCTCACCATGAAAGGTTTGTGGTTTCAAAAGAAAGCAGCAGCAATGAAAGTACAAGCGCATAATGTATAATTTCAAACCATACTGGTCTCTACTGCTCATGTTTTCAAGCAACAACTAACTTCACACTTGAACTCCACAGATGCTGACCTAGATATTAATATCTTTCCATTTCACTTCCCACGTCTTGTTTGTTACCCACAGACACCACGTCCTCTTGTTACAACCTTACCTATTACTGCTTTCATTTTTGTGTAGTATATGCAACGTATAGATTGTCAATGTGAGTATAATTATTCAGTATAATTAATCATATAAACTAAAAATAATAATAATAATAATTTTTAAGTAGTTAAAAGGCATTTAATAATTGCAAACACTGCTATGCAATTAATTGCAATTAATGTGATTATTTATTAACATATCATGCAGTTAATACCATATTCATTTTAATCGATTTACAGTTCTAATACTGTTATATATGTCTTGTGTAATATGTAATATATGTATTGGAATTTTCCAATGTTCTTTCACCCCTCTTGAAGAGTTGAAATAGTGAAGATGAGGGCAGAACGCTTCAGTGTCTGAAGTGTTTAGCTGTGTTGGGTCTAGTGGATGTCAAGAGGCACAGCCAGGAACACTTTCTCAGGTCGTGTAGTCACAACACAGCCATCAACCCCACTACCACCAGGTAAAGACAAACACAAAAGTGACCCCCTGCCAGTTTTCCCAGGTGTGGGGCTACACCGCAGCAGGGAGCAGCTCACAACCTTTAAAGCGGGGCTAGATCAGGCAAGCTTTCCTTGAAAGTCATGCTGTCAAAACCACTCTGTTTCCCAATGTGAGCTGTTTATGAGAGTTTTAAGGACAACATCACTTTAGAAAATCTGAAGCTACATTGATTACCGACAGATATGGATGGATGGATGGATGGATGGATAGTTTCTTATCTTTTGACAAAACTTTTCTCATCAGTAGCAGTGCCAATGTGGAAACACTGTCACATACACGGAGAATCAATTATGCCTCGGCTCTTACAAAACAAATGTCTCCGTGCTTCACTGTTTGTCAGTAGTGGTCAAGATAACAATGAAGTGAAGATGTCCAGTGGAACAGCATGTCTAGTGACAGACGCATTCGTGCTGTGAGGAATTTATCACTATGGCTCCATCAGTCTCTGCCCAGCCAAGCTGCCAGTCTTTGGATGAAACCCCACTTGGCACTGGCCACTAGCTTTTCATTTCAGCCACGGACAAACCAAACCATCAGGGAGTGAAACCTGCAGTTAGTCTCTCTCTGAAAGGAAACTTTGGGTTGATTGGCTGTAATTGTCTTACACAAAGCAGGTAAAAAAAAAAAAAAAATGCTACAAACATAATCTGTGGACTCTCTACACATACAGAAGAGGATATCTGTAGAAGTTCACTTGGTAACTTTCATTCATTTTGAATGGCCTGCAGTTACAGCAAATACAGACACATACGTAAATCAATTAAGTAACAATTTAATGTAATATAAAGGATAATAGAATTTGTTCATATATTAAAATAACTATATATTTAAATGTATATAATACATAATTGCATATTTAAATTAATATAATTTGTTGTACATCAAAACCCTTAATTTAGTGATAAATTTCACATTTAATATAAAAATAAATGTCATTTTGTTAAATTATATAATGTGTGTGTAAAGGTGCGCCCATTTTTACCATTGTTCATTGAATTTTTGTGGGCAAGATGCAGTTATTTCAATATGAACCCACATAATCATAGGCTAAAAGATTTCACCATGCAGATTTTGCAATGGGTTAACCCATGTTGACCAACAGAAAGCTGCTTGGTTTGAAAGTAACTCCTGTGTGAGCTGTGCTTTATACGCTACACTAAACAATGGACTTTTTGCTTAACATGACTACACGTTAATTGTTGTTGACTTGATGTGGACTGAACAAATACATGGTTTAAATTATTTTTATTGATATACAAAGAGGAATGATGGGAAGAAGAAGGTAGAACCTGTGGAACCTCTAAATGGACATGTAGATGGTACAAAAAAAAATGAGAAGGAAAAATGCAAATGTTTTGCAAGTGAATGCAAAGTTTCTAAAGAGAACGCAAATGTTTCGCAATCAAATCCAAAGTTTCTAAAGAGAACGCAAATGTTTCGCAATCAAATCCAAAGTTTCTTATGAAAACAGTTTTGGGAGCAAATGAAAAGTTTCTTGTGAATACGTAATAGTTTTGCGAGCAAATGGAAAGTTTCTTGGGGAAACACAATATTTTTGGGAGCAAATGGAAAGTTTCTCGGGGGAACACAATAGTTTTGTGAGCAAATGGAAAGTTTCTTGGGAAAATGTAATAGTTTTGCGAGCAAATGAAAAAAGTTTCTTTGGGGAAACAATAGTTTTGTGAGCAAATGGAAAGTTTCTTGGGAGACCACAATAGTTTTGCAAGAAAACAAATGTATTTTGAGCGAATGCTCAAGTTTCTTGAGACAATGCAAATCTTTTGTGAGGGAACAAAAATGTTTCTCAAGATAATGCAAAAGTTTTGTGAGAGAATGCAAAAGTATTAAAATATTTTTTTTCCCTTTTGTAAAGTTTCTTTGGGAAACGCAATAGTTTTGCAAGAAAATGCGAACCTATTTTGAGCAAACTGAAAGTTTCTTTAGAGAATGCAAAAGTTTTGCGAAAGAACGCAAAAGTATTGAAATAAATTAATTTTTTCTCCCTTTTGCTCTCATTTAATATTTTAGGGGCCATTTTATATCCCTTAGGGGCTCCGTAGGAACCAGATTTGAAAGTGGAATGAAACACACATCACATTGCATGCCACCATGGCTCAATGTGCTGAAGAATATGGCCTAACCTCTAGGCCAGGGGTGTCTAAACTCGGTCATGGAGGGTCAGTGTCCTGCAGAGTTTAGCTCCAACTTGCCTCAACAGACTTGGCTGGAAGTTTCTAGCATATCTAGTAAGACCTTGATTAGCTGGTTCATGTGCGTTTAATTAGGGTTGGAGCTAAACTCTTCAGGACACTGACACTCCAGGACTGAGTTTGGAGACCCCTGCACTAGGCCATGACTTTCTATGGCACATTATGAGCTCTGACTTCAGTAAAAACAGAGGCTACAGCATGTAATATGAGAGTATGTTTGAGTGTGAAGTCAAACTGTAGGGCGTACAGGCTCTTATTTCACCATATGCTGTGACTATTTTCCTACCTTTTCACGAGCCGTTTTATCCTCAAGGGGAAAGTCATTTATTCCTCCTCCTGTGTCTGTGGCCCAGCAGCACTGATTCCAACCAAATAACTGAAAAATAATTAAGAGCTCTTTCTGCTTTTTATGTGTTTGCTGTAAGGCACCAGCTTCTCCATATGCCTTTCAGATTCATTTAACACAACTTCACACTGTAGAGCTAGAGATGTAGACAGCAGGACAATGACAAGGTCAGTGATATTTGAAAATGCAAAGAATGAAACTCTGCTTTCAATAGAAAGACCCAATACAGTATGCGACCCAGCTACATTTTAATGCTTTAGGGTTGGAACATTGATATGATATGTTTGGGTTTGAATTATTTAAATATTCCTAGACAATTTTAACATGTAGTTAAATTTTTTAAAACGCCGCCCCATCTCTCACGTGCTCAGGCACATGCACAGCACTACATTAGTGAGATTAAAGCTCATTGGGCATGTGTCACTTTGGCCTGGGTCACTCAGGTAATCTCTAGTCACCTTTAGTCAGAATCAGAATCAGAATGAGCTTTATTGCCAGGTATGTTTACACATACGAGGAATTTGTTTTAGTAACAGAAGCTCCACCGTGCAACAGAATGACAGCAACAGGACAGGACACAGATAATAAAAAGAATAATATACAAATATACAAAATATACAATGTACAAAATAGCAAAAACACAATATATAATATAGACAATTATGTATGTACAGGTATGATATGTGCAAATTTGAAATGTAAATAAGTATGTGTGTTAAATAAATAATGTATATTAGTGTTGTGTGTTCCGCATTTATTTTCAAGTGTTCATGAGATGAATTGCCTGAGGGAAGAAACTGTTTCTGTGCCTGGCCGTTCTGGTGCTCAGAGCTCTGTAGCGTCGACCAGATGGCAACAGCTCAAAGAGGGTGTGTGCTGGATGTGAGGGGTCCAGAATGATTTTGTTAGCCCTTTTGCTTACTCTGGATGAGTACAGTTCTTGGAGAGTGGGGAGGGCTGTACCAATGATTCGCTCAGCAGTCCAGACTACCCTATATAGTCTTCTGAGGTCAGATTTGGTAGCTGAGCTGAACCAGACAGTTATTGAAGTGCAGAGGACGGATTCAATGATGGCAGAGTAAAACTGTTTCAGCAGCTCCTGTGGTAGGTTGAACTTCCTCAGCTGACAAAGGAAGTACAACCTCTGCTGGGAGAGCAGGGGGGTTTCTCCTGAAGTCCACGATCATCTCCACAGTTTTGAGCATGTTAAGCTCCAGGTTGTTAAGACTGCACCAGACAGCCAGCTCCTTAACCTCCTGTCTGTAAGCAGACTCGTCACCGTCCTGAATGAGGCAGATGAGTGTGGTGTCGTCTTCAAACTTTAGGAGCTTGACAGAGGGGTCTTTAGATGTGCAGTCATTGGTTTAGAGGGAGAAGAGCAGTGGGAAGAGGACGCAACCCTGGGGGGCGCCCGTGCTGATCGTACGGGTACTGGATGAGAATTTTCCAAGCTTTACTAGCTGCTGCCTGTCTTTCAGGAAGCTGCTGATCCACTGACAGACAGAGGTGGGGACGGATAGCCCCACCTCTATAGTATAGTTAATTTGGGCTGGAGGAGTGATGGGATGATTTTGTTAAAAGCGGAGCTGAAGTCTATAAACAGGATCCTCACATAAGTCCCTGGTCTGTCTAGATGTTGCAGGATGTAGTGCAGTCCCATGTTGACTGCATCATCCACAGACCTGTTTGCTCTGTAGGCAAACTGCACGGGGTCCAGTAAGGGTCCAGTGATGTCCTTCAGATAAACCAAAACCAGTCTTTCAAATGATTTCATGGCCACAGACGTTAGAGCCACAGGTCTTTAGTTGTTAAGTCCTGTTATCTTGTGTTTCTTTGGGACGGGGATGATGGTGGAGCATTTGAAGCAGGAAGGGACTTCGCACAGCTCCAGTGATCTGTTGAAGATCTGTGTGAAGATGGGGGCCAGCTGGTCAGCACAGGATTTCAGACAGGCTGGTGTCACACCGTCTGGGCCTGGTGCCTTCCTTCTCTTGTTCTTTCTGAAGACCTGACGCACATCATCTTCACTGATCAGGAGTGCAGGTATGGGGGAGAGGGGGGTTGCTGGAGGTGTGAATGGTGTTTTTTCAAACCTGCAATAAAACTCATTCAGATCGTCTGCCAGTTGTTGATTCTCTGAGATAGTCACACTCAACAACCTTAAGCCTCTGCTCTTAAAACAAATCTGTTTCACGCACACGTTAATCTCTACTCTTTCACAGCAGTTTGCAGTAACAGCACTCCTTTCATCTAGTAAATGCTGGTCAATTAGTTCTGCCATTGCTTTGAATTTGCCATATATTTTTTGTGTTTATAGCATAACATTAAAGATCCACAGACAAGAGCCACTGCTGTGAAATGGTCCAGCTGTAAAGAGCCTGTGATCATCTAATGGTTTATTTTGGTTGTGCGGTAAAACTGCAGTACTGCAATAAATAATTTTCTTAATCAGTCTTAATCCCTCAGTCTTTAAAACAAAATTTACTTGAAATGTAAATTATATTACAGATATTAGGCCTTATTTACTGAGAATGTATAGGATTAGTAGAGGTATTTGTCACAGTTAGTTCGTGTAAATTAATTTAGTTAACTAATGAAAGCCTATTGAAAAATGTTGTAGAAAAACCTGAAAATGAAGAAACTGAAAATCGGCAACGGTGTAAGAGAATAAACCTAATTCGATATATATAGTATCTCTGACAATGAGTTTCATTATCTTACAAATTTTGCTTCTCATAATTGGTTTAATTTATTTAAAATTTACACTGTAAAAGACAAAAAGATGAAAAGAAAAACAATATACAAGGTAAACAGATGTAAAAATTAACACTTGGTGTGCATTTGTGTAAAACTGAAATGATAATTTGCCTCATTCAAGCAATGACGTCTAGATGTTCTTCAAAGCAAGTTCATCTGCCTTCTAAGATGCATGCATTTTTTAAAGGTTACTGTATAATACAGAGGTGGGGGCATAATATATGCTTTCAGAGTCTTATCCTCTGACGCTGTTGTGCACAATGCATTCACCACAGTATCATATGCATGGTTAAATCCACATCACCATGGTGTGGATATCTCAAGCATACATCATGCATTCAGTGTTTTTCCCCAGAATACATTTCAGGACTGTTTTCGGATCTTTGCTATATTATCGCTGAACGCCGGTCAGCAAAATAGCTGTAATTTAGCATTTGAGACTTGATTACAGCTTTCAGAGATAAATGATAGGGCCTCATTAAGGCTGCCATAAAATAATTACATCAAAAAATGAAAGGGAAATGGAAGATGATGCCTTGATTTGCTGTTATGGTGAATGAATAGGGGTACTCTTGCCACGTGTAAAGGCTCAGCATTAATGTGCTTTAAGAGAACAGGATGTAATGTGATTTGCCCGTGCTTAGGCTGCGCGCTTAGCCACGAGCAGGAAGAGGTAATATAAGACATAAGAATGTGGCTTAGTTTTTGAAAGCTCATTTTCCAGGCAGGGGTTATGTTTGCATCAACCACCCAATCTGGCTGATTTCATCTTTGACACAGTAATTCATTGATTTAGCCTGATGTTGACACAAATACACACACCCAGGTCCATTGTGACTGGGTTTTCGCACGTGAACATAGGTTGTGCATAATTATTGGGCAGCAGTGGCAGACAAAGTACCAAGGGAAATGTTAATTAGCCACACAGAAGAGCCACATGTCCATCTGCCCAAGGACGCCCGGTCCGACGGGGATGACAAGCACTGACAGATGCGTTGCCATCTCACACGCTTCCTTTGAAATCTATCAGGATAATCTCCGGCACGTTTAGAACTTTGATTAAAAGTTAATGAACTCACAGGACAAGATATGTGAGGCATCTGTAGAATTCCAGCATGTCAACCCACTAGGCAAAATATTCTTCGTGGTCCAGTAGAGAGAATGTATGCGTGCTGTCACTTAGACGCTGTGATGACAACGTGTCAGTTGAAGTATGTGTTAAGTATCCGCTCGGGCATTGTGCAGTGCGGGTGATTGACTTAGCAAAGTGGCTCCTGAGTGTCACAAGGCCGATAAAATGGCACGTGAGGGAATGTCATTTAAATGGGTTATTGTAATGACCTTCAGTGGGAGCGCACGGCTGCTGTAGATAAATTCCGATTTCCTAGCTCTTAATTACGATGAGCTGGAGAGAAGATAAACACTTAACAGCCTCTCATGGTCAAGTTGACAATCCCTTAAAGACCACAAAAGAGAAATTCCATTCTAGATTATAAACCACAAGTCCAAAATCATTAGCTGCACAATATGGACCAATGAGGTTTCCTGGTAATGACAATGGCAAGGATTCTTTGTAATTGCTTGACAACACTGCTCTGGCCTTGAGAAATTGAGAAGTAATTCCTGTCAATCAGCACAGAGCAGATGTGGCGAGATGGTAGGAAAGATGCTCTGTAGTCTGTACATGCTGTGAATTTTCTTTTCACAATTGCATAATAAATTTCAACCATAAAAAATAAAAAATAAATAAATAAATAAAAAAGATAAATAAAAACCACATAATAATAATAATAATAATAATAATAATAAAGTATATTATTATTAAAACTATAATATGTTATTTTTGGGTCTTTGTTTGGTCAAAAGTATAATATTTTACTTTTGGCATGGCCTTTTCACAATAATGTAAAACAGTTGTGAAAAGAACATTCACTTTAATATGCAAGTAATAATAATAAAAAATTAGATTTAGGAAGCCATTATGCTATGCATTATGATTACTGAGTGTTTGTCTATCCATTCATCCTATATATCAAGTCAAGTCATTGTTATTTATATAGCGCTTTTTACAATACAGATTGTGTATTGTATATATCCATCCATCAGTTTGTCTATCTATCTATCTATCTATCTATCTATGGAACGGCATTGGTTCACTTTTAAAAAGGAAAGAGGTTGTGGAGGTTGGTAGAAAAGAGCGTTCTTCAGCATTCTCTCAGGTTTGAAATATCAGGAGAGGGAGACAAAGTGCGGTGGGCACTCTCATTGATCACATGTCTTTGACCTTCACAGTAGCTTAGTTTGGAGATTTCCAAAGTCACCTCTGGTTGGTGGAAAATTGACATTTCATTGTGAAATATGCTCCAAAGTGCTCTTTTCATACATTTAGTTCCAAAACTTTCAGCTTTTTCACTGCAGGCACTGAATGAGGAAACTGAAGGTCTTCAACAAAGGTTCAGATCACTGCAGCAATGAAAAAAATGCTTATGGTTAAATAGGGCATCAGGATTATGTGTGAATATTTGTGGATCAGATTACATAGGCTGCATTGGACCAGATTGGGAGTTGCTATTATGTTACAATGAGAGCAGAACACAAATCACTAAGAGCAGTCCTCTGTGGAGACCTTGTGATGTAGACTTATGATGGTTTTCATATAAAAAATGGTTTGGTTAGTAATTATCTTATGCCACTAATGATTTGTTATACTATTTATTCCTGAATTTATGTTTGAGTAAATGTCTGAGTAAAAAAATGTTTTGCATGATATTAGATAATTAGCTGCTTCACACAATGATCACTCCTGATCATGACAACATCACAATAGTAATTTAAAATGTACAAAAGTATAATAAAATAAACAATTGTTTAGTACAGAGGTGTTCAAATTAGTATTACTGCTCATATCAAGATGAATCCACTTTATAAGTTCATGTATGAGTGCAGTGCACTTTCACCTCTGTTATAAATTCAGAAGTGCCTGTCAAAACGCCTGGCTTATAAGTGACTGAAAAAAATTAATTGGGTTTATACACTGATGAAGCAAAAGGAAATAATGAATGATATTTTATTTAAAGGCAAATCAATAACAATGCTATTAAGGTGAAACATCCAGCTGTCGTTCTTTCATCAAAGGCTGACAGCAACAACGGCGAATGATTTCTCATTAACCATGCAGGCATTTAATGGTTTTTAGTAAGAATAAAACAATACATCACTCACTGGCTTTGTCTTTCACAAAACTGTGATGCTTTCCCTCTCATGACTTCTGTTCATGAATTACAAATATTTCTAAGGTAGGTTTATTTCTGAAAATTAATTACTGTATATGCAGATATATTAGAGTCTTGGCTACAAAAATAAATAAATAAAATAAAGAATTTGAACATTATCAATGTTAATGACCAGGGGGAAAAGGGCATTGTTATTGAACACGTCAATAGTGGGGAATGTTGTTAAAATATGGGGTAAGTTGTCACAATGAAACATGCCATCAAAACAACCTATCGGACTGTGAAGTCGTGACATATGGTGGTTTTTCCGAGTCTCTACTTTGCTTCAAGTGTGAATACTATCTTAAAAGCCGTTTATGAGCACTATTCATTTATGACACACTTTTAAGCTAAGATTTTAAAATCACTCTGCGGTACACACTAGAGTCTCTGAACTCACTGTGTCCTGGACACCAATGTTTTAATGATTCAGAAAAGATGAATCACTGTCTGGCCAACTGAGATTTCGGTATGGAGATAAAAGTTAGGATCGTGACTTTTCAGTACAGTAGCACAACAGCACACAGTAAATATACTGTTTTTTGCTTTTAGCATCTAGTTTAGTTTGGACCTGATGACATGCGACATCAGACTTAACAACCGGATAGATTTTTCAGCAACATTTAAACAGTACAATTATGAAACAATTCATAACACAGCAAAAATGTTCTAAAGCAAAATATAAAAACCATCAGTTTGGGGAAAAACTATTTTAATTAATAAATTGTATAAACAGCTAACAATGACAGCTTACCACAACCAGACAATTATGGATAATACCTTTGTGCTGAAAACTTAGGTCAAACTTTCTGTTAAATTCCACCAATGAATGCAGTGTGGTTTATTGTGTTTACTTGATTACAAAAACATAATTTCGTAAATAAATATTCTAATGCTGGCTGGGTGGTTTGATCTAGGTAAAACCAACATTTAAACCTTTACTAGAGAAAACACACTTTTGTAGTTGGACTAGCCTGGTTTACCCAATAAGTACAACATAATTACACAATAATGTGTTGTATGCCTTTTATAAATGATAGGATGTTACATCACAGTTATGATAGTATCCTACAGTACTATTAAGATCCAGTGAATATTTCACAGCCTACATTCCGACCGCACGTCACTCTACTGCCACACACACACACACACACACACACACACACACACACACACACAGAGAGAGAGAGAGAGAGAGAGAAAGAGGGCTGGGTTTATGTGGAGCCAGCTCTACGGTTGGTTTCCATTATTTACATATGTTGTTCTGATTGGGTAAAACGCTTGTCAATCAATAACGGTGCCGCGCTTACGTAAAGAAATGGGCGGGTAAAGGCAGTGGAGGACAGAAAAAACAAAAACAATCCACCCGGGCGTCCATCTTGAATACAGTAAGCCAACGGTGACTGACAGCAACGGAGAGGGAAATCGCGATAAATTGAGTTCTGACCGCTCTAAAAAGTCAACCGACCGCGAACACCGGGACAACTCATATTGAAGGATTACATTTAGTGACGTTATCTGTCAATCCCGTCTCGTTTTTGGCTCATATTCCCGACGGGGCTGATGAAGTTATCTCGGAGGCTGTACGTGCTAAGCTTTATTCAGTCGTCTACATGCCTTAGTTTGTTTTAACTACCTACCTTAGCAGTTCCGGAGAAGCTTTGTGAGGTCGTGAATTGCAGGTTTGTGTCATTAACACCCGAAGGGAATGTGGATATAGCGCGTTTGGCCATATTTAAGTCCTTCACTGTCAACTTGAGCTCGCGCGTGCGCTGAATCGTGCGCGTGACCCCATTTATTTCACTTTATCTGTGATCTGTTGTACTACATATTATATTTAAACATAAAGCGAAGTGAGCGTGATGTGGAAACATCGTTTAGGGATGTTAATTCCGTTTTTATCCCCGTAAATGTGCATGCATTTAGTGTACTGCCATAGACTTTGATTTGGAGGCATTAGCAAATATTAGTTCCTTTGCATTAACAATAATATTTTTATCTATATATTTTATGGCGGGTTCTATGCATAGGTTTTCCAGTTGTTCTGATAACCGGGGTTGGGAGCTGGCCCATTTACTGAAAGAGTTTATTGAACGGGCTCGTTTATTCTGAGCGCGCGGTAGGGCAACATTGTATAGATAAGAGTATTCGTACGCACTGGAATTTCCTCGTTATTGATATGAGGTTGCATGGACAGTCGTAGATCACTTTATTTCTGAAAGCTCGTCTGCTTTGAATGAACTATCACCAGTGGACACTTTAATGCCGTTTCTAAATCGCCGAATTTGAGGACTATAAGCTGGCATTGGATTTGTGCACTGCCATATATCACTGACTCGGTGACATGGATGCGTTTCACTGACTGCTGATCAGTGTTTCGAGGAGAAACTTGAATGCAAAGACTTTTGGATTTTGTAGGACGAGACAGAAGATTGAAAAATGGGACCTGCAACAAAGCTGGCTTTTGGAGTGTTCCTCATTTCTTGCTCCTCAGGTGGGTGTTGATACGCTTTGACCCCTTTAAATGCAGTATGCTTATACAGAGTGTATATTTGTATCATGACATGTCTCTTTTTGTGTGTATGTATGTGCCACCGGAGGCTGTTTCTCGTGTTACTCCGCGTTGAGATCGAATTCACTGGTTTCTCGTAAAATAGCTACATAACACCATCTGAATATAATCCGAGCATGCACCATACAGGAGCAGCGTTTGCTGCCAGGATTTTGCAACTAATTTCCTCAGTAACTGGTGTGACCCCAACATGAAGACCTGTTCGGTGGAGTTGAGAGAACACACTAGTAATGCACTGAACTACTGTTAGTGCCAGTAATATTGACCAATAACATTTTGCTGGCTGCTGCTGCTCATGCATGCATGTTTTATATGTTGCATGTAAACCCCCTCTACTGGTAGCTCCTATTTTTTTAATTATTCATGGATGAGGACTGTTACATGTTTGTATATGAGTGATTTAAAAAAACAAAAAAAAATCATTTGATGAGGCCGGCTAGGCCAAAGGTCATATTTGCATGTTAGAACATTAGATAAGATATGGGTGAGTGCTGGAGTTGCATCAGCATGCACCTTAATGATTATATTTATTCAGGGATATTTAAGGAACAGCAAGGCAAACGGCAGATGTTTCTTAACTGACTTTGTGATCAAGGTTTGAATTTTGCTTTTATTGAAAAAAGCATAGGAGGCACAGTCTGTGCCTGTACTCTGTGTTCCCACTACATTCCTCATCTTGGATCGCACTTGCCCACCCATCCCTGCGCTCTTTTGGCTATAGAGACAATTAATCAATACAATGTTATATTTGAGCACATCGCTTCGGTATTTATATCAGTCTAAAGCAGTGGTTCTCAGACTTTTTTGGTCACGCGCCCCTTTAAACCTATGAAAAGATCTTGTTTTGTTTTATTTCTTTTCTTTTTCTGCTGATGGCCCGCACCCCCCCTGCAGTACCTGTGCAACCCCCCCCCCCCCCCCCCCCCCCCATATCAACCTATATGATATGAAGAACCTTTCACCTGATTTCTGTTGTAGTCGTGTTTTTTAGAGCCACAAGTTAGATTGTAGTCACTGATTTGTGTTGTGTTGTTTTGTTACACAACTGAATGTCCATTAGAGATATGTCAGGATGTCACTGGATGTTTTGTCTGTATTTGGACCATGTTTGCTTCTGTTCAGATACCGGATATAATTGAACAGTTTGATTTTGTGTGCTACATCTAAGCTATCGCAGAAGTTTTGCCCAGGCATGAGTTTATGACTGCTGAGAGAATAAAGTCTGAGCGCTTGCCCAGTCGAATGTAAATTATGCTTTAAACGTCACGACTCTTAAAGTAAATCACAACTGGCAACATCTGACCAAAGCACACAGAAAAACAGGAAGCATAATACACAAACCAAATTCCTCTTTTATTTAATGGAAATTCTTTAGCTTTTTCAATGCAGAATGACAGAAATGTTATAGATATAGATATATTTTGCTTTAGTTGGTGCTGTATTATTTGTTATTATTTTCTGATGGATTTTTTTTTAATGTCTGTTTGACAAGATAACATGAATTGTATAATGTTTTTTTTCCACCTCCAATTTCTAGTGTAATCCTTTTAGCAGTGATTAGATTGAACTATCTGCTTTTTTTAAATAAAGGCATCAGAGTGAAAAGCTTACACTTGTATCTCATATTGATGCATTACAAATCTACACTGTAGTTTTGGCATGGGACAAGTTATATTTTATATATAACAGCATTAGCAATTAGTAAACACTTAATGCATCCATGCCAATATATAAGATATATCTATGATTGTTGTGATTATTTTTAATAGTAACTAGTAACTTTCTTTCTTTTTTTAAACTTTAACATAACTTTGTGAGTGTTACACAGTACCTCAGATGTAATGGATGATATACTAGAAGTTGGCAGTAATATGCTTTATTTGACCTTAGAATGTTGACCGCAAACATTTTAGTTGAACTTACGAACTTTGTTCAGTGGCTTCTGCTTGCTGTATGTTTTTGATGTAAGTATTTACCAGCTATTAAAAGTACATGCCATGGTCAGCTGTTTTTCATGAGAGCTTTGGTGGAACTGAGTGTCTTGCAAGATTAGCATTTAAAGCAAGCAAAAATCAGTTTGTGTTCCTCCCAGAACGCATTACCATTTGGGAGTTTGCATTAAAATGACACATTTATGCACAGTGTTTTGTGCGCTTTTGATTGTGTTAGTGTTTTAGACTACATCATGACTGGAGTGCAGAATGGAAGTAATGGTGGTTCCTCTTCCAGTGTCTTATTCACTGTAATCTATCAGCACAGCTGTTGTGGGTAGGAGAGGTTACATTTATTTCCCTTGTATAACACTCAGACAGCTTAGCTGGGTCATTGCACAGCAACACAACTTCTGAAACAAATCCCCAAAACAAAGGTCTTTTTGTGCTGTGAATAATATATATTTACTCTAGAAATCTTCTTTTGTACAGCCACAACACGGTTGCTGATAGGCAAATCGATAAATGTGCATTTGGATTATACAGTACCTGGTTTTTGTTGTGAAACTACAAGATGGCATAAAAAACGATTTTCACTGAAAAATGTGTTCACTTCCATCTAACTCACTTAGTTCTCTTTTGTACATATGTGATGAGTGAATGTACTAGTACAAGCCTTGTTATTGTTTGTCATGTAGTTGCAGAAGGAAATGGTCACAGACTATTGGTTCCTCTCTTCCCTTTCTTTTATTGGGTTATATGTTGAATATCACCTGACCAAACCACCAAACACATCTTATTGCATATGAAGTGATGGTGATATCTATATTCAGTTTAAATATCTGAATGTTGGCAAGAAAAAGAATACTAAAAAAACTTTCAGATCTCAGTCTGCATATGTAATGGACACTGATTATGCTCATCTTTGATATCTCCATTGAAGGCATCTTTTAACGAAGCACACCCAAAAGCCTGAACTGGAAGCGACGTGACCTGTTTTACAGAATAGGGAAGGTTGTTGCTCACAACCCCTATCTTGAAATCATTTCTGAAATAATGTACCTATTTAATATTTTCTATATGGATTTGTTTGGATTGAACAAAATAATTTCATAGCCCGAAGTGTATTACACTTTCAAGTTAAATAGTTAGCCAGAGGTCAGTTCACTATTTAATCACATGCTGCAGCTGATTAGATCTGTGTATTGTGTGTGCTTTAGCGCTTTTATTGTTTATGATCTGTTATCTGTATATCCTGAGGGAATTGAATCGATGCTCTGAAACAGATTGTAACACCTATTGTAATTTTAAATTAGTATGTTTTCTTGTTGAGTTGTCATTGTACACAATCGTATGTGAAGTGTATCAGGGATTTTCCATATTCTCTGACCTGAGAAGACCCACATGAATCATGGATAGTGACAACATGTATTGTCTATAGTTCACCCAAAATGCAAGTTAATTAATATTAAATTTAGCATCAAATATTGTAGTGACATCATATATAAACCAAGTATGTAAGACAGTGATACTTGCCAGTTGATGTGATTTAGTAAAGGCTGTGATTTAATAATTTAAATAGGCTATAGCCTATCTGATGAACTGTATTTCAGAGTGAAGCATGGCACTGTTTTATTTACATGAGCAGCTCTTAATCCAGTGTTTTCGGTGCCTCTGAGAGGCTTGGTTCACCGTAAATGCTGGTCCACATGAAATCTGTAAGTGCTGTGAGTTTGGCTCACTTATAGCATGCATGAGAAGAGGCAGCATGTAGCCAAGCATCTTCCCAATGATAATTGTTGTCAACAAAAGATGCTTTAGTTTAAAATAAAATTTCTAAAGTTTGATGTTAGAAATAAAGAAAGAAAAAAAGAAAGACGGCCAAAAATATGATATTTTTATTATAATTTTTCATCAGGTTTTCCTTCTTGTCTTTAGATTATTGTGGGCATGCTCTACATCATTCATTCTTGTTGCGTTAGGAAGAAAACATAAGTAGGTGACAGAACTTCTGCTTTACTGTACTTGACCTTAGGCTTGCTTGGTTTATCTCAGTAAAGTATCTTTACCCAGATGTAATCAGTGTTCTCGGCTCCACCATGTTTCTTTAATGCCAATCGGATGGATGTTTTCGGCCCAGTATCAAATGTCGGTGTGAACCCATGTGCTCAGTTTGTCGCACAGTTATAAAACAATACTCATTCACCCCGTTAAGTAAAGTCACATCGCTAATATTTAAACAGCACATTAGGTGGTCTACAAAAGAAGAATGTACTTTCCATACACAGGAGGAGAGGCTCAAAAATGGAAAGTCTTTCAATTAAAGTTATTCTGTATTGATCCCTGTGATCCTGATGATACAAACACATTATAATTTGATTCTTCCCATATTTTTATTTTGCCTAAAGCACTAATGTGTGATTGATAGCTTGACCTTGATTTGCTTTGCAGTGTATTTTGATCCTCGCCAACTGGACTTCCATGACATAGGCAGGTTACAGCCACTGTTGCTCAAGATGCAGATGCCTCTGTGAATAATTTACAACCACGGTTGACCACTGCTGACGGAAGGGCTATTTGAAATCAAATGTGCTGCCTTTGTCCTCTAGCGGTCTGCTTTGACCTGTGCCATAGTTTTCCTGTTTCTTTGTGACAGACGTTTGCGTGGTTAAATCGTGATTGGGTAAATATATCTGTTTCTCACTGTAACAGTAGATGTGTTTAAGGCTTTTAGCTCTAAGATCTGCTTGGCCTAAATATTCTGCATATGAATGATTTTTCAAAGAATGGCAGATTAAACCTGTCATCCCTGGATGTGTTTTCAACCCCTGAACAAGATTTCCAAGTGTCTTCCAAAATGTTGTTTTACACATCTGTACATGAATTTCAATGTGTTTGCAAACAACTTTGAGTGTGACACAAAGTCAAGTTGCTTTCTGACAGCTAGACACAGGGACAAAGGCTGATCCAGCTTGTTTTTTTTAATGTGATCGTTCATTTCATGCATCATAGATCTGTGATCTTGTGCTGTCAGGAGCACACCAGAGCTTTCAGACAGTCCTGTGGTGGTGTTTGGTTGAGGGGGGCGGAGGGAAATCAAAGCAGATAAAAGGGATTTGCAACAAAAAGTGTGTTAAACATGATTGACAGCTGATTGACTTGACTTATAAATTCTATCCATTGGCGAATCAGTGGTGTGTCCAGATCTATTTGCAAAAAATGTAATTCATACAGACAGAATAGACCTACAGCGGCTTAGTTTAAAAATATTAAAATTTGAAAATTTGGCTGTCAAATCAAAGTCAGTGTGGAAGCCATAGGCTTTATGTTAAACATCACATGACCAAACTGGAAAACAGGTCTTCACTCATCCGGTTGTCGGAGAAGTTGTTAACACCAGATGAAAGCTATATGAAGTGAAAGCTATATGAAGTTTCAGCTAACCTAATTAATGCTTTTTATTGTTGCTTTTTATTCAACTATCTGGATATTAGTGAAAAGAAGAGGAAGAAAAAAACAATAATACCAGTAGTGGGATAATCTTAACAGTGATTTCTGCTGTGTAGTTCCTGGAGGCATCTTCAGTGAAAGAGTCATATTCAACTTAGCACATACAGAGGACCTAAATGGTAAGCAGTGCAGCCTGGTTTACTGAATATAGTTTTTGTGCATAACCCAAATTGTGATGTTATGTGACAAGAAAACCATAAAACAGGAAATTATATCACAGAGAGGATCTCTGTACACCTTCATTACTGTTTTTCAGTGTTTTTTTTTTAATGTGAAATAATTTGACTTTTGTTTTGTTTAACTACCATTCATGATTCAAATAACATTTTTTTTCTAAATGATTAAATGAGTGTACATTCAGCAGTCTTCTCATGCACTATCCAGGGACTAAATCTAGTCGTTACTTTTTTGGTGCATTACAATGCAGAAGAAATCATTTTGCAAATATTTATAAAATAGTGTTTTTCAGTAAAAGATTGGCTAAACAATTGGCAAGAATATGCAAGAATTCTTAAAATATTTGCTTCATTCTAACAGTATCCGTGTTTGAACATTTCTTGGAAAGAACTGTCTTGAATGCCAGGAAGTGTGTTTGTAATGGTAAAGTGCAAGGTCTCGCACTGCTTGAGATTGTTTTTGTCTGAGCTTCTCAATAACTAAGTTTCAGCATTTATATGCAGCATTGCATATTTATTGATATATTTTATTAATATTTTTATATTTAAAGTTTAGTCCTTTGAACTGTTGAAAACTGGCTTGCAATGTGCAGTGGATACAGACTACAGTACTGTGTTTCGAGTGGCAGTGCGAATCCGTTTTTGAATATCTCAGTCAAATGATTATTTGAATGTGGTCAGAACAGCAAACATAAAATGTATGGAATCAGATTCCAACTTCACATTAGTAGATGGGTGAAATCCAGATTTCCAGAGATTGCAAAACAGAATATTAAAGATTGTGAAATCTCTAGAGTTTTATCATTAAAACCATTCTATGATCTAGGAATCTTCCATGCAGTTTTTTTTTTTTTATTCTGACCATTCATATAGGAATTAGTGCATTGACTTTTATGCTTTAATTGATGCCAGTTTTGAGGATGGCCTGAAACAGAGCGCGTCATGTCACCCTCCTCCACTGCTTGGGTCCTGTTTGCTCTTGCCATGAAACTGCAATCTTAAGTAATTTGATAGCTAACTGATTGCAATTCAATTGTCCCAGACCGCATAAAAACACTTGAGTGTGTTTACATGGACAATTTTATGTGCTTTAAACCAAGAGAATAGCAATTGTATAACTAGCTGATTACTCAACACACTTTTTAATGCCAAATGTAATGAGGCCCATTGGTGGCCGATGCACCGTTTGAGTTCATTTAGTCACTATGTGTCTTATGCTGCATACCAGGTATAGTAGTTGAGCACTGATGTCTGCATCGTTACTGAAGCGACCCATGTAGGCATGATGAGCATCCAGCCTGATCACATGCAAATGTGTGGTCAGTCAGCCTTGTAGATCACATTTAGGAAAACAAATAGAACTTTTATGATTTAAGACACAGTTTATTTGTTGCAGTGTGGTTTTAATAGAGTATTTGAAAATAATTCTTAAGTCTTTCTAATGCTTCACGGAAAAAGATGTCTAGGAATGAAAATTTGGCATTATTAGGTTATTTTGAGGGGCAAAAGTTCCTCTATTTAAAAAAAAGCAGAACAAAAAAAAAAAAAAAACAGTAATTCTATTTATTGCTGAAGTGTACAATTAGAGCAAGAGGGAAAACAAAGTATATTGCAAATTAATTAAACATCAAGCAGTGTTTGATAGGAAATTGGGTGTATTGTCTCGCTCTCAACCACAATAGGTCAGTTACAGCACAAGAAGTTTAAAAACTAAAACGTTATGACGTAAAATGAATAAATATTTCATATTCTCCACTTCTAGGTCACTAATCAAATAATCAGATTTGTAATATTGATCTTGTGAACCTTTGTACTGTTGGTCAGATGTTGTTCTTCCATTTAAAGCACAAGATGCTGTTTGGATCACTCTAAAATCCATAACGGTAACTGATATCATTAGTCTTTGGCTTGATTGTGTTATCAAACAGCTAATAATATGTTGCTAATGTTACACAAACCATGTTCCAGGCCATGTTCCAGGCCATGTTCCAGGCCCTTGTGATGGTAGAAAACAAGACTGTTTCAAACCACATTTTTTAAACGGTCTTTGGTGCATTACAGTTTTAAGGCGAAAATTAGGGCTGCAACTAATGATTATTTTGATAATCGATTAGTTAGCCGATTATTTTTTCGATTAATCGGATTAAAAAAGCTAAATTTTCTTCTTGTTTTATTTTATTGACAAAAACACTTCCACATTCTGCCCAACGTCCTTCAAACAAACGTGCCAACTGAATGCTATGAAAGCATACATTGCTTAACAATTTATTAGACCAACTGTCATAATAAAGAGAAAACACAAATATTTTAGGAATCTGTCAAAGAATTGTTTAAATCTAAAAATTTTATTGTCATTTATTGGGCAAATAACAATCTGAAACAACTAAATATTTATTCACATAATTAAAAAAAATGGCCTCCTGCCTTTCATAACAGCATGCATTCTTGCTGGCATTGTTTAGCTATTTTTTGACTGTAATTGGGTATCTGAAAAAAATCTTCCATAGATCTTTCATTCATTCATAGATAACAGAAATAATTATATTATATTATAGCATTAGAAATGGCCTACTGTTACTAAAGGCCTTACACATATTGGAGGACTAACCAATACAGATAGCTAAAAAATTATTTTAGTAAACACCAATACTGTTAGTTTAGAGCAGCAGTGGCACAACGCTTACATTATTTATCAACCTTAAATACATTTGTTTTAATAAATTTGTTAAGCACTGTATATAGGCCTATAGTTTAAATCTCTTCATCAAAAATTAAGATAATAATAAAGATAATAAAGACGAATAAAAACACAAACAGTGTTAACCAACTTTTTGATCAGTCACGTTTACTGTAACGTTAATTTCTTTATCCTGTAAAAGGCGGCTATATGAAGCATCTGATATTTATATTCAGACAACTATACGCAGTTATCCCTTTACAGTTCCTACTCTCATAAAATACGTGCACTACATGTTGACTTTTAAACCTTAAAGGTCCCATGGCATGAAAATTTCACTTTATGAGGTTTTTTAACATTAATATGAGTTCCCCTAGCCTGCCTATGGTCCCCCAGTGGCTAGAAATGGCGATAAGTGTAAACCGAGCCCTGGGTATCCTGCTTCGCCTTTGAGAAAATGAAAGCTCAGATGGCCCAATCTGGAATCTTCCTTTTATGTCGTCATACGGGGAAAGGTTACCTCCCCATTCTCTGCTTTGCCCACCCAGAGAATTTGGCCCGCCCATGAGAAAATGAGCTACTATCGTGCGAGGCGAGCGCAATATTTTTATTTTTTTCCTCGAGAGACATCATGGCTTGCAAACGAGCGAAGCATGGCAGTTGCTCAGTGTTTGGATGTACAAATGGTAGCACATTTTCCACAACGGCACCTATCCAAAAAGGTAGATGTAATAATGGCAGAGGTCTGACTAATATGGTGGCACTGGTTAGTGACTATAGCTGATTATATATATATATATATATATATATATATATATATATATATATATATATATATATATATATATATATATATATATATATATATATATAAAAATAATATTTAATATAATATATATATAAAAGTGGGTCGCGAGACCGTTCTGAGTGGGTTGCGGAGTGTACGGCCAAAGAAATGACATCAACAACAAAAAAACGTAATTCTAAATGTTTTTTCTGATGCGAGACTTTTATTTTAAAAGACGTGCATGGAAGCTTTTGACACTTCTGTCAGATGCAGTAATAATTCCTGAGAAAAACGCGCTCTCCAGATTCAGTAGCTGCGGTCAGATGAGATGTAGACAGATTTATTGTCAGTGTCATTATTCTATCGTTATTTTCGTAACTTGCTATGAAAAAAAAAAAGAGTCTCTCATCTCAGAAAAATGAACTATGCTGTCAGATGTTATATGGTGTTCGTAGCGCGCACTCTTCTATAGCACGCGCGAACGTGGCGCCGCTCTGTATATCACTTCACTAAAGCGCAGAAACTACGAACATGCAACTCGTGAAATAAAAGTACAGTACCGATAAATCACATAACTGGTACTGCGTGTGTTAGCTGGGAAGGATTTGGATGAAGGTATGATATTCATTCTATTCAGGAGCAGTTTTCACGTGTTATTAACAGTTCATGTTATTCATGGTAACGGTTCTTTCCATAACCCAAAAATATGTTATTTCCACTTTGTGTTATTTTGTATATGCTTAAATGACTGTGGTATCTCATACCAACTTAATTGTATTAACAAAAACTAGTTTGGGACTGCTATTTAATAGCCTTACCTTATAAGCTGTTTATTCAGTATTAGTAATATTCTTAACAGTCTTAACTTAATTTTTGTTAAATAAATTTGCTTTGTCTTTATTTTTTAACAAATTATATATATATATATATATATATGTGTGTGTGTGTGTGTGTGTGTGTGTGTGTGTGTGTATAGGAACTTTGCTACCGTACCATGGGTGCAGCAGGCGCAATGATATTACGCAGCGCCTGAAAGTAGTCCCCAGCTATATCATAACTAGTTACCTAGCTGGGGACTACTTTCAGGCATTGCGTAATATCATTGCGCCTGCTGCACCCATTGTACAGCAGCAAAGTTCCTTGATAATTACGCCAGAATGAGAGTATAGTTCCTTTAAATAGGAAAATTATCGAAACTCTTTGGTCATTTTTGAGCGAGATGCTAATGGTCTAATCCGATTCAATGAACTATGCTAAGCTAAGCTAAAAGTGCTACCGCCAGACCCGGAGATCGGCTGAATGGATTCAAAAACGGTAAAACTCAACTGTTTAACTCTAGGGGAGTTGTAAAATCAGCCTATTTTCAAAAAAGTGGAGTGTTCCTTTAACAGTAGTGCTGACTGATGATTTTGAACATGGTTTGTCTTTATGCCTATTAAAAACAACAGATAGACAAGTAGGGCTGAGTGATAATTCGATAACGATAATTATCACAATATAATTTTCCTCAATAAAACGATATGAAGAGTTCGATAAATGTTCGATATAATGTTTATGTGCCAAAAGCGGAACGAAACAGCGCGACTCATTTGAATCGCGCCACACGGACCGCTTATCCGCTCGAATCGAAGTTTAAACTGCCGCGCGGCGCGAGCTCACTAGAGCAGATGCGTTTACTCGGTCACGCGAGCACTAAACAGCGTTGTGAGATCCAGTGTGAAGCGCTTGCATTCAGCGATGAACGCAAACGACTTCGTGATTTAAACTAGTTTAAAGCCAAACAGGAGAAACACTGTGTGCAACAAGAAGACAGTCAGAAGGCTTTCAAGTCTACACATCGCCGTCATTTACCATGGATTTACTGTAGTAACACTCACTGCACCATGGTATTGTGGCAGAAATGTGGGATATTTACATTGAATTTTATTACAGGAGTAATGGTATATAATTATTGTGTATATATTTGTGATTAAGCTATAGCATGTGTGCATTTATACTGAATGTTTTTAGACTAACGTACTGTTTTTCATACAAATAGGCTACCTAAAAACCATATAGCTATATTTTTACCATGGTATTGAGGTGCTATATGTGTGGTTTTAACTGTTTATCATGATTTAAATGTATGCTACTCTAGGAGACCAATGCTTAAATATATATATATATATATATATATATATATATATATATATATATATATATATATATATATAATAAAAATACCTTGGTCAGAATAAATTTAACCATATAAAACAAGTTGCTACAATTTTTACAGATGTTAATAATTTACCTCTGCATCCTAACTCAAACTACTATCAAATGTGGATTTCTAAGAGACAAAAAAGTGATATTATTATTATTATTATTATTATTATTATTATCAGGCAACCCAAACCTGTTTCTTGATTTGAAACAATATCACTCATTAGAACATGCAGAAACTAAGAAATTAATTTTTCTATTTAGATATTTATTTTGTTAAGGTCTGATAAGGTATTTGTTAATAGTCTGGTTTCTACAACTTTCAATTTGGGGCAAAATTCTGGCTTTAAACTTGAAAGAAATAAAGATTTGACATTTATCGTGATAATTATCGATATCGACTGATATGAAAAAAATTATCGTGATAATTTTTTTGGCCATATCGCCCAGCCCTATAGACAAGTAAACAATGTTAAAAATTGTTATTGGTCACTGACATTACTTCCCTTTTGAATATACATTACAAATGTACCTGAATCCAAATGTACATAAATGCATTTATGTGTGTAACCTGCAATCTCTCTTTCTATCCATGCTAAGAGTTTAAATGTGTCAGAGATGGAAAATGCAAGCATGAGGAACAAATATGCCATCAGCAGCCCACTTCCAAACCTTTCAAAAAACCTTTGTTTCTAATGTGCAGGCAAAGTGTTGGTCATCAAGTTTATTTTGTGTAGGAAACCACCATAAGTGATCCATTAACATTACGGTGTACAGTCTGTTCACTCACTGTGTTGGCTGTCATTCATGGGCCGTGTTCAGAGTGTTTTTAAGCTGCCTCTTCTACCAGCTCTATATATTTACTCTGTCGTTTTACCTCGTATAACCCTGCTGACTCAGAGGAGTCTGTGTATCCCAGCGTCTCATATTAAAAACCGAGAGCGGCTCAGCGGAGGGACAAGAGCTGTTGTCAGGAAGAGCAGTTGTAGAATATGGGTCAAAGATTTATTGAGCCATCTCCTTGTTAGTGTAGAGGGCAGGTGAGTAATTCCCTTATGTTTACCACTTGTAATTAGTTTTTAATTTATTCTAGATGTTTCCTAACAGATGCTGAAGGCATCGGAGCAATTTGGGGTGCTCCATTTGTTATTTAAAATGAGTAAATGTGATTCTTCCTCTGGTGATCATTGATGTGCGTCTTGTGCACCGCCGTTCTTCTCTACCTTGATGTGACAGTAATTCTAGCAGATTTCCTTCTAATCCCAATAACGGTGACTTGTGTCTCTGGAACAAATCCTGAGGATTTATCCCCACTAAAGGGCAATTAGCAAATTAATTCCCACCAAAATAATTTTCCTTCAGGATTTTGTTTTTGTAGTGTGATAAACAGTAACGGTACCCATTTCTTCCAACAAATTTTATTAAATGCTATTGAGTAAAACAAAACATGTTGCAGATATGTTTAATTATACATTGTCATATGCACAGCCATTTAGTACAGGCTGATGTACATTTTGTCAAATGTAAACATTACATATAACACAGTTCAGTAACATATCTTTTCAAATTGGAAACATTAACCTACTTTCAGTTGTAGTAATAGGAAAATTCAGTTCAGTTCAGTTCGGGTGGAAAATCTGTCATCAAAGCTTTTCCAGTAAAAAAAAAAAAAAAAAAAAATTGTTTTTTTGTGATTGTCCAGGATTCAGTTTAGTCTAGGGATGCATCGATATCGGTATCGGCTCCGATACGGTCATTTACTGCAGATCGGGTATCGGTCAGAAGAGACCGATCCAAATCCGATATTGTGCGTAAACTATTCTGTGTTATTGTCAAGCCCCACGAAAGCACAAAAACATTATAAAGCACAATAAAGTCAAAGTCCAAGCATTCTGAAGCTGTTCCATAATTTAATGTGAGGTACAGATGAATATTTAAGTCGTTAAATTCAAGTTCACGTAAACTCTTCTCTCTGCTGCGGCTGTCTGTCATCCTCCATTCAGCATTCAAACTGTGTCATGTACGGTTACAACAGTCAAGACGATGAAACTCTCTCCAAGAGTGCACAATAACTAAAATTTAAAACTGTTAAAAGAAAAAGCTTAATAAACTATCGCAATTTAATAAGCTATGCATCAATATCTCTTTCCCTTGTGCTTTGAACTTCTTTAAGCAGTGCTATGCACTGTGACTCTGTGTTGCTTCAAGCGCATCATTCTGCTCACGGGAAGCGCATAAGTGCTTTGTGCAGCTCTGTATTGGAGCTTTTTGTATTAATGCTTTTACGCAATGAAAGATTATTTGGAGTGTTTCTTGTTCTGTCCTATCAAGGCTATTAATAATGTAATGTATAGCACAGTAATGGAGGCAGCATGATAGATAGGACTCCTCTATCATATGTTGCTGCCTTCATTACTGTGCTAAGAAATGGCTTTTAATTTTGTAGTTTATATTTATAAATAAATATGTTTACTTGTTTTCATTAATGTATTTTACAACAATACAAAAAGCAATGTGTAACATTTTACCAGATTTAGTCCTTCACATATTCACTTTTATTTGTTCCCCACTAAATAGTTATTTCACTAAATGTTTAGATTTTATAAAATTGTGCACTCATGATTTTTCTAGAATAACTTTTGTTGCTAAATTATCCACTAACCTAGTTTATAATAGTATTTTTGTCATAGATTATTAATGGACCCGTTTACACCTGGTCATTTCATGTGTTTTCGCTGATCGGATCTGATTTGTTAAAACGTTTCAATTTACACTTGGCCACATAGTCGCAAAACAGATATAAATCCGATCTTCAATTCCCGCGCTATATTTAAATTGAACGAAGTTCACGTCAACGAAATCAAAAGATAAGCGCTGCATTTTATTAATTATCAGCTCATTTGAAGATCAAAGACCGCAATAGGAGAGCGCACGGCATCAGCACTGGAAAAATAAGTTTGTCTTACTACTTGTAATGAAGATGATTGTATGTTGAGCGTCTGCGTCTTACTTTCGGTTTCATTCGCGGCAGTTTGCGCGTCTGCTTGTTGAAGAGATACTCAGCTACTCATCCGCGGTGATGCGTGTTGCATTAGCGCAGTCATATCTGACTAATGTCATAGCCTGTAACACGGTCTCACACGTTTATTATTTTTTACATTTTGGGAGGAGTAAAATTTACATAGGCCCCTATGTGGTTTCAACAACCAGATGCATTTACACATGTCCAGTTTCATCTGGAATGCGGCCCAGGCCACCTCCTGAAGTGGTTTGAGCGATCGGATTTATATTACAAAGCGCATGAAGTGACCAGGTGTAAACACAAACAGCCTCTATATATTTTTTCATGTTATTTTTCATTAAAATGAAGTTGTCTAGTAGATTGTGTTTAACACACAAAAGAATGACACAGAAGTATAGAAATTCTACATTGATTTTAAAAAAAAACTGCGCTGGTATTGGATCTGATCGGAATTGGCCGATACTCAGAATTTTCTGGATCGGATCGGATCTGAAAAAATGGTATCGTTGCATCCCTAGTTTAGTCTAATTCATGTAAAAGAACCACACCATTAATTTTGAATGTATTTACATATATACACTACCATTGTTGCATGACCCTTCAGAAATCATTCTAATATGCTGATTCTGTGCTCAAGAAACATTTCTCATTATTAGCAATATTGAAAACAGTTGTGATGCCTAATAATTTTGTGAAAACCACGATACAAAATTACATTAAATTATACTTACATAAACTATCAGTATTTATTTGAAATAAAAACCTTTTGTAACATTATAAATGTTTACTGTCACTTTTAATGAATCTTTGCTGAATAAAAGTGTTAATTCCTTTCAAAAAGTAGAACTTTCCTCAAGCTTTTTAACAGCAGTGTGTGTTCTATTTTATGTAATATTCAATTTGTTTATTTCACTGTGCCACTCCTAAACAGTGATGCTGTTTAGGAGTGGCACAGCGTGCATTAGGTGTTAATGAGCCATTTCTGTGTTGTCATTGTGGTCATAAAAACACTGACGTGCAGTGAAATTTTTGGACCATAGATGCCGTATATGTGGTCATGGAATGCACACACTTAATTGTTTTTCTTGAAAGAAGTGACTTAAGTATTTTTGGAACATACTAAAGTGCCGTTTGTGACATTTGAAGAATGTTCCTGTAATTGCTTTATTGCAGTGTACGTACATTGTTTTCTGTTCCATTCAACTATACCCAGCATGGTGCCGCCACTAAACCTGTGCAACCAGTCCTCAAATACTTGGCCCAAAGCGTAAACTGTTCCTTGTGCTGCAATATATGAACATCAGCTCAAGTGTTGCAAAATGTCTGGATCACAAATGTTCCCATAGATGCAAGACTGCCGCCAAACTAGTGTTTCTAGCACTTGACTTTCCGTTCTATTGTTACGCTCCGTCGAAATGTTTTTGAGCGCAAGAATGCATTTTGTAAACGTTCAGACAGAGACTAAGTCTGCTTAACCTGCACAAGATCCCTAGTGTCTTTGAATAAGATTAGCAAGTGAAGGAAAAATCTGATTCCACTATTTGCGTTTTATTTTTATTTATTTTTTTCTTCATGAAATTTTTTTTGTCTTGTCTCTTAAGTGATGGTGATGACACGGTGTGTGTTTTGAATAATTTCACAACACTCATCACATCACTTCAGTACCTTATTCAAACACGATCTGAGTTGTGGTTGATTCAGGAAGAAGTTGGGAAACTGCCCTCCACCACATCCTGTTTTAGAGCCCTTCTGTGTTAATCATGCTCACTACTTTACGTTTGTTGTTTTGGTTAACCACAACACTTGCTAGTGTTTTTCTTTCTATTTCTTTTAGCCATATGGTTGCCTGTGAATTAGCTTCTGCAAACAATATGAAGTCCCATCTGTGGATTTCACATTTTTGGGTTATATTGAACCACTTTTATATCCGTTATAAGCTTCCAATGTCTATCATCTTCGATTGATATTCAGCTGCCAACCTGTGAACGATGGTTGTGGTTTGAGCTTTATACTTTGGGTTGAGTGTAAAGTCTTGTGAGTGATCAATGAAGCAGGGCTTCGCTCTCACTGCAGGCAGTCCATGTTTTAACCGGCCTCCCCTGTGGTTTTCTTTTCCAGGTGCCATTCTCGGCCGATCAGAGACACAAGAATGTGTGTTCTACAACTACAACCCCAGCTTGGAGAGCCGAGGAAATCGCAGCGGTATTGAGTCTTGCGTGGGAGACAAGGACAAGAGGCTTCATTGCTTCGCAACTTGGCGAAATGTGTCAGGATCGGTTGAAATAGTAAAGCAAGGCTGCTGGCTTGATGATGTCAACTGCTATGACAGGTAATCTCTAGTGGTTCTACGCCTGTTTGACATTACCAAGAAAAGTGTGGAGGAAAAAAGGACCATTTCTGATTAAATGACTGGCAGTTTTAAAATTGATATGTTCATTCAAAAAATTGGATGTAACAGTTTTAATAGTTTTTTTTTTTTTTTTTTAATTCATTGTCATAATTTGGTCCATTGAGGGTTAACTGCACTAGCTTTAATTAACTTAATTCATTGCTTGCTCTGACGAATTCAGTGAATGATTTATTAGAATGATTCAAACTGGTAACCTAGCAGTTTATGAAGCTTTTTGACCTTTGTCACTGTAATCAGCATCATTTTATGTGTCAGGTTCAGTGCTAACTGTAGTCACATTTCTCTCCAAATAACGATTGTTTTGATTTCACTTATAGAGGCTGTGGTTAAACCTTTCAGCAGTGCCCATATGATCAGCATTTATTTTTGACTGTATCATTGTTTCTGAAGCTGTAACAGTAGTGAAGATGTTTTTGCTGCTGACATGCAGTTTTTCACTTGTTCTGCATTAACATTTCTACAATGTCAAATTAGATTAATGTATTAACTAAAGGGCTAAAAATATTGGAGTGTGAGGTACACTAATAATATATATATATATATATATATATATATATAATATATAATTTTTTTTTTTTAATTAATACATGTATTATATAGAAAATATGCACTTTTAATTGATCAAAAGTCACATTAACCCTCTGGGGTCTGAGGGTGTTTTGGGGCCTTGGAGAAGTTTTGACATGCCCTGACATTTGTGTTTTTTTCAGTATCTTAAAAACATATGTGACCCGTGCTGGCAAAATGAGTCGGAATGCGCACTGACTAAGTTTGACCTACAGGCAAAAGAACTGAAAAATGTCAGTTTTGGTCGAATTTGAGGTTTTCACAAAAATGAGTTCATTAAGCCCTCTTCTAGCGATCCCAATGCTCCAAATAGTAATTAAACATCTAAAATGATCTTTATTTGTACGTTTTCTGAGAGGAGTACCTTTTCTCTGCTCGCTTCTCACCACAAGTTGTAAGTCTGCTGTACCAAAGCGCAGCATTCCAGCTTTGTGAATATTCATATCAAATTCTCAATGACATGAGTCCAAACCAGTGAAATATGATTTTCAAACCCATGCTGATGAAAACAAAACGATCGCGCTGACTGACATTGACTTTCCATGGGTGCACAATCTCCCTTATAAAGTACATTATTGCAAAATATGTCTTGGCGAGATTCACACAAACATAATCTGTTATGTCTTACATGAATGTTTAGTTAATCGTTGGGGGGAAATCTGATGTGTAACATTATATTTGATCCATGCATTACAGTAGGTCTTAATATAGATCTGTCTAGGAAAGAGGTATTAACAATTAACTGAAAAGGAGTTGTTGTATATAACAGAACAGATGTCATTTCTCATGTTTCTTAATTTGTAATTTTTTCACTAACCTTATTAAATGTGTCCTCAAATATTTTTTAAACATACAAATAAGAAATGTTGGGAAAAATGCAATGATACTTTTAAATATGAAACCAAACCAATAGGTGGTGGCAAATGACTGTTTGAATGAGTGAGTCATTTAGTACTTCATTCAACAGATTTGTTCAAACGGCTGATTCATTCAGAAACGAGGCAAGTGACTGCCGTCTTTATGAATGGGTCACTGAATCATTGACTCAATTGATTCGTTCAAAAACGTGGATTCATTCAGTAACGAAACACCGCTGTGTTGCTCGGAGACACAAAACAGTTCTGCTGTGGCTTTGATTGGAGCCATTTTCATCAGCAAAATTGATTTATTTTTTACTACCGCAGTATGCATCTATAACTTTCATTTGTTTTAATTTCTGCACGAGTGTCTCACACACTCACTCAGGCTGCGAAAGCCCTGTCTGGCATGACATAAATACATTATCAGTCGCCGTAAGTGTGATGTCAAAACAGACTGGCTCGGAATCGGCAGACATCACCGGTCGGGGGCCGGTCATGCGGAAAATCGGCTAATTCCGGTCCCTGGCCGGTAGATCGGTGCACCTCTAATAATAAGAATTTTTTTTAGCAGCAAATCAGCATATTAGAATAATTTCTGAAGGATCATTTGGCACTGAAGACTTAAAATTGTAATAATATTATTTCACAAAATTTTACTGTATTTTTGATCAAATAAATTCAAATGCTTTGTACATTACAGATAGATTACTCCACACATTAATTTAACCATAAACTTCCTTCTCGAGATTTCACAGTATTTTAGATAAAGTCTTCTGTAAACATGTTTCCATGTTGAGATTTGGTTGTGAACCTTGTAACCTCCATCCATAATAGGGGAGATATTGAAAACAGTTTTATCAGTGCATCTGCCCCTATGCAACAGGTAGCACTGCTGGCAGATCAGGAAGTGTTTCTCCTGAACGGAGGTGTTTTGATAGCGTGCAAAGGCAGCAGCACTTCTCTTGTCCTAACATGCTGCTGAACCCATTTGCCTCATTCGTTGGAAGGATTTATGTTTTTTTTTTTTTTTTCATGCACATTGCACTGCCATGTCAAGTCCTTAGGTAGCTAAGCAAGTATTGCAAACGCTTAATGGCGCGTGTGCATCACAAGCAGGAACGGACTCACTTTTCTGACTAAATGCCTCTGGAATGTCATCCATTCCCCTCTTATTTGTTCATTTGCACCTGTGTGTGTGTATCTTAAGGATTATTGGTGTGTTGCTAAGCTTTGTTTATCTTCTTTAAGCCAACCTGAGAGCTCTGCTTTGATGTGGGCTGCCAGATTTTAAAAAGTATCTCTTTGGCACAGGCATTTTCCACCCATGTGTATTTATCCGTTTGTTTGCTCTCTAACCCGAGCAAAATCCAAATAAACCTTGCAACATGCATGTCTTAATTATCTCCAAATGCGACGCCATCTTTATTTTATTGGCAAAATTTTTATTATTTAGAAAAAAAGTGCTGCCAATCAGTCTTTTTTTGTTGTTGTTTTTAAATCAAATGAATTACGTATTTAAGTAATTAAATGAATTACATGTAATCAATATGTACTGTTGTGCACCTTTTGTATTTATTTATTTATTTATTTATTTTTTTTGATGAACTGGTGAAACATTGAAAATATCTTGTCCACTAGAAGTTTCACTGGTTGGAAAAATTGACTGTTGTATTTTTTTTCTATTAGTGTGTCAAATTGCAATAATTCTACAAATGTCCAAAAAAGAACAACAGTTGTGGGCTGACAGATCTGCTTGATCTTTATCTTACAGCACTGAGTGTGTTGAGAAGAAGGAGGACCCGGATGTGTTCTTCTGCTGCTGCGAGGGCAACATGTGCAACGAGAAATTCTTCTACAACCCTGACATGCAGCCAGTTCAGAGTAAGGCTTCCCTCAGCGACACAAACAGCAAAGTCTTTAAGGGTATTGGAAGTTCTTTAGTTATACCCCTTCCTCTGATGTAATTGTGCTGTCGGTGTAAAACCCTCCTTTATGTCTTTGTCTCCTCATAACCTATATTACCTCAATAACCTCATTATCAAAATCATCAATTACCTGGAAGAACCTCTCAGGCGTTTTCATGACTGTTCATGTAAAAAATCATAACAGGCTCACTGCTTTTTACTCTCCATTTTAGTGTTTTTTCCTTGTGTTTCATTTCCTGAATTATTTGTTGCAACCTTTTTTTTGTGCCACAATCCAATGCATATTTGCTGTGTAACTGTACAGTACATGTAGTGTCTGTTCATCAGTGTTGTGTGCTACGTGTTATTTATGAACATAAATCTTTAATGAAAAACTTTAATTAAAACTTTAATGCACATTAGGAAGGCCACTACCAATGTATGCACTTTCTATGTTTTATGATTTATGCATTTAGCAGAGCATCATAACATAATTTTATGATGTTTATATGTTTAAATCAAATGGCTGTTGAGGTACTGGTTTTCAAATTTCAAAGTGTTATGGTGTCAATGTTCATTAGTAGTTCCTGTTGGAATATTGTAGCTGAAGTTGGTTCTGCATGTTTTTGGTCTTTTTTCAATATCTTTCTAAGACAGTGACATTAATGAGATTCAGTTTCTGTGAGCTATTTGAGTTTTATAGTATCTCATTGATTTTCAGTTTAGCTTTTGGATAGTACAGTTCCAGTTAATCCATTCTCCCTCCTTCTTTAGTTTTACTTTGAATTTAACTTTTGATTTCGGAAATATCAAATTACAGGTTTGCTTTTAAGCAAAAAATGTTAGGGACTTTTATTAACTTGGATTTATTCATTCATTTTGTTCAGATAATTTTATATTTCTTTGAAAATATATGCTGATCTTGACCCCGCCACCAAATCACCACTGACAAAAGCTCTGTTAATTACTGTATACATTGGCTCTTATTCATATCTGCATTTCTTGTGACCGCTGCAGATTAATCTGCTTTTGAATGAAGAGCTTGTTGTCTGTCTCATGTTATCTTACTGATGCAGCTCATCAGGCTTTTTCATGTTTCATAACCTTTGCTTTACTTCAGTGCGGATGAAGTTCTTTTTAGAGCGGGAGGTTTCTCTGTAAAACCGAAATTGATTCTTGTGATGTTGCTGCTACCGGAGGCTTTTATAAATTCAGGTGCTATTTAATATCAGAAACGCAAAAAAACTAAGCATGCCTGTGTGAACAAGCTCAGACACATTGGATGGAGCTAAAGCAGACACAAGCGATGAACATTAAATATCTGTCTTAAGCATATTTTTGAAAATAATCATGGAGTGACTGTAAAAGTCATCAGAATGTTCACTAGGTGTTTTAGAGGCAGAAATGAGCCTGTTTTCTTTTTTTGATTATTTTTACCTTTAACTATACCATACATCCACATCAGTTTTGTTGTACAAAAAAAATAGAAGGCAACATTTATGTTACAAAAAAGTAGGCCCTACTACTTATTGTTTAGCATAGTTAAACCAAATTGCAAGGCTGAAAAAGCTGTAATGTTGAATTTTTATGTGCGTTTGGGAACAGAATGATTGAATAAATAGCAGTACTTCAGTTTTACATTGTTTCTCTTCTGAAATGGCAAACCATAACATTACAGATTTTGACATCGTGTAGATCTTCATCCACTGCAGTAGATCCTCAAAATACATAAACCGAACATGAGCACGGCTTCTGAACAACCATCTATATTGAGCGATTCTGTAATTTGGCAACTCGGAGCTGTTTGGCTTTCTTCCATCCATCCTAAAATTAAACATTTAGAAGATCGTGGCGCATATCATATAGAAGACATCAGTTTGCTTTGCTGTCTTTGGGCTTGCAACAGCGTAACGTTCTCTCGCAGCCCCAGAGATGATCGTGTCTTTTAGATTACCGAGGCTGATCTGGTCGCTTTATCTCTTCTGAGTAAACACTAACATCAACATCCTCTTAACTAAATGAGGGATGGAGGGATGGAGGGATGGAGGCATGTCAGCGAATACAGACCCAGTGGTTCTAATCTACTGGCCCAGTGCTCTCAGCTCCCTGCAGGGGGGCAGTTGTACGTTTCAGCAATCATGATTTATTATCTGCATGCGGTCTCTTGAAAACATGGCCCGATTTAGTTGCGTGCAGTACTGGTTGCGCTCCGCCTGATGAGTTTTGACACTACAACTGTCGGTATCAGTGCAAATGTGGTGGGTAGAAGAGTCTTCAGTACTTCAGTAGCAGAGGAGGTGGGTGGGGAGGGGGGTCTCACTCGTGCTTATGTAATGGGTCTATTTCCAGCACTGACTCACTCCATATGGAATGATCTTGATATGAAATGCAAAAACCCACAGGGATATGAAGAGTTGCACAAAGCACACTGGAGTTTCTCAGAATTGGCTTTCTGCGAGCATGGAGCTGTGTGCTTTTTATGACCTTGTGACCGGGTACTTTCATGCCCCACGGCTGCGTGTGGCCATTCTTCCCGCTGAGTGGGGGAAGGGTGGAGTAGGGTCGGATGAGAGTGGGTTTGTTGGGGGTGGATGTGTTTTTTTTTTTCCTATGCTTGTGGATTAATCCAGAGTCCTTAACCCACTTCCAAATCCATAGCTGGGACGAGAGAGAAGAAATGGCATCATGAATGAGATCTCTGCTGGACCGAAGCTAATACGGGTTCAGCTGAAGTTCGACTGGGTGGGTCGTGCACATGGTCCTGCGGTCAGCCCGGGCGAATGGGAAATGCTCTGCCATAACATAAAAGCAAGGGATCACTGCATCTCTGGCCAGCAGCCACGGCCCAATCCGATCTCTGGCACTTGATGCAGAGAAACCGAGGGCCACTGTGTGCACTGACTAAGCATACATGCTCTTCCCCCTCAAGCACACACTCGTGCAGTTCTGTTGAACGACTCTTAACGGGAATTTGCATTTGCATAGAAGCATGTGCATTGGAATAAAGCTGTTTGCATAAGGCAGGATCTGTGAAAGAATTGCAATTAGCGAGTTCAAAAGGTGTGGGACATAAAATAAGTGTGCAGTGAGAGATTCTCTACGTACACTGAATCTCGTTAATGCGACATATAGAAGGTGTGTGCTAGACTTCACATCCGTCATCTTTTGTGTTTGTGTGCTGTTCCTCTTGAGGGAATTAGGAGCAAACTCTCATCTGAGGTTCTGCTTAGTAATGCTAATATAAGCTGAAGTCATTCTGTCAAATGCTGATGTCATCCCTTTTCACATTCATGTCACTTATTAAGCCAATAGTGATCGTAATAGTGTGGGTTTCAGAAATGTTCCCAAATAGCAAATATGTATTAGGATGGAAAACTATAATATTTTTGGACTGATAATTAACATCTTGTTGTGGCTGGCACAGTTAACATTTTTTTTTATTTATTTGCTTGTTTTATTATCCATTTATCTTTTTTATTTATTGGAGCAGTTCACTATAAAACCAATATATAAAAGCTTTAATAAAAGCTTAGAATGTGGACTTTTTACATTTAGTTATTTAGCAGAATAAACTTTTATATGCATTATGCAGTACGACCTATATATCATCTGTATATTGTAACAGTCGTAACTGGTAGAATACAATAAGCAAGCATATTTGTATGAAAACTCTCAGATGCACGTGTGAGGAGGCGTTCAAAATATTTCCTTGTTTGTTTGATTTATATGCAAGTCGGTATGGCTAAAACAACTGCTAGAAAACTAAATGTAAATGGTGCTCATGACGGAATATAGGAAATGTGTCTTGTGTGAACATCCCAAAGTCATTTTATTCCTCGTAATATAAAATTATTTCTAGTAATATGCTGGCCACAGATACACTTTGGTTCCAAAGTTTGGGTTCAGTAAGGTTTTTGTAGTTGTTGCTGTTTTGTATTTTTATTTATTTTTAATTTTTTTTAATTGATCAAAAGTGACAGTCAAGATTTTTGAACCACTTTTGACTTTATTCATCAAAGATTTCTGTAAAAAATGCAGAAATATTTAACAGCACAACTGTTTTCAACATTAATAATAAGAAATGTTTATTTGGTACCAAATAAGCCTATTAGAATGATTTCTGAAGGATCATGTGACGCTGATGATTGCTGAAAATTTAGCTTTGGCATCACAGGAATAAATTCTATATTAAATAAAAATATTTTTTATATATATATATATATATATATATATATATATATATATATATATATATATATATATATATATATATATATATATATATATATATATATATATATATTATAAGCTGTAATATTATTTCACAGCAGTGCTGTTTTTATTCTATTTTGTTCAACTAAATGCAGCTTTGCTGAGCAAAAGAGACTTCATAAGAAATATTACCGACCCCAAACGTTTGAACAATAGTGTAATTGTGCACCTAATAAAAACATTGATCGGTACTGATCTCTCTCATTCTTCTTCTCTCCCTAGCAACATCTAACCCCTTCACCCAGAAGCCACCACTGTTCAGTACCCTTCTGTACTCCATCGTGCCCATCATGGGCATTGCGGCCATTGTCCTGCTCTCCTTCTGGATGTATCGACATCACAAGCTGGCGTATCCACCTGTTCTGGTGCCTACCCAGGTAAACTGATATCTTTAGTGAATAATGCATGTGTTTTGATTCACTTTTAGTAAAATGAAAGAAGTATTTCCATATTTTGAAGTGAAACACTAATGTCAGTGAATCACATGCAGCACAGTGTTGTAAAATCCATCTGCTCTTATCACTGTAGCTCTCGAGTTTCAGTGTATCAGAACATTTTCATGCCACTAGAAACGGTGCTATAGAGTGGGGGAACTATGACGTCAGAACCCAGAAGAGTAATTCGCCGTGGGTTCCTTCGAGATTTTCCTATGGGGTTTTATAATGGGGGTTTTTCAATTTATGAGTAAAATAAAGCCTGTGGTAAACATAACTTGACGATACTTTTACGTTTTGTTCTACAATGTAAACTGCACACATTCACAGCCCAAACGTTCTTATCTAGTTACTTATTAAAAACATACGTTTTCAAAAATGAACATAACTGCTTCAAATTTTTAGTTTTGGGTATGGATTTGTGTAAATTACATTGTAGAACAAAACGTAAATGTATCGTAAAGTTATGTTTACCACAGGCTTTATTTTACTCATAAACTGAAAAACCCCATTATAAAACCCCATAGGAAAATCTCGAAGGAACCCACGGCGAGTTACTCTTCCGGGTTCTGACGTTATAGTTCCCCCACTCTATTGGGAGCTGTTATTTCCCCTGGGCAGCACCTCCTGTTGATGTGAATGACGGTGATTTCAGGGATCTAATGTGCTCAATGTCACACTCACTTAAGCTCAAACACACTGTCAGCTGAAATCAAACTAGATCTGTCAGGACACGGTTGTGTTTCAGTGCCCTCTTCTCCCACCAGAAAGACGAGATAACAGAGCTGACATAACACAAGACACAAGCAATCAGGTGGCCTTTACCACTGTGTGTGACTAGTGTTAAGATTCACATCTACTTCTGAATTACACAATAGATCTTTATAGATTTAGCCAGTGAAGTCAAAATCTGAACTGGGTCAGTGTGAAAAAAAATCCTTACTGTTGAGCCTTGCAGGACATCTTTAGCAGCTCAGAGTAGATGCATTTATGTGTGCTGGGTGATATATGGACTCTGTGGTAGCACAAAGGTTTACCTTTGTGTCAGGTGAGCATTTGGAATTCCCCAATTGAGTTTCAGCGTTATGTAGGCCAGATCTGACAGATGAACCATCCCCATAGCGCTGCTGATATCGAGTATCATGATCAGCCCAAACTTGTTTTTGATATGTAGGGAACTTTATTAGCTCTTAATGCAGCAGTCAGAAGGCCTCAGGGACTATTACAACACTTAGCTAATATGAAACTGCATTTGCAACTTCCCTAATGGTATATCAACAAGAAAAATAGTAGGGGTTTGACGTGGTTGGGCAGAAGATATGGAACCATGGAGTGGTTTGACTTCAAATGAAAAAGAAAGTCATTTTGGAGTAAGAGAACATTTTATTTTGTGATTATTTATTCATTTTATTTTTATTTATTTTTATTTTTTTGGAAGAAATTAATACTTTTATTTAGCAGGGACACATTAAACTGGTCAAAAGTGAGAGGAAAGACTTTTGCAGTGTTACAAAAGATTTCTATTTCAAATGAATGTTGTTTTTCAACTTGCTCTTCATCAAACAATCCTGAAAAAAAAAAAGAAAGAAAAGAAAAAAGTATTAGCATGGTTTCTGAAGGATTATGTGTCACTGAAGACTGAAGTAATGGTTGCTGAAAGTTTGGCAGTGTAAATGTTTTATATATATATATATATATATATATATATATATATATATATATATATATATATATATATATAATATATAAACCATATTACCATAAATTAAATAATATTAATAATATTAATTTTAAAAATTGTATTGATATTTCACAATATTACAGTTTTTACTGTATTTTTGAGCAAATAAATGCAGTCGTAGTGAGCAAAATAATCATACTGGGCCCGATCCTTTTTTTTTTTTTATATATATACTAATGTACTTTTTGTTTTTATCGATCATTTCCTCCAGAATTTTGGTTCTAGCTGTCACTCTACTGCGTCACAAACATTGCAAGATTGCCAGAAATGATTTTGTAATGTGTTGACAGGAAGTATGGCATTTCACAAAGTGCCACAAAGAAATCTGCTTGTTTTGAAATGCTTAGAAATGTAATTTCTTTGAAAATCTATTTCATCGACTAAGACATTTGAGTGCAGAAAAAGGCTTTAGTTCTCTTTCTTCTTCAGTGATGAAACCATTACTGTCCAAAAGCTTGCTCACTGTCTGTTGATAAATAACATTTTGCTGCTTCTGCCTTTCAGAGGAGCTATTATTACAGGGTGGTTGCTACATTTGTGATATAACCTTTCTTTGTAGTGTTCAGTGCTAAGCTAGATGAGCTAAACTCTCACAACTTATTTGTGCAGCTCGAGCTAAATATGAGTAACATGAGAGCTGCCTGACTTGGTATTTATTACTGTTTGCTCTTTTTATTTGGTTAAAGACTCCTCTCTTGTCTTCCTGTAACTTTGTCAGTTAGTTCTTTTACTCACTGATATTATCTCTATAAACATTTACACTGCAAGCCGGAAATGTGCGATACATCTCATTTAGATAGCCCCATCTTTAACTGTGTAGGGTTGCCTGATGGTGGTTGCTATATGCATTTACATTGGACACTTTATCAACATAGATGAGTCATTTATGATGCCCTTAGCAGTTGTCATCAACATTGTTTTGAATAGCTCTGATTGAAATGTTTCCCCATCAATTCTCAGGCCGTTTTAAAGCATGTAGTTAAAAATGTCTTCTTTTGAAACATTTGGCCCCCAGCCTCCACTTTAGAGTCTCATACCATTTAGAAGGCAGAGAGAAGCTTCTTGATTATTTAACGGTTTTCTTACTAGGACCCAAGACCTAACATGCCCCCCAGGAGAGAGAGCACAGTGTGCTTTAACCGCATTAAGTGCTTGGCTTCACTGTGAGGATGGGAATTTTTTGTTTCTGGAAGGAACGTTCATTAAGGCAGCTGCACGCATTTTGCACAATTTGCAGAAAAGGTCGTTAGGTCAGATCCTTCATTCACGTGCAGGTCCATTTTTTATTTTTTTTTTTTTTATATTCAGATTTTAGCTCTTATGCATTGAGATGGTCAGCTCTATAAATTTATTTTGAGGCTGTTTAGGGCAGTAAATAATATTTGGTTACATGTGCCTAAACTCATTCTACTTCTGTCTTTATTTAAATCACCATTTTTATTTTTTTCCACCTTTTTTGTGTTTTTTTATTTTTGTTTATTGCATATGACAGGAAATGTTTTGGTATATGGGGAGGGAAGACATGCAAACTGCTGCACCACAGCTCTGAAAACACTATTTTCTTGTTGTCATTTTGTTTTTAAGTCATGGTTAAGGTGTCCATGTTCCTGTGTTGGTTGTTTGAGAAGAGTAGAATACTATATTGAATCTATGAATGAGAATGCAGATCGGTTTTATTTCTTGAACTGTAACAGTTTATGCCCGATTTTCTTTAAACTTTTGCTTTGAACTCTTTAAAATCTTTTGTGTTTATTTTTTTTTTTGAAACATTCGGGATTGTTCCAAGTTGACAGTTTTATTTAGTAAAGTCTCTCAGAATCTTGTAGAAGCCTGGCAGTTGCTGTAACATGCAGATTTGGCCTCAGGTATAAGCAGCAACCGTTGAGTGGTGTCCTTGGGCCTGAAGGTTCATTCTTTCCAGTTATATTCACTTACACAAAGTTAAAATCACAGACAAGCCAAAAAAAAAAAAAAAAAAATTATTCAGAATATCTACTCGAGGCCCACACCTGCACCAGTATATGCTGTTTTATCTTGTGAAGCATGTGCTTTTTGCAGCATAAGTGGCACCAAACAGAATTGCAAAAATAAAAAAAAAATCCCAAAATCATTGGTTGGACAAATAGATTGTCCCATCCCAAACACAAGCCATTGGTTGAGTAAATGTTGCTATGCCAGGACGTTTTTCGGACAAGAGCAAACTCTGAATGGCTTACTTTTAGTCTTTGCACAATTAAAGTAGAAGAAAGTAGAAGAAAGTATTTTAACTTAAAAAAAAAAAAAAAAAAAAGCTATCTTTATGAATTTGTAGACTAACAAAGTAGTGTTCCTATCTTTTGCCTTGACATAAATGTTAAATCATTTGGACAGACGTTATTGGGTTACCCTGTAAAATTGTATTACGTTGGCCAGCTAGTGAAAGTTCCTACAGAAATAGTGAAACACATTTACTCGTTCTTCAAGAAATCGTGAAATTCCCCATCTCGTCTTTCCATCTCATATACGTTAAACTAAAACTAACACTTGATTTCCTCTTTCCTTCCTCAACTAGCACGCCTTTCATATAATGGTAGAGGTAAGAGAAGCCTGACTCATTCATCTATTTTTTGTTTTTTTTTCAAGATTATGTTGGAACCCCATTTTAAACCTTTTTTTTTTGTTTTGTTTTTTTTTCATTTGCTATCAAAAGCACCCCTTTGTTTTTGTTAGCACATTTTCATATAATATCCCACCGGTTTTATTTTGCGTTTATCCCTGCACATTGCCTCATCAATCTGTGATGTTCTAACTTTCAGTGCACGGATAACAAAAAACGAAATCCTCTCTGATTCAGGGGATTCAGGCAGAGATCCCTTGATTTAGGTGCATGTTAAAATGGCAGTACTGAGGTTAAAAATGCACGTCTCCAAGCATGCAGCAAATGTATGCAAAGATGAATGTTATGAATGTGGGAATGGGGAACAGCTTAAAGTGCTTTTATTGTACTTAACCTATAAAACATTTGCAATCATATTGAAAGATTCATGGCAAACTGTCATATTGCATCAGTGTCATCCCTTAGACATTGTCCGTTTCAGCACACACAAAATACACATGAAAAATCAGTGGTTTGATACCTTTGAAAGATGTTAGGCTGTGGGTCTCTGTGGCACTCATTTGCAGTTTTGGCCAGAGAGGCAAAGCTCTTAAAAACTGGAGTGAACTAAGATTATTCCCTGATGAGTCCTGAGCTGTATTTACATTTGCATGAATGTGCTTCTTGACAGATGTTCGTCCATGAGCTAAATAAATCTACAACTGCAAAATAAAAAAAAATGCCTTGCTTCTTTTAAAAGGGTCATGTTATGTAAAACTGAATTTTTCCCTCTCAGCAAGTAATGCAGTGGTATAGTGATTATATAGATTACATACTGTTTTTCAGCATCACCATCCATATCATACTAACAGTGAAAGCAGCTTGTTTTCTTGGGGCTAGAAAGAAAGTTGAAAATGGTCAGGAAAAAATGAGTTATGACCAGGATATTTAACTTTTAGACCAGGAAACCTTGACTAACGTTATAAGTGGACCTCAGGGAGGAAATAAAATGCTGCAAAAGTGTGAGATATTGCCCTTTTAAAACCTTTTTAAATCGCGTTGTGTTCCCAGAGGGTGATTGAACAGTAATGTTGGGCAGCCCAAGACCAAGTAAAGGAAATCAACTGGTCATTCAGTGTTTCTGGAGCCAAAGATTGTTGCCTGATTCCTCTTGAGATTTAGTCCATCCTGAAGATTTAATACAAAACATCACATTGATGCTTTTATCCACCTGTGTGCCAGATACACTCTGGCACTAAGTCCATTTAGTGCTGTAAGGATTTAGCTCTGCATTACATTGTATATATGCTGCCTACGCTTCCATTTGTTACAGAAAACCGCTGTGTATTGCATTGGTCTAAATGTGTCTTCCAAATTAATAACTGTATGTAAATAATTCACAAAAGATCAGAAGACCCCAAAAATTTCAAGGCCCCAAATTTTCAAATTATCCCAGATGAATTCTATGCGTTCTTCTTAAAGTATAGACTCAGTAAACAGACATGGACCTTAGGGTGGCTTTCTGTTAGGTGAGATAAATCTTTACATATTTAAATCTTTACATATTTAAAGTACACTTAATAACAGTCCTAAAAACTCTTGAGAGCATGATTTTCATTTATTTGATGTATTAAAAACTATTCAGAAATGCATTAATATAAAAATGTCCATCAATGAATACGTCTGAATTGAATGTATTTGATATATCACAAAATAACAAAGCCACGTCTTTGAGTTGTCCTTGTATGCTGAATTCAAAAACAAACTGACTATGATCTGATTGATACAGAATGTTTGTGTGTGTGTATATATATATATATGTATATATATAAGCAAACGACCTGAAGAAGTATTGCTTAAATTATATATATTTTTTTAAACCAGCTATTTAAAGTATGAGAGAGGCTGAGAAATGAGAATTTGGGACATCAGTGGTATGAATTAATACCTGTATGAATGCTTCACACGTAAGTCACATGCAAAACAATTGTCTCCGCTGGACTTTTTCCACTGGTCTCTTTATTTTCAGGTATTGAATAAAACAAACAACTCCAGTAACCTGCACTCTGACATACTATATCTGCCACAGGCATCTGGGTAGACAGATAGCCCTCTTAAATTACCTGTGTTGTTTTTCTTTTTCTCTGTTTTAGAAAAGGAATGCTTTAAAAATGTCAGTCTGTTTCTCCATCCACGGCCACTGCCCCAGGGGCAAACGCTTCCCGTAAGACCTATTGTCGTCATGTGTTTATGACTGGTGTCTACTTAGTGACTGACGTTTAGGCAAATGGAAAAGTAAACATGACCCTGACCCGTGTGGGTGTAGGTGTGTGAGGTCAGGGTGAGGGTTGTTTTCTTTACGTTCCCCCTCAGGAGCTCAGTCCCTCCCGTACCTCCATCCTCCCTCATTATGTGTCTCTCGGTTTGTGTAACAGCAAAGCATTGCCATCTCAGAAGTACTTGCTTTCTCGCCTGCGTCCTCACCGTTTCGTGTTTTTCTTCTCTGCGTGATGGATGTTCTGTTCTTTAACCTTGTCTCCTCCCACCCACAGTCATGCGATGTACTTTTCTCCGGTATTTGTTTCCTTGAGGACTTGGAGAAAGTTAGTTAACAACCCAGATCCATATGCTAAGGAGTCTCAGTTCAGAACAATTGTGCCTTCCCCCCCATGTTCAGTTGGTGGAAATGTAGGCCACATATAAAAACATGGCTGTTCTGCATTTGTCCTACTTTTGCCTGAACTCCAAACCACAATCAAGCAGGTGCTCTGTGGACAGTCTTTCTTCATCCTACCTACTTATTGGGCATTTGTTTCAAAAGGAGGCCAAATTAAACTCTTTTTCTCTATTCGCGCACTTATGACTAACAAAGGGAAGTAGGTTGTTACAGAGTTTTAAGGTGAGGACTTCTGTAAAGAACGTACCCGGTAATTTGTCTTCCATTTAAATTTTGCTTATTGTTTGCTTATATTTGATTAAAGAAATGGAGGTTGTTTTTAGGACCATGAAGAAAGAAGCTAAAAATCATTGTGTTTTTTTATATATATATATATATATATATATATATATATATATATATATATATATATATATATATATATATATAAAGTGCTGTCAAAGTTAACGCGTTAATAACACGTTAACACAAATTCATTTTAACGGCACTAATTTTATTAACGCGCGATTAACGCAGCGCGCATTTTCTGTTTGACCCGTGGCCTAACCAGTACTACTATAGTTGGAGAAATTGAAATGGAAATGGATGGAGATGCTGACAGTGTTGCCAACTTAGCGACTTTTCAGACCACTTAAGCAACTTTAATTTTTTTTTTTTTGTTTTTTTTTTTTTTTTTTCAAAAAGCGCCTAGCGACCAATCTTTATAGGGTTTGCCCAAACCTTATTTAGTTTCTGAGACTCGCCGGTACTGCCGCGTGAGCGCGAGGTCTCTCTTTCCCGCTGCGCACACACCTCTTTCTCTCTCCCTCCGCGTCTGCTCTGTTCAGCGCACGGATGAGAGGAACAGCGCTTTCAGTTAAAACAGATATTATTTTGCTTCTCTAATTTAACATGCAAGTATAGCCAAAATCACAGCACAGCTATTGTCTTCATCTTATGTATATCCTATTTGATTTTATCAGACGATGGCTGGATTATAAATCAGGGTTTTTGTGCAGATTAACATCTTGGAAGGGAGAGCTGGTTATTTAGTCCTATGGGTCGCGTTTCAGTCACTATTTCATATTCATTCCGTTGTCTGACAACAGAAACAGTAAAATATATCAATGAAAACAGTTTTATTGAGAATTTAGCTGCATCAAAATACAGTATGTGGGCACAGAGAGGCAAACAAATGTAATAATAAATAATAAATGTACATTTTGCATGTTCAGAAGAAGTGAGCTGCCCTGTCATGCAGAAATGTAAACAGGTTTGTGTAAGTAAATTACACGGTACAAAGAAAGAGAAGTAATGGGAACCTGGTATTTCTTTTTTCATGTGTCTAACAGACATGAGCAAGTTCTTTGAAACATGTCTAGTCTTTAGGCTCTGTTAACTATGGTTTCACTAACAATAAACATATATTGCATAAAGAATCCAAATTTGTCATTGCCCATGTTGATTAGAGTATTTAAAACATGAAAAGTATTAATTTAAGGTACATTTAGAACAGATTAAAAATGTGCGATTAAATTGCGATTAATCGCGAGTTAACTCATGGCAATCATGTGATTAATCGCGATTAAATATTTTAATCGATTGACAGCCCTAATATATATTATTATTATTTTTATGTATTTTTTATGTATTTATCTTTTATAAAAAAATATTAATTACATATTAAACATTATGTAAATAAACACATTATATGTATAACACATCTATATTTTTTATAGAATTTATATATTTAATACAATAAAATGATATTTATTTCAATAAAATTATTTTTATTCTTTATTCATATTTGTATGTCTTATGTATTGTTTTTATATTTATATATATATATATTTTTTTGTTTATTTTTTTTTGTTTGTTTTTTTTTTTTACTGTGAAATTTGTAGATTCACTCTTGCGTTGAGTATTAGGAGAGTTGTATGCCAAATACAGCAAGCACACCAGTAGGGGTTGGATCCGTGCCTACAGATGCCATCTATATTGCTTTCTTGCACTGATTCACTTGAATAATTGGGATTAGCTTATTTGGTAAGCGGGAAACAGTCTATTGTGTTTTGCTGACAAAGGGTAATTGGTCAGAAAAGGTCATGTTGGGTGTAAGACAAGGTTTGAGCGCACTCTCATGCATTTAAATGAACTGCTAAATGGTCTCTGCTTACATAAGGCATGTTCAGAAAGGTTTGAGCCTTCAAGGTGTAATGGTAAGCCAGTGCATTTCATGACACCGACAAACTAGGTCAGCTACTTATCAAATCTGTGGTCCACTTACAGAAGCTATGGATTATGTTTAACAAGCTCTGAACTGCAACTCCCATAAGCCCCTTCTGTCCAAGCTTTATGCAGCTCAGCTGCATGACATGGTCCACCTTTACCCCACTTAACACATCACCACAGCTAGTATTATTTGCATGTGTTATTTCATGTAAGGTACGGTATCTGTCACAATAGTATTTATATTGGCCATATGAGACACCTCAGTGTTACAATCCTAATGCAATAAATAGGTCTTCTGCTGGTTTACTCTCTTTTCACTTCTCTTCTCCTATAGCAATGGGTGTAGTCCATAGTAAAGTGCTCAATTTACTTAAAAAAACAAAAAAAAAGTAAAATTCCGGGCTGTAGACTCATTCTTCCCACTGGTCGCTCTTTTGCGACTAACTTTCTCAGTTGGTCGCACGAGCACATAATTTGGTCGCAATTTTTATTTATTTATTTTTTGCTACAACAATTGATTAATCAATGCATGCTGGTGAACTTTTATCATAGTTCATAGTTGTTCAACATTCAACCCGTTCTTTTTCATCGGTATTTGTGATTTAAATTTTGTGAACAGGAATTCCTCTTTTTGTGCGCTTTCACTTTCAAATTCGCTATCTTGGTGTCACATTTTACAAGAAAAGATAATTGTCTGTTTTGCTTATATATCTATACTCTTTTCACTTTTTAGGACTAAAACAAAAGATGGATTCATTGTTATTCTTAATTAAAAAGCACAACAACAATAAAACAGTAGGCTACAATGACAAACTATAGCTTACATAACCTTTATTAATATAAACGAATAAGACGAGGCATGGCATAGGATACATCACATGCTGTATTATATACTGACTAATAAATTACAGAATGTTTAGCAAACACTGAGGAATCAAATAAATAATTATAATAAAAAAATAAGGAAAGCCTCCATAATGTAACGTGAGGTAAAAAGTAAAGATAAGCTTTTCAAAACGAAAACAAAAAGAAAAGTAAAACTAAACTAGCTGTCACTGACAGGACTTGCGTGTTTTTTTGTTTTTTTTTTCACAAGAATACCAACATGTTCACCATCTCTGGTTTAAGAAGCGGTCTTTTACTTTAGTTTGAAAACCAAATCCTTTGTTGTGCTCCGTCCGCGACGTGCACCTTCGCGCTCTTGCTGACTCTGCGAGTATAAACCAGGGTCTACCCACGAAGTGCTCGCGCTGAAAGAGCCTCTCTTCACTTGATCAGTGAAATCTGACTCCTGCTACAATGTGCCACGGCTCTGCAGCGAGCGCTGCATGAAGCAGATGCTTTGGAGCAGCACAGACCATGCACTCGCACAAATGTGACCACGTCAAATTTTAACTCGCACATTCTCAAATAAATGGTCGCAAATGCGACCACTTTGGTCGCAGTCTAGAGTCCTGAAATTGTTTTTACGTTAGTAACAATTTATTGTTGGTGATTAATGGCTTAAATTCATGCAGTTTCTTTTCTAAACTGAAACTGTTGTTTTGAACTTGTCTTACACTAACAATAAAAAGTTTAGGGTTTTAAAGATTTTTTTTTTCTATTTTTGAAAGAAATTAATACTTTTATTCATTCTATTAATTAAAAATCCTCAATAAAAGTATTATGTTTTCCACAAATAATATTAACTATTATTTTTAAAAATTATTTTTAACTTTGATGATAATAATAACTGTTTCTTGAGTACCAAATCAGCATATTAGAATGATTTCTGTAGGATCATGTGACACTGAAGACTGCTGAAAATTCAGCTTTGCCATCAAAGAAATAATTTTATATTTAAAAGGAAAAAAAAAAATCAAAAACACTTATTTGATTATTCTAATATTTTTTTTTCTTTTTTAATATTTTAAATATATTCTCTTTTAAAAAATTCACCAGTCGTGGTGAGAGAGACTACCTTCAAAAATATTTTAAAAACTCTAACCATCCCAAAACTTTTAAATGGTAATGTCTGTAACGGATGACCGGATGACCTGAAAACTCCAAAATGAGAGTGTTCAATTTTCATCCAAGAAGTCATTCTGGATGTTTGAAGCCTTTATTGGTCAAACAAATTTTCTCTATGCCAGTTCACAGGTCAGAGTTTAGTGTGCAGCGGAAGACAAAATCTTTGCATGTGCTTGTCTACACATTCTCCTTCGTTTGCATGCGTTTGAATGGAAGTGTATGAAATTTAATATAAAATCTAGCATGCGCCGACCCTTAACTCCTTTAAAGTGGGAATCACAATATACCAGTGGCTCCAGCAGTCAACGTAACAGAGGTGTTTTATTTAAAGAGTCATGGGTTAATTCCAGGGTCTTCTTTCTGGACCGTGTCCTTCTGTAATGGCCACTTTGAAATGCCCTTCTTTGTACACACATCTTATTGAAATAACCTTATGGTGGTTAGTGATGGCACTTTAATCACCCTGCATAGGCTGCTCAGAAATTAGCCCAGCCAGCTTGTGATTTAGAGAGTCACTGTGAAAAGAGCTGGGTGACGATGGTCTCCATAGTGATGAAGTCTACAGCAGTTATTACACCTACAGATAGTCTGTTCAGCCAACCCAATGGCTTACACTTCCTTATTTATTGTTTTGCAGGACCCTGGACCCATGCCGCCGTCTCCCACCCTGGTCCAGAAGCCACTGCAGTTGTTGGAAATCAAAGCTAGGGGGCGCTTTGGCTGTGTGTGGAAGGCTCAGCTGCTCAATGACTATGTGGCAGTGAAGATTTTCCCCATTCAGGTACCACACGGACCCGAGGCCAGAGAATCAGCTCCTAAAGCTGATGAGATAATCTAACCTGCTTAAACAATTACACAGCCAAACGTGGAGCTGAGCCATGTGTCAGCCTGCGAAGTACATATACGTGCACTGCATTTACAACATTAGCACATAATGTGATTTAAACAAAACATAATTTGAGAGTAATGTACGATATTTTTAATTAATGATTCTTGACAGCAAAGATGATGCAATCGTATGAAACAGAATGTGAACATTAAACTATACGTCTTCCATATTAAAACATATGCTGTAAAAGCTGTATATATCAATTTTTAATGTGTATATAGTTAAATATACATAAATTATACAACTGGTGTTTATTTATAAAATAAATATTGTACAGTTTTTAATTAAATATGGCTTTAAACAGAATATGAACAGAACAGTGTTCAGTGGGCACTGTTTTTAAAGAATTTAGTATTCAACAAGGATGCATTCAATTCATCAAAAGTGACAGTAAAGAAATTTATAATGCTACAAAATATTCCTATTTCAAATAACTGCTGTTCTTTTGAACTTTCTATTCATCAAAGATTCCTAAAAATATATATGACCATTTCCACAAAATATTAAGCAGCACAAGTACTTTCAACATTAATATTAAAAGTAAAACTTTCTTGAGCTCCAAATCAGCATATTTTAATGAATTCTCAAGGATTGTGTGACACTGAAGACTGGAGTAATGGCTGCTGAAAATTCAGCTTTGTCATCACAGTAATAAATTGTTTTAAAATATATTACATTAGAAACTGGTTATTTTAAATTGTAATAATATTTCACAGTGCTACAGTGTTTTTACAGTGTTTTTTTTTGTTTGTTTTGTTTGTTTTTGTTTTTGTTTTCCTGATAGAAATAAATGCAGCCTTGGTGAGCATAAGAGACTTCCTTCCTTAAATATACATTAATTAAATAATATATAAAAATAGAAAGATAAATATTTATGTCATGAAATGAAAATTTGCATCCTTAGTAGAAACAGAGCTAACAGAAGCTTGTCTCGCTCTAAAGCTTAGAGTTTGGTGTCTCATCCATCAATCAGCCATGTAATAATTTGCTCTAGTAAATTACTACTTACATATTCTGAGTTGTCTGTGAATGTCAGCTAAAGATATGTAACTCTGTATCAGTTGTTTTAATGGTCAGTTGGCAGCCCTACTGCTGTCGACTTACTGGTGGATCAGTATTTTTGATGGGGTGCAGTGTTTTTTTAGGGTATTGCACATCATCCCGGTGTGCAGTGATAACTATGTACTTTGTGTCTTTCTCAGGACAAGCTGTCATGGCAGAATGAGTATGACATTTACAATTTCCCTGGCATGAGGCATGAAAACATTCTGCATTTCATCGGGGCAGAGAAGAGAGGAAGCAACTTGGACATTGAGCTGTGGCTCATCACGGCTTACCATGAGAAGGTGTGGAGCTGTATGAGGGCTGGACAGTATCGGCTTGCACTTAAAAGGAGAAACCGTTCTAGATCCATTTTAGTTTCTCATAGTTTACAAATTAATGTCTTTGCCATCATAATCAGCAGGGATTACATTCTATATTATATTTCAGATGTTGCTAATAAACTTTAAAAAGTCTTTTTTTTATTATTTATGTATATGAATTTTGAACATCATATTAGAGACTTTAATTTTTCTTAGTGAAATTATCAATCCCAGCTGAACACTGAGAATTAAACATGACAAAGAAACAATGATTAAAAAATGAGAAAGAGAATTGGCTAGTTTTTTTGAATGTTACTTATGTAGTAAAATGCGTCTGTCCATAAATTTGCAATTTTGTTATGAAGGTCTTCTGCTTGATATGTTCTCAAGGGGCAGACATTACAAAAGGATATTTTTTATTTGTCATGTTAATGCCTGGTAGGATCCAGTTATGCAAAATAAATAATTTTCATCAAGTTTTTTGAGTCAATATGAGACACAGTAGCACCCAAAATATCCACAGTCAGTGTTATGGCTGAGTTTATACTTTTCTTTCCTTTTATTGTGCATTGAAAAGGTTTTAGTTGTTTGCACTGCAGGCTCATATGCAGCTGTGATTGATCTGCATGTCTGTGCTTTCTGTGTGCAGGGCTCCCTGACTGACTACCTAAAGGCAAACATAGTGACATGGAATGAGCTGTGTCACATAGCTCAAACCATGGCTCGGGGCCTGGCTTACTTGCACTCTGATTTCCCAGGACACAGAGACGGCCACAAACCAGCCATCGCACACAGGTTAGAAATGTGCAGCTCTTTAAGAGCCATTATGGTCCTTGGATATATTGAACAGAAGATGGCTTGCTTACTTCTGCGGGACCAATTTTTTTTTTTTTTTTTTTTTTTTTTTTCTTCTATATACTGACTTTCAGTGTATAGACAAAAACAGCTGAAACCATATTTAAAGTATCTTTGTGAGCATTTCAAGCCTTTTTACTTACTTAAAACTGTATTGTATCTGCACAGAGATATTAAGAGCAAGAACGTGTTGCTGAAGTCAAACCTGACAGCCTGTATAGCTGACTTTGGTCTGGCTTTGAGGTTTGAGGCAGGAAAGTCAGCTGGGGACACACATGGGCAGGTAAGTGTTGAAAGACAACTGTTCAGTTCCTAAAGCTTTGTGCTGATCGTAAAGTGCCGCCCTTTGTGCGAGGGTTGGCTGTGTGAAGTGTGTTTAAATATGAATATCATTCTATGGAGGTGTATCAGAGGCTGTATCTCAAAACCTAATGTGCTGCCTACATAAAAGACTTGTCACGACACCAAAATGTCAGTAGTCGATACCATATCAGTAGTGAAATTTCTTTCTCAGTACCTCAACAAAAATGTATATGCTATTGAGCAAAAAAAAGTATTTTGTGCAAAAAGTTAATTAGTAATATAAATGCTAACAAATTCAATTAAAACCATGCCATGTAGCCTTCAAGGGTTTCTCAATAAAGTAATCACATCTTGAAGTTTTTCCAAGAAATTATTCAAGTAAACAAGCGGTAATAAAATCATGAACAAATAGAACAATTAAAACAATAGAGCAGGGGTGCAAATTAAATGGAGGTTTTTCACATTTTAACAGCAGTCTGGAATATTCAGGTAAACATTCAGTAATGTATTAAAATGCAAAAGTAATCAAAAATTCAACTTTTTTGTTTTATGTTATATGAGAAGTACAAAACATAAGATATTCACATGTTTATTAGGCTATAAATCACAGCTGGATGGGCCCTCCATATTTAAACCATGAGTGAATTGATTTGTAGCTATACTTTTTATTGTATTCTCTTGGTACTGAAGTGCTGCTAGTTCCCCACTACATATACAGCATTTTATTACTGGCATGTTCAAGTGTTAGTGTGTATCTAGATCATTAAAACATTCTCATATACTTTAATGTAATAGTTGCTCTGGCAGCTGGACCCTTGCCCATAATTCACAACTCATCAAGGCATACTATATGCATGTACGCGTTTCATTTTTAACTGTTATGCTAACCAGACGGGGATCTCTCTGTGCACTCCAGGTGGGAACCAGACGTTACATGGCCCCAGAGGTGTTGGAGGGGGCCATCAACTTCCAGCGAGATGCTTTCCTCAGGATAGACATGTATGCAGTGGGACTGGTGCTGTGGGAGCTGGCGGCCCGTTGTACTGCATCTGATGGTACGTATGCATGAGCTGCTGTTCCTCTTAGACCATTTTGACATCAAACTGTGCAGTTATATGACTTACATTTTACAGTAGAAATTTGATTGACATTTGAGTTGTAACTGGTCTGGCAGGACTCCCTGATCACACAAACAAGTTTTCCGGTATGTTTTCCAGTATGTTTTACCATCACTTGGGCTCCTGAATAAGCCTGTCATTGTAAGTGCAGTAGTTTCACTATTATTGAATACTGGTGTCAGGTCTAGTGGAACGATATTTATCAGGTGTGGACAGTGAATCAGACCTCAGGGACTGTTGTGACAGGGGTCATCATGTGTGACGACCTTATTGAGTGCAGTCCATGATGGGATTGAATGGATGACAGAGTGTGATGGCAGACCAGGTGGTTAAATGGCAATCTGTCAAGCTGATACTTCTCCAAAGTGTCTTCTCCCTCATTTGCGATGGCGCCACACATGGCAGCCACTGTGCTTAGCTCTCCAGTTGTTTTAATGTTTTTGTTAGTTTTTCCTGTTTTTCGTTTTGCAAACACGATCAGTTTTACCAGGGAAGAACTGCTGAACATTCAGCAGAACACACCACAAAATCTTCTACCGGTTTTCGAGTATTCGGACGTTTTGCTGAACACTGTAGTTGGCGGAGCGGCGGCGCTGATCAAACGATCCAGGACGCGCAGACGGGGGAAGCGAGCCGGTGCGCTTGTGAAGCTTCGTCATCGCGGATTTAAAACGGCGTTGCCTAGCATCCATCTGGCGAATCTCTGCTCTCTACCCAACAAAACGGACGAACTCCTTCTGCTCTCCCGGACAAACAGGGAATTTTCAAACTCTGCTGCTCTGTGTTTCACGGAAACCTGGCTGAACGATGCCATTCCGGACAGTGCGCTTCATCTGCCGAACTTCCAGCTGATCAGAGCAAATCGCGATGCAGAATCAACGGGGAAATCGCGCAGCGGCGGGACATGCTTTTACATCAATGAAAGGTGGTGTACAGATGTAACTGTGTTAAAGAAGATGTGCTGTTCTGATCTGGAAACGCTTTTCATTAACTGTAAACCTTTCTACTCGCCACGGGAGTTTCACTCCTTCATTCTGGTGAGTGTTTACATTCCACCCCAAGCGCACATGAGCTCAGCTTTACAGAAACTAGCTGATCTGATCACAGAGACAGAACAACAACACCCGGACTCTGTTTTAATCATTCTTGGGGACTTTAATAAAGCCAATCTCTCCCGTGAACTGCCAAAATACAGACAGCACATCACATGTCCCACCAGAGACAGTAATATACTGGATCACTGTTACACAGCGATAAAGGAGGCATATCACTCTGTTCCACGGGCAGCTTTAGGACTCTCTGATCACTGTTTAGTTCATCTCATACCGACCTACAAGCAGAAACTTAAATCTGTTAAACCTGTAGTAAAGACTGTAAAGAGATGGACCAAAGAAACAGAGCGGGTTTTACAAGCCTGTTTCTATTAGACTGATTGGAGTGTTTTTGAAACTGCCGCCACCGATCTGGACGAGCTCACAGAGACTGTAACTTCATATATCAGTTACTGTGAGGATATATGCATTCCTACCAGGATTTATTTAACATTCAACAATGACAAGCCATGGTTTACAGCAAAACTCAGACATCTTCGTCAAGCCAAAGAGGATGCCTACAGAAATGGGGATAGAGCCTTGTACAAGCAGGCCAGGAACACACTGAACAAGGAGATTAAAGTGGCTAAAAGGACCTATGCAAAAAGTTTAGAAGATCTGTTCACTTCAGATAACCCAGCTTCAGTATGGAAAGGTCTGAAAGCCATCACCAACTACAAAACACCATCCCCAAGCACTGAGGCAAAACAACAACTTGCTGAAGATCTGAATGAGTTCTACTGTAGATTCGAAACCCCCCACACCCATTCTGACCATCTCTCTATACAACCATTAACACCTCCAGCAACCCCCCTCTCCCCCTCCTCCACTGCAGATCAGTGAAGATGATGTGCGCCAGGTCTTCTGAAAGAACAAAAGAAGAAAAGCACCAGGCCCAGATGGTGTGACACCAGCCTGTCTGAAAACCTGTGCTGACGAGCTGGCCCCCATCGTTTCACAAATCTTCAATGGATCTCTGGAGTTGTGTGAAGTCCCTGTCTGCTTCAAACGCTCCACCATCATCCCCGTCCCAAAGAACCCCAAGATAACAGGACTTAACGGTTACAGACCTGTGGCGCTAACGTCTGTCGTCATGAAGTTGTTTGAAAAACGCTTATCTGGCTTATCTGAAGGACATCCCAGGACCCCTACTGGACCCCCTGCAGTTTGCTTACCGAGCAAACAGGTCCGTGGATGATGCAGTCAACATGGGACTGCATTACCTCCTGCAACACCTGGACAAATCAGGGACTTATGTGAGAATCCTGTTTGTGGACTTCAGCTCGGCCTTCAACACCATCATTCCAACACTCCTCCAAACCAAACTAACCCAGCTCTCTGTTCCTAGCTCTATCTGTCAATGGATCACCAGCTTTCTGACGGATGGGCAACAGCTAGTGAGAATGGGAAATTCATGTCAAACAGCCGCATCATCAGCACTGGCGCCCCTCAGGGATGTGTTCTCTCCCCACTGCTCTTCTCCCTCTACACCAACGACTGCACCTCTAGAGACCCCTCTGTTAAGCTCCTGAAGTTTGCAGATGACACCACACTCATCGGCCTCATCCAGGATGGTGATGAGTCTGCTTACAGACAGGAGGTTGAGCAGCTGGCTGTCTGGTGCAGTCTAAACAACCTGGAGCTCAACACGCTCAAAACTGTAGAGATGATAGTGGACTTCAGGAGGAACCCCCCTGCTCTCTCCTCACTCACCATCATGGACAGCACTGTGGCAGCAGTGGAGACATTCAAGTTCCTAGGGTCCATCATCTCCCAGGACCTGAAGTGGGACACTCACATTGACTCCATTGTAAAAAAAGGCCCAACAAAGGTTGTACTTCCTTCGCCAGCTGAGGAAGTTTAACCTGCCACAGGAGCTGCTGAAACAGTTCTACTCAGCGGTCATAGAGTCTGTTCTGTGCACATCAATAACTGTCTGGTTTGGCTCAGCTACAAAATCAGACACCAGAAGATTACAGAGAACGATTCGGACTGCCGAGAGGATTATTGGTGCTCCCCTGCCCACCCTTCAAGAACTGTATACATCCAGAGTGAGGAAAAGAGCTCAGAAAATCACTCTGGATCCCTCACATCCAAGCCATCCCCTCTTTGAATTCTTGCCATCTGGTCGGCGCTACAGAGCACCGAATACCAGGACAGCTAGGCACAAAAACAGTTTCTTCCCCCAGGCAATCTATTTAATGAACAGTTAAATGTTCCCCCCCATTATGCAATAACAATGTGCAATAACCTAATATTTGTTTGTTACCACCTCCATCTTACCACATCCCTGCTTCTCATTCTATTCTATTCCATTCTATCATCTATAGCACAACTGTACATACCACTTATTTGATCTCTCAATTTATTTTTTAAATTTTTTGTCTATTTATATTTACATGTGTAATTTTTATTCTCATCATATTTTTATTGTCTGTGTGCTGTTGTTGTCTCTGTGTACTGGAAGTTTATGACACAAAAACAAATTCCTTGTATGCACAAGCATACTTGGCAATAAAGCTCTTTCTGATTCTGATTTGTTTGGTGTTTCTGTTGAAAAGGCAGAAGAATCTTATTTTTTTGATATTGAACAATTTTATCCTATCTTAGGTTAAGTTCTATCATTTTTTTATGAGCAATTATTTCATTCCATTTTTGATGCACACTAACCCAGGGGTTTGTAAAAACTGCCAAAACAACTAAAGGTACACACAAAAATGAAAAATTGTCATAATTTACACACTCTCATGACATCCAAAACCTGAAATACTTTCTTCTGTGAAACATAAAAAGAGATTTTGAGTAACTGAGAAATGGTTTGGTTCCCAACAATCTTCAAAATATCTTTTTTGTATTCTACTGCAGAAATTATGTCATACAGGTTTGGAACTACGGGAGTAAGTAAATGATGACAGTTTTCATTTTTACAGGAAAGAAGAGTTGAACACTTTTTTTTTTTTTTTTTTTCCCCAGAAGAATTATATTTTAAATTATTTTTATACTGCTAAAACTATTAAAAACTAGGGTTGATAATAAAAAATTCAAACAGTAATCATTTAAAAAATGTTAGAAATGATTGCATCACCACATTCAGCTAATGTCTAAAGTTAATGTGAATTCTGACATTCTTTAAAAAAAAGTATAGTTTATTCTTGCAAATTTTCTATGTACACCGAGTAGCTCCTTGGGGTCTCTGGACCCTAGTTTGAAAACACCTGTTACCCCTCATTTGTAGAACTTCCTGAGTGGATGTTTGTTCATTGTTTCTTAAGGTCCAGTGGACGAGTACATGCTTCCGTTTGAGGAGGAGGTGGGCCAACACCCCACTCTGGAGGACATGCAGGAGGTGGTGGTCCACAAAAAGCTTCGGCCCACTCTCAGGGAGTGCTGGCAGAAACATCCGGTACTTAATCATCATTAAACCTCACCACTACTCTGAAGATTTTAATGAAATGAATAGGGCTGTGCAAATAATCGAATGCGATGATCGTGTGCATCTAGTCAGTAAAGCCAGTTCTGTGATTAGTAGTAAATCTCCTTCACATGCTTTCAGATGGAGCGACATATAATGCTCAGAGCCATAGTTCTGACAAGTTCTGCAGATGAATCGCATTCGATTATGAACGCGATACTGCGTAGCTTGTCAGCGAACTACGGCTCTGTGTAGTAGATGCCGCTCCATCTGAAAGCACATGAAGGAGATTTACTACTAATCACAGGACCAGCTTTACTGAATTCATTGCATTCGATTATTTGCACAGCCCTAGAAGTGAATATTATACCCTGATATAAAACATGTTAATTTGTCTCTCAGGGTTTGGCCATGCTGTGCGAGACTATAGAGGAGTGTTGGGACCACGAGGCTGAGGCGCGTCTCTCAGCGGGATGCGTCGAGGAACGTGTGATCCAAATGCAGCGGCAGACCAGCGTCTCCGCCCCGGAGGAAATAGTCACTGTTGTAACAATGGTGACCAACGTGGACTATCCTCCTAAGGAGTCCAGTCTATGACTAGAGGATATCAGCATGTGAATTGCGGGCTGACCGAACAGAAAAGACGCGTCGGGGATGGTGGTGGACTACTGTTCTGACGGCTGGCTTCAGACATGCTGGATGATTGTCCTGTACTTACGGCTGGAGCAAATGCAGACAATGCATTTTGTGCCGAATCTGGGTTTAATACAGGTTTACCTGGAGCCAGCTGCGTTATTGTATGTGTTGTGTGTGTATATATAAACTAGTACCACGGGGCGCTCTGGTAAGGATGGATGGATTATAAGCCGACATCAAAACAAACCTCTTTGTTGTCGTTTCTCTGCTCGGAGAATAAACTTTCCCATTCAAGGAGTAAACGAGACTCCTCCTCCGCACGGCGCTCGTGTCATTTCAGTATAAAAAAGGGCAACGTCCATGTAAAAAAAGACACATTTAATGTGTTCGTATGAATGACTGTTGTAATGCCAATAAGAAACAGCTTTTTGAATGTGTAGTGTGACGCTGCTGTACAGATATCAACAGAAAGGGTGACGATACAACCCAAATCAACACGTGTTTCCTCTGAAAGCTTTCAGAGTTTCTGTCAGATAACCACCAACCTCTCGACAAGGTATACCTCAGTTTCTCATCCTAATAATAAGTTTGTTTTGTAACACTATATGATATAAAAAAAAGAGTCTTTTCGATGACCTCCATTTGGCACGGAAGCTTTTTAAATATGGGGAAAACTTTTTTTATATGACAGATTATGCCAAGAAACGATGGCCATTCATAAACCAGTGTTCTGCCTTCTTTCTTTTAGTTGTTCTCTGTGTTGCCCTGCTGTTTAAAATGTGATACTTTTGTTTTGTTTTTTTAGCATTGTGACCATTTGTTAAAACAATTTTTGACCTTTATCGAGACCTGTTGAGAAGAAAAAAATCCCTGAAAATATGAATTTTGTGAAAAGAATACAGAAGCACTTACCAATATAGGTTTGCAGTGTCCTCACAACATTAATGTATGTGCATGCCTTGTTTTCTTTTCTTTCTTTTTTTGGTTCATTTTTCATTTTCTTAGCTTTTCAAACCTTTATCATGTGGAGCTTGTGCATGAGATCCCATTAGCAGTCATGGAAACCCCTTCATTGGTTAATCTGAAGTATTTCCTGTCTTCAGGGCGTCACTCTTTTTGTTTCATTTCCATTTGGAATCATCCAGTCTTGGTCTACTACGGTCTTCTCGCTGTCCGCTTCTGTTGCGCTGCGAGTAGAAGAATGCCCTTGTGCGCTGAGTTTGAACCAGCCTCCTCATGAAGCCCGACCTCACGAGTAACACGTCAAACTGGTTTCAGATCGGCAGCCAAGCGACCTTCTACACACTTCTACAAGAACTGTATCTCAGTATGTCTCAGGAAGCGTTTCCCTTTGCTTTGAACCCTCTGGTGCCATTCTGGTGACCCTTGTTTTATTATGTATGCAGGGGCTCTTAATATAACACCTGATTAGTGTGGTCATATTATGTGCAATAACATCCTAAGCAGGGACTGTTTCACAGCTCACAGGCCACTTCCAGTGTGGTAAAAATCCAAGCGCCTAGCAGTTTGCTTAGACCATAATGTACATCACAAACTGAAGTCGACGTCAGGCTATGCATATGTTATGACGCCCGGTTGTCTGAGAGTATTAAGCTAATAATGTGCTGTAATGGGGACCGAACACATGCAGTAACTCTCTGCCAAAAGGCCGACAGAGTCTTTCAAAAGAACAGCTTCTCTGCTGCTGCTCTTTGGCTTCGTTCACACTGCACTTGAATCCAATTTGATTTTCAAATCCGATCTTTAGAATTGACTGTCATTTTGCGAGAAATCAGCTTCATTTGTTCAGACGGTGTAGTCGGTATCCATTCCGGATAGCAAAAAAAATGCTTGAAATCTAATCTGACTGTTCACACAGAAAATAATATTAATCTGACTTCAAACCACGTATTTGTTTTGTATTGAGGGGTTTTTCCCATTCAGACTACAAACAACTAAACTGATTTGAATCAAATTCTAAATCATATTCATACTGCCTGTCTGAACAAATAATCCCATGTGATTCATTTTACTTTCGATACTAGTCACATCACATCCTGAATGGTGAAAAAATGAGACCATTCAGACTCAACATATTTGTAAAAACCTGATTTTAATCTGATTCCAGTTTGTAAACGATGCATTTTATGTTTGTTTTATTTTTGTCATCCATTCAGACTACGAACATCTGAACTGATTTGAGTCTTATACAAAATCGGATTTCTATTGCCTGACTGAACAAATCGTGAAGTATGATTCAGTGGCTCACTTTGATTTTGCTTTCACAATTCTTTTATAATGTGATGCATTTGACAATGTTCAGGTCCATACAACCGTATGCAATCAAGCCCTTTCAATGAAAGCTCTCTATCGCTCTCTACTGTAGCATTCTCAGCCAGCTCATTCTGTTTTGCTTCATCTGATGGTAAATTAATACAAAGGCCTGTGCCATCTTTCAAAGGCCCTCAGTTGGACTCTGTAGATGCAAGGTCAGTTGGTTAGAACACCAAGCTAAAGTACCTGGTTCATTTGCAGGATGAGCGCTCTGGTCTGAGAGCATCTCCCGTGAGGTTCTTGTGATTCACTTTTGACTGTAAACACTACAGACGATTCAATAAGCTGAGTGACTGCTGCTGGCCTGTAGAGTGTTTTCACCAGGTGCTGTCCTGTTCCCCTGTCTGTTTTTGGTTTTCTAGTTGGGGAATCTGGGAGGAAGGTTGAATAAGATGGAAAGCCAAACTTTAAAAGCCCCGTGTTTAGTAGAAGACTCAGATGATAATGCACCGTATGTACATATGAATGTTGTTTTAGATTGTGAAAAGAGCATGCGTTTTTGTTTGTTTGTTTGTTTGTTTGTTTTTGTTTTTTTAATGTCTCAAAGAAAAATCCTTTATTGATATTATAATTATTATTAAATATTTTAATGTTAATTTTGTACATCTGTATTTTAGTTTTATTAATTTATATCACAGCCCAACTGTCATTCTTCTTTTCTGGATCAATGAGAAGTGATGCTATTTTTAAAACTGGTCAGATAAAACACTACTAAAGAATCAATCCTTTACCTCAGACTTCCACTCACAGCGTTCAAAAGAATGAACAAACCGTGTAGCACGACAGACAACATGGTGCAGCATTGCAAGTATTGCTCCTGGGATTCGACCAGCAGCTTCTCTCTGTCTTTTCTCTCAGACAAACCTATTTCTTCTCTACACCATTGAGTGAATGTCTCCACTTTACCAAAACTCTCCATTTTAGGTGCGAGCAGCTGTATTACTGTTGTGCTGGACATGCCATTTTTGTCCACCTTTCTCTCGAGTATTTAACGCATTCAGGGCCTGATCAGACGTAATTGTTACATAATGTACAGATGAAATTTTATGCTACTATTCCCCTCAAATAAAGTATAGTGACTGCTCTCAAATGTGTGCTGCGTCTCAATTACTGAACTTGCCTAAAAATACTAACTTGCATGTTTCCTCAACGCTGGGATCAGTACTGTCCAGCCTGACAGGTATTTGATTAATAGCTGTTATGTGTGAAAATACCACTAGATGTCAGCATTTGGCCTAATTCTGTTTACGCTCATTTTAATTGTAAGATTTTCCCTATTCTCCCTAAATTTAAAATATTTGGGCTCAGTAAGATTATTTTTAACACTAATATTCAGTAAATTAATAATTAATAATTGCTAGTTTAATAAATTAATTACTAATACCAATAAATTCATACTTCTATTTAAGCAAGGATGCATTAAATATGATCAAACTCTTAAAATAAAAAAGACTTGTTTCAAATTGTAGAAATGTTTCACAGTATTACTATTTTTTTATTAAATAGATGCAGATTTGGTAACCATAAGAGACTTCAAAAACTATAAAATATTACCAGACCCAAAGTGTTGAATAGCAGTATGTGTCCACCAGCTATTCAAATACCATATTATTATTATTACAGTTGTTATACATACCGATTTAAAAAAAAAAAAAATTTAATTGCTGTCTTGTCCCAGTCTCACTTGAAAATGGATTGAAGCCCCAGCTGTACGTCAGCAGCAGTTCTGCAGTCCAGCAGTGACCTAACGCCCACCACTACAGGTTATATATAAATTGAAGTGGACTGCTTGTCCGGCATCTAAGCTAACTGTTTCTCTGTGAGCTGTTGAACTGAAGCACCTGGTCAGGCTACTGTATATGTCCTTGAATAACAGTGTGGGAGTCGACACATCTCCTAACACGTTGTTGTGTGCTTCACTGACTTTAACATAACAAAAAGAGGGGGAAAAAACTATAATGCATTCACTAGGTGAGATGTATTCATGCCTGAAGGTCCAAGAAGTACTATAACAAGGCTGACATCTTGAGATTATTTATATACTATTATAGTATTTTTTTTTATTTATTTTGAATTTGCTTTATAATTTCGTATTTTATATATTTTGTTTTTATATTTAAAAAAATAGCTGTTTGTGACGTTGATCTAGTGACTTACTACAATAGATAAAAATGTATAAATTGAAATATAAATTTCAGAGTCCAGAATTTTGCATTAAAAACATCAAGTCACTGGTTCGGCATCTCATGGTGTACATTAGTAACATGTTTTGCACACATTTTGAATTTTTAGGGCATAGCTGTGTTTGGATTTTGACCAGTATCCATGCAAAAGCAGTTCCTTAGAGTAAGTCAAATTGCTTTATGAGACTGAGTGGTTGATAATAACCTGATCAGAGAGAGTCATTATCCCTGGAGGAGAAAATTAGCATCTACATTGAGCTCCTCTTGGGAAAAACATGTGTCTCTAGAATCATTTGGCAGTTCCCCAAACACAGAAGTCACAAAGCCAATGTGTTCTTTGCACATCTGCCACCTGCCTCTCCAGCATCTCCAGAGGTCACAAGAGGTTTCACATGAAGCACCTCAGGATTTTAACTCCTTTGCAAAATACAAACATCAGTAGTGTTATTGGTAATTAAAACTAGCTAATAAAAATAGTTTTTGGTAGTTAAAATTAAGCTGAAATAAAATATAAATATTAGACCAAAAACTTAAAAAAAAAAACTGAAATGAATGCTAATAAAACTAAAACTGAAATGAAATTTAATTAAAGCCATACATTGGAAAAACAAACTAAAATTTATAAATATTAATAATGCATAACAAAATTTCTAAAACAAAAAAAATATATATATGAAAGAACATATAAAAATAAAAGACAATTCGAAATATTAAATAATAAAATAAAATAACATTAAACATGACCTTAATTATTTCCCAAGTACTTGTTTAAATGAAAACAAACAACTGCCTTTAGAAATGTATTTTAGCACATGGTTTCATATTAACTCTGAAAAACTGTTGATGTGACAATTTTAATGTTAGATGTATCAGCAAGGTTTTACATTTAAAGCTCTCCACTCACACATAAAATTTATTTATTTGTCTTGGGCAGAACAGATAGCTGTGTGAAAAGCCAAATGTTAATTCAACCCTGACATTTTGGATCTACTGCAATCCAACTCTCCAAACCACAACCAGAGATCTGGAAATGTGCTTAAAAACTATCAGTAGTAATGTGCACAAATTCATATGACAGAATACAACATAAGTACATACCATGATCCCCCCAAAAAATCTTGTCATAAAATTAAGATCTTGTTTCAGTATTCCACTTATTTCAGTAGTGATAATCAATAAACTAGTTGATTTTTGTCTTTACTTGACCACAATTTAAAAAGATCAGTCCACCACTGAATATGTATAAAGCAGTCTCCAATTTTTATGAAGGAAATTTTATATCCAATCCAGAAGGCTTATTTGGTGGTGAAAAAAGTAAAACTGTCTCCTCTCCACAGGCAAAAGGGAAAATTATAACCCCTAAACTCATAAAGTGTTGCAGTACAAATGAATATACCCATAAGCAGCTATGTAGAACTGGCTGTGCTTCATTTTTCTGTTAAGATAAGCTTGGATTGATCTTGAATATCCCCTCTCATGTTGCTCTGTATTGTTTGTAAATGTGTATGTCTGTAATTTAATGTTACCAATACTTTGGCAATGCTAATAAAGCCACTTGAATCTTGAATAGAAGTGGTGACTTACTTTTCTCCCTTTACACTTTCAGACTGAAATGTCAATATCACATGACCAAAAAGAAGTTGCCTAAAAACATTCCACAGTGAATGCACGTTCACACTTGAGCTGAGATGAAATTGGGTCTAGTAATGCCTGTGGCCCACGTCACAATATCACGAAGGCCTCTGGGCTCACCGTTCCCCCTCAGTGAATGCGTGTAGCTCATAATATATAATTCAGGTGGTGTTTAGTTCATTTGCACGCTATGTGGATTCGCTAAGTCCTAGAAAAAGCTACCAACTGTAACATCTACTCCTGCTTCTTCTCTAAGGAATCGTCTTAGTGTTCATACGGACTCACAAAAATAAAGAGGGAGTTCAACTCAGACCAAATGTCAGCAGTATAAACTCCTACTCATACAACACTGCGAGACACTTGGCCACATTCCTGTCACCATTATTTGGCGACGTGGAACATCACATCCAGAACTCCCAGGACTTAGCAGAGAAGGTCCAGGACCCAGTGTGCCCAAAGAACAGCTCCCTGAGGGGAAAGAAGAGCAAAATATGTAGTACAGTAATGAGGAACTTCATAACTGTCACAGCACAGAGAGGCTGAAACATCTCCGGACTACACAAAAGACAAGATTCACACATACACAGATATTCCAGTTGAAGTTTTGAAGAATGGGGCAGTTTAAAAGAGAACGATGACCATTCGTGACAAAGTAGATCAGTCATCTTTGAAGCCTGCTGCTATTATCAGCTACTTACCTTTCATCCTGATCCCAGCAGTTTACACTAATTCACACCTGGGATCTCAATGCCTGCAATGACTGCAACAATTAATTGTCTTGAGATTTGGGATGTCATTGTGTGTTTTGAGCTTCAGTGATGGGGAATCACCACCATAACCAGCTGTATGAGTGGTGAAACATCTCATACACATTCAGGAGAAAAATCTGCAAGGAGATTTTCAGACACACACATTCGATATTGGCTTTAGATTCAAAACAACACGTTGCAAAAAAAATTGCAGTGTGTCTGTGTGTGTAAACATTATAAATGAACATTTGTCAATTATTAGTATAACTAGAGCAAACAAATGTATTTCTAACTATTTGTAAACCATCACACATGAATACAGGCAATCAAATTTTTCATTTGTGAAATGTGAATCATTCCAGAACATAATTTGTCCATGACACCTATGAAGTCTTAAGATTTGTATTTCACTAATGGTTACAATCAGATGTTTTTCCTTCCGTTTCATAGTTACACATTTATGTTCAATTCACTGATGTTGGCCTAGTGATTCTAGTCATTTTATGCAATGAAACAGGCATGAATGAAGTCTTATTTCATATTATCATTCTTTTAAACACTGAGATGTTTTTCAGTTATGCTGCTTAATATTTTTGTCAAAACCATAATATATTTTAAAGATTCTCTGATGAATACGCAGTTCAGAAGAACAGCATTGATTTGAAATAGAGATATTTTGTAACAGTCTTATTTTTGATCAATTTAACGCATCCTTACTAAATAAAAGTATTCATTTCTTTCAAATAAATAAAAAAGGACTAACTTACTAATCCCAAACTTTTAAACACAAGTGCTCCAATTAATTTATGGTTCCTGGTCTGTGCAAGCAACATAGGTAATGTTCTCTAGAGAAACACCCAGTGCAGCCCCTGCAGCTCTCAGACACTCTCCACTTATCCCTCGCACATCCACCACTGTTTTATAGGATTGCCTCTGCGCTCTAAGTTCTGCTTGTTCCTCTCATTAAAAATGATTTGTGTCTTAGCAGGTAACTTTTTCCAAGCAGCTCCCTATGCTACACTTTCCTCTCTGCAGGCTGGCCGCCTGCTACCAGACTGCACATGAATCTCAATTCCAGCATCAGGAATCGAACATGGTGGAGGATGGATGTTATTTATTTAAGAAACTTATGTCAACAGAATAGGCTACTTTGATTACAGTATGTTGGTGTGAAAAACACTCAAAAGCAGAGTAACCATAATCACAGTAAAATATGTGAAGTACGTTTTGATCATCTGAGCTAGTTATATAAAAACACAACAACAAAATAACTGCATTTGAATTGAACATTTGTGTTGTTGGTTCACTGGTTCAAATTTAGTGACAAAATAGTAGTACCACAATTTTTAGGAATCAAGTAAGTAGCCGTGTATTTAATGGGATTGAAATGGTTTGTATATGTTGTAAACCAAGCAGGCCCAATTCTTTACTCTCATTACTGGTATAACTACTGTAGACCTTAGTCATGATACACCATATTTAATTTTCGACAAGAATGAAAACACAACTTTGAGGGATAGAAATACAGTGTGTTCAATGGATTGTACTGTTGTTTAACAACATACTGACTCTTCAGCTGACAAAATCTCTTTCTAGACAAGAAATCTATAAATGGTTTTGAAAGTTGTAATCTGTAAAAATTACATAATCTAGGACCTTCATATAGTGTGTGCCATTGTAAAGACTATAAATCTATCCTTCACAGCTTCGTTTTCATCCGTGTTAAATTCAATATGGTATCTAACCTGAGTAAGGGTGTGAAGGTACCAATATAATCTCATGGTGGCAATTCGTAAATATTTTACATTTTAGCAAACTGGTGACTAATTTGTACAATTCCTGTGTTTTAGTATGACCTGCTTATGCCCCGCTGATGCTAGGTTTAGTGTTGGGCCTAGGGATGGACCCTAATGTTTTTGTTTTTCTAAAACTAAGTTTCCATGGGAATCACTTCCTACAAATCCCTAAAGCAGTCATAAAACAGTTACGCTTTCTCATGAGATTGGATTGGAAGGTTCTTATTAAGGAGGATGCATCTCTTCCCCAAATGCACATAAATTGTCAAACAATATGTGATTTTCTATTTTAGCATTCTGTGGCCTAGAATCTTGAATATTTGGTTACATTTATGATCGTAGACCACCTTTGGCTGCGTGGCATATGTAAACGCATTATCGTCACAGGAGATGTTTATCAGAGTGTCTACTAATGTATGTGACAGCTCTCCGATGCACGCATGTGTTCCCTCGTGCCCACGCATGTTGCTCGAGGTGCGCGCGCAGCGGCACACGCGCGCTCCCGCTCACGCTCTTTGGCAGTGTCGCGCGGGCTGTCGGGATCATGTCCGCCATGTTTTCACACCAGCCGAGAAAAAAAAGCCCGTGAAAAAACAGCAGAACTCGCTCAGAGATGCCTTTAGCCGCCGGGTTTCGATCGGAGGGACGTCAGTGAGCGCGGCCGCGGAGAGAACCGTCGGCTCGTGTGTGTATTTGTGCCGAATGATCCGTGTTTCGTGTGTTTGTGGTCGCTGAAAACAATGAGTAAACTCTCGTTCCGCGCGCGAGCGCTAGACGCCGCCAAACCGCTGCCGATCTACCGCAATAAAGACCTCCCGGACCTCACCGACTGCGTCTCCATCAACCGAGCGGTTCCGCAAATGCCGACCGGGATGGAAAAGGAAGAGGAGTCGGTATGTAAATGATTTTAAATTCATAATTTTTCATGAGGTTCAGGTGCATAGCAGGGTGTTGGTATTCACGTATCTCTTACGCACGTTTTAATACGTAAGTCCATTCTCTGCGCAGAGGGATCCGCAAGCACCGTTCTAAGGCTCTAGGATACGTATAAAATTTACGACAGTTGCGTAGTCGTGGGAAACCTTTTACACTAGTGGCGTGAGGAAGGTTATTTACGTGAGGCATCTGCTAGTGGTGAATGCGCATTGACGTCAGCCGTTTTGCGCAAATGCGTTCGAGATTTACGTATGTTACGACAGGAAAACACGAGCTGAGCGGCGTGCTTCTGAAGCCTGAATCTGTTTGAGTCTTCAGTGGTTCTGATGTTTAGTTTCTGTAGCACCGGGCCCCAGTCATCAACATGGCATGAATATGTTCCACATTTCAGTATCATAATACAATGGTATCTGAATATAAGATTCATTCAGTGTCATGGTATCGAAGTACCATGATATTACCATGGCACATATTATTTATCTTGTAATAAAAAGTCTAATTAAAATGTAAAATATTATTCCATGAAACTATTTAATTCATACAAATATTAGTTATTGTTGTTTTAACGTATTATTGTTATTTTTTTGTTATTATTATTGTATACATATGTGTATATACCCTCTCTTATGGAGTTATATAATGAGATATTTTGTTATTAATAGTTTAAAATGTACTGTATTATTACTAATGTTATTGATAGTATTATTATTATTATTATTACTACAAAATTTTCTTTAAAAAAAAGATTTTTTGTTTTGACAGTAATATTATTTGAAAAATGCTGTTTTCATATTATGTTAGGAAAACCATAAAACAGAAATAACCCCCCTATATCTCTCTGTTGTCTTTTAAAATATTAAATTGATTAAATTGTATAATCTTTAATTTTTATAAAAAGAAATGTTTTGGTCAGGTCAAAGCGAGTAACACTCCATTTGGGAAAGAAAACATCATGGGATTCATTCAATCAAAAAATTATATTTATTACTTTACTTGGTGTACTTGGTTACTTCACTTGACACAACTGTCATGGCATCTTCAGCTGTTTTGAAAGACATGCAATAGATCATCTTCAACTTCATTTTATTTGTTAGTGAAGTGAGTTTTATTAAAACACAACTATGAACTGCCATGTTGCCATCTTGATCAGCAAGATCAAGAGGTTGTGTTGGACAGACATCCAGTGCATACACCAAGGTACATGTTAAACATAACTTGAGTTATGTGCCACAGATTGTATTTCCTCTCCTCACCTACCTGATAATGAACTGCTCACCTTTCTATTATTGAACCGTTTACCACAGTAGCTCTCTTATGAATCCAAAAGTCATTGGAATGACTTGGAGTTCATTTTTATGCTTGCGAGCTGTGTAAGCCATTGCGGCGGGTTTCATCACGTTGCTGTTCTCAGCAGCATTAGAAGTCGTACTTGCCCAATTCTTGTTTCCGTCTCCGTGTGAGTTTTGAACTTTTTCTTATTGCTGAGTCCAGCTACATCAGTTTCAGCTTAACGAACTGGCCTCACTTGCTAATGAAAATACTTTGTGTTATAAATGAGGTGACGACAATCTTTACTGTTGTGGCATATATGGTGTAACCTTTTCGCAAATTTGAGTTGTCCCACTTGGTGAATGAAGAATTAGGTTTACTCATCCTCTCTATCTCTCTCACGGTGTGTTTCAGGAGCACCATCTCCAGAGGGCCATCTCTGCCCAGCAGGTGTTCAGGGAGAAGAAGGAGAGTATGGTCATCCCTGTGCCAGAGGCTGAGAGTAACATCACGTATTACGACCGCCTTTACAAAGGAGAGTTCCGCATCCCCAAACAGCTCATCCACATCCAGCGTGAGTGACCCTCAGCTTCTACCTCAAGATAGTCCTACTAGATACTTTAATTTCTTGAATTAAATAAACAAATAAAGTGTGATTTGAATTTGAATCTCAATCTGACCTGTACCTGTTACTCTCCAACAGCTCTGGGTCTGGATAACGAGCTGCCTGACTATGATATGGACTCAGAGGACGAGACTTTACTGAACAGACTCAACCGCAAAATGGAGCTCAAACCTGTGCAGTTCGAGACCATGATGGATCGGTTAGAGAAAGCCAGCACCAACCAGGTAATAACAAGTCAGTGCTTCTTATCTGGTTTTGCTTCAGGACATAGGACATTACGTGGAGACCCGGCACGGTACTAGAATTGTATTGTAGAATTGAATTGTATGAGAGTAACATTCTCATAAAGCCAGCACTGAAATGAATTAGTATTACCAAAAACTACCGTACAAAGGTTTGGGGTCCGTAAGATGTTTTTAATATTTATAAAAGAGTGTTTTATGTGCATCAAGGCTGTATTTATTTACAATAGTTAAATGCACTAAAAATAGCAATAACAGTAACATTGTGAAATATTATTACAATTTCAAATAACTGTTTTCTGTTTGAATATATTTTAAAATGTAACTTATTCCTGTGATGACAAAGCTAAATTTTGAGCAGCCGTTAATCCAGGCTTCAGTGTCACATAATCCTTCAGAAATCATTCTCAGTCATCTGCAATGTTTTATTGGAAACTGTGATGCATTTTTTCATGATATTTTGATGAATGAAAGTTTAAAAGAACAGCATTTATTTGACTGATGAGTAAAATAATTCATTACTTAAGAAAAAAAAAACATTCAAACTGACCCAAGACCTTTGAAGATTAGCGTTTCTAAATGTCAGTTGAATTTTGATGGTTTTTCATGGTGTCACAGCGCATGCCTTATTCAGCTAGCTTTTACCAAGTGACAAATTATCCTAAATATCATAGGTTTTGATCTGACACATGGTTTTGTATAATAAAAAAATATATATTGAAAGAGTTTTCTTCTCTCTTATAAGAGTATGCTTATTATTGAAAAAGATGAGCCTTTTTATTTTGTTATTCTAACTATGCTCATTTATATTATAGTTATTTGCATTTAGCATCATTTTTTTTCCTTACTCTCCGAGATCCATTTTTGGGTTCTGATACACACTGATCTAAAAATTCTCCTCATGTTTCAGTTTTATTCACGGATATTCCATATCTCTCTCTCTCAATAATTGTTGTGTAGTTGGTCACTCTTCAGGAGGCCAAGCTACTGCTAAATGAAGATGACTACCTGTTGAAGTCAGTGTATGACTACTGGGTGAGGAAGAGGAAGAACTGCCGGGGCCCATCGCTCATCCCTCAGATCAAGCAGGAGAAGAGGGATGGCTCCACCAACAGCGATGCTTACGTGGCCTTCAGGCGTCGCACAGAGAAGATGCAGACTAGGAAGGTATGCATGTGCTCTGTGCTTTGTCATGCATTCCTCAAACATTATTGTTAGAGGGCATTCAGACAAGACTTGTTCTTACTTTCCAAATGGAAATATATTTTTTTTTGTTTGTGCGTCAAACTGGCCTCCTTATGCTGCGTCTGATTCTTACTAATATTATTGTTCATTTTTATTTACATCAGTTTTTTGAAGACATCTTCATTCAATTCTAGCTTTTCTTAGCTAATGTTAATTGGGGTGACCAATACAGATTTTTAAATGCCCATTATTTGTTTTGTACAGCATATTTGTTAATTCATACATACTACTTAATTCATATTTTTAAATTCATACCATCTGTCTGTGTCTTTTTCTCACCATAGAATCGCAAAAATGACGAGGTGTCTTATGAGAAGATGCTGAAGCTGAGGCGAGAGTTCAGCCGAACCATGAGCATCCTGGAGATGATCAAGAAAAGAGAAAAGAGCAAACGAGAGCTGCTGCATCTGACGCTGGAAGTGTTTGAGAAAAGGTGTGTGAACGTTGCTCTTTTTATGAAGCTGCTTTGAGATGATTTCTGTTGTTACATACTAGAGCCCAACCGATATATCGTTTTGCCGATTTTATCAGCTGATATGAGCCTGTCGCAGATATATCGGTATCGGCGATTATGCCGCCGATATGAAAATTTTTTTACAGAACATAAAGCGCAGATAAAATGCTTGTATATGGTGTAATTACATAGTTTGTCCAGCAGAGCGTGCTCTATTGTTTGCTACTGGCAACCTGGATGAAACGCTTTAAAGCTTAAGTGTATGGAATACCATTGAAACTTTGAACGGCCATATCTCTGTAACAGCGCGGCAGATCCGCATCAAATTCGGGGGATCCCTTCAGCTCAAGGAACCCTCTCAAACGGCGAATCGAGTGTATGTCTCGAGGCCCCCGCGTCGATAGCCCCCGGGGTCCGGGAGTTATGGGGGCAGTTAAATCCGCGGTTGAGCGCCAACCGATCTGGTGATCCTGGGGGGCTACCGAGGCGCGGAGGGTGGCGTTCGAGAGGGCTCCTCGAGCTGAAGGGATCCCCCGAATTTGGTTGAGATCCGCCGCCGTGTTCGCAAGATAATGACATCAGCCAACACTTTAACTTCAGTAAAGAGGTCTCTTGTTCAGGCTGCAGCATTCAAGCATTGTCTTATTCGACCGTAAGTGCCCTGCGAAGTGGACTTCACATGATATTCTGCCATGATTCCAGTTCCAAGGGAACGTACACGTTACATTCAAAGGGCATTAAAGTGCGCGAGATGTGAATTTAAATTTTATTTATTTACAGTGGTATATTATGTCACACTTCACACTTCTCTAGTAAGTTTCGTCTGTGTGTGAAGATAGTGGCGCAAATCCGTGAATGAATGTTCTGAAGTGAAATGAACTTCAATGGAATAAAGTTGAATGGAATTTAATTTAAATAAAGTTAAATAAACTTCACCTTTACTGTTCAGTGTATGTCAGACTCATTTTGGATAATAAAGTTTATTGTTAAATGCCCTGCCTCCATTACATATCTTTGTCACGTCATTATAAGTGTTTGATCACCACATTTGAGTGATCATTGCAATACATGTGTTTAAGTATATCTGTTTATGTGATATACTATAGTATTCTATATACTACCAGTCTAAATTTTGGACACAGGAATGGGAAAGTGTCCAAACTTTTGACTGGTACTGTACTATAATATACACAAAGAATATCGGCCGACATATCGATATCAGCCTTTTCTACGCCCTAATATCGGTATCTGTATCGGCCCCCAAAAAAACCATATCGGTCGGGCTCTATTACATACACTATATAAATAAAACCATGTTTTGTGTCACTTAAAGGAAAACGCCACCGTTTTTCCATATTCCAATATGTTTTTCCCTCAACTTAGACGAGTTGATACGTACCTCTCCCGTCTCAGTGCGTGCACTTAATCGCTCTAGCGCCACTATGCTAGCGTTTAGCTTAGCACCATTCATTCCTTAGGATCCAAACAGGGATGAATTTAGAAGCTACCAAACACTTCCATGTTTTCTCTATTTAAAGACGTTTACATGAGTAGTTACACGAGTAAGTATGGTAACAAAATAAACAGTGGCGATTTTCTAAGCGGATAAAAAATGATAACTATAATGTATGGTGGAAGAGTACTTCGCAGTACTTCGACCTCGGTGCAGTAATATCATCACTCCTGAAAACTCCCCCTCTCCCTCGAACTTCCATCAATAGAACCAATATTACTGCTCCGAGGTCGAAGTGCTGCGAAGTGCTCTTCCGCCATACATTATAGTTATCATTTTTGATATGCTTAGAAAATTGCCCCATTTTATTTTGTGTCAGCATACTTACTCGTGTATCTACTCATGTAACCGTCTTTAAATAGGGAAAACATGGAAGTGTTTGGTAGCATCTAGATTCATCCCTGTTTGGATCCTAAGGAATGAATGGTGCTAAGCTAAACGCTAGCATAGTGGCACCGCGCTAGAGCGATTAAGTGCACGCAGTGAGACGGGAGAGGTACATATCAACTCGTCTAAGTTGAGGGAAAAACATGTTGGAATATGAAAAAACGGTGGCGTTTTCCTTTAACTACTAGAACAGTTGTTGTGTGTAAGGTGACTCATCTCTCTCATCACCAGTCTCGCTAAGCTTTAAATCATGTGAAAGGTGCAAAGTGGTTTTTACACTGTTTTTCCATGTATTTTCTTTGTGTATTTTAGATATCAAATTGGAGACTTCTCAGGAGAGATTCTGAATGAGGTCACTGTACCTCTGGCAGAGAAAACCATTTACCCTGCACCCATATCCCTACCCATAAGCAATCGGCACAAGGCAGAGAGCAAAATTAAGGTAAGGAAAGATCTGTGTGTAAGAAATAGCTTGAATGTGTCACTGGTTGTTATAAAAATCTTTTTCTCTTTCCTTCAGTCACACAAATCTGGGCCCAAACACCTCCACCTTTTCACAGTCAAGCCTGAGCCTCACTTTGACTTTGTGCGTTCCCATAAAAAGTACAACAAGAGGCCCAGACTTGATACATTTCGCCAGCCTGGTCGGCCAGAGCGACAGCAAACCATCAACAAGGCAGACATTAAACAGTATGACTTCCACAGCTCTGGAGAGGAGGATTACCCTCTGGTCAGTGCACAATCAGTGTTTGTATACACATGCTCATGTAGTGTGTTGTATTTAGTGCTTTTACTTAAAAGATGGTAATTATGTCTTTTATTTCACCTTTTTCCTCTGAAGTCTCCAGCTTCAGAGCCAGATGAAGAGAATGATCCTGATGGAATCTTTGCCTTCAGACGGAAAGCTGGCTGCAGTTACCACGCTGTGAGTTTCTCATTTTACATCGATGCTGGCTGTAGAGCATAAAAGAGGGCTGCTACTGTGCCAGTCAGAGCTGGGAGATAGAGTTGAAATATTATATCTTGATATTTAAGGTGCCCTGACACCAAGCAGTGGTTCGCAACCTGTCTGCAAAAATATCTGAATGCTTCATAGTCCTAGTTGTTTTTTTTAAACAACATAGTCCTAGTTGGTATTTTAAACCATGGCCATTTCTACTATAGTTTCTGTAAATTTAAAAAAAATCAGGGCTCCCACTTCCTTCCAGTTGTTTGTGAATTACTGCATAAGGATTTTTAAAAAATATTTTAACTCAATTTCTGTATAAGCAAATATTTTAGAGTATTGCATAACTAGTGAAATATATATTCTTTATAAAAATTCCCATGATGTTTTAAGATCTTCATAATTGACATGACTTCTCCAGATCTATAAATCTCACTTTTAAAATTAGGCTGCCTCATATATCCAGGTTTTCCAAGACTGTAGATCCTGGTTCTTCATACATATATACAGTACTGTGCAAAAGTCTTAGGCCGCTAGTATTTTCACAAACAAAAAATGGTTTTAAGTCAGTTATTTATATCTTTTGCTGTAGTGTGTCAGTAGGAAATATCAGTTTATATTTCCAAACATAATTTTTGCCATTAATTGTAATAATCCAGTGAGATATTTGTATGCACAAGGAGTCTGACAACAGCCAGTGCTCCACACAGAGATCTGATCTCATCATCATCCAGTCCGTCTGGAATGACATGAAGAAACAGAGCAAACTGAGACAGACTAAATCCAGAAGAACTGTGGCAACCTCTCCAAGATACTTCAAGAAACCTACCTGCAAAGCTACCTGAAAAACTATGTGCAAGTGTACCTCAGACAAAAGCGGTTTTAAACTCAAAGTGTGGTCATACCAAATGTTGATTTGATTTAGTTAATAGAAGTTAATTGATAAAGAAAATCTATTTATGGCATTATTTCTGAAAGCATCCTCATTTTACAGCATTTTTACACAATTGCCTAAAACTTTTAACAGTACTGTAGCTTTGCAGGTAGGTTTCTTGAAGTATCTTGGAGAGGTTGCCACAGTTCTTCTGGATTTAGTCTGTCTTAGTTTGTTCTGTTTCTTCATGTCATTCCAGACGGACTGGATGATGATCAGATCAGATCTCTGTGTGGAGCACTGGCTTTTGTCAGAGTCCTTGTGCATACAAAAATCTCACTGGATTATTACAATTAATGGCAAAAATAATGTTTGGAAATGTAAACTGATATTTCCAACTGACATGCTACAGCAAAAGATAGAAATAACTGACTTAAAACCATTTTTTTGTTGGTGAAAATACTAGTGGCCTAAGACTTCTGCACAGTACTGTGTGTGTGTGTGTGTGTGTATATATATATATATATATATATATATATATATATATATATATATATATAATATATAATATATAATACACCACAAAGAATGAAAAAGTCATGAACGTTCTCAAACATGTGGGTCATGAGACAGGAAGGGGTGTTTTTTGTCTTGGCATGTAAATAAAGCACATGGCCAATACCTCTGCTTTGTTTTAGTGCATGTGAATATAATGTAACTAAACCAAACTAATATATCTAGTTGTTTCTATCTGTCATATACTATGATATACTCGCTTTTATATTGACAGAGAAGCATATTATTTGGCTCTGTGGTGCTTTGGTCATTTCTTTTGCCATTGTTAAATGTGTGGTGTATGTCCTCAGCCGCTGGTGGATCAGAGCTGCTCTCTTCACTGGCAGCAGACGGGTCAGGACCGGCTGTGGCAGCGGAACTGTCTCACCACCCTCTCTGTGCCCAGACGCTGTATCACAGTGGCTCGCGGGAGGGTGGGCAGAGGTGGCAGGTACGTCACTCTTCTGTTTACAGTTTCTCATTTGCTCTTTTCATCTTTTGAAATAATTCTGTTTCCTGTAATGAAGTATGAGTCACTGTAGAGATAATGTGTGGTGTGAATTTATTTAGTCCAGATTAAAGTAGAAGTGTTCATGAAGCTACTCCCTAATGATCAGCGCAGATTGTGCCACATATCTAAGAGCGCTCTGTTGTATTCCACCAGGGTTGTTTTGGATCGCACCTCGTCAGATCTGGACCGTGCCCTCAGGCATCTGGACCCTGACATGTTTTATCCCTCCACTGACTCTATTGTGCCTGACCTCCCCGTCCACACAAACACAAACTCTCACAACTCCAAATCAAGCCCTCAGCGCTCACTGACTCAGCTCCTGAGTGACATCCAGGCCTGCAGGTGGAAGTTTTTCCGTCCTCGGCCGCTACAGGAGAACACAAGGGGTGAGGACAAGAAAGAGACTCCGCAGGTGGAAAAAGTTGGAGTGACACCACTCTCTAACAGTGTGTCAGGTGAGGCATCTCAACTGAACAGGATTCAGAAGGTCAATCAACTAAATTGTAACTTAAAGTTTATTCCAGGGTTTTTCAGCAAATCCAGCCTGTCAGTCATTTTTAATGTGGCATGTCAGTTGATTTGGATTATTTCTGCACTGCCCTGATACATGCAGAGCATGTTTAAGGTTTTTCTGGCAATACAGCTACTTTACTTTCATAAATTCAGTTGTGTTTTGTTCTGTCAGTGTATTTATACAAATAGTTTACCTGGAAGCTATTTGAGCCACGTCATAATTCTTGGAACGCATCATTTCACAAACAACATTGCACATATTTAAAGGGCTGAGTGCAATGTTGATCGTTATTACACATGTACACTACAATTCAAAAGTTAGTAACGTTTATCTTATTCATTTATTTAAAGTCTCTTAAGCTCACCAAGGCTGCATTTATTAGATCACAAATACAGTAAAACCAGTAACATTGTGAAATATATAAATAATTCCTGTTGTGGCAAAGCTGAATTTTCAGCAGTTATTTCTCCAGTCTTCAGTGTCACATGACTCTCCTCAGAAATCATTCAAATACGCTGACCTGATGTGCCAGAAACATTCCTTATATTATTGTTATTGATGTTGAAAAAACCTTGTCGCTTGATATTTTTTTTAAAACCGTTATTAATTTTTCCTCATGATTCATTGATGAACATAAAGTTCAGAAGAACAGCATTCATAAATAAATAAAACTTTTTGTAAGTGTAGAAATGTCATTACTGTCACTTTTGATCAGTTTAATGCATCCTTGCTGACTAAGTGTTACATTAAAAAAAAAAAAAAAAAAAAAAAAAAATTCATACTGATCCTAAACTTTCGAATCTTAGTGTTCATGGTTTCCTTAGTAAATGAGTTACGTTACTGTCACCTAGCGGGAAAAAAAAATGAAATAGCTGGTTTAAAGCCTCTTAAATCTGTAGCGCATCAATTTATGCTCCATATTCTTGGACATGCAGGTGGATTCACAGAAGAGCAGTTTCAGTCCCATCAGCAGCAGCTGGTTCAGATGCACAAACAGTTACAGCAGCAAGAGCTCCAGCAGAACTCGACAGCACCAGAACCACACACACACCTGCCCGTGAGTATATACACTAAAAATCACAAGCATTGTGGGGTTAAACCACACTCCCATTCTGTTCTATAATTATGAATTCATTAAAAATGTTTAAGCTGTAAAAAAAATTCTTCTACAGAACACGGCCTCATCTGACTGCATGTCTAAGACTCTGGACTCGGCTAGTGCACACTTTGCTGCCTCTGCTGTGGTCAACACTCCCAACAATGAAAACAGGCCCCAGATTGCTAGTGTCAATGGCGTCCTTCCCAATTCAGGCAAGTCCAACTTCAGGAAGGAAAGGAAATTGAGCAGAGTCATTGAAATATAAAAGAATCTTTGCATGAAAATGTCTGTTTCATTAGTTCTAGCAATATTTTAGTCCAGATATTTTAAAACTATAATATGCTTTATAGAACTTAGTGGGGAATAATAGCAAAACTGCTAATGAGACCTTAATTTATTTGGAGACTTTATATCAAACTCTTTGTTTGGTGGTTAATTTAAAGAAAGCTGAGTATGTTTGATTACTTAAGCTGCTTATTTAAATGATTTTTCTGTCTCCTGCAGGAAGCTTTAGACAAGCCAAATTGAACCGTTCTGTACAGAGTGGAGGTGGTGGTGAGTCAGGCTCTTTAGTACGGATGACGAATGCATCTAGCCCACAGCTGCCAGTCCCTCAGTCTCTGCCTCATGGCCACGGGCACCTGAGCACCGTGAGCGCTGTGTCTCCTGCCCACACGCACCACAGTGCACGCCTATGTGCCCCTTCACCTTCAGCCTTAAAGTTGGCCAGTGTTGCTAGCAGTCTGGACCGGGTACCCAAAGTCACCCCCACTAGTGCCATCGACATTGCCAGGTCTGAACCCTGACACAGCATTTATTCTTATTCACTAATAAAAGTAAAGATATACACTATATATATATATATATATATTGTTCAAAAGTTCTTAGTGCTTTTCTTCCTATTAACGTTGAAAATGGTTGTGCTGCTTAATATTTTTCTGGAAACCATGATTTTTAATTTTTTGATGAATAGAAAGTTAAAAGAACAATTTATTTGACAAATAACATGATAAAAATCACCAAAAGTGAAAGTAATGACATTTAATGCATCCTTGCTGAATAAATGTATTGTTTAAAAAAAATAAGTGTAGTATATCTTTAAATTTCAAATATAGAATGAAAATTTAAAATAATAATAATATATCATGTGTTTTATTGCTGTTGCAGGGAGAATCACGAACCAGAGAGACTGGCTCTCAACGGATTATCAGAGACCACAGTCGCCATGGAGGTCACATAGCCCATTCAAAAACACAAAGACTGCAGTGCTGAGAGCTGTGCGCTTCTACACGGACTTATACCCAATAACAGCATATCAAAATATTAAGAAATTTGTCAATATTATAAGTGTACATTTTGTAAAATTGGGAATTATCACTACCTTGTAAAATAGTATATTTGTATCATTAGTCTGTCATTTCTGTTACTTGAATCCTAGATTGTTTTTGTTTGTTTTTTTGTCATCATGCTTTTGCACTTGAAAATGCAAGCAAGACAAGTGCATCAGTTCATGTTGGGATCATGAGCATGAATATAGGTCCTGCGTCACTTGTTTTAACTATTTATTTTGCAATGTTTACATTTTTGCATCTCGTACAAATAAATCCGATTTTGTGACCACAAAATGCAGACACAGCTAGTATACCATGCTTTGTGCTTGTTTCTTTATAGGAAGGAGAAAGCTGAATTTGGTTTCACAGATTGTGTACTTTCAAAAGGGGTGATCTTCACTCTCGAAATGTCATCCATTTTTAATTGGTTTATTTTCTTGCCTTCCTCTCCTTGTCTTACCAAGAATAGTATGTTAATTCTGGAGACCAATGGGCTCCATCAGAATGTGCTTATGTGAAGCTCCTTGAGGAATCGAGCAGAAGATCTTCAATTTGGCATATACTTTCTGCTCTTCTGATGGAAGCCCTCATTTGTCTTTAGCCATTGCTGGTTAACCAGCGTTGAAGGAGCTGTTCAGGGTTCTGCCTGGTGTATTGAAAGTAAACTCTACAGGTCACAATACTGTCAGCCATCTTGTTTATGAATGCTGAAATTTATACATCCTCAGTCCAGTGTCTTCAAATAAATTTCCCCTTTTCAAATGGCCTTTTTAATGAAATGAGTGAATCTACTACCACAGCAGCCAGTCACTTGCATGTAGTTTCCAGTAAAATGAGTTTTCAGTTATGATAACTCAGACATGCATGCTGTGTTTTTACAATGTTCAGGGAAAAGTATATAAGCCTACAGGCCTTCTTTATGAATTTAGCTTGACAGTCTGTGGTGGACATGACGGATCTTTAAAAGCCATTTTAACAATTCAGGGTGCGTTATTGTGATCAGCTGGTCAGTGAGCGTTGCATAGTATGATCTGTTTCTAGTGTTTTTGTTTCTCTAGGATTTAATTTGTAGTTTAACAATGCAAGAACGGGCTTTAACCACCAGAGGGGGCAAATAAGCTCTTCCAGCCGTTTTGCTAGGAGGAAGCTGCTAGTTTAGCAATTGTTTGGCTGGCAGGTTTCCCAGAAGTATGTGACCTGCTTCCTAAAGGTTTTGCTCATGGAGGTCTTTGAGCCAATCACCTGAGCTGTACCTGCTGAATATCTGAAATCAGCTGAAAGTTACATTCTCTCTTGATGCTGATATTCTTATAGTGCCACACAGTCTCAGTAGTAACATTTCAGGGAAAAACAAACCTACAAATTGCTTAATTATAGTTGTCTGCATATTAAACTGGGATGAGATTAAATATTTTAACCACCTTCAACTAACAACCAAAAGAGCAGCGTTTATTTGAAATAAATAGTTTAAAGTTATGTCTTTACTGTCACTTTTGACACAGAAAAAAGCACTAATTTCTTAAAAAAAAAAAAAATTAAATAAATCCACCCAATAGTAATAATACTGACAAACCTAACAAAACAGCACATAAACATGACAAAAACATTTTTTTTAATGATTTTTCGGTTTATTTTTTGTTTATGGAGCTTGTGTCTAAAGACAGAGAAGTGTAAAGTTCAGTATCTTATTTTAGCTTATATGCAAATTAGCAAAGAACAAAAAGTAATTTCAGGTTGGAACATTTGTAGTAATTTTAAAGAACGAGTTTTGTTTGTATGGTTATTCATATATTTATATATGGAAATTAAATGCAAATTAAACCTCAAATTGTGACACTGTAACATCGTGATCCAGATTATACACTAATTTGCTGAAAGCTTTGAACAGTATCAAATTTAAGTACAGTAGATGTTGCAAATGTTACATACAACAGAAACACTTATATAAAGACAAAAAAGCACTTTTTCCGCAAACTCTTAGGAATAAACTGTTAATTATTAAATTACTTTGATCGGACTTCTGTATAGGTTAAAATCATTATTGTTAATCCCTTTGCGCAATATGTCCCTTTATTAAGTCTAATATTCATAAAATAGCATAAGACACACATTACATGTACACTCAAACATAATACACCTCTTTGTGCAGAAAAGACAATTTCACATTTTAGACTGAAAAAAAAAATGTGAAAAAAGGCTTATGAAAAATGAACAGGCACAAAAGAAAGGCTTTTCACTGAATTAAAGAAAGAGATGAAGATCTGCTGCTGCTGCGTCAGAGATTCATGTTCTTCATGGCTCGCAGATCAAAGTCTCCACAACAAACTTGTTTTCAAAATGGCGGATCTTGTGGCAGTTCAGAGCCTCACGTTTCTGCATGCCTGCAGTGGAGCACATTCAGCTTTCAGAAGTTTGAAATGTACTTGTTTATGTGGTGAACATAAGAGGAAATACTGTGCCTCCTTCATTCACTTGTTTGAGCTTAAAACTTGAAAATAAGATCCACTGTGATGGTGGAAAGATGTAAACACTGTTTACAGTAAACAAAGTCTTATCAAATGGTTGGTTTGTGTACACTTACCCAGTATGGTGTCTCTGCGCTGCAGTCTGAACGTGTCTTTGTCTTTGCACAGGTTATTGATGTAATAGCCCAGATCACTGGTGCTGTCCAGCCTCTCTGTAATCATCATCTCTTCTCGCACAAGGTACGTCTGAGGAAGATACATTCCTGCCTACAAAAACACACATAAACATCAACTTCTGAAATGCATTTGTGTGAAAAACACATTCACACCGACACAAGAACCACTAATTGACACAAATTCACAGCATATCCTGTTATTAATGTCTGTTTACCTTGATGTTGACCAGGAACTCATGGAAATCTCTGGGCGGCATGACAACAGATGTGTTCAGGTTGATGATGTAGCAGTTGTCCAGATTCAGGTCGAGATAAGCAGTCAGTTTCTGACAACAAAAAATGACAGGATTGTTTAATAAATTAAAGAAAATTATTTTAGGATTATAATGAAAGATGTAACAAAATATTCAAGATTGAGGGAGGCCCAAAAGTAAAACTAAAAGAATTAGTCATTGACAAACCCATATTGATTGTCCAGTAATCTAAATATGTCAGCCTATTAGGGTTCTGTGAGACCTTTTTTTTTTTCATTAAAAAATTGTGATGTTTGCAGAATTTTTTAGTTTATTCTGCAGTGAAAACCAATCAATCATTATTATGTATTTATGTAGTTAGTATGACAGTAAGCGTCAATAACTGTACAACTGTTCAAAAGTTTGGGGCTGTAAGATGTTTTTTAATGTTTACAAGTCTCTTGTGCTCAGCAAGGGTGGATTTATTTAATCAAAAATACACTAAAAATAGTCATGTGAAATAATATTACAATATAAAATAACTGTTTTCCATTTGAATACATTTTAAAAACGTAATTTATTCCTGTGATGTCACATTCAGTGTATTTACTGTCAATTTGAATGAATTTAATGCATCCTGGCAGAATAATACTATTAAAGCAAAAAAATACAAATAAAAATCTTCCTAAAACAGTTTCTGTGATCCGGGAAGCCCTTATCAATCAAATATAATAATATTTCAAATATAATAACATTTCACTAATGCACTTATATTTTCAGAGTTGCTTTATTATGAAACAGGAAACTCATGAATGTTCTTTTTGCAACCTATAATCTTAGAAACTGAAAGTTTCAGAAAACCAGTCCATCCCTGTTAAATTTATAATGGATACAAATACAGCAGCGTGACTAATAATATGTAAGGTGACTGATAATATGTTTATGGTGGTTATGATGGCTAAACACTGTCTGTGTGTGTGTGTGTGTGTGTGTGTGTGTGTGTATTTTTGTACCATGGTGAAGTCATGCAGGATGCCAGCTGGATCACCGTCTTCGAACTCAGGGACTGGTACTTTGATGAGCTCCACCTCATCGTCTTCATAAAAGCTCACATTTTCTTCAATCAGCCTCAGCGGTGCCTCAACCTCCACCTCCACCTCCTCATCAAACTCATAGTCTTCCTCAAAGTACCTCAACCCACAGGTGAACACCCTCTCTTCCTGTGTGTTATAAACACATACAGCATTAACACAAATTGGCAACAACATTTCAAAGAGCAGTTTGGTACCAACAAAATGTACACTTTTCGAAGGGCAAATCAATTATTTGCTTGTTGTGGGAGGTGCATGTCACCAATGTAACAATATCACGGTTTCTTAAGGGAATAAAACAAAGCTTGATACAGATTTATACAAGTACAGATCTATAAATGTCCTGTCGTCTGAAAAATTCAGCATTTTTCTAGAAGAATATTTGTGTTTTTCTCTCAAGATGTGTTAGAAGATATTTCTTTTCACATGTTAATATTAGTGACTAGTTTTTTAGAACTTGCCAACATGCAAAATGGCTTGCACTGTTGCACATACATGTTTATTCTGATTGCTATGCAGTCTGGGTTGTATCTTGCATAATTTTGTGGTTTTTGAGGGTGAGGGTAAGTCACATGATCTTTGCATATTGGTTTGTGCCTAATTTTGTTAGCGTCTACCAAGTGGCAGATGATTTTGAATTGATATGTCATAAAGCATTTGCTGTCACTGAATTGCCAGGCTTCAACATCAGCCAATCACAGCTTTCACCATCACCAGAATTCAGATCACACACACCTGCATACATCCAGCTCACTCATTAGGACTACAAAAGTGCACACCACGACTCACCTCATTGTCCAATCTCGTTTGTATGAAGTGGACTACTTACCTGACTTCCTGAACTCCAGCGACTACCTCCAGTGAGTCTTCCCTTCCTTCATGTCTCCAGTGTTCTCCAGACGATTTCGCACCATGTAGTTCTAGGAACTAGCCAGCAGGGTGGTTCCTAGAGAACCGATTTCCCCCTCGGGCTGTTTTCCTAGTTGCATTCTCACCGGCAGCGGGAACTCTGAAGCAGCTGATGGCGACGTCTTTATTCACCATTTACAAATGTCAACAACCGGTGGATGGAGAATGCTGTGATTGGAGTTGTTTTTGTTGTGTGTTGTGGGTTTTGTGATAATGGAAATAAAATGTAAATGCACAATTTACGTGATTGAAAGAGCATGAAAATCTGACTACATGCCAAAAAGCAGAAACTTTCGCCAATAGTTCTAGGAACTATGAAAAGATTCCTTCAGTGCGAAAGCCCCTTCTGCCTACAATTCCTATTGCCCAGGTACCAAGAATGTCAAAGCAGATTCCCTCTTCCCCGTTTCATGCTCCAGAAGGCTCACAGAGGAACCTGAGCCCATCTTGCCTCCCAACTTGATTTTGAGTCCCATCCAGTGGTCACAGAAACTAAAAACCTGCTCCATTGCCCCCAAAACAGCTCCACCAGGATGTCCCAGATCACACCACACCCAACTCATCACCCAACAGCCAATAGCATCCTCATGCTGCTGAAAGATCGTTTCTGGTGTTGCAATATGGCCAGGGATGTTTTGCCCACACCATCTACCAACAGACAAGCTCCATCCGCTGCCCGTTCCCAATCGCCCATGGTCACACCTAGGAGTGGGCTTCATAATGGACCTGCCCCCCTCTGATGGTAACACATGCGTTCTTGTCATCATCTTGTTATGATCGATTTTCCAAATCATGCCATCTGCTTCCTCTCAAAGGGATTTCCAGTACAATGGAAAGTGCAGATCTCCTCTTCAATCATGTCTTCAGGTACTTTGGGATTCCTGAGGACACAGTATCAGATCAAGGTCCCCAGTTTATTTCAAAGGTATGGAAAGCTTTCTTCACCCTCCTAGGTGTGACTGTGAGCCTCTAATCAGGATACCATCCCCAGTCAAATGGGCAGATGGAGAGAAAGATCTAGAAGATTGGACCTTTCCTACAAACCTTCTGCCATGGCCACCAGGACTCTTGGAACCAGTTCCCAGACTGGGCTGAATATGCGCAGAACTCCCTTTATCAGCCTGCCACTGGACTCACTCCCTTCAAGTGCATGCTCAGTTACCAGCCTCCTTTGTTCCTGAATGACAGCCCTGAATGTCAGTGGAGACCAGGACAACTAGATGAGCCCCAGAGATTGATACCCTCCAAAGAACTTGTCACCTAGACGGTCAGTGGGACAAGACCACGGGAACCAAATCAGTCCTCTGCACAATCTGACTTTGTTGCAGCCTAGAATTAAACAGCTGGTTTCGTCTGGCCAGAGGAGAATGACACTATTTCGACACACTATTTCCCCGTTTAATACTGTAAAGCTGCTTTGACACAATTTGCATTTTAAAAAGCACTATATAAATAATGGTGACTTGACTTGACTTGCAGTGGTCCAGGGAACCATTGGATGTCCCATCTGTTGACTTGTGGTTCCAAGAGAACAAAAGGGTCTAGGACGCAGCTCACCATCAGCTTCAGCAGGCAATGTGACGCCAACAATGTTTCGTTTGTACGAAATGGACTACCTACCTGACTTCCTGAACTCCAGCATTACCTCTAGCGATTGTCTCCAGTGTGTCTTCCCTTCCTTTGTGTCTCCAGTGTTCTCTGTCTATAAACCTGTGGAAAGGGATTACCACTATACTCACTCTCCACGATCTCCTGCATCTGCAGCAAAGGAAAGTCAAGTTATCAACCTTACTCTATATCCTGATTATACATTATATTGCCAAAAGTCTTGGGTCACCCCCTTCTAATGAATAGGTTTGACTACTTTAGTAATTTCCATGAGTACAAATCTTAATGTTTAAGCATATAATGATATTCTAGGGAATTGTGTGCTTCCAATTTTAAAGCAACAGTTTGGACAGGACCTTTTTCTATTCTAACATGACAATGCCTCTGTGTATAAGGCAAGGTTCAAAAAGAAATGATTGATTCAGTCAGTGTGGAAGAACCTGACTGGTCTGCAGAAAGCCAAGTCCTAATCCCAGCTGAACACCTCTGGTGTGACTTTAAATGCAGACCTTGAGCCAAAAACTCACCAAACACCAATGACTTGTACATATGGGTACAGTCATTTTAGACATTTCCAAAACGGTTGCAACAGAGATGGAAATACAATTTTTAAATACATGCATTTTGATTCCATCTTTGTTGCCACAGTTTTGGAAGTGCCTTTTTCTGTTCTAAAGAAGGTGGTGTCCCAATATGTTTGTCCATATAGTGTATGTACAAGTCATTGGTGTTTGGTAGAGTTTTTGGCTCAATGTCTGCATTTAAAGTCACACCAGAGGTTTTCAGCTTGGATTAGGACTTGGCTTTCTGCAGACCAGTCAAGTTCTTCCACACTGACTAAATCAATCATTTCTTTTTGAACCTTGCCTTAAACACAGAGGCATTGTCATGTTAGAATAGAAAAGGGTCCTGTCCAAACTGTTGCTTTAAAATTAGAAGCACACAATTCCCTAGAATATCATTATATGCTTAAACATTAAAATTTGTACTCATGGAAATTACTAGAGTAGTCAAACCTGTTCATTAGAAGGGGGTGACCCAATACCTTTGGCAATATAGTGTATATCTGAACTGCATACTCCACCTTGATTGCCAATTTGCTCAGTGCTGTAATAATCACTCCATGCTCCATTATATGCTTAGTTGCTTTTGCATTTCAGTGTAAATCTGTGACCCATTTCTGAGTCACAACCCACAAGCAGAAAATGCTTCACTGCTTCAAGGCTTAGACTGATTATGAAATAAATGTTATAGAAATGAAACAAGATGGAGACAAACATCAATGCAAGATGACACGTTACATGTTATGATGTTTTGTTTTTGATATCACTATGGTTACATCAATTATCTTACCTCAAGCACATAGTATCTATACAGATAGGCTCCTCCCACCACTACGCCAGAGAGAACGAGAGCCAATCCCAGACAGAAGCACCAGCACCACACCTTAGACTGTGGACGCACCAACACCGCTGCCTCAGGATCCTTCAGGGCAAATCACACAGAGAAATGACGGTTACAACATTACGTCTGAACAGTTACTTAACTCTATACATACACACATACACACACTACTTTTTCGAAAGAAATTAAAACATTTATTCATGGAATGATGCATTATATTGATCAAACGTGACAGTAAAGACATTTATAATGTTACAAAAGATTTCTATTTCAAATACTTTTCTTTTGAACTTTTTATTCATCAAAGAATTCTGAAAAAAAAAAAAACATATCACAGTTTCCACAAAAATATTAGGCAACTGTTTTCACCATTGGTTTTTTGAGCATAAAACATTATAATTTCTGAAGGTTCACATGACACTGAAGACAAAAAAAAAAAAAAATCAGCTTTGCCATCGCAGACATAAAATACATTTGAAAATTTATCAAAATAGAAAGCAGTTATTTAAAATGTAATATTTCACAAATTACTGTATTTTGAATCAAATAAATGCAGGCATATTAAACAATGCTTAAAACAAAAGAACAGGTCAACACAAGAATTTAAGAGGTCTATCGTAGTTACAAAGTGTGATTTTCAAAGTACTAAAATATGGACAGAATATGAATATATTATTGGATAGAGATTCATTTTCCTTGTTCAAATGAATGCCTGATTTTAAGCATTATGAACAGTATACAACAGGGCCTGACTCTCCCCAGCCTGACCTGCACCCTAAAGTTTCAGTCATATCCCTGTAGATATTCACACACAGCTCACAGACAGCAGATATCATCCGCTATGAGACACACCACAAATTAACCCAGAAAAAAAAAAAAAAAGTCTATTCAGAGACTATTTTAGACAAATTATGACAAATGGCAGTTATGAGACAAACAGAACAAAAAAAGAGGTGAGATTCACACTGCATCTTTTCTGGTTTCAAGTCAAAGAGGCATTAAAACAGTTTGGTGTCAGCAACTTCTGCAAAAAGTCACAAAGAGAAAAAATCTTCAAATTCTATTCTACAAAAATGCTTCTTCACTCAAACAATAAATGCTCACACAAGCACAAACATGAAATGAAAGAGAAAGTTAATCAAGTAGTTTCTATTTGAATAGCAGAAGGGGAATTTACGTGACTATCAGAATGTTAAAAGGTGCGACACAGATAACATGTACGGGTGCATCTCAATAAATTAGAATGTCGTAGAAAAGTTCATTTATTTCAGTAATTCAACTCAAATTGTGAAACTCGTGTATTAAATAAATTCAATGCACACAGACTGAAGTAGTTTAAGTCTTTGGTTCTTTTAATTGTGATGATTTTGGCTCACATTTAACAAAAACCCACCAATTCACTATCTCAACAAATTAGAATATGGTGACATGCCAATCACCTAATCAACTCAAAACACCTGCAAAGGTTTCCTGAGCCTTCAAAATGCTCTCTCAGTTTGGTTCACTAGGCTACACAATCATGGGGAAGACTGCTGATCTGACAGTTGTCCAGAAGACAATCATTGACACCCTTCACAAGTAGGGTAAGCCACAAACATTCATTGCCAAAGAAGCTGGCTGTTCATAGGGCTGGGCGATATGAGCAAAAATTCATATCTCGGTATTTTTTGGCTGATTTGCGGTATACGGTATATATCTCAGTATTTTGTGTTTAGATTAAACAAATAAAGAGGATGTAACCATGTAGGCATATATTATGTGCAAAAAAAGGTTAAAATCACATTACATTCTAACACTGTAACATTGCAATCTAAAAACAAAAACTATTCAGAAATAGTTAAAATATTAACAGATGAACTATGCTCATATTTATAATTCCAAACAGTCAGTTAGCGGCAGGTGCTTGGAAATGCTGTTTTGTACTCATTTACTGAGGAGTCTACTGCGGTCCGGCCAGCTGAATGCGGTGCTTCTCTGCCGCTCACTGCACAGAACAGACGCCGAGAGAGGCGACACTGCGCCGGGAGAGTCAGATCTCACGCTCACGGGGCAGTACTGGAGACATCTTCCAACTGAACCATAGCTAAGGTTTATCCAAAAAAGTTGCTAGGTTTGTCAGTTTGTATATTCTATTGGAAAAAAAGCTGCTAAAAGGGTCTGAAAGTTGCTAAATATAGTGCTAAAGTCGCGCTTGTGTGTGTGTGAGACTTAAACTACTTCAGTCTATGTGCACTGAATTTATTTAATACGAGTTTCACAATTTGAGTTGAATTACTGAAATAAATGAACTTTTCCACGACATTCTAATTTATTGAGATGCACCTATATATTAATGCAGGAGGGAGAGAGATACAGTGCCACCGAATGCATTCAGACCTTGTTTCATTGTACTGTACTTATTTAATCCAAATAGTCAAAATAGTTTTTCCTTGTTTAATATCCTGTAAAGGAGTTTTTTTTTTTTTTTTTTTTTTTTTTTGCACATTCTCTCATTGATGTACCCACACAGCCCTTTATTGAGTACATGAGGGTGAGTGTTGGATGGCCTTGACCAGAAATTACAGTTGAGAGACTTTTTAATGCTTCTTGAATGCCTCATAAATCAGGCATTTCCTGGTTCCACAGTAAAATCTGTTAAAATTGCACTATATTTACATATGCTATATGCTTGCGTTTTGCACTTTGGTTTCTTTATTTCTTTTCTTTTATTTATTTCCTCTTTTAAATAAGACACTACAATTGAGATACAGAGGGCAAATGAACAACAACAATCAAATGGTATAGACAAGCAGTAGAACAGCATTTAGTTCTAAGCTGAAGTTGATGTCTAACTTTTGTATTCTTGGCTTGCAGCTCTCACTCCTTATGCAATACACTAATTTTCTTCAAAGTTGCTTGTATCATAAACATGTTTGAGAGTGCACACATTAAACATGTCTCAACACATCTATCTACCACAACCCATGAAAAACACTCACATATATAACAGTGAAGTCTCCTGGTAGTGAGCGTAAAGAAATTTCTAAAGTGTGTTGTGAGAAACACAGTTAAATACTGAAAGAATACCATTCAGAGAAACACAACCATGTTTACTGCTTCCATCTCACAAAACACACACACAAATGGTTAAGTCCACTTCACTGGGCACTTGGTCAACTGGGATGCACCTACTGTTTATCTATCTCACTTTCAATTTTACATTTGTAAGTGGCCCCCTCAAGAGGTAACGGCACCACTGGCCCATAGTCTAGCCATCCTTGATTTGGTCATTTTTAACTAGTGCGGGCCATCCACATCAATTCATTTTAAATCATTCATACCTGTGAGGAAATTTTCCAATATTTGGCCCTTACAGTACACACAGAAAAGACTTTCAATACCCCTGTATCTGTCATCCATTCTCTTTCTATTATATTCTATTGTTAATAATAATAATAATAATATCTATTATATACTTGTATTACAGGGCACATTTTCTTTTCAATAAGAAGTAATCAGTGAAGAGCTTTTATTTTTTTTATCAGCATACAGATATAATAAACAAAAAGCGTCAGTGAGGCAACAACAGGCTGTCAGCTGCCAACACACACACACACACACACACACACACACACACAGCTTAGTACAGTCTGTTCAGCCAGTTTCACACCCAACAATACCAGGAAATTATGCGTTTATTAACATTTTATTACACTTACAAAAACGTACTATGGTAAACAAGGTTTTTGTCAAAATATCGTAGTAACTAATTACAATTATTTTCACCACTTAATTATGTGAAATTGGTATCACGTCATCAAAGAAGAATAAAAACATCCCATAGGGGCTTGTGTGAATTAGTTCAAATTTTAATTAGATTATCAAAAACATATATAAATACATCGAAATAAATTAAAATTTAACACATCATATATTATTTAACGTTAAAAAAAATACTGATACATATACAAACTGAAAAACACACACATACACCACTTTTTTTACTTTGTGGAGTAAGACAACTCTTTATATAAAAATAGCAGGTAGTTCAATTTATTATCAATTCAAAGAGGTAAAAAGAACTGAGGTAACTTTTTACCAGTGTATTTATTACAAGTGATTACCCGTCTTTGACTAACTTTGGGCCGTCAGCCATTTTTTATTGTTTTAATTTTTTTTAACACTTTCACTCAACCTGATCAAAGTTTGATGCGCAAATCTGAACAAAGAAACACATTTACTTCTGTATTTGGGATACTCTCTATACTTCTCTCAAAACAATAATAAGAACAATGTGCACATATAACTGGACTTTTCGACTGAAAGTCTTAATTACGAAATAACATTGAACGCAACATTCCTAAAATGCGGTTACGCAATTCATTAGAAGTAAATATACAGCGAGTTAACTACAGTACCTGTGCATCAGCAATGAGACTTTCCTTCTTTGGATCCTTTAGGGCGAGAGCCTTGTTAAAAGAAACTTTAACCATGCTGAAAAGTTTTCTAAGCAGTTATTTCCGCGAGCTCGAGAAAGAGCAGACAGCGCAAAATGAAAGCGTTTAGTTTCCTGATCAGCAGCGGTGTGACGCACATCAGTGACAGATCCCAGCATGCACAGCTCTCACTGCCTCTAGTGACACATACTAGAAAATCAACTATGGCAAGCTCTTTCTATTTATCAAAACACTGTTATAATTATTATTATTTTTAAAATCACCAGTGCTTTTAATTAGTTAAATGTTGAATATATATATTTATATATATATATATATATATAAGGAAATCATTTTAGTAACAACGTCAACTAACTTCTAGAATTATTCTTGAACTACGAAGCCGTGGTTTTTATAGGGGTCCGGGGCCCTTAGAAGGCTTCAGCAGACTTCTGCCTCAAGATGACCTGAAATGATTTAAAACAAGCTTTGAAAAAAGCCAAAACAATAAGCTTAGTGAGTATAAAAATGCAATTTGTTTCCAATTGTTGTTGTTAACAGTATATTACTAACTAGATGATTTAATAACAGGTTGGCATGGCTAAGGTTCAATTAAATTCTTAGCAGAAAGATTAAAAATATTACTTAAAGATGACAACAAATGTATTTTTACTTACTGAAAAATAGTTGATATCTGAATTACACATGATTGTCATTCAAATGTAAGGACATTTGCATATTCTCATATCCAAAAAGCGCGATTTAAACGTAAAATGCATTTTCAGTTATTCTTGTAATTGTAATCTGTATAAATATTCTTAATCGAGCAATCAGAAACGAATATTGGCTGAGAAAATTAACCAGTTGACAACGTGACAGATATTGCCTTCATGCTTGAAACCATTTATATGTTCTTCGTCGTTCACTCTATTACCCTGCAGTTTTACAAGAGCTGTTTACATGAGCACAACAGATAATATTTTATTTATTGAGAGCGATTGTATATTGTGGTCCTTCTGCCAACAGGCGTCACTGTCTGCGTCTTGTTTATGTGTTTTATTTCTCGCGCATGCGCAAACGAGGAGAAACAGTCATGGCGGCGGAGAAACCGACGAAAGAGAGGCTTTTATCCACTCTGGATGATATTGAAGTTTTATCCAGGTTTGTCTTCATATATTCAGTATGTTTAGACGAAAATAACTTTGTCATTTCAGTCTGCTTTTTTTTTTTAGCTGTTACAAAACAGAATTATATTAAACTTCTAGTTCATTCACGAAATTCCCAGTGATTTCTACATATAACTATACACTACTAACGTTACCATTCACACACAGCTCCTCTTCGGTTCTCTTATGTTCTTGTTTGTGTTGCAGAGAGCTGATAGAGATGCTGGCTCTGTCCAGGACACAGAAACTGCCCCAGCCTGGAGAGGACACAGATGTGAGAGACACTGTTTACACACACAAGTACAGACAGTGCTCAATTAGTGATTAAGACAACATTGAAATCTCAAGAAGATAGATTTGTATCTGATATTTGCAGGTTTGATTTAGCTTGGGAAAAAGAGAAAAAAACATTTTGCATTAGCTTTTTAATTAGTCTTAATATTGTAAGTATGAAGTATTAATATTGTCTTGTGAATTGATGCATGCTTGCTGGACTGTAAATGGTAGTGTAGTGCATGAATTGAGCGTATGCTGACTCTGAGCAGATACTGGAGCTGTTAGTGCAGAGAGATAAAGAGTTTCAGGAGCTCATGCAGACGGCGGTGGAGCAGGGCAAAGTGCACCAGGAGATGCAGACACTGGAGAAGGAAGTTGAGAAGAGAGACAGCGATATCCAGCAGCTCCAGAAACAACTCAAAGAGGCTGAGCATATACTGGTATCTGAGCCGATGCATGTTTATTTCAGTAACGTTCAGTTATAGACCAGCATGCTTTATCACTTTACAAACCATCCCTTCTTGTGCAACTTAGATATTTAATTTCCAAAAATAACAACTGCTTGTGTTGTTGTGAGTTTGATTTGAGGTACTTTGAGAAAAATCATTGGTCATTCGAAATTACAGAATTAACAATACTCTTGTATTTTGATTACTTTGAACTCACAATGAGGACACTTGAACTGTCAACATTGTTATAAGTGCTTACTATAGGAATTACTGTAAATTATGCATAATTACAAGCAACTAAACCAAACTTTAAACCTACAGTATGTTGTATATTAACTAGTATGTACTTGTGTATTTACACTGTACTGTGTTTGGCACAATATTTATGAATAAGTTCATTAAACTGGAAATAATTACGTTTTTCATTCATCATCAGGCCACTGCTGTCTACCAAGCCAAAGAAAAACTGAAGTCTATTGAAAAGGCCAGAAAAGGTACTGTGTTGTTAAAATTATGACCAGTGGCGGCTTCAGGATTTTTTTTGTTGGGCGTGCTAAGGGGGGGGGGGCTTAACAGTTCAGAGGGGGTGCTAAAAAAATGAATTAAATTGAAAGTAATGAACGCCTAAACATTATCTATGAGGTTTTCTTAATATATATACAGCAGCTTTGAAAAAAGCATATTTTACTTTTTTTCATTGGTATTAAACTTCTCATATGCCACTGTTATTAGTAATATAATTTCCAATGCCAAATATGACACTTACACAGTAATACATTTTACGAATGCATATAGAAAACAGAGAAGGTAGGGATTTTTTTTTTTTTTATTATTTTTTATTTTTTTTTTTACACACACCTAGTAATTCTTTCTGACCATCAAGTGTCAGTAACTCTCAATGCCAGCTGTTAGGAAAACATGGTAAATTCTAACCATTTACAATAGATAGTGCCTACAATTCATAAAACTATTTCCACACAGTGGCAGACAGGCACACATTGCAGGCAATAACCTCCCCGTGCTGAGTTGTCAAAGATATTGTCAAAAGCATCAAATTGGCAATATTAAGAGGATTTAGCATTTCCATTTAATGTAAGTCTGTTACATTCTTCTTATTAGGCCTATTATTATTATTATTATTATTATTATTAGATTACATTTATTATTAAATTAATGATTAATGTAATCTAATAATAATAAAAACTGCATGATGCATTGTGAGGATAATAAAAGATAAGGCTATTAGATTACATCTCATTTAAGGTGTTTTTTAAAACAGGTCTATTAATTTATACGATGAATTAAAGGCCTACAATTAAAAAAATTAACACTGCAGTCATCAATAAATTCAGAGCAGCTTTATTTCATGCACTGATTTTCAAAAACAACCTGTTTAACCCGAAATAAGTTTCTTCTCATGTTTTTCACTATACGAGCCACAAGAGTAATATTTAGGGAATAATTTAAGAGTTATATACCGTTATCAGCATATGTTAAAGTAGATTCGTCTCTCGTTATCTTAGAGAGAATATGTGCCGTAAATGCAGTGATAGCCAACAGTTTTATTTTTTTTTATTTTTACTTTCATTTTCTCTATAGTGAATTGACTGACGTTCACCGGCATAACTCTTGCGCAAAGTTTGCACGTTGCTTGCTTGAGCTGCTTGACCCCTCCCCCCAATATCAATTGTTTATAGGCCACATATTAGGCACTTTTTTAGGTTTCTGACACTGAGAGTTAAAAACAGGAAAATCATTTGGAAATCCTTGGGGGGGCTGTTCCGGGGCTAAGCAAGTTTCTGATGGGGCTATAGCCCCGCCGTCACTGATTATGACCATATTTTCTGGAAAGAAATGTCACACCTGACTATAATTCGCACTAGGTCTTATTTGCATTGTTGAGAGGGGGAAAAAAATGCAGAGAAGGTTCATTGGTGTATGAGACATTTTATTACTTCTTTCAGGAACATTATAAACACTAAAGATGTATTTTAGTTTCCCTCACTACACAAAAAAAATCCTTTAAACTGAATGGTATTCAGAACTGAACAAGAATGTAAAATGTAAGTATAATACAAGCATAAATTATAGTAGCATTCATTTAAAAAAAAAAAAAACACTTATAATAACTCCAAGCCTAAAGGATGTTATTTAAAATAACAGCAAAACTACTGGCATGTGAGAAATGTAATATACAAATAAACTTGGGCTCACATGTGGTTGACATTAATTTAATTCTCGATGGATTTTAAGTCTCAGCATGTTTTAGATGATTTAAAATGTGACTTATATTCAGGAAAATATGGGAGTTCTCCGTACAATTGATTCAGTCATAAGACTGAGATGCAGGTAATTGTAATTGATGTATTTGATTTAATGTACCATATAATATACCATAGTATTAAATAGATGCTCTAGTTAAAAATGGACTCTTGTCTCTTTTTGTTTGTTTTCACCAGGGAGCATCTCTTCAGAGGAGATCATCAAATACGCTCACAGGATCAGTGCCAGTAATGCAGTGTGTGCTCCTCTCAACTGGGTTCCAGGTAAACAGACAGATTTTTTTTCTTTTATACATCTCTTTCACTCATGTGATGTCCTCAGAAACATTTTCGGTTGTATTGTAAGTACTTATGATGTGCATGTATGTGTAGGTGACCCCCGCAGGCCGTACCCCACTGATCTGGAGATGCGCAGTGGAATACTGGGTAACATGAGCAACATGTCCACCAACGGAGTGAACGGTCACCTGCCTGGAGACGCATTGGCTGCTGGGAGATTACCAGGCAGGTTCACTCTTCTGTTTCATATGTCCATGCTCTTTTCTCCTCTCAGTTGTCTTTATCATACAAATATTGTGGTGTGTGTGTGGCTATGTACTTTTCTGTTGAAGTACAGAATGTTTCCTTGATGTTTATTTTTTGCTAATGTTTGTCTCCTTTCGCTTTTAGATATTCTAACCCCACAATATCCTTGGCAGTCCGCTGATGTTTCCATGGGGATTCTGCCTCCTCACCATGGCAACGATTTTGGCCTGGAGCCACCTGGTCATAACAAGGAAAACGAAGATGATGTCGAGGCCATGTCAACAGATTCCTCCAGCAGCAGCAGTGACTCTGACTGAGTGTGTGTGTGTGTGTGTGTGTGTGTGTGTGTGTGTGTGTGTGTGTGTCCACAGTAACTTGAGTTTGTCCACCTGAACAGCCTGAAAGTGTGTTGTCTGCATCTAGTTTCTGTGGAGATCCAGATGACAACATACTGTTTTCAAGAGGGCCAAACCTACACAGGTCCTCTTTTCAGCAAAGCCTCATTTGGCTGGATATGCTTGTTTTTTTTCATTCTCCAGATGCTTGCAGTCAATATGTTTGTCACCAATGCATCGTTTTCATTGTGTGCAGAGTGACAGGCTCATTTGCATTTATTTGTAATCTAGTGAAGCGTTACAGCTTCTGGTTTACAGTTGGAATATAAATAGCAATGTAAATACCTTTCAGACTCTGTAAATAAAACTTTTTTTGTTTTTTTTTAATATTATTGTTTTGTTCATTTTACCTTGTCTGTTTTGTGTATAGAGAAGGGCTTTGTAGTTTTAAAATGGTTTGTTTCCCCTCTGTTGCTGAGGTAAGGTAGTAGAGGAATGGGTTCAGTTTTCCAATATATATGCGGTGACCTCTAAAAATGCTTACACCGATCCTACTCTGTGCGTGATCATTGCTCATAGACTGTCAACTTCAATTTATTACAGTGCTTGCAAGACAAAACAATTTCGATGTAACGTTCTGTTTAGAGTTTATTTGAAACTCCAACACTTTATATTAATACAGTCTGAATCCCTTAACATACAGGTACATATGGCACGGAACTATGTTTCAAAGATAATTTTTCACTCTTGGGAATCTATAATTAGTTTAAGCCTTCTTGTAAATTAATATAAAATTCTCAAGAATCTCCTATTGAGACATTTAAAATCTAACCATCAAATTTTCAATTACGCTTATTTGCATACTGAATATTGGTTATTTGGTTAAGACCTCTTGAGATTTGGGCACACTCGGTCCAGAATTTTTTTCATACTGGAAACACAATCTAGATAAGCTACATAATGTGCTTGAATAAGTGGCCCTAATAACACTATTTTTTTTTTTTTTTTTTTTTTTTTATTAATGTGTTTACCTCTCTTTTAAAAAGTAATTCTGAATTTCTGACTTGGTTTACATTCTTAGCTCTAAAATCACTTTCCTTTATTATATTGCACATGACGATTGGGTTTAATGGTCCCAGAGTACCACTCTAGGCAATGTTTTTATACTTTAAAACATTTTATGACTATATTTCTGGTCGGGCACAAGGTGCAAGTTTAGGTTTTTTAACATTGGCCACCAGATGGCGCATTAACACTAATTAGCCTTTGCCTTAAGATACCAGTCACATTTGATTTAAGTGCTTTTTATTTATATAGTATGTTCAAAATACTGACATTTATTCAAACAAATGTAGAATCAGGCGAATACACGATATATTAAAAAAATAATTATTAATATCTACCCAATAGTGGTTAATTAATGGCAGATTCGGATATATCAGACAAGTATCAACTATATCCTAATCTTTTCAGACGTTATGTTCTGATCCTGTATAAAACCACTGACTGGGTAAATTCAAAGGAGTCTATTTTCAGTCTATTCACAGTTTGAGTCCAGCATTAATATAGTGATTCAGTGCATGACTGTTTGAAACACTATGTTAATGCATGATGTTAAGAGTACTAATAGATGAGATAATGTGTCAGGACATTTTAGAGCTGTTCCCGCTTGTAATTAAGATTGAATTAGCTGCTAGTGAATCACACAATAATTAATTATTTTCCTTCTGTGCCTCATTTACCAACACAAAGGGAAGGGAACAAACTCATCCCACTGTGCAACTGTGTTCTCTGCTTCTGTCACTTCATTTCTTCTTTTAGTTTTTTCTCCTGTCTGTGCTCCCAGCAAGCTGTGGGTGAACTGGGAAGGACGAAAGAAGAGCCGGGGGAAAGAATGATTAAGGCTTTCAGAGGTGAACTATAACACATGCAGTTCAGATGTTCATCTGTGTTGCTTCAGCTCACAGATTTTACAAACAAATAACGCTGCAGCCACAAGCTCTTGCCTATAAACCTTCAACTGTAAGGTTAATGTTTTTCAAATAATCAAATATGCAAAAAATATATCAACAAATCAGAAACAACACACTCACATTCAACATTTACTAGCTTTAAATTACATTACAAACACATATTTAAATCAAGCAGACACTCCTTTTATGTCTCTCTGCTCTTCGTCCTGAACTTTGTTTAGTCTTCAATGCTCAACTATTGGTTAATATTACAGGTAAAATCATCATCAACAGAAACATTAATTTGGTAACTGTATATTGGAAAGCAGGCCAAAATCTTCAAAATAACGTCCAAATCCCATGATTATGAAAGACATGCCTGTGACATTTGGATAATGGGTCAGAGACATCTTTTTGCATCTCTACTTAGACGCTGAGTGATTAATCACTTGGTATCACAACCTTATTAGTTTTGGAAAAGAACTGATTTAAATTCAATCTGATGTGATGTAACGGTTTGTACTGATTGTTCTGTGTTTAAGACTGACTGAAATTCCCAACAGAACGTCTCTGTGTACAATGTTGAAAGACAACAAGCTTTTTGTTTTGTGTTTCAGTAAAGACATCTCAACATATTTAAAACAAGAACACTTTACCTTCAAAGGAAAGTGGCCATAGGACATGTATACACTTAAAGTTTAGGGGGCAGTAAGATTTTTTAAAGGATTTTAATGGATAGTTCACCCAAAAATGAAAATTCTGGCATTATTTACTCACCCTCATGGCATTCCAAACCTGTTAGACCTTTGTTCATCTTCAGAACAAAAATTAAGATTTGATGAAATCCGAGAGCTTTCTGATCCTGCATAGACAGCAATGTAATTACCACGTTCAAGGCCCAGAAAGGTAGTAAGGACATCACTTAAATAGTCCATGTGACATCAGTGGTTCAACCGTAATTTTATGAAGCTACCGGAATACTTTTTGTGCGCAAAGAAAAAAAAAAAATACCTTTATTCAACAATTTCTTCTCTTTTGCGTCAGTCTCCGCTGCGTTTTCACAAGAGTACCATGAAACATGCGTGTGCATTCCTCTGCTTGTAAACTGCTTTCTCATAGCATCATAAAATTACGGCTGAACCACTGATGTCACATGGACTATTTTAACGATGTCCTTACCACCTTTCTGGGCCTTTAACGTGGTATTTCACTTGCTGTCTATATGCATGGTTAGAAAGCTCTCGGATTTCATCAAAAATATTGTTAATAAATAATTGACGACAGAATTTTCATTTTTGGGTGAAATAGCCCTTTAAGTCTTTTTTCAGCAAGGACACAATAAATTGATTTAAATGCTACAAAATATTTTAAATAAATACTGGTCTTTTGAGCTTTCTATTCATCAAACAACCTGAAAAAATGTACCATGATTTTACCACGAAAATTCAGCTTTGCTATATTATATTATTTTTTAAATATAAATTGTAATAATATTTCACAGTTGTACTGTTTATTTACTAACAGTTGTTATTTAATATTACAAACAAATGTATTTTATTTATAAATTAATATTAATATATTCATATAAATATTTTAAAACATCAAATATGAAATATGAATAAATAAAATCAAAATAAAATCAAAACAAAATCAAGTTTTTCCAACACACTTCATAACATTACATATTTTGAAATCAAAACTTGCAAAATAGTTCTCTGGCTGTAAGTCTCCACCATTGTCTTTCAACACCTAGGCATGCACATCAAACACATGCAAACACACACTTTGCAAGGGCGCACATAATGGCTCAGTAAATCACGACAGGGTGGCCGGTGTCTCTATGGCAATCTCTGACTCATTTGACAACATCACTGTCTTCAGTCCACTAACATGTTCCCATAATGCAATGGGAGTGTAAACGAAGTGATGATCCCACAGCTTCACTACAGAATCCTATTATATGAAATATGTGTTACGTTTATATGCTTGGGGTCTTTGCACCCTATAATCCCAATGTTCTCACATTTACATAACATATAATGCTTTTCTGCAGAATTAACAGTGATGAAAAGCTAATCTTTTTCAGGTTAAATAATTTGTTAGACAAAAAGACTACATTTTAAAGACTTGGTTGCAAATGATGATCTACTATTAGGGTCTCTTTGATCACATGAATGAGCTGGGGGCATGTCTCTGCTCTCTGGAGGTAACTGACTCTCTAAGGACTTCTCACCTGCTCACCATATGTGTCTCTGTGTTTCTGTCTACCCTACGGATACTGCATCTTTAGCCTTTGTTAGTTCCAACATCAAAGTACTCAATTATAAAATAATAACAGATATTGTTAGATAATTACCGTAAATAATTATAGTAATTTACATAGACTCATTTAGTGTTGTAATAAAAAGTGGTTGTAAGAGCACTAAATTATGTGAGGGGTTGATTAGGTACTCACAGGAGTGTATTCATCTTGTGATTTTCCATTCTTCTAGAAAGTTCTATAATGCTTAATTACTTTATATAAGTGATAATGTATGGGCTGACTGTACATTATTCTGCTTATTACACAGCCACTAACCAAACACATAGTAGACAACTCTTTATCTGAATTTACATTATTGTGACTTTTACCTGTATCTAAAAGTTTCCACTAAGAACGAATCCAGTACAGTGTTTGAACTATTAGGCCTGGCTAGTGAACAATATTACAGTAAAATGGATAGGCTACTGATCCTCCAAGGCTTTGTTATTATAGTAGGCTATCTTGTATACACTAATATAGTTTTTATTAATAGCCTATTTTATATTTCCCATTTTCAATTTAAAGTTTTAGTAATTTTGAAGTCTATATTTTTATTAATTTTTAATTTCAGTTTATTTTAGTAGCCTACATAAGTTAAGTTAAATTAAATAAAAATGACTTGTAAGTTGCAAGGCTTTATTTCCTTTTATTTCAGTTAACGTTTCTTTTATTTTAAGCCATGAAAATGTTTTATGGTTTTGGTTTTAGTTTTAGTTCACTATTATAACCTTGCTGTGAGGCTGAGGTAATTTTCAAGATAATCAATAACTGAGAAGATAAAATGAGAGAGCGCGATTCCGCGGAATGATACGAGAGAAATGAAAGTAGCCCCGGTTACAGTTACCTAATGATAAGAAATATTAGTAAATATATAATCTCTAAATGTCTCGATTGGTCGACCAACCAGAATGAAGTATCACATACATAAATGTCGACTTTCATTGGAATTAACTTCCGTACTGACAGGAAATAACTGTGTTAACTTAACATGTCTCATCTGGACCTTTCAAACTCCTTCACAAGACCTACAAGAGTCCTACAAGTTTTTGGAGACCATGACTGTGAGTTAAACCCTAAGACTATTATGTTAATGATGACAACTCATTGTAGCTTGCATTGACAGAACTAAACACATTTACATCTCGACATGAATGTATCTAGACCACATAAAATGTGTATTATTTATCACTGAATGTTTGATGAAGCAAAAATAATATTTGCATTTAAGATTGTGCTTAATGAATATTTACATTGCATGAACTTGGCAAGGGCATTTTGATGCCGAAGAAATGTCAAGGTCTAATTAACCAAGTGCTTTTTATCCCTGTAACTAATCCTGTCCTCAAATATAGACTTTACAATTTTACTCTGACAAATAAATGTTTTAACTTGGATCAGATAATAAAAGCTGGTATAAGGCAGCTGGAGAAAAGAGTTTAGAAAAATTGATTTGCTCCTGTCAGATTTGTACAGAGGTATGAGAGTTTGATTTGTCCACTGAGAGCAGCTATGGCTCTTTTCCCCTGACCATACAGTCTGTCTGAACGTATTGTTATTATTATTATTTTTTTTTTCTGATATAACAAAGGAGGATCTGTCCACTGATTCCACTCTGTAACAAACTGTTAAAGACTATGGAGAATGGCCATCTCTGCTTTCTTTCCAAATTTCTGTCTCGAATACACAGAAACATGCTGCAAATACCAGGGTTGGGCATGATTCAGAGGTACAAAATTGGCAGTACAGAATTACAAAATTTGAATTGAGTTAGCCACAACACACAGGAAGTAGAATTCTATTTTGAATTTGGAATAACAAGAAGTGGAATTTACTGTCTTATTGAAATGGAGAAATTCTTTGAGAAATTTCACAGGTACTGTAATGGCATTCTGGGAAATGAAGTGTTTTTCCATCCTGGTCAGTAATCTGTTTGTCCATAAGGCCTATAAAACCTTCAAATTTTAAGACTTTCAGCTTAGATCATAATGAGTTTTCCTTTTATTAAATTTTTTTTTAATTCATTTAAATTAATTTTAATTCCGCTTTTACCTCAGTTCTAGTTCCTGTGTGCTACTACAGTTCAAACTGAGATCAAGTTCATGCAAATACCATCTTTATCAGAAGGTTTAATGAGCTGCCAAAATTACATCTTCAACATTTTGCCTATAATTTAGTTTTAAATACACTGCCTTTATAAAGTTTGGGGTCAGTAAGATGTAATTTTATTTAAAGGAATTTATAATCTTACAAAAGATTTCTATTTCTGATTAATACTTTAAGAAATATTCAAGAAAAAAAAATGTTTCATGGTTTCCACAAAAATATTAAGCAACTGTTTTCAACACTGATAGTAATAAATGTTTCTTGAGCAAAAAAAGCAGCATATTAGAATGACTTCTAAAGGATCATGTGACACTGAAGACTGGACTAATGGCTGCTAAAAAAAATCAGTTTTGCCATCACAGGAATCATTTACATTTCAAAATATATTAAAAGATATTTGAAGTTGTAATGATTTTTCATAATATTACTATTTCACCGTGTTTTTGATCAAATAAATGCAGCCTTGCACATAAGAGACTTATTTAAAAAAAAAAAAAAAAACAATTTATTGACTTCAAACTTTTAAATGGTAGTGTGTATTACACAGGTGTGTTTAGTCTCAGTCAATTTGATTATATCTCGTAAGAGTGAGGACGCTCATGCGCAACAATGAATCCTGTTGAAAGCGGTTCACTGTGGTGCTCTGATACTTTGGTAAATTCAGAGTGCTTTTATCTATTTATAATCAAAATAATTCTGCCCATGAAGATACATTATACAAACACCGGCTCGATTTATGCAGCGTCTCTTTCTTGGAACAATCATGTAGGAACATTTTTCCTGTAATGAACTCTTACAGACAACCAGATGAGGTAAATTCTTTTTGCAGAGAATTTAATGAAGGGAGTCAGAGCATATTTTGGCACAGGAAGAAGTGTTGATTCAAAGTCGCCATTCATCTTCAGCTCATTTCTCAATTTCACAAAGGTGTCCTGTCCTGATATAACATTAACAGAGAGAGAAGATGCATTCAACTGCAAATAAAAGCCACGCTGAATTACGTTTCATGCTGTTTGAGTGAAAGTGTGTGCGTTTATGCTTCTTGGGGCAGCAATTGTTGATCATCAAACACTGATCTCCAGCAAAGACTCATTCTTTCTGTCTGCAGTCGTCGTCTTATCCTAATGCTGGCAGAACGCTATGCCACAGTTATGTTTTTGAAAAGCGTAATTTTGAGTACATTGTGCAGTAGTGATAACGCATTACTCAGTGTGGGACGGCATTAGGGGAGTGTGTTCCACAGACACACATACAGTAAATATTAATGCACTCTCGCTCAAGCAGGAAAATTTGTGTCCACCACACAGTGTCAGAAAATATTAATATCTAGACTAAGGTATTTACCCTGTAGGTGTTTATGTGTGTGTCAGCGGCTTCAAGCTGCTTGAACAAAGCTCTGAAGAGCACTAGGAGTGCCAGCTGGTCTTTACTTTAATTCGCACACAGATATTTCATAAATGACCACAGATAGTGTCTGGATTGATCATTAAATGTACAGAAATATCTCAATGATGTGCGTCTTTCACACAATAAGGCCAGTGATAAGCTTACTCAATAGGATACGTAACGTCTGGACACAAAGAAGGGCTTTTCTCTCATCCTTTTCTTCTTTTATCTTGACGGATAATTAAATCTTTTCTGTCCTTCCGCTTTTTTGGTCTGTTTAATCACACTGTAGTGAAAATGTGAAGACAGTGGGTTGTTTTCGAGCTTGTTTTCCCCTTTAGTCAAAATCATGAATGAAAAGGCAAGTGTTCTTATCTGCACAGAGCGAGCAGTGGATGAGTCACCTCTATTGCACGGCTAAAAAGAGAGAGATGGCGGTGCCTTGGGTTTATTAAGGGTAACATGATGAAGTCCGTCTCGCACGGCCAGAAGAGAAAGAGAAAGGAAATATGAGGAGGGGAAAAAAACCTCAAGACCATGAGAGAGACTGAATTCTGCACATTGTCCTCAGACAATGAAATATATTTTCCTGAGGTAGAGATGATTTTCGGAATTACTGGTCAACAAAGAGCAAATAACCAATTATAGGTTCATCTTTCTGTATTACATTTAGTAACATGCACTGTGCTGCATGTTTGTGTAAAGGTCAGGATTGACACTGATTGTTTTAGAACAGAAGGTTTGAACTTCTGTAATAAGAAAAGTCTTTTGGAACACTGTTATGCAGAAGGACAGCGGCAAGGGAAGTGTGTGTGTATGTGGGAGCAGGGGAACCTGGGGATGCTTGTAACAATGTCAGGTTAAATACTTTTTGAACCGACAATGTGCATTATAATTGGATTTGTGATCAGGCTAAACCAGCAGACTCTCGTGTTTAATTTGGTGTTACATTTACTCAAAATATTCACCTATATCAGGGGTGTCAAACTCAATTCCTGGAGGGCCGGAGCCCTGCAGAGTTTAGATGCAACCCTAATTAAACACATCTGATTCCACTAATCATGTCATTTAGGCTTATTTGAAAACTACATGGTTTGTGTGTTGGAGCAGGGTTGGAACTAAACTCTGCAGGGCTGCGGCCCTCCAGGAACTGAGTTTGACACCCCTGACCTATATTTAAAGAAAAAAAAAAATCTATTTTCTTTTGTTGGACAAATATTGAACAAAATGGGATGGTGTATAAGTCAACATTTGGCACAGTTTAATACAAGGGTTGCATCTTGTAAATATCTTGGTATCTGAATGACAAGCTGACTTACAGCTCTCATATTGATAGCCTTTTCAAAAAGAGACCAGCGTTAGGCTTTTATTTTCATTTAAAAAAAAAAAATCTTTCTCCTTTGTTGCTCGAAAACATTTAGTAGAAAGTACTCTTCTATCAGTATTGGACTATGGTGATATAATTTATATGCATGCACCTTTGAATGTCTTGAAAAAACTGGATGTAGTTTACCATGCTGCTTTATGATTTGTTGCTGGTACAAGTGTCTGTACACATCACTGTAATTTATATGAAATGACAAAATGGACTTCATTGTGCTTAAGGAAGAAAAACCATATGTTAATTTTTATTTTAAAAGCTTTGGTGGGTAAATTACCACAGTATATTTCTAGTTTGTTGACGTACTGTACAAATATTTATAATACCAGATAAACAGATAAACTCTTACTTAAGATGCCGATTTTTCATACAGAGGTAGGTCGATCTGCCTTTTCTAATTATGAAAAGATAAATATAGCACAAAAACACAGATACAGACATTAGAGCAAAGAGTGCTACAACTGTCCCCGATCTCACCTATACACCTCTTCAGTGTAATCCAACCTGATACATGTTAAAATCTGGAGGTGCTTGTCTGTGCCTGGAAAACTGTATAGATAGTAGACACACACACACACACACACACACACACACACACACACACACACACACACACACACACACACAGCCTCTCATAGGTCACTGGATCCTGCTCAGCATTAGACTGGCTTGATACAAGATCCTGAACACTTGCTTCTAATTGCAGTGCTCTCCACAACTCATTTCTCTCCCTTGAAATGATAGTTCCTCATTAGGTAAAAGCAGCCATTAATATTCAAACATTTTACAGCTCTTTTATGAGCACTTTAATGATGTCATAGTTGGTAAACTTAAGAGCCAAATCCAAATAACCTGTTGGAGAGATGGGAATTATTTAAGATAAGATTATTAAGTAATGGACAATTAAGATGTCAGCTTTAATTTAAGAGGTCTTTTATCTGTGTTAGATGAGCAAGTTATCAATTACTGCTCATTTATATGTGCCCCCAATTCCCCTTTTGCATGTAAAATCTCTTTGAACATTTTCCTTTTATGGAACATAAAGTTTTGACAAGTTTCACATCCCTTGCAGCAATAAATAAATAAATAAATAAATAAATAAATAAAGCAGACTAGACTAGACTGTGGGCATTGTCCCTTGTTATCCTGTTATAGTGTTCAATTGCCTCTCTTGGGTATTGTCACTTTGTGAAGTCTGTGCTGTGTCCAGCCTATACTTTGTGTCATTTTGGATGCCTAGTACAGTGTTTTTCACATTTTTAGAAGAATGTTGAAGTTTCAGGACACATTGGTAATTGTTCTGCTTATTAATAGTGGATATAAGTAAGCCACAGTCTGTTTTGTGTAGAATGGCTATACATGCACAGGTTTTCATTTGTCACTCTGACTTAGTTCTGACATCAACATTTCTCCATTCAAATCTTAGTTTCAGCTTCAGCTTGCAGTATTAAATCACAGCAACACATTATATTTGTGCTGTTCTGTTCAGATTTGCATCCTCTGATGTACTTCAAGCCTCATTACACACATCTCTTTCTAAACAGCAGCACTTCCAAAAGATTTAAAGCAACAGTATGAAAGATTTGTGCTGATTCTGAAAGAGTTATAAGATGGCAATGATAAATCAAAACTAAGTGTCTCAGTAAATATCATGCTGTTTGAGAGTCCTAATTGACCTAGCTAGAAGTACTGAGTTTTGCTCAGGCAAGAATATTCTCTGGTTGCTGAAGTTTTTTGGGAAGTTTTGTATTATATTAAGGATTTATGGCCTGCATTTCCCTTTCTGTTTGTTCCCCCAGAAGCACTAAGAAAAATGTTAGTAGCATATAAACGCACATTTCCCAAAAGTATCATTATCTAAGTACGTAAAATGTTCATTAATCAATCAGCCTTTAACATGCAAGTTAAATGAATTTTTCTCCTTGTTTTCTGAGACAAAAGTACACAAAAAGCTAATAATTCATTTTGATTATTGCAAAGCAGTGTACGCTATATTCAAGAATAACAATCTTGTTAAAAATATAAGCTTAAAAATGATGTAAAAATCACCTATTAAAACAATAGTCCCACACTGCGCTTGTCCTGTAATATATCCTAATTAAAATGACAGGCAGTAAGATAAACCTTTTTGACAGTCACATATTGCATAGAGGAAGTAGCAATTATATAGTGCTTACACCTCAAACCAGATGATCTATGAATTTCACAGTGGTAATCTTCTTCAGTGTGCATCTAAATTTCCGACTAAAAGAGCATAACTGTAGGTCATGGTAATTTCAGCATTAACGTTTCTGAAATACAAGTCAGAATTATTTATTTTACTATATTGAGTTATGTTTACAGTAATAACTTCCAGTGTCTTAACAAGATAACATGTTTGACAGCACTGTTTTATTTATTTTTTTTTTTGGACTTAACAGGACCCTCAACAATGCACTTCATGTTTAACAAGCAATTTAAATGTTTGGAAAACTTCATAAAATAAAGCACAATGTTAGTTAAGATCATCATAAGAGCATGAGTTGCAGTGTTATCGGGGAAACCCAGACTAAAATGTTTTTGTTGTGCGGTGTCTCCTTCATTTCTGGTTCCCGCTCGCCATGGAATGAGTTTAAATTCCTCTTTTCATGTCTGGCATAAACGGTTCACATAAGAAAATGAACGGCTGCAGATTTATAGATTTTAACCACTTGTTTATTCCCCTGCTGCCTTCTTTTTTCTTTCATTCCTTCTTATTTGTTTGCTTCTATTATTTGATTTTCTTTTAATTTATGTTTAGAATTTGTTTTGCTTCATTGCACATAATGCGCTCTTTTTGTTTACCTTTCATTTATTATTTCCTGCATTTCCCTTTGCTGCTTTGCTATTTCCATATTCAGTGGCTTTCTCTCCTCTGCATTTCGCTACGGTCATGCAGGACAACTATAATTCTAATGCTTCTGTTTTAATTTCAGGGATTACACAACCAGAAATAGGTGGGGCACAAGCTCCCATCAATCCCCAATGTATCTGTAGTTTAATATTATTATATGGATATTAATTGTCTTTACCTGCAGCACATTCTCATTCATTCACAAGCTGCATGTGCAGTGAAGAAACTGAACCACAAACAGTTTTAGACCTTACACAAACCATTTGTAAATTTGGCATTGGTAGTTCTGACTCTGAACAGCTAATAAAACACATGGCATAATTGCTAAAATAATGTCAGGGAAAATTGTTCTTATGTTGGTGTACAGTGATCTCCATTCCCAGACAAAGATTTATCAGGAGCCTCATATTTCACTGGGGCACAGCTGTATTTCACTGAAGTAAAAAGGGTTTTGCGATGCCCCTGACATTAAAAGCACTGCTTTACTCTGGTCTTGAGGGAAAGAGAAGTTAAGGAACACAGAGGTAGATTCGAGTAAGGTGTCTCGGCACAATAGCAGTGGTCAGAGGATGGTCGAACCATGGTAACCAATGTAAAGGCCTTACCCACTGAGACACCATCACCTGTGAATCACCCAGTTGACCTATTGTACTGGAGGAAATGAAAAAAGATAACCTCATACTTCAAGGAAAGGTCATTGTGAACTGTGTGTTCTAATTTAAAGCTTATATCAGACTACTACCATTCCTTCTCTACCAACCAATTTCTTAGGGGATTACTGTAAGCAGTGGGACCTTCACACACACACACACACACACACACACACACACACACACCAATTACCAACACTTACCAATTCAGACACTTTCGTCCACACATTCTCTAAGCCAAACTTTCTTTATTACTCACTTTCATGCTCTGTTTCCCTTTAGCTCTTACACACATGCTTATATCATCAGTGACCTATTTTCAAACACTTTCAATGTCTGAAACCTCTGATACAACATTTTAAAACAATACAAACATCTCTCACCTTTTTTTATCTGCATGGAGAAAGAAGTTCATATCTTCTAAAAGTTCACTATTATTTTGGAAACACTTTCCAATAAATTTGTATTAGTTATTACATTAACTAACATGAACTAACAGTGAGCAATATATTTTCATAATATTTATTAGCCTTTGTTAATGATATTTAATAAAAATGCAATAGTTCATGTTAGCTCAGAGTGCATTAAGTAAAGCTGATTTTAAAAATAAATTAATAAATGTTGAAATTAACATTAACATTAGAGGTTAATAAATAATGTAGAAGTATTGGGCATTGTTAGTTAATGTTAACAAAGATAGTTAATTAATGGTAACCAACGAAACCTTATTGTAAATTGTTACCATATTGGTTATTAATCTAGATTAAAGAGAATCACCCAAAAATGAAAAGCCAGTTTATTCACCCTTTTGTCGTTTCAAAGCTGTGTGTCTTTCTGTCTTCCGTTTAGTACAAAAATGTTTAAAGAATGTTTTTCCCCAGTGAATGTCAGGTACGAAGCAACGCTGAGCCCCACTGACTTTCAACTGAGACATTAAATAATTTTCAAAATATCTTTTTGTGTTCCACAGAAGAAATAATGTCATACAGGTTTGAAATGACATGAGGATTAGTAAATGATGACAGAATCTGTATTTTTGGATGAACTACACCTTTAATGTGAATTTCTACATACAGTATATTACGGAGAAGCCGATTAGTCACCAGAAGAGACGGACGGCAGCGTGTAAGTGTTGTTGTAATACTTGTTGGTAGATCTGTTATTTACTTGCTGCTAGGAAGGAATACTTCGTTTCCTACCTATTTCTATTCTGCTTTTTCGTTGAGGTTGATATTTTTGATTGCACTTACTGGTAATTATAATAATTTGCGCCTCGGCTAAGAAGGAGCCTGTCATTTGCATTTGCTCCTTGCGCTAAGTGTTAGTTTCGTCTTGAGCTATTAGCACTCCGTTGGGCTATTGGCTGGGCTAATCAGAAGCCGGCCACAGCTGTTTTCACTCTAGTCTGTTAAACTGTGTATTTATTTGATATCTGTGCGCTGACGCGGAAGCGTCGTGTTCAGCCTCCTCGTGTGAAGACCGACGAGTGTAAAGACGAACGACTTTTTCCTGCGCGACTTTAACCGAGCAACGAACTTAAGTATCATTTCTATCTTCCCTCACACACTCTCCTTTTCTGTCCTCTTCCTTTCCACCTCTATCATGTGTTTCCAAACCATTCTGGTTGTCTCTCAACCACGCTCTAACATCACACGCAGACGGTAACGTAATCCTGCTAACCTGCGCCCTATCTCTACATCTTCTACCGCACCTCTTTCTTTCTCTGTGGGTCTCTGGAACTGTCAGTCAGCGGTCAACAAAGCTGACTTCATTTCTGCTTTTTCTTTACAATCCACACTCAGGTTCTTGGGCTTGACTGAGACCTGGATTCGTCCAGAAGACTCAGCAACCCCAGCTGCTCTCTCTAACAATTTCTCTTTCTCTCACACCCCACGTCAAGTTGGCCGGGGTGGGGGTACTGGGCTGCTCATTTCAAAGAATTGGACATACTCAACCCACTCTCCCCTATGCAATTACAACTCATTTGAATGTCATGGGATTACTGTAACAGCTCCTATAAAACTCCAGATTGTGGTAATTTACCGTCCCCCTGGCCAAATTCTAGCCACCTTCCTAGAGGAGCTGGACGGGCTGCTGTCCTCTTTCATGGAGGTTGGCACTCCACTCTTAGTCTTTGGCGATTTCAACATTCATCTAGACAAGCCTTATGCTACAGACTTCCATTCACTCCTAGCTTCATTTGATCTCAAACGCCTTACCACTTCTAGCACGCACAAATCAGGCAACCAACTTGATTTAATTTACACACACAATTGCACTGCAGATAACATTCTGGTGCAACCACTACATATCTCTGACCATTTCTTCATTTCTTTTACATTGCTTTTTGATACCCATGTGCCATCAACCCCCTTACCGGTTACTTTTAGACGAAACCTACGCTCCCTTTCTCCCTCACATCTGTCCTCTGTAGTATCCTCCTCTCTTCCCTCACCTACCCATTTCTCATCTCTGGATGTGAATGCAGCTACTGACACTCTATGCCAGACCTTAACCTCTTGTCTTGACGACATTTGTCCTCTCTCCTCCAGCCCAGCACGGGTTGCCCCTTCTAACCCCTGGTTATCCGAGGTTCTTCGTGAACATCGGACCAAACTCAGAGCGGCAGAGAGAAAATGGCGCAAATCAAACGATCCGTCGGACCTGAGTAGGTATCAGTCCTTGCTCTCATCTTTCTCTGCTGAAGTCCACACTGCCAAATCCTCACATTTCCACGACAAGATCAACAGCGCTCCAGACATGCGTAACCTCTTCAGAACATTTAATTCTCTCCTCTGTCCCCCTCCACCACCTCCCACCACTTCTATAACAGCTGATGACTTTGCCACTTTTTTTACAGGCAAAACTAGAACAATCAGTAGTCAGTTCTCTCCTCCACACACACACGACCTCCAACCAACCACATCCACTGCTAAAACTCCCATCTTCTCCTTCTGTCCACTCACTGAGGCAGAGGTATCCAAACTTCTCCTCTCCAGCCATCCTACAACATGTCCTCTAGACCCAATCCCCTCACACCTTCTCCAAGCAATCTCTCCCACACTCTTACCAGCACTCACACACATCATCAACACATCTCTCCTCACAGGCATTTTCCCCACTGCGTTCAAGCAGGCTCGGGTAACCCCACTGCTCAAGAAACCTACATTAAACACTTCTCTTACTGAAAACTACAGACCTGTCTCTCTCCTTCCATTCATAGCGAAAACACTCGAACGAGTTGTCTTCAACCAGGTCTCATTGTTTCTTTCACAGAACAACAAACTGGATGCTAAACAGTCAGGTTTCAGGAGTGGCCATTCAACTGAGATGGCGCTACTCTGTCACTGAAGCCCTGCGAATTACAAAAGCAGACTCCAAATCATCAGTCCTCATTCTGCTGGATCTATCTGCTGCGTTTGACACTGTTAATCATCAGATCCTCCTGTCTACCCTCTCATCTCTGGGCATCACTGGGATTCCACTTTGCTGGGTTGAATCCTATCTCACTGGCAGGTCTTTCAAGGTGGCCTGGGGAGGTGAGGTATCCAAAGCACATCAACTGGTCACTGGGGTTCCTCAGGGATCGGTTCTTGGACCCCTCCTCTTCTCCACATACACGACATCACTGGGTCCCATCATACAGGCACATGGCTTCTCCTACCATTGCTACGCTGATGACACACAGCTCTATCTCTCTTTTCAACCAGATGATCCAACAGTAGCTGCACGGATCTCAGGCTGCCTGGCGGACATCTCGGCATGGATGAAAGAACATCACCTACAGCTCAACCTGGCAAAGACTGAGCTTCTTGTCTTCCCTGCTACTCCAACCCTACAGCATGACTTCACGATTCAGTTAGGTTCATCAACAATTGCCCCATCAACTTCGGTCAGAAATCTCGGTGTAATCTTTGATGACCAATTGACCTTCAAAGAGCACATTGCAAAGACCGCTCGATCTTGCAGGTTTGCACTACACAACATCAGAAAGATCAGGCCCTTTCTGACAGAGCATGGTGCACAACTTCTTGTCCAGGCCCTTGTCATTTCTAGGCTGGACTACTGCAATGCTCTTCTGGCTGGACTTCCATCAAACACAATCAAACCTCTACAAATGATTCAGAATGCAGCGGCACGTCTGGTCTTCAATGAGCCCAAAAGAGCCCATGTTACACCTCTCTTTATCTCCTTGCACTGGCTACCAGTTGCAGCTCGGATCAAGTTCAAGACACTGATGCTTGCATATAGAACAACCACAGGCTCAGCACCCGCCTACTTCCACTCAATATTACGAATCTACACCCCCTCCAGAAGTCTGAGATCTGCTAGTGAGCGACGCCTCGTGGTACCATCACAGAGAGGCTCAAAATCACTCTCCAGAACATTCTCATTCACCATTCCTGGCTGGTGGAATGATCTTCCCACCCCTATCCGGAATGCTGGATCCCTACCAATCTTTAAGCAACAACTGAAAACTCATCTCTTTCAGCACTACTTGACTTCATCCTAAAAAAATAAAAAATAAATAAATTCTTTCTCTTTATTTATTTATTCCTTTCCTTTCTAGCTTGTACTTATTTGAACAATGCCTGAGACTTGTTGTTACAAGCACTTCCTCTGTCTGATTGCCTCTTCTAGACGAATCGCTTTATGTATTCCCCAATTGTAAGTCGCTTTGGATAAAAGCGTCTGCTAAATGACTAAATGTAAATGTAATGTAAATGTAATACATTTTTAAACTTTGAAGTTGTTCAGGTTAATAAAGTGGCTTATGAACAAACATAATTTAACTTTGAACAATAGCTAACTAACTTTTCTGAATAAATGCTGCATAATTGTTGTTAGTTCTGGATACCTAATGCATTAACTAATGCTAACAAAAGTAACTATAACAAACTGTTTTTTTTTTTTTACAGGATTATTAAAAATGTATTTGTTCTTACACTGACAGTGATTAGACATTCCATCGATTGTTAAAAAATGATTGACATTTCATCTCCTTGACCATTATTTCTTAATCTTTTCTCACTGGAGCTGAATGGCCCTGAATATAGATGCCTTGTAAGTTTAGAAAAAGCGTAATTTAGCTCAGTGTTGCCTCCCAAATAATGAGCTCTGGTTAGCGTGGGAGCTATAGCAGGTTTTCAGGTAGCCTGCGTCTTCTCTGTCCTCTCTCGGTGGTGTGCGTGTGTTAGAATAATGAATGTCATCCAGGAAAATAACCTTTGCAAGATAATTTAGAAGCCAAATATTGTAGCTGACATTTGTACAGAATGGAGATCCCGACAAAATTATAATACAAGTAGGGA